>JARHVA010000270.1:3545000-4745000 GCA_037957365.1 Torreya grandis
TGTAACACAAACCATGTTTCCATGATTGAATAGTTTTATGTGGTTTAATATATAATTCATAACTTTAAGGTCATTCAAATAAGATGATGTATTGTGTTTTGAGTTCTATACACACCTACAGGTGTCTTTTGCCTAAGAGGTTAAGCTACAAGCAACCTAAGGTACAAGTTTGAGAATGTGTTTCTTTATTGAGGACCTAGAGCATGATTTGGACCTTTTTGGTAATAAATAACATTAGGATAAGTTGGTATTTTTATTTTTGATCATATAAACACCTATAGGTGTGCCTAACTCCAAGGTCATTCACATACAGCCTGCCTGTAGATGCTCTTAGATCTCTCAAAATGAACTTGGGGAATAATGAGCCTATAAACATGAGCATATCACTATGAAATATTGATTTAATTATTCCAAAGGATTTACAATGATATAATACAATCTATAAGGTAAACCAACACCCATGGGACTCCATGTTGCCATAACACAGTCAACTATAGTTGACTGTGACACAGCAGTGACCTAGGAAGCTACATTCTGAAGGTTGACATATTGAAACATGGTGTGTATAAGAAAAAATGGCCATAAGGGACTCTAAGGATGCTATATAAATAATCCTCAAGTTAAATTATGAAGGGATCACCTACATGTATAAGTGTCTTGAAGCCAACACAGTTAGGAATATGTACTCAATCTTGACTAAGCAAGGGATATGAGGAGTATATAGAAGGATGGATTGATGAGTGAAGATTAGAATACCTCCATTATTATCATATTAGTCTAATGGAACTCTCATGATTGACATAGAAAAAAAATATGACCCTAGGGATGCATCACACAGTCCACATCTTGAAACCCTACACACAACCCCTTTTCTAGGAGTCTACCTTGGAATTTGAAGGAGTTTGGGGGTCAAATGACATAATAAAGGGATAAAACTTGGTTTATATGGTCTTAATAACTTTTATAATCCTCTAAAACATTCAAATTGTTTTATCAAATAGGCGAAGTACCCATTTTTTAATCTCAGATAGAGGGTACTTACCTAGGAGCACAAACCCTGCATTTCTAAGAAAGGGTGATAAATGATGGACCAGGAGCTAAATAAACCTTTATAGGAGGTGTGATAAGTTGTATGACACCTATAAAAACATGAGAAAACATGCCTAAACTATTTAATCTACACAAGTGTTCCAAACCTACAAGATTTGTAGTCAAGCCTATTAGGTAGGGTTTAGGCCTAAAAGCCAAACGGAGAGTCACTTCCAATTCTAACATGAGATGAGAATTCTGATGGACTAATACATGTTTATGAGATCATGATATATGTGATAAATCTTGTGGAATGTATAGAAGAACAAAGAAGGCCATTTTTGACTCAATGACAACATTAGGCCTATGTAAATGGAGAAATAAGCTCGATAGGGCAACTTTGAGTGCTCACATCTTCTCTGAATCTTTGCATGGATATCCAAGAAGTTTGGAGGTGTTAACAGGGATTTTAAAATCACATTTTTGGAATTTTTTTGCATTTCCAAGCTCCCATTTTTATGAATAAACCTTAAGAGCAGAAGTGGTCTAAAACCCTCACGAACCCTGGTTAAGGACTCGATTGGGAAAACAAGGAAGGAGATGCATCTAAATGGACTAGAATGACTTGGGAAATTTTTTAATATTATATATGACTCTCTAAATATCATTTCCATCCACTTGAGATGAACCCTATATGTATGAATAGGGTAAAAAATTTCTTTCTTTGACTATTTTGTGTATTGTGTAGATTATAGAAAGTTTCAAGAGATGAAATCAACTTTTGAAGGAAGCTTGAGACTTAAGATGACTCCCTATGTCCATTTCATGATTCATAAAAAAATCCTAAGTTCCTCAACAAGAGCTCTCATCTCAGCTAATCAGGACTAGCATAGTGAACATGATAGTGAGAAGGGTGAAAAGCTTCAAGTAATTTTATTTTAAGGTGTGTTTGATGCCTTTAAGGCCATGGATGGACTTGACACATGTTATTCACCCATTTTTATGGATTTTCATGGAAAATTTAAGATAATTTTAAGGACAAGTGTGAGAGGTGACTAAAAAAGGAGTTTATTTGATTTTAGATAGTGATGGCTCACTTCTTGAGGACTCCAAATGATTAAGAATGCAGCCAATATATGGAGAATCATGTCTGCAACCCTTCCCTCTCAGTCTAATAATTATACCTATCCCTAATAATTTTTGCTACATTCCAATAGGGGTGAATGATGAAGACAGTTTTCTAAGCCAACAAAGGGAATTTCATGCCTTAGATTGCCACTTATCTCTACTAACTTTGCATGATCAGTTTCACATTATCTTCTCATGCACATGTAACTCTTTTTCATAGTTTGACACTTGTCCTTATGACCTTTAGACTTCACTCTTTTCTTTTCCCTCTCAAGTTATATAAGAACTATCCACTTTGGCTATTGTAAGCATTCTCCACCTGATTATGGTGAAGCCCTACTCATTTGCATACTATGGATCAATAAAGACTACTAATTTTACCTCTTCTATGACTATTCATAGTGTGTTCACTTGAATGATTAATCTTGCTTAGTGATGACTATCATTTCCCTAGCATTGTGTCTCATTATCTCACCTATTTTCAAATTTAAATATTCTTCTTATAAGTCATGTGAAGTGTTCTACAAAGTGTCAAAGTTGAGTGAGTTAGTCTATTCAAATAGTGGCACTCTAGGTCTCTTGTCTAGTCCTCCTAGCCTAAACATTCATCATAACCTCATAATAAAATACTGATGTGAGAATATTCAAATTAGAGAAGTATATGCCCAATTAGTCTCTTGGTCTCATGTGTGACATGCATTTAGTTGGTAGTCATCAATAAATTTGGTGTATCACCACCTTTAGGATAGTTTACTTTTAGTTTTCTCTCCCTTTTCTTTGCAATCATAAGTGTAATAGTGATCTAAAAGTATTACATCAAGGGAGATATCCCTATCTATATATTCACCTCAGTCTTAGGCTACCCATAGCCTAGAGGTGTTTCAATTGTGCCACTTGGATGAGGATATTTGAGACATCTCTTCAAAGGGTGAAAATCCAAGTGACAATAGTTTTTAGCATGCCCAGTGGGATAATTAGTCCAAGAAGTTGAAATATTTTTGGTGTTGTTTTCCAACACATCATCCTTTGGAGGCATCTCTCTAAACATCAATGGTGAATTTAATATTACATCAATTGGTCAAACAACCAATGTATTCCTTTTGAATATTTTTGATAATCATTCCTTGTCTTCTTGCTTCCTAATGAAGTCCCATGGTTGGTTTTGGTGTTGAGTATTATTTTACACAAGGTGATGAGGCATCCCATGCCAATGACATTCCATATCATCCTTTTTATGATCCCTATCAACTCCAACATGATCCTTATCAGCCTTTTTATGAGTTTTATTAGCCCTACAATCAACATCCTCAATATCTAGCTTATTTTAGTCAACCTAGCCACTTCTCAACTTAATCCATTTTAGGTTTCAAGAAAACTCTCTTGGGATAGGAGAGGTACATTATGGATCTTGACACACAAAGGTGACATGTCCAAGATATTCCTAGTCATCACATTCATAATGTGATAAATTCATTGGAGTTGGTTAAGAGAGAGTGGGCACCTATTGAGAGAGCAAATCGGCAAAGGCCTTGTTTCATCCTTAGAGGATAAGCTAAGAATTCATGAAAAATAGCCTAACCAAATATATTAGCCCCCATATCCACTTCCCTAAGATTTCTATTAGTCTTACATGATTCTTACTCATGAACCCAATCAAGCTTATCAAAGTAATCTTTTTCCCAATTAGTTAGAAGAGAGATTTGGAAAGACAAACCTTATTTTTGAATCAAACCTTGAGAGGTAGATTGATTTAGCCAATAAGTAGATGAATTAGTCTATCTTATCAGTAGGGGAAGTGGAATCTAGGCCCTCATTTCGCTCTCCCATGCTCACTTACTCTCAATAAGGAACTCCTAAATTTGAAATTCCAAGTTGGAGACAAGGTGGAGAATCCAAGCCTAAAGCGATCCCAAGTTTCTTGAATAATTCATCCACTCATCAAATTGCATCACCATCTCAAGAAGAGACTCTTAATCCTAACACCCTAAGATGGAATAATGTGGTGGAATCATAGGAAATGAAAGGGGATAAAAACCTAGATAAAGAGTTAGAGTTGAGAATGAAATTGTTGAGTCAAGGTGTGATGGAAGGTTTAAATCCAAAAGAACATCTTATGCTTAAACACACCTCATCTAACCTTCCTCAAGAGATTCCTCAAGACAAATAATATTTTAATGAAGATATTATTAAATGTAAGGAAGAAAACAAATCTATTTTAGTCCAAGGTCTACCTCTCTTTCTTCAAGAACTCCCAAAAGGATCCCCTACAATTCATTCTCAATCTAATGTTGAGTTCTATGTGCCACCTTCCCCAACTAGTTTATCTTGTCCTCACCCCATCACCCTTTACCTTGATGGACCTATAGTATGGGAACCTAAAGAGGAGCATTTGGTTGAGAATAATTTAAAACTTTTTCTTGAAGAAAATACAGCTCCTTGGCAGCCTCATTGGGCTAAGTCACCTAATTACAAGATGCCTAATCTTGGCATCACCAAGAAGGAGAATTCAATTAAGGATCTTGTAGCCCTTGAGAACCAAAATCAAATTATAACAATTAATTTACAACCTAATATTACTCAAGAGTTTCTAAATTTTGAAGAAGAAATGAGTCCTTGTGTTAAGTCTTCTTGTTGTGTGGATAATGAAGAATGCCTTCCTTGTGTCAAAGAAGAAATCTTGGATGAAGTCATTTTGGATTCTAAACAAAAGGATGAAAGAGCTTCTCTTGTTTTTCCCCTTCATTATTTTGATCAAAGAGAAGATAAGGACTTGTGGCAGCAATTTCTAAGCATTTAGAATGAGTTTGAGTCTCTCAAGGGGTTTACAACTTCCTTAGAGATGATTGCAAGTGATGGTAAGCAAGATGAAATTTTTCAAAATGTCATAGATGAGCTAGAGCAAAGTTCACCTCAGCATTTATAGGTCAAAACAAACTTCTATTAGCCTCAATATTCTAAGGAACAAGAAACTACTCTTCTTGAAACCATGTCTACAAAGAAGATGCAAGTTGATCATGAGATGAACAGTGGGAAGCAATATGAGGTATGTGTACAAGGCTAAGAGTAATTCATTTAAATTGAATACCTATTTGAAGATGGTCTACTTGAGAGCATAGCAAGTAAAGTGCCAAGAAATAGGTCTGATCTATCAAGTACCCAATCTAAAGAGCAACATGTTGGGTATTATTATTCATCTCATAAAGAAAGAGATTCAATAAACTTTCCTTTTAATCCAGGAAGGGAGGTATGCTTAATTATTAGTTGTACATAGTTGTTTGTTTTCTATTTTTCCTAAGTGCTTTGAGCACACATATGTGTCTTGTTAGTGTGTTTTCTTTGCTTTGTGTGTGTCCACCTTTATTTTGTGTGGTTGAGGTAATTATTTGTCTTTTCTTGGTTAAAACTTTGTTGTCAAATGTCAGGTCTTCTTATTTTTATTTAGACTTCAAATGACTCCCTAAGCCCATGGATAGGATAAGGCTATTGATCTTTAGTATAGCAAGCATACTACCCCTATGAGTCACCATTTATTAACAAAATTTGACCTTGCATGTCAAATCAAGCCCCTTATAAGTAAAAACTTGATCTTTAGATGTTTTTATGTTCCTAGTATAATGTCATGAAGTATTTCATAGCTCATTTGATGTGATTTTATGTGTATCTAACCTTAGTCATATCTTTTTAGTCCTAAGAGTCATTTTAGGGGTCAATATAGAGCATTAAATGAGTTGTATAGCCTCCTTGGGAAATGTAAAGGTTTTAAAAGGTGATGTCATACCCCATGTGTCCTAATAAGTATTAATTAATTGTTTATAACTAGAAAGTGGTAGGTTCTTCAAAAGAAAGAGCAGTTCTCTTGGAAAAAGGAGTTTGGCATTTGTACGACCCATAGGGGAATGTGACATGTGTGATAAGGTTATGAGATGACTTTTTATGTTCCTAAAACTCATTTCCATGTTTGACTTACTTTTGAAATGTTAAATTTGAGCTAAAACCATTATTTTCCTTCTTCACCCTTCCATGCACACAGAACTAGTCGGTAGGTTTGTTCTTGGTACAGCAAGTAGGGGAGGTTTCATACAAATTTATCTTGGGGGTATCTTCTACACTCAATAAAATTCCATTTGATGTTTGGTTTTAGAGGAATGGTGTTTTGTGCTTTATGAACCATTCCTAATAAGTTGGCATATCCAATTTGCTTCCCAATATGTGTACCCTATAGGATTTTCTTTGGTTTGGAGAAGTCCTTACAATCCAACTACTAGGATTGATTTCAGATGATGTTGATTATCTTCCCTTATGTTCCTTATGCTTGGTTTATCATTTCAAAGTGTTTTGTTAGGCTAAGTATCTTAGGTTGTAAAGGAAGACACTCTTTTATGGTGTAGACATATTTCCACCATTTCTATTGTCTTCATGTCTTGTTAATAGTGTCAAAGGATAGTGATAGTTTTATCTTCATGTTAATAATATCCTCCTAGTCCCTTCTTCATTCAAACTCATCCTTAAAATAATAACCATGGAGTGGCAAATAAAAGACATATCATAAATTCAATTTCTATATGATTGTCACACACAGTCATCTAAGTGAGTTAGATTAAGGCTTTTAACACATCCATGGGGTCATGACTATGTGTTTTATTATTTTTAAAATATTAGAGTTTTATTACTAATTAAATAAATAGGTCTGATAAATGTAAATCAGTGAATAATATGCAAGAATTAAGCTACTAATTTTTATAAACAAATTTGTATCTTGCCTTTTCCAAATATAGCAAGAAGTAAGAGAAAATAGAACTTATCCTATTTTGAGTGATCCAGACTAAGACAAAGTCTGATACTAGAGGAGTATGACTAGGAAATAGTTAGGAACATGATCTTAAGGTTCATTTTTAGATTGGATAAGAGCACCAAAATTAGGACACCCTATTATCTGGTGTTATAGTCCTTTTTCAGTGTTATTGTCCTGAGGATGATAGTTTTTTGTATTCTATTCATCAGGCCTGTGTTACCCTATCTATGAAATTTTGAGGCATAAAAGCCTGTAGAGCTCACTGTGCATCTATTTTAAATCTTAAAATCCTTAGGATCTCTTTATGCTTAAACTTGAATAAAAAATTGGAAAAGATAGAGAAGGGGTTAGTGTGTAAAAGATACATTGGATGCACTTCACACCCCATGTGTGGGCACGCTGCCTACATATCAATACTCTAAAGAGGGATCAAGCAAATGTAGTTCTCTCATTGAAGTGTTTGGTGCAATTGTGTATGATGAATGCAACTAAATGTGAACTAGATGTACTTTGGATGACTAAGGATTGGTGTATAGGTTTGAATAAGCTTGAAGTGATCTTGGAAGGCTATATGTAGATAATAGGGAAGAGTGCTTGAGTGTACTTACTTGTATTCTTGCTTCTTTTTTTGTAAATGAGTGTCAACCCTTATAAATGGACTTTGAATGGCCTTTTATAAGGTAAATGATGACTGTGGGTTAAATGAATTAGTGTTAAGTCGACATGAATTAGGATAAAGATTCAGAATAAAGTGATCAGTAGGACCAAAAATGAACTTGGACAATAACATCAAAAATAGGACACCCTGAGTTTTAGCACTCATATCCAATTTGGGCACTATTATCATAAGGGGATGAGACCTAAGGGGATATATTTGAGATTTAAAGGGATACCTGGGTCTGAAAGAATTAAGTCCAAAGGGTTGTAGATGACTGGGAATTAGTGAAAGAATAGCCTAGAAGGGTTGTGTAAGGAAGAAAGAGGACCTATGTATTTGGTGTCATTAGCCATGCCTAAGTCATCTAATTTCACATTTTATATGACTACATTTTCCCCCCTTTATTCTAGTGATGTAATAAATAAAAATATTAGGATAAAGGAAAGTAGAAAACATACTTGAACTTACATGTAAGGGATAATCTCAAGAAGTTGTGTGATGTTAGATGTGCATAGAGAGAACACACTGTGAAGTGTGAATCTATAATGAAAACATAAAGTAGATGAGTTCTTACTAGATATGTTATATCTAAAATAAGAATGTACAAAATCTAAGAGGAAGATAAAGGAATGAACATACCTCATTGGGTACGTGAACCACTACAAAACCTATTATGATGTTGGATTATGCTAGATGATGTTGGGTATGTGTTAAATCAAGAGTAATGTTATGAATGAAGTTGAGTGCTCAATTCCCTAGAAGGTGTCTCAATAATGCAAAGGTTGGCCCTTTGGCTCTATCGTCACCAACTATGTAAAGTTAATGAATCATGTATATGTTAATTGATGTCTAGATTGTGTGTCCAGTCCCTCTGAATAGGTGGCTTAAGAATACAAAGGCTAGCCCTTTGGCTCCATCATTGCCAACTAAGTGAAGTTAATAAATTTATGTATATATTAATTGATTTATGGACTATGTGTCCAAACCCTCTAAATCGATGGTTCAAGAATACAAAGGTTGGCCCTTTGGCTCCATCATTTCTACATGAAGTGAAGCTATAAAGTGATACCGATATAGAATAGATGTCATATGAGATAAATCATGGAACCCATGGATTTACTAGAAATTTGATAATGTGGTGTGGATAGCCTGAATGTATGCTTGAAACTAGGCCACTCTTGGCCATTTTGAAAGATGGAGGTTAGGCTTGTTTGAAAGCCACTCCAAAACTAATGTCTTAGGCTTATGTAAAAGCCAACATGGGAACTTGGGTACTCAAAAAGTTAAAATTGTATAAAATTTAAACTTAAAATTAATGCCAACCACCTAAGAATAGAGTAAGGCATGCAACTATTGAGAATGCCTAGAATAAACTAAAATCAAAAATAAAATAATATCAATGTGCTATGCATATTGCCCCCAATCATTGATGTCTAGAACATGGATTCTAATTTGGAAGTTATGCCAACTACCTAATTTGAACTAAAAGTGAGAACCATCATGTACACATGATAACCCCTATATCTAGATTCTATGAGAAAATTGTACTGAAACTATTGATTTTGATTGATCTAGATGTGCAAAAATTATCCTTAAACTAAACTTTTTGCCTATTTCTGGAAACCCTGAGTATTTTTATACCTAGATAGGAGTGCCAAAATGTGGACACCCCTATCTTTGCTACTACTATCCATTTTTGGTGCTACTATCCTATTTGAAAATTGGTTACTAATCTAGAACTATCACTATTTTTCTACTTTGTTTTGATTGATTTGACCTCTAGGTTCTAAACTGAGTGATCTCAATGTTGTTGTTTTGACTATTAGGAACTTTGATATCTATGACAAAACCCCTATTTTTTCCCCCTCTTTTGAGGGTAGGAATGATTAACCTGTAATGACTACCCTCAGAAGAAAATAGTCTTGCAAGTGTGTTAAGATGTATAGATACATGAAATAGCATTGATATTTTGACAAGATATTTTTAGATACAGCAATGTTTATATTGAGAGATTGTTAGATAGATATAACAAAGTATAAACATGTGCAAAGTACTGTACTAGAATTGGAAATGTTAGATATTAGATGTTAGTTGTTAGTTATTACTTGTTATTTGTTAGTTTCCATGGAGGGATGGATCATGATGTCCATCATGGCATCCAAGAAAGCAAGGGGAATGTATGATATGGATCATGGCCTTTCACATATTGAAAAGCAAACAAGCAATCAAGCACACAAGTAAGAAGTAGGAAACATACAAGGATGGCCAAGGGGCCATGTAAACAAAGGACATGGGCACATGTCACTCAAACTAGAAATCAAGCTTAGAAGGCATGTTCAAATGCCACATATACATACAAGTGAAATAAGCAAAGTTGGCATAGGGGCCATAAGCACATAGAAGAGTTCAAGAAAAGGACATTAGAAATTATCCTAAGGCACACATATTAATAGAAACAAAGGACATTGTTAAATGTCCTAAGGCAAAAACATGAGACAAACAGGAAATGGAAATGCAATCACATAAGTTACACTAAGCAAGAGGAGAAAGCATGTAATAACTATAAAGATACAACCACATCTAACTAATCAGAGAAAAATTGAAAGTATGCAAAAGATGTGTAGTAGAAAACTAGGTATATGTTAAGAGATACACAAGTGATAGATACTAGTGAAATATCGATATAGTAATTTTTGTAATTCTAGGAAGGAATGTGTATCAACATGATAACTTAGAATGTGTAGCATAGGAATGACATAACCTAGATGGTGTAGTCATGTAAAAGACTCCCCCAGTGGGTGTATATATCAATCTGTGTCTCAAAGTAGAAGTAAGAATGCCATGTTAATGGCTATAATGAAGCAATCAAGCAGCTGGATGTTACTGCACACACTCAAAGGAGATCAAGTGAAGCATGGTATTATAGAAAACTCAACATATAATATCATGAAACAAAAAATGTAAGTCCTAGCATGATAGTAGTAATGTAAATCATGGATGATCCATACAATTAAAAAAAAATATTTATTTTGTATATATTTGAATGTTTTTATATTTTGATATAAGCTATGTACAATAACTGCATAAGAGATTATGTACAATCAATGTTTGAAAAGGAAGTTATGTACAAGAAATGTGTATAAATAACACACTATACATGGAATGTATGTAGATGCATAATGTTCTTATATTTTTGAGTTTCTTTCCTTCAAGTGAGGATAGAAGTTACACTTTAGGGCTAAGATTTTTAGTAATGATGTAGGGATCTAGGAAATTTGGTTTGAATTTTCCTTTGGTTTCTTTTTTGGCATTGACATTGTGAAGGTTTTCCTTAAAAACAAGATCACTAACTTTAAATTCTCTGATGTGGACTCACTTATTATAGGACTTTTGTATACATTGTTGGTAGATTTAAAGGTGTTCTACAGCTTGAATATGTGTATGGTCTAATTAATCAAGCTGTTGTAGACACTTTTCTTGATAGTGGTCATTATTGAGAATACCTTTAAGGGAGACACAAAGGGATGGGATTTCAAATTATAATGGTAGAACTACTTTTGTGCCATAAATGAGTGAATAAGGAGTAGCCCTCGTGGGCATACAAATACTTGTGTGATAGGCCCATAGTGAAAAAACTAGTTGATTATGCCAATCATCAACAAATTTGGTTATTATTTTGCTCAAAACATTGTTAATTGTTTTGTTAGTGGCTTCTACTTGACCGTTTCCTTATGGGTAATATGGAGTGGAGAATGTGTGTTTAATTTTATATTTGGTACAAAAAATTTTGATAGTTTTATTCCTGAATGATGTTCCATTATCAAAAATAATAGTTGTAGTTAGGCCGAAGCATGAAATAATATGAGTGATGATAAAACTACAAATGTCTTCACCTATGGTAGATGAAGTGAAACTGCTTCCACCCATTTGGTAAAGTATTTTGTGGTTGTGATTATGAAATTATGTCCATTGGCAGACTTGGGGTTGATTTTTCCAATGAGATCAAATCCCCGTAACATGAATGGCCGTGGAGAGATGATAGGTTGTAATTATTGTGATGGTGCATCTTGCAGATTACTGTGTATTTGAGCTAGGGTAATTTTTGGCTTCTATCGAGGTTAAGCATTATAGTAAGTGTCCATCGAAGGATCATTTAAAAATGTCTCTACCAATTATTACATAATAGAGTGTTTACTATTGTAACTTACATTTGTCATTTTGGGAAAAAGTGTCTAGTGTAATAGATTTGTTAAGAAATTTGTAAATGTTAGTGAACCACTCTGGGGTTGCAAAGCTTCATGTAGTAGCTAAGATGAAAAGAGTGATTAAATATATGTTAGATATTGATGGTGATTGTAATCATTTAATTGTAAAAATTACTTGATCATCATTGATATCAATGGGAATTAGAGATGCAACACTAGCCATTGCATCTGCGTGTCTGTTGTCTTTTTGAGGAATGCTCTCAATGGAAAAATAATCAAATTGTGATGATAGACATTGTACCATGTTTTGGTTTGGGATAAGGTGTTCTTCTTTTATTTGATAAACCTCATTGACTTGGTTGACCACAATTTGAGAGTCATCGAAGACTTGAATAGATTTGATTTGGAGGGATTGGGAAGTGAATACTCCTAAGATAAGTGTTTCATATTCCACTATATTGTTGGTACATGAGAAACTTAATCAGTATGCTATAGGAATTATATGGCCAAAAGGATTGAAAAAGACAATCCCTGCCCCTATGCTAGATGCGCATCAAGATTCATCAAAGAACATGGTCCAGTTATCTAAATGAGTAGAATATGTAGTGAAATCATCTTTGAATATGTCACTTAAAGGTTTGGTAGCTAACAATGGCATTGCTAACAAATGGTCTACAATTATTTGACCCTTTATCAATTTTTGGAGGACTATTTTTAAGTCAAATTTTTTTAATAACATAACCTAATTTGTGATGTGGCCAAAAAGATGTGGTTTGGATAGTAGGAACTTTCAAGGGTCTGCTTTTGTGATCACTTGAGTCTCATTATTGACCATGTAATGTTGGAGTTTTTGTGTGGAAAAAACTAATGCTAGACATAATTTTTCTATTGGGGAATAATTTTTTTCATAATCAAACAATTTGTGACTGATGTAATAAACTACACTTTCGATATTTTGATCAGGATGTTGTGCTAAGAGTGCTCCTAATGTGTGATATATTACTGAGATATAAAGTAAGAAAGGCTTGTTTGGGATAGGTGGTACTAAAATAGGTGGATTAAGGAGATATTGCTTGATTGTGTTAAAGTTATTTTCATAGGCTTGGTCCCAAAAAAAATTTATATCTTTCTTTAGTAATTGATTAAAGGACTGAGTTTTATCAACAAATTGGGCTACAAAATGGTGGTTTGCTTGGATATTTCCTTGGAGGGATCGAAGTTGTTTTAAGTTGGTAGGAGGTGGCATATCGATTATATATTTGACTTTATTAGGATCAACTTCTATGCCACGTTGAGATATAATAAAACCTAAGAGTTTTCTTGATGTAACTTTGAACACACATTTCTTTGGGTTTAGTCGAACATTATATTTCCTGAGTCATGTAAAAATATTTTATATATCAATAGCATGATGTTGTAGTAGTTTGGATTTAGCTAGTATATCATCAACATAATCCTCAACAATATGGTTAATTAAGTCATGAAAAATGTACATCATAGTACATTGATATGTGGCTCTAGCATTTTTTAATCTAAAAGGCATAACAATGTAATAAAATGTACCCCATGGTGTTGTAAAAGATGTTTTTTCTTGATCTTATTTAACAATTTTGATTTGATTATAACTTATAAAACCATCCATAAATGATAGCATTTCATATCCAGTTGTGGAATCTATTACCATATCAATATTTGGTATAAAAAAATCATCTTTTGGGTATGTTTTATTTAAATCTCAAGAATAGGAACAACATCGAATTTGTCTATTAGGTTTGACTATGAGAACTATATTCAAAATCCATTTAGGATGTGTTATTAGGCAAATGAAATCAGCATCTAAGAGGTGTTATATTTCATCTTTGATTAGAAGACCCACCTTAAGATGCATTTTACAAATTTTTTATTTGACTGGTTTAGTGTTAGGGTATAAAGTAATCTGATGGACTACTATAGATGTATCAATTCCCAATATATCACAATATGACCAAGCAAAGAGTTCTAGAAAATTTGTTAAAGCTTGATGAATATCAACATCCTCTTCCTTTTTTATGGTAACAACTAATAAGATAATGCAGGGATCCTTGTTGGTTCCAAAATTGAAATTTATTGTTTCTTCATTAAGTAATATGGAACGATCAAGTGTATATGGATTTTTAGGGATAGTATCTTAGTCATGTATCTTAGGGGCATTTGTGTGGGATTTTGGTATATCATAAGGTTGTGTGTTTGATTCACGTTGGGTTTACCAAATGTTTTATTATTTTTAGAATATTAGAGTTTTATTCCTAATTAAATAAACAGGTCTGAGCAATGTAAATCAGTGAATAATATGCAAGAATTAAGCTACTAATTTGTATAAACAGATTTGTATTTCACCTTTTCCAAATATAGCAAGAAGTAGGAGAAAATAGCACTTAGCTTATTCTAAGTGATTGGGACTAAGACAAGGTCAGATACTAGAGGAGAGGGATTAGAAAAAAGTCAAGAATAAGATCTTAAGGTTCATTTCTAAATTGTACAATAGCATCAAAAGTGGGACACCCTACTATTTAGTGTTGTAGTCCTTTTCCAATGTTGTTTTCCTGAGGTTGAAAGCTTTTTGAGCTCTATTTGGTATGCCTGTGTTACCCTATTTGTGAAATTTTGAGGCCTGCAAGCCTATGAATCTCACTATGCATTTGTTTTAAATCTTCAAAAACTTAGGAGTTATTTGTGCTTGAACTTGAATAGAAACTTGGAAAATATAGATAAGGGGTTAGTGTGTAAGAGATACGTTAGATGCACTTCACACCCCATGTGTGGGCATGCTACCTACATACCAATACTTTGAAGAGGGATCAAGCGAATGTACTTCTCCCATTGAAGTGCTTAGTGAAATTATGTATGATGAATGCAAATAGATGTGAAACAAGATGTAATTTATATGGCTAGGGACTAGTGTACAGGTTTGAATAAGCTTGAAGTGATCTTGGAAGGTTGTATGCAAATAATAGGAAAAAGTGTTTGAGTGTACTTGATTGTATTCTCACTTATTTCCTGTAAATGAGTGTCAACCCTTCTAAATGGACTTTGAATGGAATTTTATAGGGTAATTAATGATCATGGGTTAAATTAATTTATGTTAGGCCAAAATTTATTAGGATAAGGATTCGAAAGAAAATGACTGTTAGGACCAAAAATGAACTTGGACAATAGTGTCAGAAATAAGACACCCTAAGTTTCAACACTCTTATCTATTTTGGGCATTATTTTCCTAAGGGGATAAGACCTAAGGGGATGGATCTAGGCCTAAAATGACTACCTAGTTTTCAAAGAGCTAAGTTCATAATGTTGTAAATGATTGGGAATCAGTGAAAGAATAGCTTAGAAGGGTTGTATAAGCAAGAAAGAGGACTTAAGGATTTGGTGTCATTAGTCATGCCTAAGTCATCCAATTTTGCAATTTATATGACTAAAATATGGTATTGAAAGGTTTAATACACCCTCATAGTGGGAATAATCAAGTAAATATTTTCACTTGTTATGAGAGGGACTATGATAGTCAACACAGTCATTCATAGTCTTTTACCATTATACTCACCTACACATACCTCATGAGAACCAATCATGTTGGAAAAGAGTGTATAAGCTAGATAAAGTCCTTGATAGTGTGAAGAGTGAAATTGGAGATATTTAATAGCCTTAGAACTCGTCAGAAGTCAAAAAATAATTCAATTTTCCATACTTACATATACTACCTGAATAGTGGAATGTCAACCTATAGGGGGTCTTAACATAGGGCTAAGGTGCCATATGGAGTGTTGAAGCACGTGGAGGAACTAATTCATAAAGTCCTAATGTGTTGTAGAGTTAATGACATACCTATTTGAGAGGTTATATTTATAAATGGAAGTGGAAAACCATGTTCAAAGACTCAATAACTATGTTCAGGGATAAAATTCCCAAAAGGTGAAAATAAAGCACCTGAGCCTTTTTACCAAGGTCATATAACAAGGTTGTCAGTACTCTTGGTGCATATAAGTGAATGTGTCTTGTAGTATCCACATATTATTCAATATTTCAAAAGTAAGGAAGATATTTTATCATTTGGTCTTCATGCTAGAGGATCCCAAAGATGCACTTTTATGCACTAATGTCAAGCAATGACATCTACAGTTTTAAGCCCCAAAGAGATTTTCCACCTCAAGGTTGCAATACAAACCATGTTTCCATGATTGAATAGTTTTATATGGTTTAAATATCATTCATAACCTTAATTTAATTCAAATAATATGGTTTATTGTGTATTGAGCTATATACACACCTACAGGTGTCTTTTGCCTATCAGGTTGACCTACAACCAACCTAATGTACAAGTTTGAGAATGTGTTTCTTTCTTGTGGACATAGAGAATGATTTTGACCTTTTTGGGCATAAATATCATCAATATAGGTTGGTATATTGAGTTTTGATCATATAAACACCTACGGGTGTGCCTAACTCCAAGGTCATTTGCATGCAACTTGCTTGTAGATGCTCTTAGAGCTCTCAAAATGAACTTGGGGAATAATGGGCCTATAAACATGAGAATATCAATATGAAAGGTTTATTTAAGTCTTAAAAAGTATTTCCAAGGATATAATATAATCTATACGGGAAAACAACACCCATGGGACTCCATGTTGCCATAACACAGTTAACTATAGTTGATTGTGACATAGTAGTGAGCTAAGAAGCTACATTATGAAGGTTGACATATTGAAACATGGTGTGTATGATATAAAATGTACCTAAGGGACTCTAATTATTTTTTATAAATGATGCTTAATTTAAATTATGAAGTTATCACCTACAAGTATAAGTGCCTTGAAGCCAACATAGTCAGGAATATATACTCAATCTTGACTAAGCAAGGGATATGAGGAGTATGAGGAGTATATATAAGAATGGATTGATGAGTGAATATGAGAAAATATCCATCATGATAAAATTATACTAATTTAATTCTCATTATGTACATATAACAAAGAGATTACCCTAGGGATGCATCACACAGTCAACATCTTGAAACCCTGCACAAATTATATTTTCTAGGAGTCTGCTTTTGATTTTGAAGGAGTTTGGGGGTCAAATTACATAATAAAGGGATGAAATGTGGTGAATATGGTATTAATCACTTGGATAATACTCTAAAATATTCAAATTTTCTAATTAAATAGGGTAATTACCCTCTATTTTATCTCAGATAGAGGGTACTTCCCTAAGAGAATAAACCATGCATTTCTGAGAAAGGGTGATAAATAATGGACCAAGAGCTAAAGAAACATTTTTATGAGGTTATATAAGTTTTATGACACATGAAAAAACATTCCTAAATTCTAGAAGCTACACAAGTGGTCCAAACCTACAAGAGTTGTAGTAAGGCCTATTAGGCTGAGTTTAGGCCAAGAAGCCAAATGGAGAATCACTTATAAGTTTAACATGAGATGATAATTATAATGGAATAAGACATGTTTAATATATCATTAAATATGTGATAAATTTGTGTAATGTAGATAATAACAAGGAAGTCCATTTTTGACTCAAGGACAACATTAGGCCTGTGTAAATGGAGAAAAGAGCTCGATAGGGCAACTTTGAGTGCTCACATCTTCCTTGAAGCTTTGCATGTATATCCAAGAAGTTTGGAGGTGTTAATATGGATTTTTAACATCAAATTTTTGTATTTGTTTTTAGTTCTAACATCTTATTTTCATGAATGAACCTTAAGAGCAAAAGTGGTCTAAAACCCTCACAAACCCTAATTAAGGACCTGATTGGGAAAATAAGGAAGGAGATGCATCTAAATGGACCAAAATGAATTGGGAAATATTTTTATATTGTATAGGACTCTCCAAAGACCATTTTCATCCACTTTATTTGAACCCTATCTATATAGATAGGGTATAAAATTTCTTTCTTTGACTATTTTATGCATTGTGTAGGTTCTAGGAGGTTTAGAGAGATGAAATCAACTTTGGAAGGAATATTGAGACCTAAGATAACTCCCCATGTCCATTTAGTGCTTTATAAAAACTATTAATTACCTAAAAAATAGCTCTCATCTTAGCCATTTAGGATTAGCATAGTGAACATGATAGTGATAAGGGTGAAAAGTTTCAAGTAAGTTTATTTTAAGGTGTGCTTGATGCATATAAATCCATAGATGGCCTTGACACATGTAATTTAGCCCCTTATATGTATTTTCATGTAAAATTGAATCTAATTTGGAGGCCAAGTGTGAGGGGTGATTAAAAAAGGAGTTTCTTTGACTGCAGGTAGTGATGGCTCACTTCCACAAGATTCTAGATTATTAAGAATGAAGTCAATGCATGGAGAAGCATGTTTGCAACCCTTCCATCTTATTCCTATCATTAGACCTATTCCTAGTCATTTTTGGGATGTTCTAATAGGGATGAATGATGAAGATGATTTTTTGAGCCAATAAAGAGAATTTCATGCCACATTTCAAGAGTTTCATGCCTTGGATTGTCACTTGTCTCTTCTAAATTTTCATGATCAGTTTCACATTATATTCTCATGCACATGTAACTCCTTTTCTCAGCTTGATGCTTGTATTTCTGAACTTTGGACTTATTTCTTCTCTTCTCCCTCTCAAGTTCTATAATAACTATCCATTTTGGCTATTGTAAACATGCTCCACCTGAGTATGGAAAAGCCCTGCTCATTTTCATACCATAGATCAAAAAAGACTATTGATTTTACCTCTTTTATGACTGTTCATAGTGTTTTCAATTGAATTATTGATCTTGCTTACTAATGACCAATGTTTCCTTGGCATTATGTTTCATTCTCTCACCTATTTTTAGCTTGAAAGCTTCTTCTTGCAGGTCATGTAAAGTGTTTTATGAAGTGTCAAGGTTAAGTGAGTTAGTCTATTAAAATAGTGCCATTTTAGGCCTCTTGTCTAGTCCTCCTAGCCTAAACATTCATCACAACCTCATAATGAAATACTGATGTGAGAAGATTCATATTAGAGAAGTGTATGCCTGAATAGTCTCTTGGTCTTATGTGTGACATGCATTTGGTTGGTATTTATCAATCAATTTGGTGTATCACCGCCTTTAGGATAGTTTACTTTCTTTTTTTTTCCTCCCTTTTCCTTGCAATCATAGGTGTAGTAATGATCTAAAAGTGGTACGTCAAGGGAGCTTGCCCTATCTATAGATTCACCTCATTCTTAGGCTACCCATAGCCTATGGATGTTTCAATTATGCCACTTTGATGAGGAGAGCTAAGACATCTCCTCAAAGGGTGAAAATCCAAGTGACAATAGTAAAGTAATCTCACTAATGGAACTATGATTGTGACCATTGAATCCTTTTATGATAATTATCAAGGGAAGTAAATCCTCATATGTGTATCCAAATTGATTAATAAATGTGATTGTGTACATATTCACACTTGAACCCTTATCGACCATGGCATTTTGAATAGGATGGTGATCAATGTGTGCATGAACAAACAACTATTTTAAATATGCATAATCATCTACTATTTCATGATTTTAAAATGTGATGAGTGGCCTAGAGTGCACTGAAGTATGGTAGGTACCAATGATGTTATTCAAAGGATGTGTTGCGTCTATATGAGATTGATATGAAAATGGCAAAGGGTGTTCATTTCATGTGTAATTTAATCCCAATGTACCTGATGTATCATTACTTATATACATTCATTGAATATTTTCATTTATTTGATTTCAATTTTTTGTCTTTGAACTATTTATAGGTGTTCCCATATCAATGATGTTTGCCTCTATCAAATCCAAAATTTTATGCCTTAGACTGATGCACCTATCAGTAGAATGCCATGGTGCTTTATGAAAATCACAAAAATGGTTATGTTAAAATAATTTGGAAGAGGCTTACTCGCATAAATATCTTCAATGTAAGGGAGAGATATGAATTGCATTTTAATAGTGTTTTGAGGACCTTATATGGAGCTTTTGGTAGATTTGTAAACTATCTACTTAGAGGAACTGATAATACAATGCACAAAGTTATTTCTAAAATTGCATGTACTATTTCATTTTGATCATTATTATTATCATTTGTCCTCACCTTGAATGGTATCCTACTATAATTATATGTATTAGAATCTATATTGGTTGTCTACTTATGCTTATTCACTACCAACAATTTGATTTCTCTTTCCTTTATTGTGTGGCACAAATCCATGAATGAGAGAAACTTTTTAAATGTGATGGACTTGTGTAGGAGTGGAATCAAACTCTATTTGAATATATCTTGGATTTATCTATCCACCACAGGACTTGTCATCTTAGATATCATCTTCTTGTACCTTAAGACCTATTTTGCAATAGGCTCATTAGACTTCTATTTGAGTTGGGAAATATGAGCATATGAAATCTTCTCACTTGTATTGATTGAAAAGTGTGCTAGAAACATACTAGTCAAGGTATTTAATGCAAGGACCAATTGATGTAATAAGTCATAAAACCATTGTAATGCATATTCCTTTAGAATTCTTGGAAATAACATGGTTAATAATCATTTATTAGACACATAGTCCAAACATGTTGGATGGAATGCTCCAAATTTAGAACCTTAGTTTGTAGAGCTTGAATATCATTCATAAGGTATTGTACATTAGGAGAAGAATAATGTGTGCTAGACAAAGGTGGTTCTACCAATGACTAAGTAGGAATTGGCATATTAATTTGTTGAAGCCGTTTGGTTTCCCCCATAGTACAATGGTATAAAAGATGAATCGATGGAACCTATAGGATTATAAGTCTCAAATGAGTGTGCTATGATTTCTCTTTTTATGTCCAAAAAGTTTTGAAAATTTGAGAGATAATTGATAGGTTTTTCATGAATTCTTTTTATAAAAACTCTTGATAACTTAAACTTTTTTAAAATTTGTTTATTCATCACCTATAGGTGGGAGTACATCTTGGTGTTCATCTTGATGACCAAGGATATCTTGATCATAATACTCATGCTCTGAATTAGTGTCAAGGACCTCTACTTTTTCATTGTGTTCATTAACATCTGAAGGTCTCGATATACTCTTGTTATTATCTATGTTATGCACTTTATTAAAATAAATTTGAGTATGCTCAATTAGAATACCACTTAATATAGCACTTATTCTAAGAGAGGTAGAAATACTTTTCCTAAATTGCATAAAATAATAAATAAAAACTTGGAATATGGATGCTAATAAAGAATTTATAAAATCTTAAAATCCTAAAAAAATAAGTGGAAACAAAAAAAGTGATAGAAACCCTAACAACATCTATGGGTAGGGTTTTGAAACATTCAATCAATAGATAAGTTCAACAATATGTTTTATCAAATTTGTGAAAATAGAAAAATAATTAAGTAAATGTAACAACTTGTTGCATAAAATTAGAATGCTACAAATATGCAATAAATGACATAAAGTAATTTGGAACTTACTATATTTGGAAAGGTTCTAAAAGAAAAAAATAATAGAAAGAAATAATTTATCTAGAAATTTGATAATGCAGGATTGAGATAGAAACTATGCAACTGACTAGGAGGCTCTATGATGATGTTGTACATCTTGAACAATGTTTTTCTTGCTCTTTGAACAAGGTTGTTATAATTAGACAAGGGGACAGTGTACTAGGTGCGTCAACATCCTATATGGTTTTTTGTTGTGTGATTGATGTGGTAGGTTCACTTCACCTATTTGTTCTATCTAACTGTGTGCGAGATATCAATTTATTACAAAAACCACTATGTGTCATATTCTTCACTTGTAACCCTATCTAAATAACCCACACATGATAAAATAGATACAATAAAAAATATCTTAGTGATTGGTGTTGATCTAGACCTCAACATCCCTTGTTTTGTGTTCTACCTACATATAAATAATCTAAAGAGGTATCAAACTCCATTAGTTATTGTTAAGTATAAGATATACTGAGAGGGGGAGTGAATCAGTATATCATATATCTTATACATCTTTTACTTAATCAAATTCATTTTCTTTAACCACTTAATCATACATTCAAGATATGAAATAAAACTAAAACAATAACATGCACCACACAAGAGAGAGAGAGAGACCAAATTTTTACGTGGAAACCCAATGTGGGAAAAACCAAAGAGAACTATCTCAAGTATGTAAATGAGCACCAACTTAAGTTTACAAAGTTTTCAAGCACCAAATTGTAGGAGCACCAACCCCTTTCCTGAGCACCAAAACAACAATGATTTGTAAGCACCAACCCCTTTGTTGAGCACCAACACAACAATGATTTATGAGCACCAACCCATAGAAGCACCAACCCCTCTTGTGTATAAAACACAACTATCTCTCAATTTTAATTTCTCAACAAATGATAACACACTACTATATCTCTCTTTTTTATCTCCTATACTCTTCTAAGATAGATATAACAATTACAAACCATACTCTTCCTTGCATATTCCAAATGGCTTCCCAAGTCTCCTTTTATAGCTTTCCAAATGACCTTTGGCATTCACCCTTTGAGACATTTTAACTTATATGGAAAATGGTGCCACACTTGCATGACCCTTTGAATTCTTTCATATGAAAAGTCACATGGTGACCCTTCATGGATAAAAGCATCTTTTCCCTCTTTTGTCTTTATCTGGTGACTCTTAGAATTCCTCAAGGTGACCCTTCATGGGAAAATATGTCCTTTCCCTCTTTTTTCTTTACTTGGTGACTCTTAAACTTCCTCATGGTCCCTCTTTTGTCTTTATGCAACCAATAATATATCCATTAATATTAACACACTTTAGCCAAGATATGAACATTAAAAACACCTTTAGAAATTAAATGCTATGGGGCATTTGTCACCAATAATGTTAGACCTTTGACATCAATGAAAATATTTTCAATAATCTCCCCCTTTTTCATTGATGGCAACCTCAAACTAAATTTGACACATCCTGAAACATATGTTGCACATGCCAACCTGCACATACTATCGATAAAAAAATACAATAACTCCCCCTTACTATAGCATCATATACCTACTCCTATACCTATTCCCATACCCTTTTTATACTTCTCCCCCTTTGACATCAATGGAAAAGGGTCTATCTTGGAGCTAACACATAGCTCCCCCTGAACTGATGTTGAACCTCAATGATAGGAAGTAAAATAAATTACTCTAACTTCTCTCACAGATACTTGAATGTGTCCTTTGGTAGTGCCTTTGTGAAAATATCTACAATCTATTTTATAGTACTGATATATTCCAACTTAACCTACTGATCTGCAACCTACTCTCTCAAGAAGTGATATCTGATAGGAATATGTTTTGTTCTTAAATGCATCACTAGATTCTTAGAAATATTAATAACATTTGTGTTGTCACAAAAAATAGAGATAGGTTCATCATATTTTACCTTGATGTCTTCTAAAGTTTGTTTCATCAAAAGCATTTGATTACAACACAACACTACTACAATATATTATGCTTCAACTATAGAAGGTGATACTAAGTTTTGCTTATTGCTTAGCCAAGATACTAAGCTATCACTGAGGAATAAATCTCCTCTACTTGTACTTTTTTGTCATCCAAACAACCTACCAAATCTAAATTTGTATAAGTAACCAAAGTGAAATCTCTGCATATGGTATACCATAATCCAATGTCCCCTTAACATATCTAAATATTATTTTCACCAATTGAACATGACTTTCCTTTGAGGTTGCCTGATATCTCACAACCATGCTTATTGCATGCATGATGTCTGAGCTCGATGTTGTCAAATATAAAATACTACCAATCATAGGTCTATACAAAGATTGATTTACAACAGGTGAATCTTCATCCTTACCTTTTTCCCTATACACATTTGTGTGCCAACTGGTGTACAATCCTCAAAACCAAATTTTTTCAACATCTCCTTGGCATATTTACTTTGAGATATGAAAATTACTTTATCTAACTAAGATATTTTCAATCCTAAGAAAAATGACAATTCTCCAAGCATAGACATCTCAAATTATTTTTGCATATTATCAAAAAATTCATTTATCATCTTTTCACTATTACCTTCAAATATTATGTCATCAACATATACCACAACAATCAAATGGTGTTCATCTTCTATTTTGATGTACAAATTACTGTCAGCAAAACCTCTCTTGAAGCTTTGATCCTGCAGGTACTGATCAAGTTTTGCATACCAAGTTTTGGGAGCTTGTTTCAATCCATATAGTGATTTTTCAATCTACATACATGGCTTCTATTATTTTAGAGAATAAATCCCTTGGGTTGCTTAATGTAGACCTCCTCTTCGATATTCCCATTTAGAAAAGCAAACTTGACATCCATCTTAAAAACTTTGAAATTTTTAAACACTACATATGCAAGAAACATCTTGATAGCTTCTAGCTCACCACTGGTGCAAAAATTTCTTCAAAATCCATACCCTCAATGTGAGCATATCCTTTACATACTAACCTTGATTTATTCTTGGTAACTTCACTGTATTTGTTCAACTTATTTTTGTATACCCATTTTGATCCTATCACATTTTGATCTTTTGGTCTAAGCACTAATTCCCAAGTATCATTATTTTATATCTAATTTAATTCTTCATCCATTTATTTAACCTAATGCTCATGATGTCTAACTTATAAAAAAGTTCTAGGCTGAATTTTAGATAACAAAAAAAAATTAACTTGCTCATATTCACTTACTATCATCCTTCTAGTGCAAACTCCTTCATTTATGTCCTCAATGACGTCACTCTCATTATTATTTCTCTAGACATATTTAAATGGAATCTAGGTGTCCTTTTTCTCCTTCTTTTCATCTTCATCTGATTCTTTAAAATCTTCTTCTTTAATGATTTTAGGAGTGTCTATCGAATCACTGACTCTTTGTGTTACATCTTAATCTATCCTGACACTTACACTTTCAAATATATTCTTGGTTCTTTTGTTATAACATTTATAAGCTTTAATTTTATAAGAATATCCAATAAATATACCTTCATTTTTTATAGATTCAAACTTACCCAATTTTTTATTGGTTCTTTTTATGAAGCATCTACTATCAAACACTCTAAAATAATCAACAGTAGTTAGTTTGTCTTTCCATAGCTCATAGGGAGCCTTGTCACTATTAACTCTCAAAAATGCTCTATTCTAGCTATGCATTGTTATGCCTAATACCTCTCTCCAATATTTATCTAGTATCTTCGATTCATTTAGCATTGTCCTTGCCATCTCCTAAACTATTTTATTTATCTACTCAACTAATCTATTTTATTATAGAGTTTTGGCTGCTGAAAAATGTCTCTTTATCCCATGGTCTTCACAATACTCAATAAACTCATCTGACATGAATTCTCCTCCTTGATCTAATCTCAGGCACTCAATCTTCAAACTAGTTTCATTCTCAACTAAAGCCTTGAATGCTTTGAAGTGGTTGAAAGCTTCTAATTTTTTCTTCAAAAACATCACCCAAGTCATACGTGTAAAATCATCAATAAGCAACATGAAGTATTTCTCACCTTGAGTACTTTGAGTTTTGGTAGGTCCACAAAAATCAATGTGAACAAGCTCTAACATTTGAGTGGTCGAGTATTCTTTTATCTTGAACCATCTTCTAACTTGCTTCCCATGCTGACATGATTCATAAAGCGTATTGTAGGGCTTTTTAATCTTTGTAAGATCTCTAACTACTTACTTCTTGATGATGTTGATAATATTTTCAAAATTCATGTGTCCCATTCTCCTGTGCCATAGCCAACTTTCCTCAACCTGACTTAAATAACATCTTTGACCTTTGATATATGATAACATATATAAATTATTGCCTATCCTCTAAGTTTTTGTATCAACACATATGAATTTTTTTCCTAATTTCACAACCTTATACATAAAACTTTAATGTGTGTCCCTGATCACACATTTGACTTACACTCAACATATTATGCTTAATACCTTCTACATACAAAACATTTTCAATCTTAGCTCTACCATTATCCAAACTTAATGTACCTTTTCTTGTTATTTTGGTAGTGGTATTGTCTTTGAATTTATTATGCCACCATTGATCTTCTTTAGAGTTATGAACTTGCTCTCATCTCATGGCATGTGCCTTGAACATCTGTTGTCAATGAACCATGGCTTTTCTTCATTTTTTGCATGCAAAGTTGTGTAGACTAACATAGAATTTTAAATTTGTTTCTTCTACCATGAACCTACTTGAACTTTCTAATATCTATTTCAACATTTTAGTGTTATTCTTAAATTTTAAATCATTGACAACTTTATCATTAAGTGCTTTATTTATTTTCTCGATGTCTTCTTTTAAAGAGGCAATTTCAACAACATAATTTTCAGATTCTTAAATTACTTTTTGTAATTTAAATGTTAGATCTTATTCAATATTTTTGGCTTATTTAATGTGTCCTTTTAGATCTTTAATTATTTGAGTTAAACTCCTTTTCATTTTTCTCGATCTAGAGCTTCAATCTTCTATTCTTCTTCTCAAGAGATTTTAATTCTTTTAAGGCACAAATGAGTTCTTCTTCTAGATTCACCTCAGCTTTATCATGTTCTTCTTATTGATCATATTTAATTTTACTTGTGGAGTCATCTTCATGTATGGTCATGAATATAATCTATTCATCTGAGTCATTAACTCCACTATCTTCAACTGAGCTAAGATCTTTAAAATATAAACTCTTCTTCTTGAATCCCTTCTTGATTTTGCCTTTGAAGTTCTTCTTGTATGTAGGCTTTCCTTCTTCATTTTCACCATTAAACAAAGGTGTCTTATATGTATAAAAAACTTCATGTGATCTAGCCATCGTGCTTTCCTCGATCTACCTTCAATCTGTTAAACACTTTCCAAAAGAACCTGCTCTGATACCAATTGTTAAGCACAAGATATACTAAGAAGGGGGTGAATTAGTATATCATATATCTTATAAATATTTTACTTAATCAAATTCATTTTCTTTAACCACTTAATCATACATTCAATATATGCAATAAAATTGAAACAATAACATGCACCACACAAGAGAGAGAGAGACACCAAATTTTTATGTGGAAACCCAATGTGGGAAAAACCATGAATAACTATCTCAAGTATGTAAATGAGAACCAACTCAATCTTACAAAGTTCTCAATCACCAACTTGTAGGATCACCAACCCCTTTGTTGAGCACTAACATAGCAATGATTTTGAGCACCAACCCACAGGAGCACCAACCCCTCTTGTGTATAAAACACAACTATCTCTCAATGTTGCTTTCTCAACAAATGATAGCACACTACTATATCTCTTTATTTTCTCTCCTCTACTCTTCTTAGCTAGATATAACAACTATAAACCATGTTCTTCCTTGCATATTTCAAATGACTTCCCAAGCCTCCTTTTATAGCTTTCCAAAAGACCTTTGGCATTCACCCTTTAAGACCTTTCAACTCACATAAAAATTGGTACCAAACTTACATGACCCTTTGAATTATTTCATATGAAAAATCACATGGTGACCCTTCATGGGTAAAATCATCCTTTCCCTCTTTTGTCTTTATCTAGACTCTTATAATTCCTCAAGGTGACACTTCATGGGAAAATGTGTCCTTTCCCTCTTTTATCTTTACTTAGTGACTCTTTGACTTCCTCATGGGCCCTCTTTTGTCTTTATACAACCAAGAATATATCCGTTAATATTTAATTAATATTAACACACTTTAGCCAAGATATGAACATTAAGAAAACCTTTAGACATTAAATGCTATGGGGCCTTTGTCACCAATAATGTTAGACCTTTGACATCAATGACAATATTTCCAACAGTTATCTCATGCTATGGAGGTGTGTGTGAAATACTGGTGTAATACTAGATGCTTGTGCAATTTTGGTGTGATTAAGTGCTTCAACTATGACTTGTAACATTGGAGGTGTACTCAAGCTTTAGATATGGGATACTAGGATACTATATATTCAAAATTAGTAGAAATAGGGAATTTTATCTCAATGTGCAATTATGATTTTGGTGATTTCCACTGTGTGAGCCTCTTGTGTGCAAAAGGACTTGAAAATGTGCTCTTATAGTGGTCAATAAGTAATTGCTTTAAATAGGAATTGCTAAATGTGTGGGATGACCCATTACATGAATTTGAAATTGATCAATAATACATTATTTGGTAGGAGGATGAGACCAGTAGAACTAGACAAAAATAGGGAGTGAAATAGTTTAAATGGTGCATTGTTATCCTATGAGTAAAGATAGTTAAGTTGGTAGTATGGATCAGTCAGGAGATAGGTTTGAGATATTTTAAATGAGTAGTATGGAATTTTGAGATCATTATTTGCTTATAATAATGGGTCATCTATGTGGAAAATGAAGGAAGAGTAGTCAAAACACCATGGAATGAGGCATGAGTTAAATGTGCATAAAAGGTGGTCATAAATACACTATTTCAATTTAAATGTTAATTTATGTGTCTATAGGTAGCAAGGATTTATGAATAAATACATACCATTTTTGTGCCATATTCGATGGCTCGTGGAATGTACCATTTTTACCCCTAACCTCAGTATTCATGTGGAATGTCCAACCTAGGAAGAAATCACTGAATTATGTTTCTATAGAAGCCATTAATGTTTGAAAGCTATTTTTCTAGTGAGGGGTGAAGACCTTAGGAAGGAGGGATCGAAAGGATGATTGGTTGAATTTGGAGGCCCACAATAAGACCATGGAGAAATTTCAACACCTTAAAGTAGCATAGTTTGAAAAGAGAGAAATGTGAATCACAACATAGTCTATGAAACCATATCTAGCTTGCATGTGTTGAAGTAGAATTTGGGGATGTAAAAGAGAAGGGTGATAAGGCAATGAATAAAATTGTCTTTTATCTCCATTTTTTTATTTACGTCATAGATTAGGTCAAAATTTTGGGTGTTATAAACTAACAATTTGAAATGCCACACAAATTTAATATTTGAGATTTCAATGTGACGCAAAGGTGATGTTAATTACATCACCCAGTTGCATGACATTATGTATGAAATTTGAATGAATTTTTTTATTAAGTAAATAAAAATAGAAAATCATGTAAACGACTTTAAATTGACCTAATTTGTGGCACTAATTTCACTTCATACATTACTGAAATAAGAATATATTTAATGATTATCTTCAAAATATGGTTTATTAATTTTAAACTTATATCCCTATAGTCAAGTTTCTTTCCTTTTATAAACTTCATTTCTTGTCTAAATAAAAATTTGGATGGAAATGGTGACAATAGTTCTCTATATTATATTATTCATCTAAGGAAGACCTTTGGTCCTCTTGCACATGTGAGATTAATATTTTAGTAGTCATTATACCTTTATTATATATTTGTTTATATTTATTTAATGTTTCATAAGTATGCACATGCAATCGTGGGTGATAGTATTGATGTTAATCTTTTACAGAACTTATAAATCATGCCAAATCTACATATCATTGGCCTTTCTATACATCAAATATGGTATTAAAGTTTTCCCAAGCTACATTTTGTTGCATTGATAATTTTCATCTTTGAAAATTACTTTCTTTTCAATTTTGTGGGTTTTATGTCAAAATTATATCAAAGTGACCTTGTTAGTTTCTATAATTTAAGAGCTCCCTAAAAAAAATTAACTATTTCATTTCATTCAGAATGTTCTAGAAAATTACTTTTGACTTTTGTTTCATCATAAATGGAAATCTAGTACTCAATTAATGAAGGTTTGAAAGCTAATTAAGTTTTTTTTCCATATATTTTCTATTTATTTATTTATTGTAGTTTTTTTTTTAAATACTATATTTATACTTTTAAATTTTTATAAAAAATAAGAAAACTATATCAAAATAAAATAAAATAAAATGAACTAAAAATAAAAATATGTAAATTATAAAATACTTATTTAACTTTAAAAAATATTTTATGGAAAAATTCTATTTTTTTGGTTTTGGATATACATGACCAAATTTTTGTTTGGAATTTTTTTATAGCTTTGGATAGTTTTTTACAAATAACCCCTCAGGGTTTTGCTATGTTTTTGGCATCTTGACTTTTATAAGCCATTTTTTGGTCATACAATGGTTTTTTTTAATGATTTTTTTCACTATGCATATTTGTTTGAGATCTTTATAGTGATATATAGGGTCTTTGGATATTTTTTCATGTTATTATTTTTATTCATAGGTTTTCTAATGCCATTTGGAATATTAAGGCTTTAACTTGTGATAACTTTTGCATACAAAAAAATTTATTGTGATTTATTTTTTGAAACTACATGTTTTTTTTTGAGAGACTGTAGTTGTATGTTCATATTTTAAATTTTTTATATTAAAGATAAAAAAATTCATTATTTTATTTTCTTTCAACTATAATATGATATCTCCACATATGTGATACACATTGGCATGTCAGTTTGTTCAGATTCATATTGAGGATGGTTGTTATTATGCCTATCATTCTTGACAACTTGGGGAGTGCTTACTTATCATCTTAGAAAAAGGCTTTTCTCATCTCATATCTTCATAAAAAAATTATAGGTTTTGGCTACTAATCTTGAACATTAAAAATGCATATTTTTCATAGAAGAACATAGTGTACAAATATATTTATTAATTAATGTAATTTGCAAGAATTTTTGAATAGATATTTGATACCTCAACACATATGTGACACGCATTAGTATCTTAGTTTGTTAGAACCCATATTGAGGAAGGTTGTACTTATAATGAGGGTTATTGAAAATTTTGAGAGCACCTAATTAGCATCTTGAGATTTATATTTGTCCCACTCATGCCTTGAACATCGAATATACATTTCTTACATGTTTAAGTGTATCTTTTATGTTTGACATCTTGTAATTTCATATACATCCTCATATTCAAAACCATTTCATTTTTATCTTGGTGCTTATAACATCTTGACACCCATGTATTTTGGTAATATGTAATTGCATATATAAGGACATTAGTACTATTTTATATTCATTGACATCTAGACAATGTCATCTATGGCATATTAGTTTTATACATCCATTTCGATACATTTAGACATTAGAGATTTTGTGATCATTATTGTTTTTTGTTCACATTTGTATATGTATATTTAATATGTCCTCATTGTTAGGACCCATATAAGAGGTTTGTCTCACTTGCTCACATTTTATAAGTTTCTCTTAATGGGGCATGTTGATGTACACACAATTATGTGCACAACATGTTTTCTAAGTTTACATAGGCTAGTGTAGCTTCATTTATCCTCTCCTCTTACAGATTATGTAGGGGGGATGTTAGTTTAGATCAGGACATACACTATTAAATTGTCTAAAATACACTTATAAGTATACTATTTAATGCATACCTTATGTACACATCATTATCCATAACTTATTTACGTCTTATTAATAAGTGAGTTATAAATAAGAATATCTTTAGTTGTTACCCTCAAAATAGGGTTTGTATATTTTGAACTAATATCCCTAAAGATAATATTACTTTCTATCTTAAACCTCTTTACTTATCTATATTATAAATTGGGGGAAAGGATGAAAGTAATGGTTTTGTATTATATTCTTTATGTGAGGAGGACCAAAGATTAATATATTGGTAGTCATTCTAACTTGATCATATTTGTGTCTATATTTATTTAATATTTCATAGATATGCATATACATCATGGGTAATAGCCTTGAGGTTACTCCATTAATCCTGAACCTTATACTAGATCTACATATCAAGGGCCTTTCCACAAAGCTAACATATTTAAATCCATCAAGGATGTAATTAGGGATATATGAGTAATTAAACCCACATGGGCATGCAAATTGGAGTCTAATGACTAAATAAATCCAAATGTGCTTGAAATTGGGTCAAAATAACTAAATAAACCCATCTATATATGTAATTGGGGAGAAATTAATTAAACCTAATAATGCATGCAATTGGGTCCAAACAACTAATTGAGCCCATATGTGCATGTAATTAGTGCTTCTTTAGATGAAATAGTCATACAGTTAGTTATGGTATGGTTTATAGGGCTTCTTCAATTTAAATAGTTTAAAAGTATCTTTTTATTTTATTTGTTGTCATTATGTAATTGGCTAAGGAATTTTATATATGTATTCATTAGTTTGAAGAGCTTGAAAGAATCCTTCTAAAATCCATGTTTTCATTGTACAGTTAAGGTATGTTCCATAGGGAATCATTAGTTTAAAAAATTTGAGAACATCATTTTTGTTGATATTTCATTATAGACTACATGATTTGTTTCATGATGTACCCACATAATGAGAACCCTTAAAAATTTAGCCAAGGTAACTTCCATAGAAGGTCGATTTCCTTTTCTATCTTAATATTAATTTACTTATTATATCCTACTCTAATACTATGGTTGGGGGATGCCATGAGTGTGAGAAGAGAAAGAAGTAAAAAAAATTATAAAGGGGATGTGTCAAGATAGAGTGATATTAATACCTTATCTAAATGAATACAGAAAAAATACAATATTAAATCTAAACCTCAATGTATTCATAACATAATTAATGAAATGCAAAACCTAAGGAATCCAAAATGACAAATAAACATTCATAACTAAATGATTCACATATAATTTAGATGTAGGATAAAATTTTATACTTTAATAGATATAAAAAAAATCATGTCACTTCAAAAAATATTAGCACTAAAACTTATATCATAAAATCCATGGCTAAAATCCTAGTGATCTCTAACAAAGATGTATTGACATCTAATAATGCCTTAGAATGATTTTTTTATGGTTAGAGATTTTTTTTCTTAAACCTATATATTGTTGGGATTATACAAGCTTTGTGTTGTAAAGCCCTTAATATCATTTTTTCCCTTCATAGAATTGTCCAAATATAAAAAATATCTAAATTAATGTTAGTTAGGTGACTAATATGTGTTATTTTCATTTTTTTATTATACTAAAATTTGAAAGAAACCTATAAGTCCAAACATGTAAACATTTTTTTTAATTTATGAAATAGGGTTGGGGGGATCCCTCCTCCCTTTCATTAATATCAAAAAATTATTATTATAATTTTTTCTAGTCTGCCACACCTAACAAGATAAAAAATAGATTTTCTAAAAAAAGATTACAAATTAACTTCCACAACCTTAAAGATCTTAATTTACAAAGGCTAATTGTATGGAAACATCAACAAAAAGTCTAATAAAAAATTCAATAATCTATAAATAAAATAGATCTACCAAGGAAAGGTGTTTTCTGCAATGATATCATAGATTATTTCACAACCACTAACTTGTGCAACCACTACACATGGTCTTCTACAACATCTACCCAATATTTTCCATAACCATTATGAAAAAAATTGACCAATTAAAAAGTGTTCTTTTGCAGCACTAGAAATTAATGTAGGCACAAATGCATACAAAAAAATCAACCTAATTTTATTCATGTCCAACCAAAGATAAAACTATGGATGATATACCTCTCAAAAATATCTCTGAAGTATACCACTATACAGTTTTTTTCTACCAAACTATAAATTACAAAATCCACTGAACTTTATCCTCCCTATTTACTATCATTCTACCCTTCTAATCTACTTATGAATACTAAATATAATGAATTGAAACTTCAATCCAATCAAGGATACATCATTTTGCTCACACCCTTTTATATATGCTGGCCCTCAATCTTACTTCCCATAGATTATAAGGTAAAAAGGGTTATTTCCTTATAAGTCTCATCGAAGTTGTTCCCATCTAAAACAATATGTCTTGTAGGTTTAAGATCCCAAGTCAACTAGCATTTTTTTCACCTTCAACCATTAGTTCCTACATGACATTACAAAATTTTAATTTAATCTAGTCATTTTTTAGCAAATTGGCAATCTTTCAATATTTCCCTAGGATTTGAAAACTTGACCTTTACCATAGGGAATGGTTATCTTCTATGCATCTATGTTGTTACCACTCTTATCCATTTCTAATCTCATTTTGAAGGTAAGAAATAAATGCTCTTAGGAGTACATCACCAACAAAAATATTGGGACTCTTCTTAAGTTCATTAGGAAGAACAAAGTTCTGAATATAAAAATCACATAGAAGGTTTTTATCTATTTCAGAGGAAGATAAAAATACATGATATAATTTTATTGGCCTTGATACATCAATGCTTAATGAATAAGAAATATTTATTCACTACAAGGTTAGCGATTTATCCTTCAAGATCAAATAATACATTCTTGGTGGATCCCTATAGGAAGACAATTAGGTAGCCATCTCATAAAAAAGACTTAGCTTATTTTGAAATTCTAAAATGGAAGTGTCTTTATCCTTTAATTATTTTACCATTACGTGGGAATGTGCATTGAAATCTTCTTGTATCTTTATTAGCTTTGAAGTTATATGTCATATGAATAATTTTAAGTCCTCGATATGAAGAATGTTGATCTCCTTATCAAATTCCTCCCTTGAGATGTGTTGGAAAGAATCTTTTTGGTTTGCCTCATCTATGAGTAAAGGATTAATGGAATTTAAAATAGGTTGTAAATGAGGCCTTAATGTTGGTTTTTTTGTAGCATTTTGAACAACCATTGCTAATAAAACCAAGTTTTTACCAGAGGTAATAAACAGTTCCTTTATCCTTTATTTAAGAACATGGATCTCTTCTTCCTAATTTTTTATTATCTATAATGCCTTTAATAAATTTAAACTTGGATCCCTGTGATACAATTAATCCTAATGTGCATACCATCCAAAAAAATTACTTCCATTGGTGTAGACCCCTCATAAATAAAATCCTCTAAAAATATGGAAGAATGCGATATGTATTCCAAAGGACTAGTTTGCAAACCTTTATCAACATCCATTTTGGCATTCAAGAGGTGCTTCTTTAGGCTAGAAAATATTATACAACCTTATTTGGATGGAGGTTTAAAATGTTTAGAGTTGTGGGAAGAGGAGGCAAATGAGGAGGAGGAATAAGGATATAGAATCAACTTTATTTTTGTCTTGTTATGTCTACTATGTTCTTCCATAGCCATAAATTTGTGACAATAGAACCCCATTTAGGATTACGTTGTTGTGTGTGAATTAAGGATTCCTATAAATAGAAATTTAGTAGGCCTTGGTGATCTAAGGCCTTGGCATTCCCTATTTTTATTTCAATGGCCATCCATTTTAGAAATTTAAAAATAAATATGGGAAGATTCAATAGGCACTTATGTTTAAGGTGAGAGAGGAGCTTGAAGTGGTAGGATAAAATAACTAAAAATAAGCCTTTACATGTTAAATGTTTTTGAATTAAAATAGCTACATCAGGATAGAAATTAGGAAAGGAAGTTATTAAAATTCCCCTACTTGTATCTCTTACTTTATCTCATGATAGCATAATTTAATCCTTGCAATGGCTTCTCATTCATTTTACCATGTACCATCACTCACCTTCCTACAAAAATCAATGAATTTTGTAATGCTTTATTCTATTATAACCATAGTTAATCCTCTGATTTTTATAGTATTCTCATCCCACACAAGACAAAAGTCTTTGGAAAAAATATCATCATGTCCACAAAAATTCTATAAGAACTGTAGCCACCCTGCTGATGTGAAAACCCTAAGACACTCTAGGTTTTCACAAAGGGTTGATTGATTCACCTATTCTAAATACTTTAATCCCCTCGTAAGTAAATAAATATAAAAAATAGTAAAGATAAAAATAAAATAATGATCAATGCATATGAAAACCAATAGATATTTTGTAATAGGTGATCAAATTCCAAAAATGGAAAAGTGTTGTTTGTCCTTGACATAAAATTGTAATTATATTTTTGGTGATGAGATATGAACCATGGGTGGTGTCTTGTCTCAATATTTAAAAAATATATTTGATTTATTCATTATGAAAAACTAATGCTCACGAATGCCACCTAACTTTGATGATATCATCTACTTTATTTTTAGCATTGACCTCACATTTCAACACATGTTTGCAACTGCTTCAAGTCTCCCGTAAATATTTTATGTGCATATTTACAAAAATATGTAGAATTTTACTCGTGATTATGAAAATAAAGATCAAAGGAGAAAAATATCTTATTGGCATTAGTGACAATAACCCACTGTAGGCCTTAATCAAGCCTACAATGTCTATTTTAATATAAATTTTAATATGTCAATAGAAAAGGGGGCAAACCCCTTTGAGGTTTTGAATTTGTGTTTTGAAAACTCAAATATTCAACAATAATACCTAGTTTAGAATAAATTCCAAAAGTAACAAACCCTTTATATTCCTTGAAATTACCTTATGTATGTCCTTTAAAGTGCAAACCTATCTAGTTTAGAATAAATTCCAAAAGTAACAAACCCTTTATATTCCTTGAAATTACCTTATGTATGTCCTTTAAAGTGCAAACCTATCTATCTCAGTTTTAGATGAAAAAATTAACACATAACCTTGTTTGGTTTTCATTTATGATAAGTTACAATATGAAAAAATAAATTTAAATAAGTGTTACATAGTATAAAATATTGTTCTGTAGTATCATTTTTAGAAGCTATAGTGTAGATCCAATTAGAAGACATTATGGTAGAATCATTTTTCATGCCAAAATAAGTAATAATGATGTCATTAGCTTTTTTCCTCCAAATTTGAGCAAACCCAAGTTTTCCATTGCCATTATTTATAAATATAGTTTATAAGAAAATTTATAACAAATTATTATACCCAGTTGCTCATAATTTTTTTTTGCAAAAATGTCTCACCATCTACATGAAGAGATATGGTTTGAGGCCAAGGGTTTTCATCAACAACTACTATCTTCATTCTAACATACTATAAATAGGTAAGGTTGAATGCTTTGGGATCCACCTAATAGAAATGTCCTAGAGAAATCTAATTTTATTTTAAGATATTGTGATTCTTATACTTATAAGGAAGTTCATATAATCTTATCTATCATTCCCACACATATTTCCTTGGTTACTTATAATATATTATAAAGTTTGCTTCCCAAGTTTGCATTAATTTTATAAGAGTTCAAGTAACAAGATTTGGTTACTAAGACAATAGATTTTTTTTTATAACTATTTAAAAGAGATAATGAAACATCCATTTGGAATGTAATAAAGATTATTTAGATCCATGCCCTTATAATGCTTCCTTAATTATATTTTTAGTATTGAGCCCTTGAAAATATTTCCATTGACTACTCCAATAAGGGTATTTTTATTAAACCTTTTTATTAACTCCAAACAACCATTAATATGCAAATTATGGGATTGGGTACTAACATTAGTCCTCAAAAACATTTTGAAAGAGGTGTATTTACTTCATGATTAATGGAAATTGGAGTATTCTCCTAGTTCAACCTACTCTTATTTTGGAATGATGCAGATGTATCATCCCAAAGTTGTGAATATGATAACTTCAACACCATGCACTCTTCACATTTGAATGGATCCTAAAGAGTGACCAAAAGAGGAGAGCCTCTAAGTGGTGTAGTTTGGTGAGAAAATCAAGGGTTAGATTCCTCAAATGATTCATTGTATGTAGAAGGTATTTTAGAGACATCCATCATATCTAAGAAACTTGATTTAGAGAAAGCCTTTTCTTCATCAATATATTATGTGGTTTAATCATCTCTAGTGTCCCCAACATCATGTTCCACAACAATCTCTTTATTTTCTAATTTAATATTGTTAACAAGGCTCTCCCAATGACAACAAAAATTTTCTTTGATCCCTTCAATATGCTCCTAAAAAGAAAAGATAATATATCCAGGGTTGTTTTATCCTTGTATATATCTTCAAAATTAGTCTAGAGTGTTATAAATTCCTCAAATTTTCCCATAATTTTTTTATCCTTAGATGATATCCCTTCATCTAGTTTCCATAACAACATTTTCATAGAAGTGGATCTCTTCCACATTGGGCCCTACTCAATCCTATGTAGCTACTTCATATCCTTCTTTCACAACTAATATTTGTCTCCTAACTAAATTCGATTAGAATTTTCATCACTTGTGAGTTATTATTTTTCTTTCTTCACTCAAGCCATAAATTGTAGGTAGGGTATCCCATTTTTTATATCATAAAATTCTTCTTCAGCCTCATCATTAAAAAAATCCTTTGTTTCTAAAGAACAACTAAATTCATTATCCTTTTGACCTAAGGTGATGATACCTACCAAGAATGAATCTAGAGCATATTTTTCCCTCACCTTTTGCACTTCATTTTCTCATGGTTGTAAGGTCCATTTTGTGATCCACATCTTGTTCTACCCAAAAACCTCAACACACTAGTAATACAAAATTACTATGCTCTTTGTTCATGAGTTTATGCAATTGAACCAATATTATTAACATGAAAACATTAAAATTAAAGTAAAGATGCCTTAATAGCTCATTTAAGAATTTCCATGGATAAATTTGTGTTTGATACCTGAATGATTGAAGTAAGGAAACTGACCAAGATTCTCTATTTGGATGTTTTTTTATCATCTTAGGATTAATATTATACTAAGTTTGTTAAATAAATTTTAGTCAGTATATAATATATATTTTTGTTTTCATTTGTTCTTTTATATATTGTTGTGTTTAACAAAAATAGATCACCCCTATTTATTTATTTTTAATCCTATGTTTGTAAAAACAATTGCATTATTTTAAGGGCTCCTGAGGTTGTTAATAGTTGCACATTAAGTGATCATTTTTTTTCCAAAAAGTAGTATCAAAGCATGGATTTTTAGGGCCTACTAGAGGATAGATTCTAGTAGTAGCAACTCATGGTAGCATCCCCTATGTTGAATGGAAAGAATTATGATGTATGAGAAATCAAGATGAAATTTTTTTTTTATCTCAAGAATTATGGGATCTTGTTGAAAGTGGATATATTCAAGTAGTAGAACACACAACATTTAATATTCATACTCAAGTATAAATAAACATGTTGAATGAGAATAAAAATAAGGATTCCAAGGCATTGAATTACATTCATATTACACTAAGTGATCCAATCTTCCCAAGGATAGCAATAGCTACCTATTCCATGCAAGCATGAGACATTTTGAAAAAAATGTACCAAGGCAGTGACAAAGTGAATACAATTGAGCTATAATTGTTGATAATGAATTTTGAGACATTACTAATGAAAGAATTTGAATCCATAAATGATTTATTTACAAGGATAATGCACATAGTAAATCAAATAAAGCTAAATGGAGATGCAACTGAAGACCATAGTTTCATAGAGAATTTACTAATGAGCCTCCCAATTAGGTTTGATCCTTTTATTGTAACAATATAAGAATCTAAGGACCTGATAAAAATGACAGTGGATGAGCTAATGGCTTCCTTGAAAACCCATGAACAATGATTGAATGGGTAAACTACCTTTTCCCATGAACAAGCCTTTAAAACAAATGTGGATGTGAGAGGTAGGGGGAGAGGAGAAAATATTATAGGTAGAGGTAGATCTTGAAACAACTAATAAATATGAAGACACAATCATCAAGAATCATATGGAAGAAGAAGAGGAAAGAGTATCAAAACTTCAAGAGGTGGTTTTCCACAAAGGTATGACAAGTCTAATATCCAATCCTATTATTTTAAAAAGTATGGCAAATATTCAAATGAATGTAGGAAGAAATAGTATGATATGAATAGAAAAAAATCAAATTTATTCATTAAAAGAGGTTGAAAGTGATAAGAGTCAAAATTGTGTAAACTTATTTATAACTTGATTCATGCTGAGCAAAGTAGTCATGAAATGTTGTTTTAGGATAGTGGCTGAAACAACCACATGAGTGGAAAAAAACAAATGTTTAACAACATAGATGAATCAATCAAATCAAAATTCAAGATGGGATCCCTCTTATAGGAAAAACACACCAAGCAAGGTGATAAGAGGAAAATTCAAGATGTTTAATATGTGCCAGGGTTGGAGCACAACTTTATTAGCATTGGATAGTTAGTCCAAAATGGATATAGAGTGGGATTTGAAGATGGAGAGTGCATCATTTATGATAGAAGTAGAAATAATAGGTAGATTGCAATAGTCAAGATGACACAAAACAATATGTTTCCCTTAAGAATGTAAAATTAAATATCATCAGCATTCAAAACAATTTAAATTGATCAATCCATTCTTTGGCACCTTAGGTATGGTCATTTGAGTTTTAGTTGGATGAGTCTTATTTATAAGAAGTGGATGGTAAGAGGGTTGCCTCTAATTGAACAACTAGATAAAGTTGTGATGGTTGTATATTGGGGAAGCAACATATAAATGCCTTTCCCTTTGGTAAGTCATGGAGAGCAAGAGGTCCTCTTGAACTGATTCATTCAGGCCTATGTGGTCCCATGAAGACTCCCTTTTTATCCAAAGATGAGTATTTCATTACATTCATATATTAATTCATTAGAAGGACATGGGTATACTTTATAAATCATAAATCAGAGGCATTTAAAATATTCAAGTAATTCAAAGCCATGGTTGAAAAGCATAGTGGTCTTTACATAAGACTTTGAGAAAAGATAGAGGGGGAGAATACATATCAAATAAATTTATGAACTTTTTCAAGGATCATGGGATCAAGGAGTAATATATAGTAAGGTATATACTAAAAAAAATGGTGTAGTTGATAGTTAAAATCAAACCATTTAAGAGATGTAAATAATCATGTTAAAATCCAAAGGATTGTCCAATTAGTTTGGGTTGAATTAGTCAAAACAATAGTCTATTTGTTGAATAGATGCCTCATAAAGAGTGTTTGTGACATGATTCCTATAGAGGCACGAAGTGGAAGAATGTCAAGTGTTGAACACTTGAGATTTTTTGTATGTGTGGAATATGAACATGTGCCAAAGAAAAGAGGATCAAAGTGGGATAACAAAGGAGAAAAATGAATCTTCATTGGGTATAGTGAGTAATTAAAAACATATAGACTATAAAATCTAGTCACAAATGAGTTAATAATCAACCAAGATGCTCAATTTATAGAGGATGGAGCATGGGAAGATAGACAAGAAGAGTACTAAGTGCAAACAAAGGTTAGTGTACCCTTAGTTAAAAATGAACCAAAAAGTGGCACAACCACTAATACACTAAGTTAGATTCTTATTTCACAAAAGACTAATTCATCTAGTAGTAGTGATCTACAAGAAGCTCAAGGAGCAGCTTATGAGACAATTTCATCATCCTTTAACTCAAATCCATACTTATCAATAATAAGGAACTTTTAATAAATCTATGATCATTCAAATGAAGACCATGAGGATGAAAAAAATATTTTTTCTCTATTTTTAGAAATTGATCCTATTTATTGTGAGGAAGCAATCAAGGAAAACAAGTGGTATGAAATAATGGATGAAGAAACATGTGCAATAGATAAAAATCAAACATTAGAGGTAGTTAACCTTTGAGTAGGAAAAGAGGTCATAGGTTTCAAGTGGGTTTACAAAACTAAAACCACTCCAAAATGCAAGATAGAGAGACACAATTCAAGTCTAGTTGTTAAAGGATACAAAAAATGCTCTAAATGTGACTACAATAAGACATTTACTCCTCTATCAAGTCTAAAAACCATGAGAACCATCATAATAATATATTCTCAAGACAAGTCGAAGGTGCTCAAATCGATTTCAAGTCAATATTTTTGAATGGTGTGTTAGAAGAAGAGGTTTATGTGGGATAAATACTTGGTTATGAGATTCTAGGGCATGAAAACAAAGTGTATAGGCTGAACAAAGCATTATGTGGGCTCAAACAAGATACAAGGGCATGGTAAAACTATATAAATTCATATTTATTGAGTAATGGATTTATAAAAGGTGGTAAAGAACCTACACTCTACATCAAATCAAGTATAGAAGAAGGGAAAAAAGAGTAGTAACCTATGTGAGCAGAAAGGAACAAAATAATAGAATAAAAGGATGGAAATAGAAGATTAGTAACATTTGTTAGCAATTAAACAACAATATAAAGAGTTGATAAGTAGTAGAATAAGGTGATTGGAAATAGAATAATAGTCTTAGAAATAAGGTATATTGCAACAACAAACAAGATAGAATAATCAGGTCAGCTCTAGAGGTAATCAGGAGCTCCAATAGAAGAAACAAAATAACATAAAGGAAGTGTTAGGTTGTGGAGCTAAAAGCTTCACTATATGCAAACATGGAGGAGGTTGCTGAGTGTCACAGTAACCGACATCAGTCAGGCCAATCGACGTCTGTCAAAAGTGGACAGGAAGCTACTGACGTTGGTCATGGATTAGCCGATGTCGGTCATCTCCAGACAGACAGTGATCAACGTCGATCACCTGTGTAGTTCTAGAAATTTTAGTTACATGAACAATTAGTTTAACGAACTGGTTGTTTGCATGTAAAGACTAATTTTAGTCTTGAGGCTACATTTCTAATTATTGTAATTAGGAATTCTAATTATTATATGTATGGGATCTATATAACAGACCCATGGGGATGTATTGTAAATTAGAGAATCATAAGGGTTCTGTAGAATCAGAAGGATTCTTCCCAATTATAAGATCTAGGTTTGCAGGTGTGCAAGACCAGGTTGATCTGCAAGTTGTGCAAGATCAGGTGAGATCTACATGGTAAGTAAGGTCAGTTTATCTACAGGTGTGTGTGTGTGTGCAAGGTCAAAGGAGATCTGTGGGGTAGCAAGTTCAACGGAGATCAGCAACATAATAGGTAGCAAGATCAAGGAGATCTACTTGGAGTATGGGTGTGTACTCGGTGGTACTGGCAGTATTGTTACTGACTGGTTGAAACAACTCTATGTTTGAGTTGATTGGTTTGTAATTGTGAGAGATAAATCTTGAGGGAAGATTACTGGTATGCCTAAGAGGTGTGGGAAGAGTGTGATCTCTTCATTGTATTTCCTTATGGAAGAGTGTTAATACAAGTTTGTGTATTGTCTCTCATATTCTGTGCTATTTCTAAATTCTAGTTATATTTTACTTCTGGTTAAATTTCGTGTTTACTTGTTTATAAAAAGGTAATCAAGTGTACTCTTAAGGAGTGTGGATCTTGACAGTTGGTATCAGAGCTTGGCTAGGTACACTAACAGGTGGTCAGAGCGTGTTAAGTGTTTTTTGATTACAGGTCACTCTCAGGGGTTTTTAATTGAGTGGGAGTAAATCAATGGCAGAAGAAAGTAAGATAAGAATGGAGGAATTCAATGGCAAGAATGATCAATTACTAAATTATGGAAAGAAAGAGCAGGTAAAGAAAGATTGCTGGTTGGTAGAAGATCAGCATGAAGGAAATGAAGAAGCAGATGTTGTAGGTATTGTTGCACATGATGCTCTTGTATGTTCCTTGGATAAAGTAGAATATTGGGTTTTAGATTCTATTGCCTCTTTCCATGCAACCCTAGATAGAGTATTTTTCCATGATTATGTCCAGGGAGACTTTGGAAAGATTTATTTAGGGGTTGGTGAGCCTTGTCAAATTGTTGGCAAAGGGGAAGTGCGGCTGAAATTGTAGACAGGCAACACATGGGTGTTGAAGGAGATCATGCATGTCCTAGTCATGAAGAAGAGTCTAATTTCTACAAAAAATTTGGGTGATGAGGGATGCACAGTAGCTCTCACAGTGGAATCTTGGAAAGTTTCCAAGGGTGCACTTGAATTAGCATGTGGTAAGAAAGTAGGTACTCTTTATCTATCTACTTGTATTACTGATTCTCCTTCTAGTTTATCTACTTAATATGAAGATGTGAAGATGTGGCTTTGTAGGCTTGGTCACATGAGTAAGAAGGGGATGCATGTTGTTAAGAGGAAGTCAGATGTCTTTGACAAACTTAAGAACTGGAAAGCCTTGGTTTTCTTATAGGAGATGATGGACAGAGATCATTCACAAGGGCTGAATAATTCTGAGCAGGGCAGTTTGGACAGGGTTTTGATCCAAAGTGAGCTCGCAGGTAAAAAGTCATCACTCACAGGAAAACACAGTTATCGATGTCAGTTAGGTGAGAACTAACATCGATCAGGTAGGTACTGATGTCGATCATGTGCAGACTAGAGTCGGTGGTGTCAGGCAGGTGAGACAGAAGCCCAGGTCATATGGTCTTGAGCAAGCCCAAGTAGTGGGAGTTGTCAATAAGTTTGTGGCCAATTTAGGAAAGAAGCACTGGAAATCAATTTAGTGGATTCTCAGGTATTTGAGAGGGACTAAGAGCAGGGTTTCATGCTATGCAAGGTCAAGGATTTCTCTACATGGGTATGTAGATTTGGATATGGCAAGTTACTTGGATGACAGGGGTAGCACCACAAGATTTGTGGTGGTTGGTCTTCAAGATTGATCTTGAAGAGGGATACAATTCAGGAAACAAAATTAGATGATGTACAGGTACAGGTACAGGTGCAGCTATTTATCTCCAAGTGGGAGATTGTTAGGTTATGGAGCTAAAAGCATCACTATATGCAAACATGGAGGAGGTTGCTGAGTGTCACAGTAACTAATGTTGGTCAAGCCAACTGACATTGGTCAGAGGTGGATAGGAAGCTACCGACATCATTCATGGATCAGCTGACATCAGTCATCTCCAGACAGACAGTGACCGATGTCGATCGCCTGTGTGGTTCCAAAATTGTTAGTTACATGAAAAGTTAGTTTAACGAACCGGTTGTTTGCATGTAAAGACTAATTTTAGTCTTGAGGCTACATTTCTAATTATTGTAATTAGGAAGTCTAAATATTGTTTGTATGGGATCTATATAATAGACCCATGGGGCTGTATTGTAAATTGGAGAATCATAAGGGTTCTGTAGAATCAGAAGGATTCTTCCTGATTGTAAGATCTAGGTTTACAGGTGTGCAAGACCAGGTTGATCTACAGGTTGTGTAATATTAGGTGAGATCTACATGGTAAGTAAGGTCAGTTGATCTGCAGGTGTGTGTGTGTGCAAGGTCAAAGGAGATCTATGGGGTAGAAAGGTCAAAGGAGATCAGCAACACAACAGGTAGCAAGATTAGGGAGATCTACTTGGAGTATGGGTGTGTACTCGGTGGTATTGGTAGTATTGTTACTAACTGGTTGAAACACCAACTCTGTGTTTGAGTTGATTGGTTTGTAATTGTGAGAGAGAACTCTTGAGGGAAGATTACTGGTATGCCCAAGAGGTGTGGGAAGAGTGTGATCTCTTCATTGTATTTCCTTCTAGAAGAGTGTTAATACAAGATTGTGTTTTGTCTCTCATATTCTCTTCTATTTTTGAATTCTATTATATTTTACTTCTAGTTAAATTATGTGTTTAGTTGCTTATACAAAGGTAATCAAGTGTACTCTTAAGGAGTGTGGATCCTGACAGGAAGGTTTTTTTGGAATAATATTTTAATATTTATTTAGTCAATATATATTATATTTTTGTGTTTACATTTTTTTTTAATACTTCTATGTCTAAACACTCATAAGCACCTTGCCGATAAAATATGTATATTTATGCACAAGCAGGGTAGAAAACATAAGACTAGAACAACTCTAGTTGCATCTTGGAGTTGGAAAAGACCATTGTGTAAATAGAATAATCAAGTAAGGTATTTTTATAAATTACATATACTATTCCTCAATTTTGATAGGTCTTATAAATCAAATTCAAGCCATCTAAAATCAAAAAAATCAAGGAGATAGTCTAAGCATACAGGTACAACTTGATCGTGTCAAGCCTATGAGTGGATTCATGAAGAAGAAACACTTGTTTTGCATTGATTTAGATGTGGATAATATTTTAATAGGTGTGAATGATCCTATATAACATTATAAAGTGTTTAAATCACTTTGAAAATTTGATAATCCATTTAAACAAGAAGCTATTAAGGTCATTTCCATAAGATTGCCTACAAACCCTAACAATCGGCTAATGCATGTTTTAATGAGTTAAAGGGATAAAATCCTTTAGAAGACCACATAAACACATAATAGAGCATAAAACAAACCTTAATGATGGTTTTAAATCAAATACAAGCATCTTCATAATCTTTTTTGTCTAAATAACCCTCTCGAGTGCACCTATAGGCCTACATTACCCGAGAATATAACTTTCACTACGTGTGAACTTAGTTGAGGATTTACATGGGATAAAATGGAAATAAGAGAGGACAGATAGGCTAACCTACTCCATTTTTTTGGAATTAGTCAGAATATCAAGGATTTATTCTTTATGAACAATCCTTAACAAGTTTTACACATTAAAACCCTGATAAAACCCCAAAAAGAGCTCAATAAAAGAGAAGGTCTATATAAATAACTCAAATGGACTTGAGATGTATTAAACACACATGATGACATATGATCACCTCTTAAACACCTTTTATGGCAACCATCTTGGCATGTGTGAAGATAACAGTATAGGAAAAAGGGCTAAAACTGCATCTTCTTGATTGTTTATAGGGTGTTTGACAACTTTAAGCTCCTTAGACTATTGGAAGAGCCTATCAAATTTGGGGAAGAATTATAAGCATCTCTCACCACTCATAAAATGATTTACATGGTGTTAATATATTTTTCAAGCCACTAATTATGCCTTTATAGAGATTATGCTCATTTTGGCATTCATGGGGTGTGATTGCAAACCTTTCTCAAGGCTATCAAGAATGAAAGGACCTTCAGAACATATTTATGATCTACAATGCTTAAACAAGAATTTTGTGACCTATTACAGTACTTACACGAATAAACAAGCTATGGTGAAAATCTCCAAAGCAAAATATTAGACCTTGATTGAGATATAGGTTGGTTTATATCACTTTCTTTGGACAAACACAATTTAACAATGAATTACAGGGGTCTAAATACAAATATTAGTATGAGAAGAGATCTGAGGTTTAGGATTATCTCTCACAAGGTGGAGAAGCATTGCAAAAGTAAGGGTTGGTGTATAAAGTTTCTGAGGAGGCCAATTGTTAATGAAACAACTTATAACTGCCCTTCAAAGAAGTGAATGTGTTACTCCAAGGAGAGGGAGTTACCTACAAGAAGCAACTAATCAGTAATGATGATCTTGTACACCATCCACTAAGAAGAAATACATCAACACCTCGCCTAGAGTGTTGAGAACAAGAGGACAACACATTCTTATCAGACTTGGTGGCAAGTTTTTGCTATTTTGTAACTAATTTTATGATGAATGATAGTGATGAATTTTCTCCTTGTCCTACCTCCCTCTCTCCACTTATTTCTTCTATAAATGAAGCTCATAATGGCATTGTATATATCCTAAAATCTTATATGGTGAATCTCTACCAAACTTAATATTTATTTATTTTCTATATAATGAATTCATGTTGATTTATGCTTTCTTCATATTTCATCTAGAACTTTTAAGATGGATTATTGATGAATGTTAGTGACAATGTTTCACTTCCTTGTATTTTTCCTCTTCATTCATACCTCTATGTGAGTTAGTCATCTTTATGCAGGTCATATGATGTGTGCCAAATGGTTTGTTAAGTTTAAGGGTAGAAATATCATTAGTGTCTTCTCTTAGGCCTCTTGATTATTCACTTTGGCTATTGCATCAGTCACAACCTTCAAATAAAAACACTTGTGTGGGAAGAACTATTTTGGAGTTGTGGGATCAGGTTGTAACCTTGTCAATTCATAGTACAAACATAGGCAAGTAGAGGAAGCTATTTTTTGGTGCATCACCTCCATTTTCTTTTGGTTTTTAGTCTTCTCCCTTTTCTCTGTAATTGAGTAGGTTTAATAGTGATTAGGTGAATCATTAAGGGAGCAAGCTCATATCTATAGATTCACCTCATTGATTAGGCCACTTGCAGCTTGGAGGTGTTTCCATTGCTATCATCTAAGTAAAAGGCTTAAACAACCTTATTAGGGGTGCAATTTGGAGTGAAAATAATTATTCTTAAAATTATCTTGTCATTAGTATATAATTCGTTAATATAATGTCTATGAAATGGTGTGTATGTTGTCTTATTAGTCAATTTTGTAACTCTTCCTGACCCAAAACATGGTTGTGATCCTTTCAAGAGCGTTCACTCATTGGCAATGGAATTGTCTCTAATAAATTTGCATGGCACAAATGAACAAGGAACGAAAAAATTGTATAACTTTGGACAATCATCTGATGGAGTATAAGAGACACCAATATAAATACTTAAAGACACATTGGCTAAACTAAATGACATTGATTTGGTAATATGAAAATATTATTTGGTTTTAGGTTATTTTTATTTAATTATTTAACAATTATAAGTTGTATGCAATGCTAACTATTTATCATTTCTGATTTGAAATTGGATATAGACAACCCTTGGTGGTTTGTGGCTAATGTAACATGTTAATGTTGTCGAATCTAAACCTTAATGTCCCCTAGTTGAAAATGTTAGTACTATGAATTGATAGTATTCAAATTTTAATTGTTATTGTGATCAATCATGATTTGAAATTTTAACCAGTTCATTTTTTGTTTAGAATCTTCTCTAAGTTCCTCTAACAACATCAGTGAAAAAGGGAAAATTTGAGGAAGGTGGTAAGTTTTTATTAATTTGTTATATTCAAATGTTAATATTCTTTTATTTAATTATAAATTTGAATTATAACTAGTGCATTACTTTTGTAGTGTAATAATGGTAGGGAGGATGGATGCACTATTACCATTCATAAGAAGAGAAGAATAATTGAATAGATGAAACCATGCTTTGTAACCTCTTTCCATACACATGGAAAACCTCATCCCATAGAGAAGGTCATATGGGAAATGGGAATATGTGCAGTTTGTGAGGTTATGAAATTGGTATGAGACTTGATTGTGATCTTTACTTTTTTCTTCTTCTTGCAAAGGAACCTATTATTATCTCTAAAGAAGAAAAAAATCACCTGTTTCATCAGAAGATGAGGACAATCTAGATTACAATGTTGCAAATAAGTCATGTGTTACAAGGGTAATTATTCTTTCACATTATTTTATTTTCAATTCACACGTATATCTTATTATATACTTATTTGAGATTTCTAACTGTTGCACTTATTTTTTAGGTAAACAATGGTAGTGAGGAGGGGTGCACACCTATTTTTTTGTAGGTCGAGGACTTTGAAACTTGTGAGCTGTCAAAGGATTCATCAATAACCTCTCCATGTGCACACGAGCCTATTCAAAAGGAGAAGGTGATATGTTGGGATTTGGGAGTATTTTTTAAATCATATGAAACATGATTGTGATATTGTTTTATTACTTTTACCTGCATAGGCACCTGTTACCCTCCCTCACATGAAGATCAAAAGAATGAAACAAATGACCTTCTCAACCTCCTCACATAGACATGGGAATAGATGAAACGATAAGGTAATATGTTGGTATTTGCATGTGTTTATTTAAGTCATATAAAACATGATTTTGATATTATTTTATTAATTTCACCCACATAGGCACCTATTATCCTCCCTCGGAGGAAGAGAAAAAGAGTGTAATGAATTACCTCTTCAACCTCTTCAAGTGCACATAGGCATCCTTTGAAGGATAAGATAGAATGTAGAGAATTGTGGGTTTTTTAAAGTGTTATGAAATAGGATTTGGTTATTATTTTGGTGGTTTTATTTGCATAGTAAAATGTTACCATCTCTAAACAAGAAAGAGACTCACATGTTTCATGTGAGCATGAAGACGATGTCAAATTTTAGCTACCATAGGATTTTCATAATGACTTGCTACAATCTCTACATTGTACAAGGGTAATTTTTCCATGTTTTTATATTTTAAATTTAGATGTATATCATATGAATTTAAAATTTGAGATGTTTTTTTATTTAAACCTTTTGATGTGTGTAGATTATCTTTGAGTATGAGGAACATGATTACAAGATTGTTCAAGAGTTTGGATATAAGGACCAATTATATTATATTGCACCACAATGTCTTATATCATACAAAGGTGGGAATAAATTCTAGTCAAAACCACAATTCAATTCACACCATGCTAAAATGCATATGTTACCTCCCATTCTAGATCATCAAGCAATAAGGCATCCAATCAAGATAAGACAATAGAGGTATATGAAGTGGAATTTATAGCAACCATTGTTTGAGATGTGTAAATACATGGACGTTGGTTTAAAAAATAACAAGTTTATTACTCTGATGATTTGAGCCCTGAAGGGTTAGCAGGTATGGAAGAACTCAATATTTACAATTCCAAAGAAAATAAATAGAAAATGAGGCATAAGATTGTAAGGCAGAGGGAATTTATGAAAGTAAGTGATACATTATATGTTTTCCATTATATTCATTTCTTCACCGATACATTCACATCTTGTGATTACACATGAGTTATGAAACTCGACAAGAAAAATAAAATGCCTTGGCTACAAACAAGAATGTGAAGGGGAGAAGATGAGAATTAAAGGAGAAGGTATATTATCCTTGGTTTTTTAATCACTCTTGATCTTGAATCAAGTACTTGTGGTTTTTATTTTTTATTTGTGAAACTAATTGTATTCATTATTTTAATAGTAGGACAAGGATGGTTCAACACAGAAGAAGGAATGAAAGAGGAGAAGAAATGTTTGAAGAAATGTTTTATGTTTGATGGCTTATTCAATTTGTGGAGATTTGGTACGTTTATGTGATGCATGGTGTCTAAGCTTATGTCAAATGTTATGACATACTAAAGAGGGTGGAAATGTGATCTTGGATCCTATTATGACTGGATTCATTCAGCATAATGAGATTTTTCCCATAAGGTAACTGTATGTAGATAGTTATCTTCAATAAATAAAATGTGCCCAAAAAGTAAAAGAATACCTTTTCAAATTCAAGAATCATCTCATAATTTTTTTTCACATTTGTTATATTATTTGAAATAGATAAGTTGTTAAAAATGGAACGTTTATAATTATTTTATCTTTATTTGTTGGTTTCTGGAGTTTTGCTCACATGTTTAATGTCTATAAGTGTCATTTGTGTATTACAAATATTTTGTGTTTCTATGTTGTTTATTTGTGTCTCGCTCACAATTGTGTGTTTGGTCCATTGACTGGGTTTTTTCATTAATGAGATAATGTTATTTGAACCAAGTTGAGTGTTTTTTTAATTTTAATTATGTCCCTTTCAAAACCCTATTTGGATCTCATTCATAAACTAGAAAACATGCACGATCTATTAAGTTGTTGAAGGCCATCATAAATAAAGGTAATTATCATCATACCACAAAGCGAGAAATTGTGGTAGGGACTAACACATTTACCTACATGATCATTCTTAAAGGTATTCATTATAGTATTTTGCATGACTATGCTACAATTAGACCTTTCCTAGTTTTTTGCTCATATTTTATCTCATTTGGTCCAATTTTACTTTAGCCCCATTTTACTAGTTTGTTTTTTTATTCCTAAGTTCATCAACAATATTTATTATTATCCAACTCAAATTAATCTTGACCATCATTATGTATTTTACCATTCTTAGAATTAATGTTAAGTATCAAAGTCTTATTTTTGAGTTTCACCCCCACATCATTAATAATGATGTGCTATGGGATTTGTCATATATGATTCTCTCATGTATAATTCTAACATTTAGGTATTTGTCACCATTATAATGGATATAAATTTTTTGATATAATATACAGCTATTTTTTAAATATCACCTCTCTTCAACTTGAATTCAATGTTTCACTATATTTTGCCTCTATTCCATAATAGTGTTGTAGCCAAACATGCACACCTTCAACAAATGTCATGTATTCTAGATGTTGCCTTGATGGATGAATCAAATTGTAATAGGAAACACTCCCTTACATTAACAAACAATTACAGACTAAAATATGCAAATAAATGTCCATCTTACCCTCACTAACTAAGTGTAATATGAAGGCACTGAAAAAGCTTTTAGTATATTAGGAAGAATTGGTTTTTCTTGTTTCATATCATTAATGTGAGCTTGGTTCTTTTGTATTTTAAACTAGGTTTATAGTTAGCTTCTAAATCTTGTTGGGATAAATACCAGAAGCACACAATTGATTACCAAGCAACTTAATATACGAAAATAACCAGAATCAACAAGTAACTAGAATTTAGAAATAACACAAGATATGAGAGACAATACACAACTTGTATTAATACTCATACAGAAAAGAATACAATAAAGAAGATGCCACTTCTTCTCCACCACCTCTTTAGAGGCTTCCCACACCTCAAGTGAACAGTAATTCTCTCCTCAAAGCTCTCTCTCCTAGGTCCCAACACCCAACTCAAACACAGAGTTGGTGTTCACCTTATACCTGTGCTCCGCGCACACCACAAGTGCTCCACGCACTCCACAAGTACAAAAACATACTTCAAGTAGATCTCCCCTGAACCTGCAACAACCTGCACCTCAATAGACCTTACTTATGAAAGGATCTTCCTTGCCTTCCTCTATGCTCTGAGTACACACCTGTACTCCAAGTAGATCCCACCTGATCCTGCTCCCTGTTGTGTTGCTGTCCTCTCTGATCTTGCACACCTGCAAACCTAGATCATACATACACATACATCTATTGATCAATGATCTTACTTACCATGTAGATCTCCTATACGTAGCCATGCACGCCTGATGACAAAGATCCTACATACATGAAGAACCCCTCTGATTCTCCAAACCAGTACCCACACTTGGTAATGTGGCACTAGGAGGAACACACCATTGCTCACCTCACACACAGAGGGAGCTTATAATATTGCTCTCTTACTCTCTAGCACAAGTTTACAATACAACCATGAGTCTATTATATATATCTCATCCAAACAATAATTAGACACCTAATACAATAATTAGATCCTCAGATCTCAGTCTAAAATTAGCTCTAATCATGCAAACACTTGGTTCGTCAACCAACTGCCCGTAATATACTCGCAGTCGAACCACACAGGTGACCGATGTCGGTCCCTGTCCGCCTGGGGGTCGCTGACGCCGGCCGACTTCTGACCGATGTCGGTTGCTCTCCTACCTTATCCTGTCGACGTCGGTTGGCTTGACCGACGTCGGTGTCTGTGACACTCCAGCAACTCCTCCAATGGCCTTCTCCATGTCTGCATCAGTGAAGCTTTTAGCTCCACAACCTAACAAATCTTAAGATAAAATTTGATATGATTGTAACTTGCATATAAGGGTCACAAAATTAATCATGTCTTGGAATGTCGATTGATATGTGAGTTATATATCTTGACTTTGCTAAATTAATTGAAAGATAATTGGGAACATTGTGTGTTATGAAGGTTTACATTCTATAACTTTATTTGACTCAATTATAAAAATACCTTATTCAAGTAGTATGATAAACTTTACATTGTATTAGAAACATTCTTATGTGAACATGAAAATGGTTTTAACTATATACCTTTTTAAGTCAAATTAAAAAATTTCTTCCTCTTTATATTGGTAAGTATGATAAAAGGACAAACACACAACCTTAAGATTTTGACACTACCCATGATGTGTTACAAAAAAATATATCAATAAAATGATAAACACACAAAAGTTCTCATGTCCATTCATGTATGCCAACGTGTTTCATATCCATATAGAGCATGATAAAGTGCAAGATGCAAAAAATGCATGTGTTCATCAATTGAGAGCCATATCAGTTCCATCGTAGCTTTACTACCATTTCATGATGCATACAACCATGTTATATATTAGGGACAATGAATTGTATTGACATGGATTTTTTTTAAATCAAATATTAATTTACCTCATATCTTTAACATGTTTTATGCCACATGGCATGTAACATCTACAAGTGTCATGTGTGTATGGCTCATAATAAAATGTGATGGGGCTTCATTCATCATGCCATGTGCCAATTATTTATTACATTCATATTCAAAGGTTGAGTGTGAAATTCATCATGAAAATGCATTATTATAAAATGGAATAATAATACGAAAGTGACCATGATATACACCCATATTCTCCCTCCATAAGATAACTTCTAGATTCTCTCATTTCAACATTTCCTCTCTATATAGGGTCAAATTATAAATTTATACAACAACAACAACAACATCAAATATCAAGGACATTTATCCACTTTCTTGAAGGTAAGAGAAAACTCACAGCCTTTACATTCTTTGTAATGATATACACAGATCAAGTATATATATTCATTATTTGTATAACACACTTTGTTATAACCTATATAATGCCTTGCATATTATTTTTTTATATAATACCCTTTACTTTCTATATAATAGTTTATTTGTTTCCATCTTGCTACATAAAGGAAATGAACTAATGAACTATAAATATGTTTAATGGTCTATTGTTATCCATATTATTTTAATATCTATAGTGCCCTACATCTTGCTTGTCTGTATAATACTCTTTACATTATGTGTAATGGTATATTGTTGTACATCTTGATACATAAAGGAAAGGAAATAATGAACCATCAGTATATATAATAGTCTAATGATATCCATCTTGATACATAAAGGAAAGGAACCAATGAACCATCGGTCTATATAATGGTCTACTGTTGTCCATATTATTGTAATTTGTATAATTCCCTACATCTTAATTGTCTGTATAATACCCTTCACATTTTGTATAATGGTCTACTATTTTCCATTTTGATACAAAAATTTTAGGAACCAATGAAGCTACATATCATTATATTACAATGTTTGTGCTTGTTTAGTAATATACAAAAATAAAGATAAAAGGAAAGGAACCAATGAATTTGTCAAGAGGAAAATGATTGACATTTTGAGTGTAGATCATGATCCCAATAATCAGACTTCAAGTGACATCCCTTCATAGACCTATATGTATGTTAGTGTCACATACTTACTAAATATCCATGGTTTTACTTCTATGTAGCTTTCAAGAAGCCCATTCCCACTCCCCCAAGCAATTTTGTGGACCAAACTAAAAGTCTTGAACAAATGAATGAAAAGGTGGATGAAGACCTTTGACAATGTGAACTAAGGCATTTGAAGACCAGGTTGGATGTATGGGAGCAATGGGAAAAGGTTAGAAAATAAAGGGAGGACAAATGGAAGGAAAACATTGAAGGAATGAATACAACCATATTATATTTGACAAATGAGAACAAGGAGATAAAGCTTTGTATTAAATGTGTAAGGCAAGAAAAACTATAGGCTCAAATGTGGTTCAAGGATCAAATTACATCACTGAGAGTATATGAAGTTGTGACAGGTGTTAGGTCTATTGTTTTGGAATAAAAGCATTATAAGAACATAAAAAAAAATAATCTTTATGAGGAAGAGATCAAAGTGTGTAAAAAAAATTCAATCCATCTTATGAATTGCCCTACAACAACTCTCACCACATCCATCCTTCCTAACTACAATGCTGATAACAATGATCATAATTAGTGTATTCCTTTACTATGGTTCATTTAACTATAGTTGATGATTTTAAATATGTATGGTTCATTTCACAGTAATTGTTAACTTTGTAGATTTTCTAGTTTGTGAAATTTACAAAATATGAATATACATGCCTCACAAGAATGTGAAATTTGAAAATTTTCCTAACACCATGTGTGTTGAATTGGATAAATAAAGTATGGATGATTTATTGGCACATGTGATATTTAGAATGCATGAATTACTTGCAAAGTTAAGTTATCTTTTATTTACGTTGTCAATTTATTATTGATGGTATTATAAAATCTATAAAAGCATTAAATCATTTATAGCTTATTGGCACTCTTAATGGGTTCAATAATAACAAAGTGAAGCCCAAATTAGGGATTATATAAAATGTGAAAAAATGATACTTCCAAGATTTATGTGCTAAGTGATTACATCCTAAATACAAGGCCCATCATTATTAACTTTAAATGAAGTAATTGATTACCAATGGAAACACTTGATGATGATGTAATCATTATCATCAATTGAGATTTGTAGCATTATTATCTTAACCACATGTAATAAGACATACTAATATCATTTGTGACATTTAAGTATCATGAAAAAAACTTTGAAGAGTATAACAAAAATTTCATTCATTTATAATATTGATTAAAGCTTGACATGGTAAGTACTCTCTACCAAGAGAAAGCCTTTAATTCATTACTTATATATACATTATTTTGCTCCTTGGTACTCCCCATGAAATACCCTAATATTATACATAACACATATAATATCCATACCACAAAAAAATAAAAATATCTACCATAAAATAACACATATGCCCTCCCGAGTACCCCTAAACTCTACAATAGAGTTGCATGTTGAGCATCTCATAATATTTGATCGACCATAATTGAGAACATGTTTTGGTCATATTTCCAATGATGGTGTTTGTTGTTCATCATTTGTATTCAAATCTGACTTAGAAAGTGGCAAAAGAGGCTCATTAATAGTGTCTTATAACTACATAAGTGGAGAAACCACACTATTACCACTAGATGAAGCACCATCACCACTTGTTCTATTCCAACTTATCGTTGATTTCACACCCCTAATATCATGTATAGATTTAATATTTACCTTGATAAATTTACACATAAATGACTATGGTTGTCTATTAAGTGTGCCCAACTTCTCGTCTCTTAAAAAAATCTTACTAGACATTTGGATTTAGAATTGCTTTCAACAACCACATTCTGATCATAAAGAGTCAAAAGACCATCAAGAAAAGCTACATAGTATGAACCATTCAATTTGTTACCATAATTAATTGGAGTAGAGTTAAATGTTGTCACTTTTTTACTCAGACCATAAACAATATACAAATATTTCAAACATGCATTGCTAGTATCATAGCAAACAACAATACGCAAGACATATATGTTGTCCATAATCCTGTATATAAAAAAAGAAAACATTTAGCAAACATAAGCATTTTCAAGATTCATATAAACATTTAATGTTAATGAAAATAATTTGACACACCCTAACCTAAACACTTTTACAAGGTTATCCTTAGAGAATGTGAGCAAATAAAAAATTGACAATGTGCATCTTTACCATACATTGCATTAAGAGATTGAATATAAGGCTACAAATGAAAACTTTAAAATGCCAACTAATACTATAGTATGTCACTATTTTAATTAGTAACATGAAATTAAATATTAAAAACATCAATTCATATCACCATTTAATGGAATAGTTATAACTACCCTCAACATGAGCTGAGTCATACAAGATAGATGCAGGTTTAAAAACAAAACATGGTAAGATCCTAAAATAATTCCCAAATAAGCATACCATCATGTTCAATCAATCATGAATACAATCAATGGGTTCCCTGATCATTATATTATTAAATTAATAGAGTTATCAACAAAAATAAACACAAAAATTGTTTTGTAATCCCACAAGAATGACTAATACTGAGTACTAAGCTAAGAGAAACATAACATTGAGAGAAACATAATACTAAGTTATCCACCACCTATGTCATTATTTCCATTATCAACAAAAGTAAAAATTATAAACATACATTCATATCACCATTCAATGGAATAACTAAGTCACAAAAGATAGATGCAAGTTTAAAAACATAATAGGGTAAGATCCTAAAATGATTCCCAAATAAGCATACCCTTAGGTTCAAGCAGTCAAAAATAAAATCAATGGCTTTTCATGAGCCTTCTATTTTTAAATTGATTTAGTTATAGAGAAAAAAGAACACAATAAGTGTTTTTCAACCCCATAATAAATAATTATACATGCCCATCCTTCACATTATCAAAATTACCACTGAAGAACTGAGTATTACGTTGATTGTACTGTTGACTGCTTAAGGGAATTGATGATTAATTACAACATAATCATTAATTCAACACATAATTTATTGAATGTTTGTGTAATTATATATGCTACATAGAATTTATTAAATACATAATTCATTCAATGTCAGTTATTACTTCAAACAGAACTCACACTCCTATACTCTACCTCCTACAACAAGGCATTAACTACATTGTTAACTGCTTGAACCCATGATGGTATGATTATTTGAGAATGATTTTAGGATCTTAACCTATTTTGTGATTAGATATGCATCTATATTATATTACTGTTAGAGTATGTATTTCATGTATTTCTGATGTTTGCTAGTGTATTAGCTTGCTATTTCATCTTTTTATGAGTTTGTCCTATGTGAAGATTTATTCCAAAATGGCTAGTTAGGCTAGTTATGTATTTTGTCTTGCCTATTTATGCAAAATAATTTATTTGTACTATCATATCATATTTATGAATAACACTTGATTCACTTTGCTTTACAATCAATTGTATATAGCTTCATGTGTGATGTTTTTAGAGTTATCACTTCGAAATCTTGGGTTGGAATGCTTGTTTTCCATTCCTAACATGGTATCATAGCTTTGAGGTGTTGCTCCCATACGCATTGTTGCATTTTTCTTTAGAAATTTCTCTTGTCATTGCTTCTTCCCTTGTCATCGTTAGCCTTTTTTTCCCTCTTAAGAATCTGGCATTTTTTTGAAGCTTTGAAAAAAGTGTGTAGTTTTATCCTTAGGGAAGGCAGAGAGGAAGCATAGGATAGAAGTGTGTGTGAAGATCTACTTGTGGTGTCATTATTTAAAGTATTTTTAGAAAAATTATTACTTTTGAAGATTTTATTGCTTCTGAAGCTCGACGTTTCATTTGTAGAGGTAGTGAAAGTGGTGTAGAAGTTTGGCATTGTAGTGAAAGGGAAGAGTCATTAGACTTGTTGAAACTAGGTGCCTCTTTTCTCTCATATTTGTGTATCTAAGTGTACAAAGAGTGGCATTGAAATTAGCCTCAGAGTGGCATTGTGGAGAGAGGCATGTTTTTCTATTAAGGTTCCTTTTTATTTTTAATATTTGCCTACCAAATTTGGTGCTTTCTTTTTAGACCAGAGGTGTTGAAGATATCTGAAGATCAAACCAAGATTTGAGGCATTTGAGGAGAAGATATGCATGCATGAAGAGGAGGCATTGACCAATGGTTTTTTGGCATTGGGATCTATAGGGAGGAGGCATGGAGGAGCATGGAGTTGTTTTGACTTACACATTCTTCTCTTTATAAATTTATTCTTCTCTTGATGGGCTTTGGCTTTGATTTATTTATTTTTAGATATACACTGTAAAGGCATCATCTGCACTTTTGAACTAAGGCACTTTTGATTGGATTTTTTTTCCTACATTAAACTTCTCTATTGAGCATCCTCAGTCAAAAGCAAGAGTAGACCTATATTGGAGGAGAATTCCATATCTACAAAATCTTTATTTCATTTCAGATCTATTGTGTAAAGACAAATATCTATGATCTATAAAGAATTTTCCAAGCCTACACTCTTTCTTTGAGGTGGTTCTTTAGTTTGGCATTGAAAAAGTCTTCTCTTGGTGCTTGGTGTTCCTTTTGGAGGGGCGTGGATATGTTTTTGCATATTTATGGTGGGATTTGAGCTAAAATACAATAATAAAACCATCTTTCTCCTCTTAAACATCTTAATTCATTTTTTTGTTTTTATAAGTTGAATTTTTACCTCAAGAGGAGGCACAATTTTCTTGCGCAAGCATAGCGGTAACTAGAAGTATCATTTTTCACTTTGGTTAGCATTTCTAAGTCTATGGTTCAATTCTAGTTCTAACGAGTGGTTGGATAACTATATTATTTTTGTATTTTGTCACAAAAATTAGTTTGTAGTGTTTTTTTAATGTTTTGACCCATTTTAAGGGAAATCATAACACTTGTAACTTTCAAACCATAATTCAGATTTGAGTTTTTTTTTTCAAAAGTGCATGATTTTCTACTCTCTATCCATTGGTGTCATTAATTTTTTAAAATGCACTACTTTTATAAAGTGGCAAATTGGGGGGGTCCTTAATACAATATTTTGGGGGGTTGTCTTGATGTCGATTTTATACACCCTTTTTCATTATATCTACTCTTTAATGATTAGTTATCATATATTCTATTTATGGTATTGACTATTGTGATCCTTTGACTACACATAATTACCATACATGGAGACCTCGAATGAAAACAATCATACAGCACAAAGGATTATGGTCCTTAATGAATGACATTCAACCACAATGTACATGTGAATTTGAAAAAAATTAGCACCAATGTAAATTTGAAGAGTGCATGGGTTTGATTGGGGGTTATGTGTGTGATAGTATTTTGTTTCATTTGGATGGGTGTGATTCTCTATTCAAAATATGGGTTAAGCTAAAGGGTTTATTTGGGAAAGTAGATCACTTGAGAGTCATGTAGCTTGAAGTGAAACTTACTTCATTAAATCCAAATAACTTTGCCTTTATTGTAGACTACCTCACTAAGTTTAAGCATTTGTTAACATAGTTGAAGGGGAGTGGATGAGATTAAAAATATGAAGAGTGTGTGTAATTAATTTTGTCTAAGTTGAGTGGCCCATTCCAAATATTTATTTCTACCTTTTTTCTCTAGTATGGATGTCTTAGGTGTCGGATTCAAAATGTTAGATCTAGAGTTGTGTTATGAAAGACTTACTAAGGAGGAATCTAAATTCTCTCGCCTTGAGTCTTCCACCTCTTAAAAAGCATTAGTAACATCACATCCTAAGAACAAAGGAAAAACTAAGGGTAAGAATAACACTCCTCCATCTCAAAATACACCTAAGTCTAACACTAATACATCTAAACCAACACCATCTTTCAAATCCAAGAATAAGTATAACCTATCTTGTTCCTATTGTTGGGGGTCTAGTCATGAAGAGTCTAGGTGTTTCAAGAAAATGAACGCCTTAGAGGATGCCATTAGGAACACAATATTTCTATCTCCATTCTTCCTCTATCTCATGAGCATGGGAAAGCACTTAATGTTGTTAAGAGATCACAATTACCTATTTCAGATAGTTGGGTTCTATATTTTGGTGTTTCACACCATATGACTTCTTCCAAGGAGTCATTTATATCTCTTGGTTTGAGTTATACTTCCAACATTGAGGTTGAAGATTCTTCCTTTATTTTTGTTAAGGGTAAGGGTGACATATAGCTAGATGGTGGTCAAATCAATGATGCATTATATGTTTCAGACATCAACACCAATCAACTTTTAATTTATCAGATTTGTTATTATGGTTAGGGTAAGATAGTGACTTTCACACTACAAGGTGTTTAGCTTTGAGCTTTGTTAGAGCCCCACACACTTATTGCACAGGGTGTTATTAATCATATTTCTCGACTATTATTTTGAGGGTTTTGATGATACTCCTCTTATAGGGGCATGTTTAGTTTCTCATGCATATTTTGAGACTAGGCTTTGGCATGAGATATTTAGACACCTAAACTATAAATGTTTGAAGGATTTGAACACTCATAGTAAGGTAGAGGGTCTTCCTATAGTTCCATGTCTTGATGGAGTTTACCCTAGTTGTGTATTGGGGAAACAACACTAAGATCCATTTCCTAACGGTATGTCCACTTGAGCTTGTGCATGATGATTTCATGGTCTTTCCTACTCCTTCTTTCAATAGAGTTAAGTATGCACCTACTTTCATGGATAATTTTTTTAGGTGCACTTGATTTTTAAAGATTTTATTACTTTTGAAGCTTTTATTGCTTCTGAAGCTTGACATTTCATTTGAAGAGGTAGTGAAAGTGGTGTAGAAGTTTGACAATGTGGTGAAAGGGAAGAGTCATTAGACCTATTGAAACTAGATGCCTCTTTTCTCTCATATTTGCGTATCTAGGTTTGCATAGAGTGGCATTAAAATTATCCTCAGAGTGGCATTATGGAAAGAGGCCTATTTTTCTATTAAGGTACCTTTTTCTTTTTCATATCTGCCTACCAAATTTGGTGCTTTCTTTTCAAACCAGAGGTGTTGAAGATATATGAAGAGAGAACAAAGATTTGAGGTATTGGAGGAGAATATCTCCATGCATGAAGAATAGAGGAGGCATTGACTAGTGGTTATTTGGCATTGGGATCTATAGGGAGGAGGCGTGGAGGAGCATGGAGTTGTTTTGACCTACACATTCTTCTCTTTATCAACGTATTCTTCTCTTGATGGGCTCTGGCTTTCATTTCTTTATTTTAAGATCTAAATTTTAAAGGCATCATTTGCACTTTTGAACTAGGGCACTTTTGATTGGATTTTTGTTTTTTGCATTAAACTTCTTTATTGAGCATCCTTAGTCAAAAGCAAGAGTAGACCTATATTAAAGGAGAATTCCATCTCTACAAAATCTTTATTTTATTTTAGATCTATTGTGTAAAGATAAAGATCTAAGATCTATAAAGAATTTTCCAAGCCTACAGTCTTTCTTTGAGGTCATCCGTTAGTTTGGCATTGAAAAAGTCTTCTCTTGGTGCTTGGTGTTCCTTTTGGATGGGTGTGGATATGTGTTTGCATCTTTATGATGGGATTTAAGCTAAAAGACAATAATAAAACCATCTTTCTCCTCTTAAAACATCTTAATTCATTTTTTTGTTTTTATAAGCTAAAATTTTGCCTCAAGAGGAAGCACAATTTTCTTGCGCAAGCATAGCGGTAACCAGAAGGATCATTTTTCACTTTGGTTAGCATTTCTGAGTCTATGGTTCAATTCTAGTTTTAACAAGTGTTTGGATAACTATAATATTTTCGTATTTGGTCCCAAAAATCAGTTTGTAGTGGTTTTTTAATATTTTGACCCATTTTAAAGGAAATCATAACAATTGTAACTTTCAAACCATAACTCAGATTTGAGTTTTTTTTTCAAAAGTGCATGGTTTTATATTCTCTATCCATTGGTGTAATTAATTTTTAAAAATGCACTACTTTTATAAAGTGGCAAATTGAGGGGGTCCTTAATATAATATCTAAATGTCAATTTTGTGCACCCTTCTACATTATATCTACTCTTTGATGATTAGTTATCATAGATTCTATTTATGGTATTGACCATTGTGAGCATTTGACTACACATAATTACCATACAAGGAGATCTCGAATGGAAATAACCATAAATTGCAAAGGATTGTGGTCCTTAATGAATGACATTAAACCACAATGTACAATGAATTTGAAAAAAATTATCACCAATGTAAGTTTGAAGAGTGCATGGGTTTGATTGGAGGTTATGTGTGTGATAGTATTTTGTTTCATTTGGATGGGTGTGATTTTCTATTCAAAATATGGGCTATGCTAAAGGGTTTATTTGGGAAAGTAGATCACTTGAGAGTCATGTAGCTTGAAGTGAAACTTATTTCACTAAATCCATATGACTTTGCCTGTATTGCAGACTACCTCACTAAGTTTAAGCATTTGTTAACACGGTTGAAGGGGAGTGGATGAGATAAAAAATATGAAGAGTGTGTGTTATTAATTTTGTCTAAGTTGAGTGGCCCATTCCAAATATTTGTTTTTACCTTTTTCTTTATTATGGATGCCTTAGGTGCTGCATTCATAATGTTAGATCTAGAGTTGTGTTATGAAAGACATACTAAGGAGGAATCTAAATTGTCTCGCCTTGAGTCTTTCACCTCTTAAAAAGCATTAGCATCATCACAACCTAAGAACAAGGGAAAAACTAAGGGTAAGTAGAAGAACACTCATCCATCTCAAAATACACCTAAGCCCAACACTAATACATCTAAACCCAAACCATCTTCCAAATCCAAGAATAAGTATAACCTATCTTGCTCCTATTGTGGGGGTACTGGTCATGAAGAGTCTAGGTATTTCAAGAGAATGCAAGGCTTAGAGGATGCCATTAGGAAACACAAGATTTCTATCTCCATTCCTTCTCCATCTCATGAGCATGGAAAAGCACTTAATGTTGTTAGGAGATCATAATTACCTATTTTAGACAGTTGGGTTCTATATTCTAGTACTTCACACCATATGACTTCTTCCAAGGGGTCATTTGTATCTCTTGGTCTGAGTTTTAATTCCAACATTGAGGTTGGAGATTTTTCTTTTATTTTTGTTAAGGGTAAGGATGACATATAGCTAGATGGTGGTCACATCAATGATGCATTATATGTTTCATACATCAACACCAATCTACTTTCAATTTATCAAATTTGTTATTGTGGTTAGGGTAAGATAGTGACTTTCACACTACAAGGTGCTTAAGTTTGAGCTTCGTTAGAGCCACACACACTTATTGCACAGGATGTTATTGATCATAGTTCTCAACTATTATTTTGAGGGTTTTGATGATACTCCTTTTATAGGGGCATATTTAGTTTCTCATGCATATTCTAAAAGTTTGCATTGGCATGATATATTTAGACACCTAATATTTAAAGGAGTTGAACACTCATAGTATGGTAGAGGGTCTTCCTATAGTTTCATGTCTCCATGGAGTTTACCCTAGTTGTGCATTGGGGAAACAACACTAGGATCCATTTCCTAAGGGTATGTCTACTTGAGCTTGTGAATGGTGATTTGATGTTCTTTCCTACTCCTTCTTTCAACAGATCTAAGTATACACCTACTTTCATCGATAATTTTTTGAGGTTCACTTGATTTTTGAAGGGTTTATTACTTTTGAAGTTTTTATTGCTTCTAAAGCTTGATGTTTCATTTGAAGAGGTAGTGAAAGTGGTGTAGAAGTTTGGAATTGTAGTGAAATGGAAGAGTCATTAGACCTGTTGAAACTAGGTGTCTCTTTTCTCTCATATCTGTGTATTTAAGTCTGCAAATAGTGGCATTGAAATCAGGCTCAGAGTGGCATTATGGAGAGAGGCATGTTTTTCTATTTGGGTACCTTTTTCTTTTTCATATCTACCTAAAAAATTTGGTTCTTTCTTTTGAGACCAGAGGTGTTGAAGATATCTGAAGAGCAAACCAAGATTTGAGGCATTGGAGGAAAAAATATGCATGCATGAAGAATAGAGGAGGCATTAACCAATGATTTTTTGGCATTGGGATATATAGGGAGGAGGCATGGAGGAGCATGGAGTTGTTTTGACCTACACATTCTTCTCTTTATCAATGTATTCTTCTCTTGATGGGCTTTGGCTTTCATTATTTTATTTTCAGATCTACACTGTAAAGGCATCATCTACACTTTTGAACTACGGCACTTTTGATTGGATTTTTGTTTTATACATTAAACTTCTCTATTGAGCATCCTTAATCAAAATCAAGAGTAAACCTATATTGGAGGAGAATTTCATCTCTAAAAAATCATTATTTTATTTTAGATCTATTGTGTAACGATAAAGATCTGAGATCTATAAAGAATTTTCCAAGCCTACACTCTTTCTTTGAGGTGGTTCTTTAGTTTGGCATTGAAAAAGTCTTCTCTTTGTGCTTGGTGTTCCTTTTGGAGGGGCATGGATATGTGTTTGCATCTTTATGGTGGAATTTGAGCTAAAAGACAATAATAAAACCATACTTCTCCTCTTAAAACATATTAATTCATTTTTTTGTTTTTATAAGCTGAATTTTTGCCTTAAGAGGAGGCATAATTTTCTTGCACAAGCATAACAGTAACCAGAAGGATCATTTTTCACTTTGGTTAGCATTTATAAGTCTATGGTTCAATTCTAGTTCTAACGAGTGGTTGGATAACTATATTATTTTCGTATTTGGTCACAAAAATTAGTTTGTAGTGTTTTTTTAATGTTTTGACCCATTTTAAGGGAAATCATAACACGTGTAACTTTCAAACCATAACTCATATTTGAGTTTTTTTTTTTTTTCAAAAGTGCATGGTTTTCTATTCTCTATCCATTAGTGTCATTAATTTTTAAAAAAGCATTACTTTTATAAAGTGGCAAATTGGGGGGGTCCTTAATACAATATTGGGGGGGTTGTCTCGATGTTGATTTTGTGCACATGTTTGCATTAAATCTAATATTTTATGACTAGTTATCATAGATTTTATTTATGGTATTGACCATTGTGAGTCTTTGACTATACATATTACCATACATGGAGACCTCAAATGGAAACATTCATAAAGTGCAAAAGATTATGGTCTTAAATGAATGACATGTAACCATAGTGTACATGTGATTTTGAAAAAAATTAGCACCAATGTAAGCTTGAAGAGTGTATGGGTTTGATTTGGGGTTATGTGTGTGATAGTATTTTGTTTCATTTGGATGGGTGTGATTCTCTATTCAAAATATAGGCTAAGCTAAAGGGTTTATTTGGGAAAGTAGATCCATTGAGAGTCATGTAGCTTGAAGTAGAACTTACTTCACTAAATCCAGATGACTTTGCCTTTATTGTAGACTACCTCACTAAGTTTAAGCATTTCATTACACAGTTGAAGGGGAGTGGATGAGATATAAAAGATGAAGAGTGTATATAATTAATTTTGTTTAAGTTGAGTGGCCCATTCCAAATATTTTTTTCTACCTTTTTCTCTAGTATGGATGCCTTAGGTGTCACATTCAAAATGTTAGATCTAGAGTTGTGTTATGAAAGACTTACTAAGGAAGAACCTAAATTCTCTCGCCTTGAGTCTTCCACCTCTCAAAAAGCATTAGTAGCATCACATCCTAACAACATGGGAAAAACTAAGGGTAAGAAGAAGAACACTCCTCCATCTCAAAATACACTTAAGCCCAACACTAATACATTTAAACCCAAACCATATTCCAAATCCGAGAATAAGTATAACCTATCTTGCTCCTATTGTGGGGGGACTGGTCATGAAGAGTCTAGGTGTTTCAAGAGAATGCAAGGCTTAGAGGATGCCATTAGGAAACACAAGATTTCTATCTCCATTCCTTCTCCATCTCATGAGCATGGGAAAGCACTTAATGTTATTAAGCGATCACAATTACCTGTTTCAGACAGTTGGGTTGTACATTTTGGTGCTTCTCACCATAAGACTTCTTCTAAGGAGTCCTTTGTATCTCTTGCTCTGAGTTTTACTTCCAACATTGAAGTTGGAGATTCTTCCTTTATTTTTGTTAAGGGTAAGGGTGACATATAGCTAGATGGTTGTCGCATCAATGATTCATTATAGCTAGATGGTGGTCGCATCAATGATGCATTATATGTTTCATACATCATCACCAATCTACTTTCAATTTATTAGATTTGTTATTATGGTCAAGACAAGATATGACTTTCACACTATAAAGTGCTTAAGTTTGAGCTTTTTTAGAGCTATACACACTTATTGCACAGGCTGTTGTTGATCATAGTTATTGACTCTATTATTTTGAAGGTTTTGATGATACTCCTCTTATAGGGGAATGTTTAGATTCTCATGCATATTCTAAGAGTAGGCTTTGGCATGAGATATTTAGACACCTAAACTATAGATATTTGAAGGAGTTGAACACTCATAGTATGATAGAGGGTCCTCCTATAGTTTCATGTCTTGATGGAGTTTTTCCTTGTTGTGCGTGGGGAAACAACACTAGGATCCGTTTCCTAAGGGTATGTCCACTTGAGCTTGTGCATGGTAATTTGATGGTCTTTCTTACTCCTTTCAATAGAGCTAAGTATGCACCTACTTTCATTGATAATCTTTTGAGGTGCACTTGGATTTATTTCCTCAAGTACAAAAGTGATGTCTTTGCTCATTTTAAAGTCTTTAAGGCTTTGGTCAAGAAATAGTGTTCAAGTTGCATCAACAATATTCGTACAAATAATGGGGGGGGGTAATACTTCAGTCAAGATTTCTCTATTTTTTTAGTAATCTATGGTATTGTTCACCAACATTCTATTGCACATACTCCATAGTAGATTGGCTTAGTAAAATGGAAGAACTGAACTCTGAAGGAGATGGATAAATGCATGATGCATTCATGATATTTACCTCCTATCTATTGGGAAGAGCTAGACAATTGTGTAAACTATATTCAAAACTACACACCACCTCGAGCACTTGAGCATATGACTCCAGAGGAGGCTTGGTCTAGAACTAATCCTGATGTCTCATTTTTTTGAGTCTTTGGGAGCCTTGCTTGGGTATTTGTACCAAAGATTAAAAGGAAAATATTGGACAAGAGCAAAAATTTGATTTTTATAGGGTATTACAAAGACATGAGATCCTATCATCTTTTAGATCCTGATACTCATTATGTTCATTTTCTAACACATGTACGGTTTGATGATAATTTCACATCTCATACCTTCTCATCTTATTTCATGCCTTCTTCTTCTTTTGATGATTCGTCTCCTCTCGAGGATTCATTATTTAAGGAGCCATCTCAAGATATTCTTAAGGAGGTTATAAATGATGAGGATCCTATTCACACTGATGTTACCACTATGTGTAAGTGGGCTCATACTATAGTTTCTGAGGTAACACCATTCATATAGGATCTTCCACCTACTCAACATCATCATTCACATTCTATGGGTACTAGACTTTTGTGTCATGCATTCTCTATGGATCCATGATCTTTTTCATAGGATCATGGGATATAGGAGTGAGATGATATAATGACAGATGAGTATTCTTCATTAATGAAGAATCACACTTGGGATTTGGTCACTCTTCCTAAGGAAAGAAAGTCAGTTAGATATAAGTGGATTTACCATACCAAGTATACAACTAATGGTCCATTGATAAGTATAAGGCATGTCTTGTTGTAAATTAATTCTCCCAGGTCAAAAGTATGGACTACTTTCAGACTTTTACACCCATTGCCAACATAGATTTCATTCACCTTCTATTTTATCTTGTTGTATCACAAGGTTAGCTAGTATATCAAATGGACATTAAAAGTGTGTTCTTGTGTGGAGGCTTACATGAGGAAATCTATATGGAGTATCATGTTAGGTTTGTTTACGAATCTTCTCTTTTTTGTCAACATAGAAAGTCTCTTTACGGTCTCAAACTAACCCCTTGGGTTTGGTATGAGAAGATGGATTTATTTCTTCTCTCCATTGGCTTTGTTCGCTACTACTTCGATCCCATAGTGTATATTCAGCATATTAGGGAGGACATTATTATATTGGTCTTGTATGTTGATTATTTGTTTCTCATAGGTAGCTCCTTATCTTAGATTTGGACTATTCAATAGGCACTTTCAACATAGCTCAACATGACATAAATGGTATCTTTTATTTCTTCCTTGGTTCATAGATTTCACAGTTAGATATAGGGATTTATTTGAGTCAGTGAAAGTACACAGTTGATATTATTCATCATTTTGGCATCGTTGATTATAATCCAAGTCCTCCTTTTTAGTCTAGAGTGATTATTACTACCTCCTGTACCACTCCACTTTATGATCTTACAATGTATAGGTAGATGGTTAGGAGTCTTATGTACTTAACCCATAGTCACTTTGACATTTCATTTGTAGTTGGGATTATATCCAAGTTTTCACATGACCCTCATGACAGTCATTGGTAGGTTAATAACAGGATTCTATGATATCTATGAGGCATTACTTATTTTATATTACACTACACTAGGAGTTATACTCAGTTGGTTAGGTAAAATGATTTAGATTGGACAAGTTTTCTTGATGATAGGCATTCCAATTATGGCTACATATTTTATCTTGGTTCTTCACCTATTACTTATTTATGGAAGAAGCAGTAGGCTATTGCATTTTCATCTACAAAAACTGAGTATAGGGCAGTAGTTACAGCAAGTCAATAGATTCTCATCAAAAGTTAAGCAAAGTAGTTTTATAACCCTATAGAGCACTAACTGGAGAAAACTAGGGTTTTGAAGTTACTTTACTTACTCAAAGTCACAAGTAAAATAAATAAGGGTTCACAATTCTAAAGTACTCACACGTAAAGACCAAATCAAGATAACAAATTTACTTGATTTCGAAGGCCAAATTAAGCAAAGTAGTCCACGAAACCTAACAAAAAGCTAAGTGTTTGCATGGCATCCCTTACATGTGTCACCTATTTATCATAAATATAAGGGTTGATATAAATATTAAAAATTCCACTTCATTTCCTACTTGGATTTCAAGTTGTTCAACCAAGCTGTTGCCCCTGCGAATCCTAAGCAACACCATTTGAACCTCTAGAGTAATTTTTGAACAATTCCTTCATGACCCATTTGTAGTAGAGGTATGTAGATCATTGTACCTTTGATTTCATGACTCCTTGGGTTTTTTTACTCATTTTTTCTCTTATAATTTTCATTTTCTTCCTTGAAGGTTTTTTTTGTCATTTTCTTATTTTTCTTGCAATTGTTTATCTTTTCTGCATGCATTGTTGTAAACCTTGTAATAATCCTCAAAAACACTTGGCATGAGAAAACCCTAAAATAAAATCTCAATAACATTGAATTTTTCCTATAAGATGCCCTAGGATTTGACCTAGCACATTTTTCTTAGGTTTTTCACAACTTCTTACTTCCTAGAGTTCCAATCCCTAATAGCTTATCCTATGAAACCCAAAGCTCACAAAAGACTTTGCCTACTCAGGTTCTCAAACACCTACTTGCCTAGGGTTTTGTTTACTCACTACTTTTACTTCATCAGGTTTTTCAACCCAAGTTACTTGATCGTGCAAACCTGAGTAACTGTCTTGAAAAAACCCATAGTTGATAATGTTTATTACTTGCTCGAAGTTTCTAACACTGAAGACTTAAGACTTGCAGAATTACTAGACCTTCTCATATTTTTTACACTCCTTCACTTAGATAAAGTTACCCAAAGTTTTCAAAGCTTAACACTTACTAAAAGTACCTTATAATCTGAAGCTTGATAATAAGTGTTACTTAAGCCAATAACCTAACTCAGTTGTTCAAATATTTGCAAATTAGCAAGAGCAATTATTGAGCTCTCAAAAGCAATCACCAGGTATTTCAGGTATCAATCACAACAAATGCTAGGATCAAAAAAAGAAGCAACTAAATTGTAAGTACAAAAAGAAATAAATCTCATTGAAGAAGTTCTTGAGTTATCACTAGAGGAAATACCATGGACAAGTAGGAAGGGTGGGACAAAAGCAAAGAAAGTTGTGAAATCACAGGAACCAAATATGAAATATGAGTACAAGGGGTACCCCATTGAGTCTAGTATTGTATCCAAAGTGTCAAATATTAGTGACAGATATGGGGCATGTGTTTATAATTGACTTATTGGAGAGATCTAAGACTATCACTAAGACGCCACTATGAAAGAAATGACCAATAGTGGAATCCTGGAAGTTGCAACTTTTCCAAGTTCTGCATAACTACCTGAGTTTGTCTTGGAATGTGTCAATTACTATGACTCTCTCACTAGAACAATAAAAGACACTTCAGGCAATGTGGTAATCAAGCTTGATGTTTAATACTTTAACTATTATTTGAAGATTCCAATGAGGTCTAAAGTAATAGATTTATCATTAGAGAAATCCAAGAATATTTGTGAAAGACAAACTTTAGAGTGTATCAAGATAATGAACACTAACTATCTAAATAAATTAAAGCAACCCTCGAGGTTCCCAAAATAGATAGTAAGTTATGACTTTATTCAATAAGTGGATGATATAACCCAGTTATTATGAAGAATAAATGGAGAGAAGAATGCTAAGTGCTTTTTAACCTAGATGTATGCATACACTAGGGTCACTAATTTCAATATGAGTTCTTCAATGATTTAGTGGTCAAGGATGACAAGTGACAACATTGACTAGCAGTTGAATATGTTCTTACAAACTCTAGCTTTCAAGATGATTTCATACTTAGTATATGTAGCAGCATCAAGTGGAGACTTTTCTATATTGACCACAAAAGGGATGTCGACATCAGAACCCATCTATGAATATTATCCTCAATTGGTTATTTCATAATACTTCAAGCATTATAAGAGGGTAAATGATGGATTCTTTTATGAAGTCCTTTGTAATTTGAATGTTGCTCTAAAGCCTAAGAGAGTGTTCGATGCACCTTGGGAAGTAGTTTCCCATTTTGGATACATCTTCATTCAATTCCTTAATTTCACATACATCAAAGTTGGTGGTTTCTCAGGCACACCAGTCAAGTTTCCAAGATATCGTACTGACAAATGGATTCTCATGGAGTTGTGTAGCTAGCTAGTAGAATTACATGACATATAGTCAAAGGTTCATCATTCCTTAGTTAATTTTCTAATTGTTATTGATAACTATCATTGTGAAAGCATCTACAAAGCAAAGAATGTACAAATAGAGATGTATCACAACTACAATCAAACCCACTTTGAAGCTAGAACAAATTTTGATTATAGAGGCATAGCTCAAAAATATTTCTCTTGAGTATATGCATATTCTTACACTTGAAGACTTTTGGATTGATTATAGGGATGAGTTTGAAGTAATAAAAAGAGACAATAGTAGATTGACTATCGAGAAGATTAGATCTTTTGATTTAGAAACAATTCCTGAGAACATGGAAGATGATGGAATAGTAACTAGTGATGCTTATCATGCAACAGGAGGAGATAACAATCCACTTCTAGAGATTATTTTTAATAAGAATCAAGTTATAACTATTGTTGAGAAAATTTCTTTGGTCCTTGCCATGACTTCCACATGGATTCTCAATAAGGGATATTGTATGAAGGAGTTAATGACCAAAATTACTCAAGTAAGACAGAAGAGAAAAGTATTGCAAGGGGAAAGTAGTCAAGTGCCTAATAATAAATTGAAGTTGAAGAAGAATACTGATGACACCTACTCTGTGGTGAATATAAGGAACCAATCCATCCATAAATCACTACAACCCCTCTAGTCTTTTCTATAGGTACTTCTCCTCTTATCATTCTTTCTTCTACTACACCTACCATAGATCCATTAACACTCGTGCCACCTTCAAAATCTCATAGCATCAAGTCTCTATAGAAACCCATTTAGAAGAAGATTGATGTTACTCCTCTTTCATTTTCTCTACCTCCACCTCCTTTAGATGATCAACCCACCACTCAAAAAGAGATAGGACATGTAACTATTGATGCAGTGGATTGCACCCTAGGTAGGAGGCTGAGCTCCTGCCTTCCACATGCAATAATGGAAACTCCCCTCTCACCTATGGGACCAATGAAGCTGGAGGGGAGAGTCCCTAAATAAGGGCTATCTCCCTTTGATGCATTTGAGTTATTCCAATAAGTGCTAATACATATACATATATATATATATATATATAATGGGGGGATCATAAGGGAGAAGGATTACAGGAAAACAAAACCTACTCTAAGAGGGTGATGCACTAAATAACTTCAACCTATTCACACTCACACTCTGAACCATAAGACACATACAAACACTTTAACTGGTAAAAGGACTAGACTACAGGAAGCTTAACAGGGAGGCTTTAATGGAACACACAGAAAAAGGGACTCACCATAGGTGCTATAAAAAAACACATTGTCTAGTAACCTCCTTCTATCTCTACGCTCCAGGTACAGCTCTTCTTGTCACCTACAGGAATGGCACCTTACAGATACCAAATGCGTTGGTGTCAACCCTGTAAAAGCATTAGGAATAAATGACTAAACACAAGACTAACACTCAGACACACTCAGAGATATCTAACCAGAATAGAGGTAAAAATGCATTTTGTTGATTCCAAGTGAAAATTTCTAGGGCTTCACCTTACAATGTGAAAGATCCCTCTCCAAATGAGAAGTCTACAATATATATAGAGGAAGAAAAGAGGCCTTTTGGCACCCTTTTTACAAGTGACCCATGTGCGTTCCGATCATTGGGAAGAGCAAGCTGCTAAAACATCATATGATAAATTATGGGCTGCATCATTTGTCTGTGAACAAGACCGCTCCTTCAAGGTGATTGTGTGGCTTGTCTAATTAAATGCAAAATGAAAAAAATGGGTCATGCCATTCACCATTCACCATTTGTGCCTCTTGATGATCAATCCACAGACACTGTATCACCTGCTGGAGTAACTCCTTGAGTCGACATCTTCCCTCGCCACTTGGACTACTTTGTTCATTTCTACACTTGGTATTTCTCTTGGCCTTTAGCCTTTAAATTCCTTTAGGTTTGTGCTTAAGTTTGTGAAGATCAACAGCTACTTCATTTCCACAAATTTAATGCCCTCAAGTCCATCGTCCTTTCTAGCAATTTGTTCTTATCTTTCCCACTTGCCTTGGTTACTTTCTATTGATTTCAATAAGTGACACATAGCATGTTCCACTACTGAAACAAGCAAGATACATGGAAGTATCCGCTCTCTTTAGCAACAATACAAAGCATGCAGGCTCATTCAGATTCATCACAGATGATGACACTTGGCAGCTTCTGCTCTCTTTAGTGATTCATCTAGGGCCCACCACAGTCTTTACTAAACAAAAGGGAAAGTCTATGAACATTGACACTTGTCAGCCTCGACCAAGCTCTATAAAGGACACATAGCACGTTCTGTTGCTCTTAGAAAAGTATGTCAAAATCCTTCTGCATTTGCCACTTGGCGCCCCCCACAGAACTTCTAAGGGAAGCTTGTTGAATGGAGCTTTGGGGACTCAGATGCAGACACTTATCGCACTCTGTTGGGTTTTGCAAGGGACACATGGCACATTCTATTGCTTTTATGGGTAAATTATCATGTGTCGTAGTAGACGACACTTGGCAACTTTTGTTCTCTAGATTTTCATGGTGTAAAATTGACGTTCGCGGGCCCGTCACTATTTGAAAACCAATGGCTAGTCTATTTCCCTTAATTTTACAATTTTGGAGACATCACCGCCCTTGGTAAGTCCTTCAGTACTTTCTCTTGATTCAACCTTTTATCACTCCCTTACCTTTAGGATTTTGTTTTGGACCCTCTTGAGGGGAGGTGTCCCTTCAGCTTTGGAGAAGTGCCCTTTGTTCGGCAGCTGAGAGTCCCTTGCAAGGGCACCTGCCCTTCGAGGTCCTTTGGCGGCCTTTTCTCTTTGGCTAATTCCCCATGGACATTTTCCCCATAGACTTTTTCTTGTGGACTTTTTCCTGTGGATAAAAGGTCTGCAAGAATTACTTCGAGCACTTTGCCTTAGTCTTTTTAGAATTTTTCTTGGGCTTTTCCTTTGAATTCCTTTAGACTTTTTATCTGAAGGAATTAGTCCTTGTCTTTTCTCTCAACTTCCTTTGAAAAGTGCCATTCGAGAAAATTGGAAACGACCCTTCTGAAGGGTACTTCCCTTGGCTTAAATAAATTTTTGAAAGAAACTTACCTTTTTCGGCTTTCTCTATGGCCTCTTTGCGAATGTTCCTCGCCCTTCGAAAGGTCACTTGAGTCCAGAACTTCCCTCTGCAAGGGCACTTATCCTTCAGGAGACTCTCTTGAACTTTTTGATTGAATCGCTCCTTTGAACCAACTGTTAAACTGAACGTTGAACCAACACTTTGAACAAAGCTTTGAACCAAGCCAACTAAACTAAGTCATTGAACCGACTGAGTGAACCAAGTGATTGAACCATCTGATTGAAACAAATCATTGAACCAACTAAATTGAACCAAGTCGATGAACCATTTGATTGATCCTCACCATCGAACTCTGCTGATGAACCAAAGCATTGAACCAAAGCGTCGAACCAAAGCGTTGAACCAAAGCATTGAACTGGTTCAATGGTTCAACATGCTAACTTATGGAAAGATCATGTCGTTGAACCACTTTCCCAACCTTAAGGAAAAGTGTCTTTAACCATTTTAGTTCTCTTTCCTTATGAATTTATTCGGACAAGAGTCTAAATAAGCTTTGTAAAACCTTACACTCTTTGAACTAGTTCTTCATCTGTCGAAAGACTCACCTGCAGAGTCCGTAGAAACACCTGTAGAGTTCACAGAAACACCTGCAGAGTCTATAGAAATGTCTGTAGAGTCTGTAGAAATTGGACTTGTGCAAAGAATCAAAAAATGTACTGGCTCAGAACAGCAGGGGAAAAAGGGGGACCATCATTACTGACTCTATCTTAGGAGGTATCATAAGAAAAGAAAAAGGAAACAATTGAACTAGATAAAGTAGCAGAGGTAGAGGCAATAAAGGAAAAGGAGAAAGAAAAAGAGAGAGAGAGAGAGAGAAAGATAAAGAAAAATAAAAGGATGAGCAAGTAGTTTCTAATGTAGTTCAAGATGTTTTAGATGTACAAAAAATTCCTTCTTAGGAATTAATAGTTAAAAACAATTAGCAACAAATAGTTTTACATTCAGCTACTTAAACAAGCACAAACTTATCACATAGTTAGCATTACAAATAGTTCTTGAAATAAGAAAAGTGATAAACTTAGAGGAAATTGACTTGCAACTTCAAAAGAGTCTTGATCATAAAGGAAAGAAGCCCATGAGTGCTAAAGTGACTTCCAAGCTGATAATTGAACCTTCAGGGTAGAAATTTGTAGAGATATTAGTTCCTCCATAGGGAAAAAATAAAGATGAAGTCATTGAGCAAGATCTAATAGTTACAAAGATATCCCTTGGAGAAGTTACTATAAAGGGATTGAAACAAGACATTCAGACCTTGATCAATACTATATTTCAACATCTTGATGAAGAGAAAGCTAATAAAGCTAAATTTAAGAAACAAAGTACAAATTTGTGTGAAATAATTGCCAAGGTGGAAAAATCTGCTCCAAAATAATCATTTCTTTTATGAGGTACATTTGATCAATAAATAATATTAAAGGTAGAAGAGACTGGGGACAAGGCCAAAGCAATTGATGAATAGATAGAAAAGATGTTACAAACTGCTTGGAAATGGTTTCTCGAGGTCCTTAGTACTCTGGCTGACATTGAAAATAAATTGACACAGATAAAGACAATAATGGAGATAGAAAATGAGAATGGAATCTTCGTATTGCAACAAAAAAGTCTTCAAAGAATAAACACTTTAAGTGAGAAAGTTTTGATTGAAAAATAGATTATTCCTAAAGGGTCAGTGAAGAAGACAAAATAAGAGGAACATCTCATATATTTTTTCATGTGTATTCTTAGGGTAATGTTTGAAGAGATGAAGACTTTAGAAGAAGATGATCACAATGAGAAATCAGATCTGGAGGATTGCATCTTTGGTCAGTCTCACTAAGGTTTAGTCTGAGAAAACTCCAAGGACATGTGAGCAATTTCATCAACCATTCAAATAATTGATTGAAGAGGCCTCAACCCCTTTCACAACAATATATATAAAGGAGTTAATTAAAAGTCAACAAGAGGTCAAGAGGTTGGAACCCCATCTTGAGAGAGTAAAAGATTATTACAGGAAGCTGGAAAGAGAGCTACTGAGATATAAAATTAAAAGGTAATCACTTGCCAAATTAGATGATTTAGCACTCCAGTTCATGTTGTCTCAATGTATCAAATATAGAGAAAAGTGCAGATTTGAAGTCCATGACTTGGAATGATTGTTATTGCTCCTCTTCTCGATAACTTCTTCTTTCTTCTTCCATTTTATTCAAGTAATGTGTTTGGAGTAGCTTTGCTATAAGTAATTACTTTATAAGTAATGTCATTTAGTGAAGTTACTTGTTAAGGTAAATTACTTTGTAAAATGTAAGACTCAAGTAGCTTGGTTACACGCCATTACTTGAAGTTATTTTGTAAAATAAAATTACTTGAGCAAGCTTTATACTGCATGTAAAGAAATTATTTTTTATTCAAACAATGAAACTGACAAGTGTTACATGTCATCGATCATTACATACCACATAGGAGAAATTCTAGAAGGATGTTTTTCAATGGTTTCAAGTTTTAGCATAGCACATGGGAATTTAAAGAATTGTCTCCTAATTTATTTTGACATTTGAATTAGTATAAATAATAGTGAAGGCCTGCGTGCCAAGGGATGATAATTTTTAGAAAATAATTGTAACTGAAGCAAGAGAGTTTAAGTAATCTAAAACTTTGTGTTTAGATTTTTGAGTTTTTCTTTTATATGAAATTAGTTCAAAGTGAATAAGAAAGAAGTTGATTTATGTGGAACTTTGCATCTAAGGAGATCATTTGGTACATTTGTGAATATTAAAATGGTAAAATTTGTATTATCTTTAAATATAAATATGATTTCTAATATTTCTTAATCACTTTTTGAAAGAATTATCATCTCTTGAATGTTTATTTACTTGTAAAGATTCAATAAGCTTTGTAAAACTACTTATTATGAAGTACACCTTCTTTCTTCTCATATTTTTTAGTCTTTTCATTTATATCTCCCTGATCTTATTTACACATTCTCTAAACAAGTGCTTACTTGCTGCAAAATCACATTGTTATGGTTCATGAACTTTGTGATTAAATTAATACCCTAAACTAAGATGACTTGTGCATATCTTGTGGATAAATGGTGAATAACTATAATTGTGAATAGTTAGAAGTAGATAGACATAACCATAGGGGAGCTTCACCATTAAATGAAGGAGATTTAATCCTATGACTGACTAGATACTTTGATAGCCTACAAAATATTTATCCAATAGTTTCTGGTGACTTCATTGGGGATCTACGAACTTAACTCCCATAACTAAAATTAGATTACTCACATAAGTTGAGATAGGTGCAGCTTAACATTCTGTTCTACAGAATCCCAAATTTTATTAACTAATGTTTGAGACATTTGATGCAAATAATGGTGCATTTGTCTATTTGAAATGCATCCTTTGTGAAGTTAACTAGACTGATTAGAAATATACATGTTGCTTTTCTTGAGTTACAGCATGTCCAAATGCATCATTTCATGAAATGTTTTATTTTACACTTTATTTTTCTTGAACTCCTGCATGTTAAGTAACCACCTCTCAAGACTTTGCTTATAAAACTAAAGTAATCTCAAAACAAATCCTTAGAAAATCTTAGGTGTTTCAATCTGGCTAATCGACCTTTCACCATAGCAAGAAGAGCTCAGGGCCAAACCAATGACTTCTTTGAACTATACGAATAGTTTAATTTCAGCTTTCCTATCCAAACCAGAATAAGAAGAGTAAGTCTTTTACTTGTGAGACAAGTACAAACTCCTATAAATCAGTTGCAACATAACTCTTAAGAATAATTCAGCATGCAAACCTTCAGTTTCATATTTCCAGAAGAATGGCATTACCGCTACCTATTCCTTGGGAGGCAATGATTGGCCCATTGAATTTGACCCTTCCTATTCATGACTTACTAAAGGGGTCAAGAAATAATTTTACAATGTTCACAGGTGATGAAAAACAAAGTCTAGATGAGCACATAGTTGCCTTCTTCATAGCCTGTGAGCTAATTGATGTTGAGCATGAAGATGTCTCAATTAGACTCTTTATTGAGACTTTACATGACTTATATACATAATGGTTTTACCATTTGGCTCTTGGAACTATAGTTAGTTGGGCTACTATGTATGACCAATTTAAAAAGAGATTTAAAGCTACAGAGGATTCACATATATTGCTCACCCAACTAACTCAGCTCATAAAAGAACCATATGAACACATGTGGGATTTCATTGCCAAGTTTAATATATTACTCTATAAAATCCCTCAAGCTACTCTGCCCACTAGAGATAATTAAAAGTGTTTCTTCATCAATGCTCAATTACTTGAGGTCATCTATTAGTTGCGAAAATCACATCTGAATGATTTAGTAATAGATCAAAATCTTACTACAGAGATTGAAGACAACTTGATAATGGCTGAAAAGATCAAGAAAATAAATTCTAAGGGTGATTCTTTTACTTCAAGCACATCGCAAAACATTGATCCCCTGTTACAAAAGTTAGCTAATGACTTGATACAAGTCAAAAGGCAAATTGCTCAAGGTACTCATGTTGTTCCTACCAAAAATGCACCTACATAGAATTTTAATAATCAGAACAGGAACTGCATTGCTGGTCCTACATAAATACTAGCAATTGAAGATGCTCCTAAAAATCACATTGAGATGAATGAAGAAGATCAGATGACTGACGATACTCATAAAAGTTTTGTTGATAAAAATGACTTTGTAGATCCTATTGGTGACTCCAACATAGGTTACATTGAATATTTGGTGAGAGTTGGGAATCACTTTAGTTGTTTTACTTTTGAGTTGTGCTTTGGTATGTTGTAAAAAAGGTGTTTTAGAGATTTTAGATAGGGATACCTGATTATTTTTTTTGACAATGGTATTGATATAGTTTCTTTCATTTCAATTGGTTTCCTCTAATTATTTTTGTAGAGTAATTTTCCACTAAGAAATGGAATGATATTCTTTAGAAATCAGACTTGAAGTTCAGTTTGATTAGGCATAAACTTGTTGAAATGAAAATATTCAATATTCAATATTAGTCTCAAAGTATCAATTAAATAATCAACAAAAAAAATTAACGTATAACACTTTTTTATTTTAGAATTTTATATTTATTTTAATTTTTCATTGAATAAGTATAAATTGTGAGAAAATGGCTTCCATTAATCATTCTAAGAAAGATAAAAGATAACTATCACTTGCTGATGAATTTTGTATCCCTCAAAATTCTAATCAATAATTTCATTCCCAAAATGAAGTTTTTGATGTTCATCTACATGAAGAAATCTAAAAATCAAATGGAGAAAAAAAATTAGAAGATGAACAAACATCAAAGAAATAGAAAATAACATTCAAATCCAAATGAAAAATAAGATTTTCATGAGCTTATGTTGTAAAAGATTGCAATGGTGTTGAAAGGATAAAATGTTCTTGCTGTGTAAAATATAAGAGATAAACTCTAGTACTACCCTTTAATTCATATTTTCATTTCAAAGCATATTTTTTTTGAATTTATTACCAACATATTATGGTCTTGTCAACAAATAGCTCTGCTTCCTTACAAAATTAGTTTTAGAGTTAGTATTAAAAATAATTCTAGAGTCATAAATATAATTTGGGAGTCCTTATTTTTAGTCATGCATGTACTTAATTTACTCTTATCAATTGAAGTACAACTATTTCTTATAACTTTTTGTCACTGAAATGTTGAATGAATAAATACCCTTCAATTCAAAACTAAAGTCATCCTTTCAAATTATATCATTAGAAGTATCTAATCTTAGAACATATATACATTTATTTCTCTCAAATGTCATTTTAAAAGAAAAAACAAAACACAAATATTTTTAGGTTTTGACATATAAAAATATTTATTTCAGATTTTGCATTAAAATTGGATCATGACCAACACAAAAATTGATACTAGAAATATAAATTTCTATCACCTATGAATTCAAAAGGTCTAAACAATAAAATAATAGAAATCATTAATTATGCTTTGGGAAACTTTTGACTTGTCACAAAACATAGTTTGAAAATTGATCAATCTCTTTATTTTTTGAGAGAAAGATTTTTTTTATTTTTTTTAATATTATTATTTAAGAATTTTTTAAACAGGCTCTATTTCAATTATTGTTTAAGGAGGTTAGTTTTTTTAATATTTAGTAAGCTTGTTTTATTGTATAACATATAAACTTAGTATTTTATGATTTTTATGTTATTATAAAAAGGGAATTTTTATTAAAGATAAAAAAAATATTAAATGTAAAATGAAATTTTGGGTAGATTGGTAAAAATGGTAAAGAATTATAAAAAAATATGCATTGTTTTTCATATTTCCTCTTTTTATTTTATTATGAACTATATTAATATACAAATAAAAATGTTAAATAAATAATTGTTATAAAAAAATTTCATAATAAATAAAATGGATCATCGAATTTAATTTCATAGTATTCATATTTATATTATTAAATTATTAATAGTATATTATTCTTAACTTTTATATCTTTAATACGTTTATTTTTTACTAATATATATTTAGATTTGTTAATTTAAAAGTTATTTTTTATATATTTATTTTATATTTAATTTAAAAAATTCATTCATTTCATTATATGTTGATAGTGTTTTATCATTTTTTGGTTTGTTGCATTTTTACATTTAGATTTTTTTTTTTAATTTTAATGCATCTTTCTTACTATAATATTGGTATTACATTATTTTTATACTATTATGTGTGTACACATAACTTGCAATTTTTTATGGTTGTTTCTTATCACATTTTCATTATTGTCATAATTTCTCATTTCTCATTTTTGGAAACATAAACCATTATTGATAATATAATGAAGCATATATATTTCCTTCTCCCACTCTTGATTTTAAATAACTTTGTGTACATGTAATTTTAAAAAATTGGGATCGATATCAATTTTGTCAGGGTTTGTATAGTGAAAAGATAGATCATGGAGTGAGATAAAAGGATTTATTATGTAATATAAATTCAGATTCTTCAAGATGTTTGAATTCATTTCACAAAGTGAAGATAAGTTTTTGGACCCAATAACACATAATTTGAGGAATATGTGTAATTTTTTTTCCTGTGATAATAAAAATTGCTTGCTTTTATTTCATCCCTTATTAGATGATTTTTAATTTTTAATTTTTCTTTTTTTCTAGATATTTAGGGTAATCAGAGACATCTAACGAAGTGGGGCTTATACCACAATTCAAAACTAGGGATTGCCTTTACCTCCTAATTGATCATATAAATGTAAGAGTAACTAGATCCTTCAAACATGAGAAATTATAACCTAAGTGGGAGTTGGCAAAACACTCACAACACACCCTTTTTCTACTTTTAAACGTATGTTATAAATTGTGGAGTTAAAATTTTGACCTATTTTTCTTATAAAATACGTATTGAAAATGGAGTACAAGCCTCACTTGCATTAATGTTTTGCTATAAAATTCCCTTCAATTACGAAAGTGTAAGTTCTTATAGGAGAAATGTGTTCATACACCCTTGGTCAATCCTTAATATACGTCAATACATAATTTATTGGGCATATTTTAGGCACAATATTCTTTTTTTATATAAGTAAAAAAAGCTTTATTTATTTAATATTGATGCAATACAATAAAATACAGCTAATATGCTGGCATAATATAACCTTATCACCATGCTCAAGGGATGAGCCTCCTAGACCAATACCCATATCCCATAAACCAAACATATGTGTGCATAGCTATAATTGTGCTTCTTCGACTACTTTCACAACTTCCTTGGTAGGGTGGGTTGGCCTCTACATCCCTAGACACAATGCTAATGGTGGAGATGAACTTTAACACTTGTGGTGTCCCCCACCAGATTTTCCAAGTGAATTTGCAATGACCATCAATATTATTCAACTACTTTCACAACTTCTTTGATGGGGCGGGCTGGCCTCTGCATCCCTGGACACAATGCTAATGGTGACGATAAACTTTAAAACTCGTGGTGTCCCCCACCAACGTTTCCAAGTGGACCTACAATGATCATCAATATTTATTCAAATCATTGACAATACTTATGCATGCAACTTTGTTTCCTTGAGGATGACTTCCATGAAGTTATTGAGATGCAACAGATTGTCATTCATAGCTTTGTCATATTCTAGTCCGCTATGAAGAATTATCAAAACCTCTTGGTCACAATCTACTTTTCTTTTTGATGTTATAAATTTTCATTGTTTTGCATCATAAGTAGGTTATTGATACCCATCAGGTTGTCATGAATTTTTGTAGCTTGTTCCCCTTCTCTCGCAAGGTTTTTTGAATGGTGTTCAAACTACCCCCTTAATGATGTGAGTCACCTTCCTTTATTCTAAACTTCCTCGCCTCCCCATCATCAATATGAATCTCCTTTTTTAAAGGACCTACCTCCTCACAAGAGGCTTTTGTCTTTATCAATTTGTGCCTTTGTTTTTTTCTTAGCTCTCAATTTCTTTATTCTTTTCCATTGAAATCCGATCTTAATTTTCTCTCCTAATCCATTTTTTTGCCTCCTTGGTAGCTAGTATAAAACTTAGTTCACATATAATCCTCATCTGAATGATGTTGGAAGGAAATAGATGTATTTCCTTCTTGACTAGTCTTAGCTTGAGAGGCAATTTATTTCTCTTTTCTGCTTTGACCATAATTAATTTTTGCTTCCTCATTTAGCTTTATGATTCTTCTTTGATTCTAATTCCTAGTCATGGGGTAGTGAGGGTCATTTGAATTGCTCCTGTCTCTACCATTAGCCTGATCTTAATCAGCTAGTTCTGTCGAGGCTTTAAATCATTTTGGTACAAGAATTGTGTTGGTGAGTATTAATGAATACCCTAAAGGAGAGACATTCTTGACTTTTCTAGTAACTAGGGCATTGGACCAAGTATATTAACAGTTGTGTTGCATCTAAGACCACGTGTTCGGATATATATCTGCAACCATTCATCACTTATCATATTAGAATCGATGCACATGCTGTATAAAGTTTCAGTTATTATTCTATATTTTTCCAGCACTTGTCTAAATTGCCTTGCCATCTTATTTTTTCCTCTACTCTTCTTGGGCAGCCGTAGCATTATGCAAACTATAGATTCTTTCATTTTCCCCCCTTCTATGTAGATAACCTTTTGCTTTTTTCTATCTTTACTGTCAGATGGGCACAACTTTATTAAATAAAAGAAATTTTCCTTTAGCGATATGCTTGTTTTCACTTGTTTCATTCATATGCATCATAGACCTTATTTTAACCTATATTCCAAAAATGACTTTCTTGCTAATGTCATTTTTATCTACTTTCTTCATCTGTAAGAGCATTCCTAATTAATAATGAGCATCAACTCTACCATTTCCAATTATATGGGAATTTCACACATCCACTCTTTATTTCTAGTTGTCTTCGCTTTTGCTCCGTAGTTTGCTGGCCAGTCTGCTATTGCATTACTTTCATGAAAAATATGGCATACTTGAAGATCCTCAAATAGTGGATGGAGATTTTTTGGTTCTTGTATAATGTTTCTAATTCTCCAATTTTTAACATTCACCCCTCTCCCAAGCATAAATCATCAAAAGCAAGTCCCCTTCCACTATTAAATTTTTAATGTTTGTTTTAACGGCTAATTTAAGCCTAACATTTAATCCTTTTACCTCTAAAATGTTGTTTGAATTTGTTCTTGTATAGAAGGCTCCATAAGTGACCAACTACCCTGAGTGGTCTCTAATGATTGATCCAGATCTTGACTGCCCTAGGTTACCTTAGATACACCGTCAAAGTTTAATTTGCATCAGCCTTAATTAGAGGGGTGCCATTTTTCTTTTTATCTTAAAACACTCTTCCTCTATTTTCCACTGGGAATTAATGAATCATATTTTGCCTTATAACCTTCCTAATTTTTAAAAACTTTTAGCTCCTCTGGACTTGATTCTTTATTTCTCCATTGATGGGATATGCCAACAATCTGAGTAATATTGCTTTGTAACTCTATCTATATTCTCCTTAAAGTCTAGATCTTGATCTTATATTCAAATGTTCTAACGTTTCGTTCCAACTAGACTTTCCATACCAACATGCTCATACCCATTTCCCAAATATCTCATAATATGTTCAACTTATAACAAGTATGCTAGGCTTTGAGATGACCTTGTAGGTTTTGATTTAAGCTCCATTCTAAATTAAAGTTATTCAAAAAGAAATTCCATAGACATGACATGTAATGGAAATGCATATTTACATGATTGATGCTTTCTTCCTTTTTGTAGCATAAAACACACCTTGATAGGCCTTGGAAACCTCTTTTCTTCAAATTTTCTCCTATAAGAATTTCTCCTTGTTCAAACAGCCTTAAAAAGGCCTTAGCTTTTGGCCAATCTTTGTATTTCCATATTCCATTCCAAACTATCATGTCAAAATTATTGAGTTGTGTATCCAGCTACTTATTGTGACCTTCTTTAACTGAGTATCTAACTGCTTATTGTAACCTTCTTTAATTGAGTAGTCTCTTGACCCTCAATTTTTATAGTTAATAACATCCCCATTTGCACTCCATGAGATTCTAAAACCTTCTAAATTGGCATTAATTTTAGTGTGCCCCTCACTTTATATCCCTTCTCTGCTCTAAAAGGTTTTCCAGACAAAGGATGTGAACCCATATTCCATATTTTCTATCCAATAGTCTTTAACTTTATGCCCCCACTACCTTATGCTGACTTCTTTTATGTCCCTGAGGTCTGCCTCCATGCTCAATGGTTCAGGAGATATACATTTATCTTCCCAAAAGTTTATCAATTCCCTATTTTTTACGTTGTAGAAAAGATCCTTTAGAATTATACATTTGGCTTCCCTCACACTATTCCAAATTATCGAGCCACAAAGGAGATTCTTATAAGTGAAGATTCTAAACTATTCATTATTGTCTAAATACTTTCCTTTTAACATCTCATTCCAATGCATTCCCAAGTTGTCTCCCAATCTCCATACTAGCTTGGCTACCAGAGCCCTGTTTAACTTATCCAAATTGCTTATTCCAGCCCCCCTTGGATTTTTGGTTTGCTCACCTTTTCCCAGGGCAGTAAAGTAATTTTATTTTTTCTCCAATACCTTGCCAGTGGAATTTCCTAATTTTTTTTTAATTTGATTAATTACCTCTATAGGAGCCTTCAACATCGAGAACTAGTAAACTATAGTAGCTTGAAGCATAAATATGATAAGGGTTATTCTTCCCATGAGAGTTAAGTATTTCCCTTTCTAGCCACTAAGATTCTTCCTCATCTTTTTGATGATATTATCCCATAATTTATTCCCCCAATTATTGTAGAAGAGAGGAAATCCCATATAATGAGGTGGAAGGGTAGCAATTTTGAATCCCAAGAACCTATTTAGAAATGTTTGTAGATTGGGGGACGTATTTATACAAAACACTTTGGATTTTTCTTTGTTAATAATTTGACCTGAGGCTTTTTCATACCTAAAAGAGCATCTCTAATTATTCTAACCTCCTAGATGGTAGGATTTAAAAAATGTAAGGTATCATCTATAAATTAGAGGTGGGTGTGCCCTTTGACATCTATCATTACTTGTAAACCATTCAACTTATTGATGTTTTTCAAATACTTTAGCCTCTTGCCCAGAGTTTCTACCATCAAAATGAATAAGTATGTAGAGAGTGGATCCCCTTGCCTGAGACCCTGTGTGGATGGGAAGAACCCTTCTGGAGACCTGTACACCATTATTAAAAACATGAAAGTTGAATAATAGCTTCTAATCCATTTTCTCCAACTCGCACTGAAACCAAGTCTCTCTAGGACCCCCTCAAGGAAGTTCTAATTAACCCTATCAAAGTATTTCAATATGTCTAATTTAAGCAACATCCCTTGCCTTTTACTGGTATGAAGATAATAAATGACTTCATGCACTATAACTATTCCATCTGAAATTTGCCTACCCTGCCTATTATTTCAAGGTCAATTTCGGTAGAATACCCTAAAGTCTAGATGCAATTATTTTTGAGAAAATATTATAAATTTATTTGCATAAAGAGATAGGTATAAAGTCCTCAAGGGATCAATCATCATATTTTTTGGGGATAAGGGATATAAAGGTGGTGTTGAGTGCTTTTAACATGCTTTGAGAATCCTTGGATTCTTACACCACCTCCCTTATGTCCTCTCATGGGAGCTACCAAAGATGCTGGAAGAAAAAATTGGGAAAACCGTTAGGACCTGGAGCATTATCCCCCTCCATTTCAAAAATCACCTTCTTGACCTCTTCTAATTCCATCTTTCATTATCAAAAATTGTGACCAGCTAAGGAAATTAATTCCAGAATTCCTCTTGCTCCTCACTTTCCTCACTCTCCTAAATCTACATTCTCTTCTAAAAATAAACCAAGTGGACTTTGATTTCCTTTGGATCCTCGATTGTAAGTCCCTCTTTAGTTTCCAATTTTTTTATATAATTTTTTTGTCTTCTATTTTTACAGGAAAGGTGGAAGAACCTCATATTCATGTCTCCTTTTAACCACCTTATCCTAGGCTTCTATCACCAATAGATTTCTTCCTTCTTGATTAAAACCTCCCTTTCTCTAGCTACTTCCTATTCTTTTATCAGAAGGTCATTCTCAATACTTCCTTCCATCCTCCTGTCTTGAATTTCTTCACTTCTCCTCTCTAGATCCCTTTTCCGCTAGAAGATATGATTAAATATGACTTGTTCTAATGTTTTAGGGCCATCTTGAGATCCTTTAATTTCTTATGGAAAATAAACATCTTTGTCGCATTATCAAATTGGGCTTGTTCTATTGATCTTTAGTGAAATCCTCAAGACCAGGGTGTTCGAGCCACATCATTTTAAATCTAAAGGTCACCTGAGTTGGTTGCACATCTTTAGATAGGCATATGGCCACAAGCCAATGGTCTGACCTTGCCTCTCTCAAAACTTCTACTTCAAGGATAAATTTGCTTTCTAAATCCTTTTTATTGATAAAAAATTTGTCCAGCCTCTCCAAGATTAACTCCCTTCCTTGCCTTTTATTACTCCATGTGAACCAATCACTCTTAGTTTTCATATCACATAAATCTGAGTTCTCCAAGAAATTGTGAAAAGTTCCACTCTCCCTTTTTATTTCCTTTCCCACATCTCTTTTAAAAAGGCCCCAGTCTTGCATTAAAATCTCCCCCAATTATTCATGGGCATTCCTTTTCCACATTGATTTTAACTTTTAATTTTATCCATGTTTGTTCTCTCTCTTCTTTGCATTGAGGTCCATAGAAGTTCACCAAAATAAAAGGAAAGATTGGTCTTCCTACTTTATAGCTTAGCAATAATGAATTGTTCCTATTATTGGATTATCTAAAGATCAACTTCATTTTGATTCTAGAGGAAAGTCATTCCCCCTATCATGCCTATAACATTCCTACCTCTAACACTTCTACCCATAATTTTAGCAAAACTATTACTAAAAGAATCTATATCCTTAATTTTGGTTTCTCAAGGATTAACACTTTTGATTTGTACATTTTGATAATGTTTTTTAGTTTCCTTCTTTTGGTAGGGACATTTAGACCCCTAGTGTTCTAGGATAAGACATGCATCGGGAAGGAGGATGATCTTGGCGCCTGTTAAGATTGAGTTCAACTAAACTTGTATCTTGTCCCTATAGCCTTCAATGCCTCATCATACTTTTCTCTTTCCTACTAGGCCATCCTCTCCTTCTTTTTATGAAAGTGGATATTCTATTCAGATCAGGGGTTTGTGAGGCTCCAATATTGTCTTCAATGTTTTCTGAGTATGTTTCCTCACTAAAAGAATCTATATCCTTAATTTTGATTTCCCAAAGGATTAACACTTTTGATTTTTACTTTTTTGATAATGTTTCTCAGTGTCCTTTTTTTGGTAGGGGCATTTAGACTCCTAATGTTCTAGGATAAGACATGCATCAAGAAGGAGGATGATCTTGGTGTCTGCTAATATTGAGTCCAACTAAATTTGTGTACCTATCCCTATAACCTTCAGTGCTTCATCTTATCTTTTATTTTTCCTACTAGGCCATCCTCTCCTTTTTCTAAAATTGGTTGTTCTATCCAGATTGGGGGTTTGTGAGGCTCCAATATTGTCTTCAATGTTTTTTGAGTATGTTTCCTCTGATTCATCCACTAAAAGAATCTATATCCTCAATTTTGGTTTCCCAAAGGATAAACACTTCTTATTTGTACTTTTTGATAATGTTTCTTAGTGTCCTTTTGGTAGGGGCATTTAAACCTCTAATTTTTGAGGATAAGACATGCATAAGGAAGGAGGATTGAGTCCAACTAAACTTGTGTACAGATCCCTATAGCCTTCAGTGCTTCATCTTATCTTATCTTTTTCATATTAGGCCATCCTCTCCTTTTTTGAAATTGGTTGTTCTATTCAAATTGGGGGTTTGTGAGGCTCTAATAATGTCTTTAATGTTTACTAAGTATGTTTCCTCAGATTCATCCATGCTCATCTAATTGTCTTTTCTCCTACTCCTTTCTGCTACACTATTATCATTGACTTGTTTCTCTTGATCTCCTTTCTCCATTATCTCGGGTTTGTTGCCTATTTTGGGTTCTTTCCATAATCTATTGTAATGTCTTCTAATTCCATGTTATCCTTTTCTTTCTAATGTTGGGTTTCATGTACCCTTTATGATTATTATTTCTAAGGAATATTATTTATGGTTCAGTTCTCCCTTCCTTGGGGATATACTTCTTAACCACCTTGCCTTTCAATTTAGCTACATGTTACTTCTTTGGATTCATAAATACTTCAACATATTTTTCCAATGGATCTAGTAATTTCCCCTCATAATTATTCTTTTGTAGGGATGGACATTCTCAAAATAAATGCCCATACTCATGACAGTTTCTACATCTGAAAGGGATACTTTCATAGTCTATATCTTGATTCCATTCAAGCTCTCTAGCTTTCAAAGTAATAATTTTTGGTAGAGGTTGAGGTAGATCCATTTCCACACAAATCCTCATATAACTTGATAGACCTTTACCAGGATGGGGTTTTGAAATATCAACCATATGGCCTAAAGTATTAGCAATAGTTTCAAATACATACCTAGACCAAAATACTTGTGATAAAGCATACATGCGTATCCAAACTGGTACCATGGTGGGAATTTATTCAGTTTGTTTGAATGTCATATGCCAATGCTTCATAAAAAGGCCTACATTTTTGAAGAATTAAGGATCTCACCCAAAAACATTATCTCTATTTGATTCACTTGCAAAGATTATTATAAAATACCCTTTTACACAGTATCTTAACTCATATTCCCCATTAGTTTTCCAAGTTCTCTTGGTCTACGCATGCAATTCTTCCATTGATAGCTGGGCTCCAATAAATTTGCAGATTAGGCTATGGCCATAAAGTCCTATTATATTCATTATGATCTTAGCTTGATCAAGTATTTCTAATGGAGTCCTTTCAACCGCTTGCATGCACGCATTTCTTGCTCCACTCCCAGAATCTTGTAATTTCTTCTTCCACAATGTGAAACCATTTCAAAAATTATCGATGCAAAATGAAAACCACTGGATTATCAGAACATGGCTAAGCTCATGCTCTTTATTCTTAGAAAACCAAAACTTGTCATTTAGATAAGAACCTTCAAATTAATATCTCATTTTTGGCACAATATTCTAAACTAATCTTTAGGGCCTCTTTTTTGGCCAAAAATAGACATATTTTAATTTTCTATTTACAAACACAAGTTAGACATTATGTTGAATAAAATGAGTTATCTCAATCTGGGTAATTATGAAAAGCTTAACCTATATTTGGTTCTTCTAAACATCAGTTTTCTAGATAAGATTTACTAGGATGAGGATCTCATGATCAGAGGCTTTGTTTTTAAGAGCCTTACTTCTCACAAAGTGAAAAAAATGGTAGAATATCTTATAAGTTTTTTTTAGAACATGGCTTTTAGACATTAATAGCTAGCTATGTTAGGACAATAATAACCTTTGGGGCATTGAATCTATATCACATATCACCATCCATATATACATTGATTTTGATTTCTTTGGCCCTAAAGGCACTTATGTTGCATGCTCTGGATGCCAAGGTAAGTTGGTTGATATTTTCATTGTTGTGGTAATAAGTTTCCACTAGATTAATTATTCAGAGTTAACATTGATAATAATTTGATAAATATTGAAGTTGTTTAGTAAGAAGGAAAAATATCTTATTATTCTTCACAAAAAAATTGGTAGTGGATTTGTTTACTCTTTAATAGGGTTTTTTTAATAATGTAGATTTTCAATAGTTGAGGGCTTTTTATAGTTATGAAAAGAGGGATGAGTACTTGTGCAAACATGGATAATTGTTTGGTTATAAGTGTTCATGCAGTTAATACGAAAGAGGTTTTATATGTAATGTTGAACCTTATTTAATGTTATTGTTGAAACATTTTATAAAAACCTCTACACCTTTATTAATATGGAGATCACATTTTTCAAAAAAGTTTTATTTATATTTTGAATGGAAACACATTATTATATGACAAGTTATGGGCTATTAATGGTAAGCATTTTGTTGGACAAGTGGGCTCCTTGATGTATGAGTTAAGGACCAAAACATTTTATAAATAGATAAATTTTTATATAGGTTTTTGTGTATCAATAAACAAAGAATGGGCCTTTTCCTATCGATTACCATCACATATATTGGTAACCTCCAAACTATTGGCTTTTTTTCACTCATCTTTGTTTCAAATACTTGTTTTCCCATGGGACATCCTTTGTTAAAACAATTTATAGAAATACAAGTACTCTAAATCAATGAAATTTGATTTATAAAACTACCTCCATAACAAAATTAGGGGTCTACATAATTCCCTAATTTGATGCATGCATGTATGGTCATGCATATCAAAGTAAAAGAAACAAGTGTGTTTGGAAGGATCAAAGAAGATGTTGTAATTGAAACATGTAATATTTCTCAAAGACAATATAGGAAATGATAATCATCTAAAATTCAAAGGATGAGAGAGATTGCCTTATCTTAGAGTCTAGCATTTGTGATGTACAAAATAAAAATAAACCTTGCACTCCTCAAAATTCATGCAAGTGGGTTGACCACCAATATGAGAAGCCATGAAAATCATGGAACAAACATCTACATTCATGTGTCTAGAATATGAAAACATGAGTATGTCCAAACATAGGGAAATGTTTTACAAGTGAATCGATGTATATATCTAAATTGATAATCAAGGAACTACTGAAATCAATGATATAAAATGAAAAATAGTAATAAATACATCTAGTTGTGTGGAAACTATGAAGTTAATTATTTAAAATTCATATCTCAAAATATATATCATATATGAGTATATGCCTCATTGAAGAGGTCAAGTGAAGTATGCCATATAACACTTTTTTATTATTTCCAAATGCTAGAGTAAGGAAAATATACCTTATAATTCTCTTGGACTATTGTGTATCATCATGTTACTAAGGATAGAATAATCAAATAATAAGCCCCCCTTTGAAGGTGTAGGATGAACATGTGAGTCACATATATCAAAATAAAGGGATAACACATAACATGTCTAAAATAGGAAAAATAAAAGCTCTCATGTATAATCGTACTAATATGTCATCGTTAAAGTATGTATGTATAAAAAAAATTAGTGTAATCATAAAGACATAGCATTGTGAAAGAACATATATAAAAGGTTGCCCCTATGGGTAGAGATGTAATCAACGTAAGTGCATATGAATATCATGCCCTTTGTAGGTAATACATAATTAATAAAGCATAAATGATAGAATGCCCTAAAAATTAGATATATCAAAGTAAAGCATATGTATAAATCCTTGTGCCAATAGATGCATTATATGAATCAGGGCAATGTAAGAAAACAAACAAGAACATATAGTTTTTCCAATGGTTTCTTAATTTTTTAGATTTCCCTAATTTTCCCTAGATTTATTAAAATTGACCTTAATTTTAAAAATAACCCTAATTTGGGAAAATTCAACAAAAAAATCATAGTTTGTTAATTTTTCTTTTTTTTTTAAATTTTTCTTATTTAACCTATATTATCAAAATTTCCTTAACATTTTAATTATTTTATTAGTTTAACGTATTTTTTTTAATTTCCCTAATTTTTCATATTTTATTGAATTCATGGAACACTTACATCATGTGAATTAGCTTTTTGATATTATCAAACAACACCAACTTTATGCCAAGCCTTCCAAATGCGCTTTTGGAGTTAAAGAGGTAAAGTATTTTGTCTACATTGTTTCACATGAAGGCATCAAGGTGGATCCTCACAAAATCAAGGTTACGACCTAAAAAAACTCTAAGCATTCTTGGGGCTCACTATTTATTAATTTAGGCATCCAAGTTCATGTGCAATCTTGCATCAACCAAAAATACGTTAGTTTAGGAAAATTAGCTAAGTGTTACTTTGCACTACCTTCGAGTGAAAACCTATATTATTTAGTTTTGTGTAGCATGGGATCACACATATGTTTATTATTTTTAATTTATCACACATTTGTTACTATGCAAAATTTTAATTATTATTCATCCAAATAAGCTTGTGATGTTTTGTGTAAGAAGTAGTTTCGATCTTTTGTGCAAGTGAAATCTTGCAGAGATCTGTGAAGTAATTGTAGAGGTATGTGATATCTTAATAAGCATCTGAGCTTTCATTTGAATCACCAAATAAGTTGGTTCTTTTTCATAGAAGTAACATTATTGGTGAGAGTTCTTAGAAGAGGTGATTCTACATTGTGCAAATACTGTGATGATTTGTGAGTCATTTGGAGAGCCTGTAGTAATATGCATTAAGGTTCTTAATACATGTATGTATCATGACACAAGGGTTTTTAATGCATTTTTTGAATGCAATTTATGTGTGCCTTATCTCATGCACAACTTGGTTTGGGCGTATATATTTTTATGGTGTTATGAGAAAATACCATTGCATTTAATTTCATGGATCATGGGAAGATGTTGCGTACTTATTGACTATTTTATGTGATGTAGTAAGTCAGGATACGCTAAGCTATAAAGTGTTATAATACCTTGGAATTGTGTATGATATTTAATATTTGTGGTATTCTAAGACATGTTAAATGATGTTAGTGGGTTGTTGAACATTATTGTAAGTAGGTAGGTCTTGCACCTTTATAATCATGCCTCTACATTTGAGCCAACTAGTCAGCAAGTTTGAGGATAGTTCTAAGAAATTATTTTGAGATAAATTATGCTTGTAAAAACTGTGAGTTAGTAAGCAAAGATCTTCAGATCTAGTGTTTAATACATTTCATTTGAGATAGCATAAAACTGTGTTGTTGTTATGTGTGCCTATTGTATTTCTTGCATTTGAGTTGTGTGATGTATTTTATTTCATATTTTGTTATGTATTTTAATATTTGTGTGGTATAAGGCATCTCTCAATTGAGACTCTTAACTGTGGCTACATTAGTTATTATCATTGTTTTGTAAAAAATTATGGCAACAAAGTAGCACCACTCATAACTTTATTGAATAAGACCTGGGCATTTGAGAAGCTTAAGGAGGTCATGTGCACCACGCTTATTCTAAATACTATTGATTTTTTCAAAATGCTCATTATGAAATGTGATGTTTTGGGGTATGACATGGGGGTTGTTCTCGTGCAAGAAGGATGATCCTTTGCATTTGAGATTCACTAATACAAAGGCATGGATTTTTTAAAGCTTATTTATGAGAAGGAAATGATATCCATTCTTCATGTAGTAAGACAATGGTGACCATATCTGACAGAAATCCACTTTAAAGTGAAGACAACTTATGATAGTTTAAATACTTTTTGGACCAAAGGTTGTCATTAGAAGAAAAAAAATGAGTCACTGAGATGTTGGGATATGAATTTTATATTATCTACAAGAAAGGAAATGAGAATGTCAGGGCTTATACACTATCCAAGAAGGATGAATGCATACAAGCAGTGTTGTGCACCATGTCCATTTACATGTTGACTAGGGTGGATGCAATAAGATTAGAGGGATAAAATGATGTAGTTACAAAGGATATTATTCAAAATATCCAATAATGTCCAAGTGTGGCTAATAGATATGTGTGGAAAAGGACACTCCATGGTATAAGGATGGGATGCATAAGGCACTTATAGAACTTCATGCTTCTCCACTAGGTGGGCATTCAAGGTTCTTAAAAACTGATATAATCAAACATGATTTATAATAATAAGGGATAAGATGGGAAGTCCAAAAATTGTTGGCAGAGTGTATGGTGTGTTAGAAAAATAAAAGTTTGAGGATCAAGACCTTATGTCTATTGCGACCTTTATCTATTCCCTGCCAGAGGTTGGAAGAGGTTTCCATGGATTTCATCATAGGGCTACCCAAATTTAAAGGAAAAATTGTCATCATGGTTATTGTGGATAGACTCACCAAATATGCCCATTTTTATGCATTATCACATTCATTTTTAGAAAGTACATTAGCAACAACATTTATGTATAGAGTTCAAAAGTTCCATGCGAACCCCAAGATCATAGTAAGAGATCGTGATCCTGTCTTTACTAGTACTTTTTGGATAAATATTCTAATGTTTTAGTACCTAGTTGGATCTTAGCTTGTCTTATCATCCCCAATATGATGGGTAAACTAAGATAGTCAACAAGTGCTTATAGGGTTGTATTTATTATTATGCTTTGGATAAATAGGAGGGGTGGGTTCAATGGGTGACACTAGCAAAATGGTGGTATAACACTAATTCCATACTTAATTCAAAATGTATCCATTTTTTGCATTGTATGGGTACCATCCATCACCTCATCTTTGAGGGTCCAGCCAAAGGTTAGAGCAATTTTTTAATATATCAAACACCTATATGAGGCAATCTCTAGTCTTAGAGAGAACTTAGTAATGGTGCAAAACCACATGAAGTAGAAAGCTAACCAACACCACAATGAAATACATGTTAAAATCAAGGATTGGGTTTTTATGTGTTTACAACCATATAAGCAAATGTCTTTGAAACAATAAAATAAGGATAATAAGCTTTCACCTAAACATTATGGCCCTTATCAAGTCTCGTAAAAGATTGGCAGTGTAGCATACAAATTGGAGTTACCTCACTCAACAAAAATACACCTAGTCTTCCATGTTTTTTGCTTGAAAAAGGTAATTGGACAAAAAGTTTTAACTAAGATAAAGTTACAAGAGATTGATGAGGAGGGAAGAATTGTTTTTGAATCTAAGGAAATAATTCATACACACACTAAGAGGTTGAGGAGGTAGGGGATTACAAAATATATAATAAAGTGGAAAAATATGTTGTGTATGCAACATGGGAGGGTGAAGTGTTCCTTTAAAAACATCAAATGATTGTCAAAATTGAAGATAACGTTGGTATGAAAGGGGGGCACATGCTACACCCTTAACCTATAACATGTATTGGGATAAGTGTGATAGAATTTTGGCTATCATAACCTTTAATTAAATCATATGATCATTTTTATAGCTTCATCTAGTTAGTAGGGTCAACCTAGAGTGTTTACATAACATAATTAGGGTATATATAGGAGGTAGTGGTTAGCATTTTATTATCATATTGTGAATCATATTCTTATTGCAAGGTTGTGGAGGTTTCCATTCGAAGTGGCTTAGTCATATTCCTTGTTATTCTACTTTTATTTCAATCAAATTGAAAATTATTATTATGATTCAACTTTACTAGTGTTATAATTTCATTACACTCAAAATGTATTTTATTAGCCAAATATGTTGATTTATTAATGAGTGATAAACGATAATTATATTTGTAAATTATCCATTTAAATTGTATTGTGTAGGGTGTATTCTCTCTTAATATAATGATATGATTTCTTACATGCTCATGTAATTCCATGACTAAATATTAATTACTTTAAAATGTTACTAGCAATTGCCCCAAAGGTGCAAGTTATGCCATAAAGGATGTAATTTTCTATGTTAGTAAAGTAGGGTTTTGTAAAGCAAAAGAGTGTAAATTGGTAGTTGTACATCACTCAAAATCTATGACTGTTGAACTTGTATCACCTTTTGCATGCACTAAGCATTATAAAATAATAATATGATATTCACTTTAATAATCCTTTTAAAACTTATTTTTTCCTAACCAATACTCTCTTAGATTTTATGTTTTTTTTCCAGCAAGTATAAATAATATATTTACGATGGCAAGCCCCAATTGTGGGCACATTTTCTTCCAAGGATTTGAATATGGTATTTTTTTTAGTTCTTAAGCATGATGTAATTTCTCCAGGTGTTGACATATTAGCAACATGGATGAACGAAAGCTACAAGATAGACTTCAGGACCTCGATGTCTTTTCCTTATGTCAATAGCATTGCAACACTAATTCAAGTCACACATTAGATGTAGAGTGTTGCCACAATCAAATTAGCTCGATTGACATTGTCATACACCATTTACAATAGAAAACAACGAATCGAATATTCCACCACCTTGAAAGTTGTGGATCCATTTACAATGGGTGGAGGTCATGTAAATCTAAAAGTTTCATTGAATTTGGGTTTGGCGTCTGATATGGGCTATAAAGATTACATCATATTTATATTTGGTTTAAAATTATACACCAAAAAACAAATCTCCCTCTTCACCCACAAATGGCCTCCTTGTCCTTAGGCCAAATTTATACACTAAAAAACAAATCTCCCTCTTCACCCATAAATGGCCTCCTTGTCCTGATTTCAAATCAGCTACAAATCTCAACAATCCATTGTTCTCTATGGTGTTTACATATGGTAAAAATGATTATATAAAGCATAAGACTATAACCAACTTGGTTGGGGATAATACAATGTACAAAGTGTGGGTGAATAGCTCTCCTATTGTGAAAGTAACTGTGGATACAAAGTCATTAGTGTTCAATAAATAATTTGATAAAGCAAAATTTAATGTGACATTTGAAATTAACGTGGGTGTGAGTGTTGGAGGTGAATTTGAATACATATAATGGAAATGCATCCAAGGTGAAACCCACGTTGTTTAGAGCCCACTTGCCATATTATGGACACTTTGAATTTGAATGCTTATACTAATACATATATGTGTTTAGACTATGTTTATATGTTTTTAGATGAAAACGTGTAGTTTGACTTTGTTTAGACATGTTTAGACTATGTTTATATGTTTTTAGATGAAAAAGTGTAGTTTGACTTTGAATTTGAATGTTTATACTAATACATCTAGAGTCAAGGGGGTGCACAATAGGGAAGGGTACAAGTAGAAAATAGTTTATGTGTAGGGCATCATTGGTAGGAAGAATTTCTGATATGTCAAATAGTCATTTCATTTTGAGGTGTAATCTAAATCCTAAACACTCACTTCTTTTCTATTTAATGATATTGATGGATAGTTTCATAGCAATAAGGGTTACATGCTTGAGAAGTCAATGAATCGAGACATAAAAGGGTATATAGAGTATAAGAAAGCATGAATATGTTCGATGCATATTTTTAGTTAGGCATATTCAGACCACGATGGCAAAATCAGTGGTATTAAAGTTGTGGCCTTCTTCCAACATGCCAAATTATCCAAACAGGTACTTGCATAGGTAACCAATCATCTCCAAGTTTCCTTAGAACTACTTCGATCCCTCCACTTTCTATATAATATATTTATTTATTTTACACTCTAAAATTTTCCCTCGATCTTCTATTTTTCATTAACAAATGTCCTTTCTACTTTCCTTTTGTTCTCTTTAATGTGTCCTTGAAAATATAGCCATGATTATAATGGTTATTGTGGGGACTGGGTTAAAGTGTGTTTTCACTAGAAATAGGTCTATATCATCAACCCATTGAGGGGTTGTTGAATAAAAGGGCTACCTACATTTCTAAATCATAAAAGCCACCGATGTTCCATTGTGTTACTTTGTTGGTGGCCTCTCTTGGTCTACTAAAGCTAGGAGCCTCAAAGACACTTTTAGGCCCTTTGGCAAGGTAATGGACTCTAAGGTTAGTCCTTATATTTCTAGTCGATTTTAGATATACACTTTTAAAGTTTTATTTCAGGGGTTTAATTTGTGTGTTTTTTTGTTCAAAATGTTGTGCAAGTTACGAGTAACTTAGAGACATGAAGATCCTATGAATTTGGATTTGTAACCTTTACCCATGAGTAGTCAATAAGAGATGTAGTCAATGACATGTGCCAATGAAGGGATGAATGGAAGATATTTTGAAAGAAGGGATATTGTTATCAATCAAGCTCAACCAAAAGGAAGTGGCAGTGATGGAGGATACAGTGGCAGGGTAGTATCAACTACTAGAGTTGCCACTATGGTGGGGATTACAGAGGTGGTTACAAATGATCTAAGTCTAGTTACAATGGTGAAAGTTGTAATAGAGGTATCAGGGGTTACATTGGGGCTTTCCTTATGGATTTGCAGAGGAAAATCTTAGTTTTGTTATGAAGACCATGCCATTTCTTATTCATTGTAAGCTCAAAGTTTAACACAATTCGATTAGAATCCTGTGTGATTGATTAGGGTTTTGATACAATATTGTTCTTGGTTTTACTCAATATAATACTTAATAGAAAACATGTTTATTTTAGAAAAGGAACAAATCAATATTTAGAATATGGGTATACTATATGACTAAATAGGTCTACAAATCATCAATGAAGTTATACTATTAGACATTTAATGGAAAAGTCTTGTGGAGTGACCCCCAGGTAGATAAAAACATTTTGCATTTAAAGTTAAAGCAATACGATGAGATACAATAAAGACCAAGGCTGAAAATTTGTTTGTAAAGAGGTAATGGATGACATACATCTCACATATCGACTATGGATGGTTGTATTGACAATTTAATGACGATTAATTACATTTTCATGTTGACATTTAATCTTTATTATGTGATAATTCATGTTATTGTTAGTTGTCCAATGGCTATTATCTAAGCAACCCAACATGTGTTTAATTTGAAAACTTTGTTACAACTTGCACTTGTTGCATCAATAATTATTGATGTCTAATTTTATAAAATGTAAGGGGACTATTCATGTGAAATATTTTATACCTACAAACAAAATAAAACCCTGATCTTGTAAATATATTAATTTGAAAATAGGTCAAAATTAAAATATATTAGGACATTAAATGATACATCTGTTGTTTTATTTGACAGGTAAAAGTTTTATCATTTTATGTGTGGAGGCTTGTGGGCAGATGTGAATGTTGTTCTCCACATTGATCGTACTTTAGTGTGTACACAAATTTCCCCACAACCTATTTTTAATCATGGAGAGTGCTCACTCTCTCCTTGGCTACATGCAACAATCTATATTTTGTAAATATAATCTATCTCTAGTTTACAAAGCTGATGTGTTATTCAATGCATGAATATGTTCCTAAACCAAACTTATAAGTACACTTGGAAACATTTAAAAAACTAACTACACTCAAATCATCAAATTTTACTTCTTGCATACCCATGGAACCTTTCTAAAGGAACCATTTCAAAGTATGTGAGGAGGGATGGCCACAGTGTTTTTTTTTTAGACATCAAGTATGTGTCGATATAACACTTTTGATAGAGTTGACATTTTGGAGAGGAGCCATTAATTTTGGTGGGCACTAAAAGTAGGTCATCAATGATATTGTTTAAAACGTTTATCATTTTTTAAGATAACATTGTTTTTCCATTTTTTTTTGTATTTTATTTTTATTGGGCTTGTCCATTATTTACATAATTAAGTTTAAGTGTATTGTTTTAGGTATTATTAAATGTAATTTCAATAGTTATGGGTGGATGTGGTGCACGTAAATATAAAATCACTTTCTCTCTTAATATATGATTTTTTATTTGATAGGGCAAAAGTTTAAACAAGGTTTATAGGGTCCTGAAACCACATTGAGGGTTTTGATGGGGCCCCATAACCCAACAAAAGAGCTTTTACAAAGGCCAAAGCTCCACAATCAAAACTGGGACATAATAGGAGGCCCAATCCCCATACAAATAAGCCCAAACAAGAAAAAGAAAACCTAAACACAAGAAAAAAGCGACAAAACACAACAATAGGAAAGGAAATAAAAGGAACCCAAAGCAATAGTTAAAAAAAATGCCAATCCTCAACAACTTATCTACAAAACACCAACAAAAGAAACAAATAACACTATCTAACTCTAATCATAGCAGAAGGGGCCTGGAGAAAAGGCAAAAAAGGTTAATCACATTCGAGAATCAACGTCCTCCTAGCTTGGAAGTCATCCAACTTCCACAGGGACCCATTGCTAATGAGTTCCTCCGCTTCTTGTCATAGTATTTTAACCTCAGACCTATGACCTCTCTGCTTAGATGGAATACCCAGGTTAGCTTTACAATGATCGAGAATGGTGCCGACTGAGAATAAAGGACCTAGGGAAGTTGGAGGATCATCCAAAGTAACATTGTCCAAGGTACCTCCAGTAGAGTAAGGAAGATTAGTAGAGGGGACCTCTCCCACATGAGTAGGGTAAACCTTCACTAACTTCTCCTCAAGAAGAGAATCCATGGTAGGGTGAGGAGGGACGGGGATAACTTTTTGAGCAAAAAAGACCCCATGACTACACCACACAAAGTCCTCATTGAGAACAACCTCTTTTTTCTTCCAAATAAATTGATGATCAAATGAACATTAAGATAAAGAGGTGGAATGGTACCCAAGGAGATTTCAACCAAAACACTTGAAGGGGAGGCCTTTGAAATGGAGATATTGAGTCCAAGACCCATGATAAAAATCCACCTTGATGGAGTGGGAAGCAATTTATACAAGTCTAAGGTTGCACAAACTCTTACAGTCCTCTTACCCTTACATCTCTTGTCCAACTTAACAAATGATACCACTAGACTTGTCAGTGGCTTAATAAAGTAATTGTTACAAAGGATAGGGGAAGGTTGTGGAACTTGATCTAGAAAGGATCCACATAAATGGACACCTTGTTAACATTGAAGAAGGGATTCCACGAGTAGAAGAAAAAGCCATGGATGCCCTATAACCAAGGGCCAACTGTTATAATAAACTCACAGTCCTCAAAGTAGTTGAAAGAAACACGGAAGAAACCTTTGTTGAACAACGAGAAGGTAGGAGGGATAGAGCTCCAAACAGAGTTTGCCTAACTGAAAAGCTTAATAATGGACAAAGAGATGTCCAAACACTTATTGAATAAGGTCCTTCTACCAACATCAGATTCCATCCCCTAAAAAACCACATCTAGAATAGATAAAGTAGGAGACTTGCCGAATAAGAAAACGTGCAAATTGCCCACCAGAAAGCACTGATCTTGAGGAGTGATTATAGGGTGTAGAACATAACCACCAATAGGAGGTTGAGGGATTGGAAGAGAAGAGGATGCATGAACGAGGATTGAAACCAAGGAGGAAGAAGACTTTTGCAAAATAGACAAGCATAAGTGCAAACAACTATGGAATGGATTAACAACATTCTTGTAGGCCAGGTAAACCAACTTAGTGTCGACGATGGAGAGAGGAACACTTGCAATAGTGGTTGGGCTGTCATTCAACCTGAGAGAATCAATGGGTTTAATCTTAGGTTTGGGAGGGATAAGGAAACCCACGGCCAAGCCTTTAACCAGGTCCTATGACTTTCCATTGTCACCTACCTTGACACATTATGCAAAAACTATAGGAGATCAAACAAGCACAGGGGGATCCATGGAAGCATCTTCATCCTTTGACAAGAATAGAGCCTCAAAACCGGCCAAAGCAGAAGCATGAGTGCAAAGATCCTGAGTAACATTCCAAGTAAAGATCTGACTAAGTTTTTAATTTGAATCTATGTTTGTCGCCTTTGAAATATTTCGTTAGAACGCTTGAACAGGAAGCCATCTTCAAGTGTGATGCTATAATAAAATCCAAAAAAGCCCTTCCACCTCATTTAGGCTCGTTATGCTTCCTTTCGAACTCATATAATTCCACGAATAATTTTTAAATGCCTCAAAAAATTACTAAACTCGCCCATAAATAAATATCTCAATAATAAATAAATATTTCAATAATAAATAAATATCCCATGTAAGTCCTAAATAATACATCATAAAATCGTAACTTTTAGAGAGAGATTATAATGCCATTTCAATGGAAGGTTCGTTGGGTTTTAAAATGTTTTTTTATTAAACCGAGCGTGGTTAGATACCTCACCCCTAACCCGACGTGTGTTTGAGGAGTGAAGTCGACAGGGAGCGGAAGCGAGGTAGTGGCGGAGGTGAGGAAAAAAGCAGTGTGGACAGGGAGCGGAGGTGAGGAAAAAAGCAGATAAAAAGCAGATGAGAGCCGTTGCAGATGGACGGACAAAAAAAAAGCAGATGAGAGACGTTGCAGATGGACAGGGTAGTATAAATATGCCCTCTCCTCCCCAGTATTTCTATTCATTTCGTTCCACTGTTTTAAACACTGTGTTGTGTTTTTTTTTTCGGTTTTCTTTTTTGGGTATTGCTTCCATGATTGGAATGAGATGGGATGAGATATTGATAGCATTGTGTTGCATTTATCAAAGGAGTCTGAGCATTGCGCTACAAATTTACAGGAGGAGGAACATTCAATGACATTCCATGACACCAAGCCCCCGGAGGTAACTACTATTTTCCATTTCATTTGGTTAAGATTTAATGCATTCATTTCATGTTGCTTCGTTGTCTCTAGTTGATATAATTAATCACACACCCAATCATTAATCTATGGGGCACTAGCTGCCTGCAAATCAATTTAGTTTAAGATCCCTTTAAATCCTTACAGCCTATCATATAAGTTTCACTGGGGAGAAATTGTTCAAATTAATAACCATATTTTAAGTTTTAGTGAAAAAAACAGGTCAGAAAATAGATGGATTTCAGCCCAACAATCAATTTACTTCTTACAAACAGTGAGATTCTACTGACAGAAAACTAATCACACACTCAAACCTTCTGGATAGACGTTATCTCTCCTCTCCTACTCTGTTTTATTTCTGACATTCCACCCATTGATTGGTCTTAACAATAGGAATAGGCTTAGCATTGAGATTACTATTTTCATAGCAATGCCCATATGGCTTTTGAGTTATAAATCCTATAATCTCGTCAGGGCCTAACTATGTTTTTTATAGTTTGCTCTTATTACTCCTCGAAGGTGCTGAAACATCTGTGCAGTATAATTTTCATGGGGTTTATCTAAGGAGAAACACTAACAATGTTTTCTTTCTTACTGTTAGGCTGTTACAATCTTCTCTCATTAATCTATGGGGCACTAGCCCCCTGCAAATCAATTTAGTTTAAGATCCCTTTAAATCCTTACAGCCTATCATACAAGTTTCATTGGGGAGAAATTGTTCAAATTAATAACCATATTTTAAGTTTTAGTGAAAAAACAGGTCAGAAAATAGATGGATTTCAGCCCAACAATCAATTTACTTCTTACAAACAGTGAGATTCTGCTGAGAAAAAATTAATTACGCACTCAAACCTTCTGGATGGATGTTATCTCTCCTCTCCTACTCTGTTTTATTTCTGACATTCCACCCATTGATTGGTCTTAACAATAGGAATAGGCTTAGCATTGAGATTACTATTTTCATAGCAATGCCCATATGGCTTTTGAGTTATAAATCCTATAATCTCGTCAGGGCCTAACTATGTTTTTTATAGTTTGCTCTTATTACTCTTTGAAGGTGCTGAAACATCTGTGCAGTATAATTTTCATGGGGTTTATCGAAGGAGAAACACTAACAATGTTTTCTTTCTTACTGTTAGGCTGTTACAATCTTCTCTCATTAATATATGGGGCACTAGCCCCCTGCAAATCAATTTAGTTTAAGATCACTTTAAATCCTTACAGCCTATCATACAAGTTTCACTGCGATAAATTGTTCAAATTAATAACCATAGTTTAAGTTTTAGTGAAAAAATAGGTCAGAAAATAGATGGATTTCAGCCCAACAATCAATTTACTTCTTACAAACAGTGAGATTCTACTGACAAAAAACTAATCACGCACTCAAACCTTCTGGATAGACGTTATCTCTCCTCTCCTACTCTTTTATTTCTGACATTCCACCCATTGATTGGTCTTAACAATAGGAATAGGCTTAGCATTGAGATTACTATTTTCATAGCAATGCCCAGATGGCTTTTGAGTTATAAATCCTATAATCTCGTCAGGGCCTAACTATGTTTTTTATAGTTTGCTCTTATTACTCCTCGAAGGTGCTGAAACATCTGTGCAGTATAATTTTCCTGGGGTTCATCTAAGGAGAAACACTAACAATGTTTTCTTTCTTACTGTTAGGCTGTTACAATCTTCTCTCATTAATCTATGGGGCACTAGCCCCCTGCAAATCAATTTAATTTTAAGATCCCTTTAAATCCTTACAGCCTATCATACAAGTTTCACTGTGAGAAATTGTTCAAATTAATAACCACATTCTAAGTTTTAGTGAAAAAACAGATCAGAAAATAGATGGATTTCAGCCCAACAATCAATTTGCTTCTTACAAACAGTGAGATTCTACTGACAGAAAACTAATCATGCACTCAAACCTTCTGGATAGACGTTATCTCTCCTCTTCTACTCTGTTTTATTTCTGACATTCCACCCATTGATTGGTCTTAACAATAGGAATAGGCTTAGCATTGAGATTACTATTTTCATAGCAATGCCCAGATGGCTTTTGAGTTATAAATCCTGTAATCTCGTCAGGGCCTAACTATGTTTTTTATAGTTTGCTCTTATTACTCCTCAAAGGTGTTGAAACATCTGCGCAGTATGATTTTCATGGGGTTTATCTAAGGAGAAACACTAACAAGTTCTGTCTTTAATGTTTTCTTTCTTACTGTTAGGCTGTTACAATCTTCTCTCTATGAGATTTTTCTCATTATATCAGTAGTAAAAGGCATTTTTACTAATTAGGTCTAGGCAAACCTTGTCACATTATTTCTACTTGATCTTCTTCCATAATCACCTAAAGGAAATCATGTAAATCTGAAACAGGCAATTAATTTTATTTTCTTAACAAAACATAATATGCCGGTCAGCCACCAAAAAGGCATCTCCATATGCCTATACATTTAACTATGTCATCATTTATGTACAAACTTGACATAGATACCTTATATTATTTGGAACATAGTGCTCATCTAACAAACAGGGGGCCTTGAATCTTTAGACTAATTATGCTAAAATTTTACTGTTAAATAGGCTACATTAGTATTCAAAGAGGGCAATTACTAAAACCAGATAATGGCTGAACATTTACACACCAATTCTTAGTTATATGATTCGTGTTTCTCCTCGAAGCCTAAACTTTGCTAGGCCCTGACACATGTGTCCAATTACTTTTACAATAAATTCTGATAACTAACTTGACTTGAGATACAATCGGTCTTTTTAAACCCCTAGGGGTTCTCTTGTCCACCATGGCATTACAACTATATGTTACCAGCTGACAATGCAATGCAGTTACAACAGTGATGCTTTTAAAAATAGTCAGAGTACAAGATGCATTGTGGAGGGAACATTCTCCTCTCCCTGTACAACATTATCCTAAGTAAGTATAAATCTATCCTAAGGAATCAACACTCTGTAAAGGAGGAATCTTCTCCTTTTCAAGGTTATTGCATAATTATCTCCACATAAATTATAGGCCTTAATGCCTCACTATCAGGATTCGATTGTTCTAGCCACTTCATAGTTCTAAAAATCTAGTAATAATGCAAAAACATTAATTTCGAAGGTCATATTTTATTCTACTCAGGAAGTTGTGTGCAGACTTATTTTAAAAGGGAGGATTTATCTGTTCTAAGCCCACATCAAGGCAATCTCTTTTCATACTATTAAGGAATGACTTATGTGATTGACATCTCATCAACACCTTAGTTTCCTTGTCAATATGAACTAAACTTATTGTCTTTATAGGGTAACACAATGTTTTATGCTAACATGAAGATAATGGGCTTTCTAACCGCTACCTTCTTATACAATAGTTTTTTGAAGGGTTTTATCTCTATTAAAATCTATGCTAAGACTAAGTTCTCCTATCTATTTCTCATAATGGATAAAAGAGCATGGGTCAGACACCTTCTGCTAAGCTTACTGCTCGGTTTCTTTCCTTTATCCTATGCATAAAGTCCATTTACAACACAAGCTAGTGATGTGCTTCTCTTGAGGATCATTGACAATAGAAGGGAGGGAATACTCATTTGAAAGTATTTTTCAGCTAGTTGTAATTTACAATATTTAAGATGGGATTGGACACATTATCTCTTGGTTGTCTTAAGAACTCATCTCATTCCATGCCAGATTACAACTTTCAAGGAAGTGGTAGTCAAAAATGAGATTCTCATTTCAGCACAAAGTGCTTAGCTTATCATACTCTCCATTTCTGAGTGAAACCCTGCAATAAGGCAGATTTGTTTCTCCCTTATGGTTTAGCCCACTATATACAACTATATATGTTTCTCCTCCTATTTAAACATAAACCATATAATCAACTATATAGATTAAACCGCTTAAAATATGGCTAATTATTTCATTGATTGTATGGCATTACAGACAGAAGAAACCATTCAGTGTAGTATAATCCAAGCAAATAGAGCCCTTGAAGAAATTAAGATCTAGAAGTCTATATTGGAACTGTTAGAACTTAAGACTATCATGTTGCTGTAAATTAAAGCTTCCTTGAGACTAGTGGGCATCACTAATACTGGCAAATGTTCTGATTTTCCCTTATAGCAGTCCATAACTACAGTCTGTGCGCAAGCACCCAAGGCAAGTATTTATGAATATTTTTGTTTTTTAAAACGTCATCAAGGAAATCTGCTGTCTAAGTTATCCATTGCAATTATACTATTATGCCAACCTATCTACAGAAATTCCATGCCTCAGATTTATCAAGCGAGGGCACAAAAATGCATCAAACCGTTGATGACTGTGTTCGAGACAAACATATCTATACGAGGGTCTGTCATAATGACATCATGCATATAATATTTCAGATTTATAGCAATCATAATCATTTCATGCATATAAGGTTTTAGATGTATAGTAGTCTTAACTCTTTAGCAAGTTATTACTGAAATTTTCAGTTGCAGCTGTAATCACAGTGCAGTCATGGTAGTCATAAAGTACAACCAAATTACTAAGACATCCTACAAGAAGATGCAATAATACATTTCGAGAATACAACCTCTAGTTTGCTACATGTTACATAGCCTTAGGGTCTCCACATAGCCATGGGTTGTACTCTCAATCTAGATAGTAAGGATTTCTAATGAAACTTGATAACTTAGCATTGTAACATGATCAATTGGTTTTGGGTGAACCGACACTTTTCAATACACAATTTTTACCTATTACAGGGTTCCATGGGATGCATTACACTATATAGAACAATTTAACGATTGCAAGGAATGACTCTTGTTGATCATGAAGAGAGTGACATTTCACAACTTCAATAATTAATCAATTGTTGTAACATAGTTTGGGTAGTCTCAGAGTGTAGTCTCATCTGAATAAGTAGAGAGATGAGACATTGTGACTTGCAAGTAGTCTGGTAAAACAAAATTGCCATTTGATATCTGCGAGATGCCAAGAAATGATCTACATAGAAAGCCAACTTGGGTTGAAGAGGCCGGGGGGTTTGGGGGCAGGCTGTTTGAACATGATGGTTATGTCACCTTTAAGTGATTGATCAAGCGTCCCCTTCAAAAGAAATGAGGCAGGGCACCTAAAGAGTATTTGCAGGTAGAGAAGCGACTTAATAGATGTTCATGGATTATAGCAGCAGGGAGGCTTCTCAATTCTTGCTGGTAGGCACACAAGCGAAAGAGAAGAACTCTCTTTACAGGAAAAAATTACCGGGGTAAACTAGGAGGTTCAAATTGAGTTTGAATTTGCTACTAATAAAGTTTGAAAATGGTCTGGAAATGTAGAAGGTTAATGAAATTGTTGTTAAGTTTGAAAAATAGAAGAATGCAAATTTATTTGTAACTTTGTATTTCCAAATTAAAATACAGATATTGAAGACTGAAGAAATTTGCTCTTTTGATAAACCTTGGAAAATTGACTAAGCAGAAATAACACCCATTCTCATACAAATGTTGTATTCCTATCCTGATGAACTAGGAAGGCAATGAAGTGAGGCACTGGATCTTTCAAGCTTTGAAATATTACACAGATTGCAAGGACATGATTTGCTTGAGGAAATGATGATGTTTCATGTTATAGAAAATAATTACTACGAATATTTTGGTGAAGCCTTTTGCAAGTAGCTTTGAGGAAACATATCCTATAGTCTGTGATGCTGTTATATAGTCTACAATATATCAAAATAGCTCGGACTATAACATAAACGAATCTCTATAATATTCCAAGATGAGATTACAGGCAGTTGAGTGATCATCCATCTTTTTGTTTTCAAGTACAAAAATGTATTGCCTGCACATTATGAGCACTGCCATTATTGTATACTCTACAATTATGTTAAAGCTGAAACATTCCTTGTTCTGTTCAGTGCTTCCTCAATCTTTGACAGGTGACAATGTAATATGAGTGTTGTCATTACCATAGATATGTGTAATAGTTATGCATCTAGCGGGAGAAAAGAATGATCCATGGAGTAGGCATTATCTCATTCTCTGATCTGGATTCCTTGTTTACAACTCAAATTTGAATAGTCACTTCTGTAAGATACATTTGCAGACAGATCAATGTTCAAAAGATGCAATACATTGTCCTATGTATTCAGTATCACTGATAGAAGATGTGATTACCGTGGATTTGTGGCATTTTGGCAAATATATATAAAAATATGCCAACATATTGATTTTTTGGCAAGTTCGTGATGTTTTTCTTTCTAGTTTCTAGTGCTAAGTCACATCTGATACCTGGATTTGCCATTTTCAATAGTGAACTTGAAAATTATGTGATTTTGATTTATGATACTTTGTGTGTATAGCATATGTCACTAATTTGTTTTTAATGCAGGCCAAGTTAAGTGCTACTGCCGTAGTTTGGAAGGAAAGAGAAGTTGCAGTTTTGGCATTGGGTGCAATTGCAGAGGGTTACATCAATGGACTTTTCCCACATTTATGGCAGGTACGGAATAAGCATTGAGATACATGACTTTTTAACTGTATTGGTTAAAGCTTAAAAGTAATGCTGCTTTAGCATGTATAATTTAACATTAGGATTTTTTATGGTATTGTGATCTTTATTTGCTATTTTATTCTTTACAATTCTTTTGTGTACTTAGTGATTGTTTTTTGTTTTTATATCTATTCTATCATTGAGATAGTTGGACATCAATCCTCACTCCTATTGAGCTTCATAAAAGTATAACTAGGTGTCCACTAGGGAAAAACCCATGGTTGACTTTTTTGGGTGGACTGTGTGAATCTCTTGTGCAGGAGCATGTTTGTAAGAGAGAGAGAGGCATACACGTTCACAGAAACATACAAATAAACATAACTTGCACTATATAGATAATGATTATGCAAAAGTTTCTACTAGCTTTTGAACGCATATCTCATGTTCAATTAATAGGTGTAGCTGATGTTTGGATTGGATGACTTTCTTGGATGGTATACCTGTAACTACACTTATACCTCTTAACCATGAAGAACTGAATTGAATGGGAGAAATTTAGAGATTCAAAACTTCTGGGGAATAATTGTTTGTAGTACATTGTTGACTAATCTCTAAGTAGCCAGCCCTGGTACCAGTACGGGATGGGGTTCAGATATGCAGGTGTGGAAATTCTTGTTGGCCTGGGTACATTTTTGGGTACAACCATACAAATATATATATATATATATATATATATATATATATATATATATATGGATGGGGTTCAGATATGCGGGTGTGGAAATTCTTGTTGGCCTGGGTACATTTTTGGGTACGACCATACAAATATATATATATATATATATATATATATGTGTGTGTGTGTGTGTGTGTGTATGTATATAGTAAAAAAATAAAATTATAGCCAAATAAGCAAAATTAACCACATAATATGCATAGAGTAAACAAAATAAGTTAAATAATCACAAAGCATATTGATAATTCAATGCCAATTTTTTTTAATATTCAGTGGTCAAACTTAGAACAAGTACATTTTGCAAATGTAACAAGTTACAATGTATCCACAAAAATCACTTGGGAGAGAACCCTTCTGCTGGTGGGCAGATTTATGCACCGACTTGCTGCTTACGGTCAAATTATTTGGGGAGGGTGCTAATTTAACTTTTCTCCCCCCTCACATTTTTAGATGGATGAAAAATATTCTATGGGGAATGATTCTTCTTGGTAGGGGTGCCATCCACCCTCATTTATGACTCATCATTTTTTAGAATTTGTAGGAGATGTTGTAAAAGCCCAAACCTTCCATTGATTGTCAAACAGAAATGGATACAAGGAACAATGTTAACCATGTAGAATATTTACCCTATAATGGTCGAGTTGTTAATCAAATTCGTCATTCAGTTTGTACTTTTCCACGACAGGCCTCTTACTGTGTTGTGTAGTGTGCTTCCTACGAGTCCCATTCCTATTCTGTGAAAATATCAAAACCTTGATCATATAGTGCACCAGTTTTACAAAACACATCTTGGAAATGTATTTCGATTTTTTGATATGGTTATGCATGATTGATGAATACACATAAATAGATATAGTATACTTAGGTTGAGCTGTTCAGCTTTCGAGTTTGCTTGTGACACCCAACTACATTTGCTATACTCAATAAAGGTATTGTTGCTAGCACTTAGGACTCTTGTCACCAATTATGAAATTGTTTTTGCTCAACATCATTCCTGTGAAGTCCATGTGAAGTCCACGCATAATAGTCTATGACACACAATCCAATTGGGTAGGGGAACCCTGATTATGGGTGTGTAGAGGTGAGACTATTAAGATTTTATTGTGCGCAGGGATGGGGTGATTCATCTTGCAATTAGGTGTAATCCTAGGGTCACATGGATTGCCTACCTTTTACTTCTAGTGTGCATGCCGTAGTGGAGAATTTATCCACAACGTATCTAAAACTTGTCTGTTCAATAAGCAAGGGCTAGCATTCGAGCTACACAAAAGTAAAACATATTTTAATTTACCTAAGTATTGTATATAAATCCCTGTGATTTACTTGTTTGATTATCTGTGGTGTTTGCTCTATCTTTATAGTTACATTGTTGCTCCAAATGCGGAATGATAAATGTAATGCGTCTTTACAAGAAGATGATATTATCAACTTGTGGCATTTGAGAAAATGTAGTGCTGCAGGTATGGGTCAGAACAATAAATATTTACAATTGATAATTATAAGATCCTAATATAATTAGTAAAATTTTGAAATATAAACCTAATCTTTCATCTCACAATATATATATGGGTTAGAAAAGTAAATATTTACAATTGATAATTATAAGATCCTAATATAATTAGTAAAATTTTGAAATATAAACCTAATCTTTCATCTCACAATATATATATATATATATATATATATATATATATATATATATATATTTTGCCTTAGGTAATTTCTTATGTGTTAAACATTCGCCAAAGTCACATGCTCTCTATTGGAAATTGACAATTATTCGCCTGTATTATGGTTGATGTATATTTTTTTTTCAATTCTTAAAAAATACCGTTCCTCACTCTGTTTTTTCCCTTTCCTTATGGTGATGGTTTATCTTTGCTTTGTCTCTTTCATTGATCCTCCTTGCATCTCTTCCCAATCCGTATTTAATGCTCTCCTTGCCTCCTTTCCACATCTCTCCTCCTTTTGACATTTTATCCTACTATGGTTCTTTTTGCACTATGTGTTGCTTATTCTATGGTGGTCTGGTTTATAAGATGAAAATAATTGTGAGTGTTATTGATGGTAATTGTTTATGTAATTGTTCATTTGATTCCAAAATCCCCTCTTTAGTCCCTATGGTAGAGTGGACGCTTTGGATAGTGTGTTTGGATTTTTGCTCTATTGTTGGGCATTTCATTTATTTTTTGTGCTTTTTCACCTCATTTGCTTTTCCATTTTTTCTCCGTTGTCCTTTTTCCTTTCAGTGGGGTCCTTTGTTCTTTTTCCCTTTTATCTTACGTTAAAGCTTTCGTTTTAAAGCTCTCTCTTTTTGGTGGACGTTTTCTTTTCTTGGCTCTTTGTTTTGTTTTGTTATTTTCTATTTCCCCCTCTTGTGGCCTTCCTATTTTTTGTTTACTCCTTTTAGCCCCCTTTTTGGTTTTTTGCCTGCTATGGTCGTGTTTATTACTTTGTATTTTTTCTTCACTCTTTTTTCTTTCTTTATGGCGAAGTGTTTTTATCTTTGCTTTGTCTCTTTTGTTGATCCTACTTGCTTCTTATCTCAAACACTATTTAATGCTCTCCTTGCCTCCTTTCCACATCCCTCCTTTGCCCCCTTTTCCAAATGTTGTTTTATTTGCACGATACATTTCTGGTTCTATTGATGGTTTAGTTTATAACTCAAAAATAGTATTAAGTGCTATCCATAGTGTTTTTTTATGTGATAGTTCATTTGATTCTAGCATCCCGTCTTTTCTCTCTACGGTAGAGTAGATGATTTGGATGGTGTTTGGTTTTTTTCCTTATTGTTTGGATTGTCTTTTGTTTTTTTGGGTTTTTTTCTCTTCTCTATTATTCCTTTTGTTTCCTTTTGTATTTTTTCCTTTTGATGGTGTCCTTTGTTGCTTTTTTCCTTCTCGCTTGCTTTAAATCTCTCTCTTTGGTGGACTTTCTATTTTCTTGGGTCCTTGCTTTTTTTCTATTTCGCCTTCTTGTGGCTTTTTTCTTTTTTATCCTTTGTTGCCTAATTTTTCCCTATGCTTTTTTTCTTGCTCACTCTTTGGGTTTTTTCTCTTTCTTTATGGCATAGGTTTTTATTTCTGCTTGGTCTATTTCATTGTTCCTCCTTGCTTCTCTACTTGAGCCCTATTTAATGCTCTCCTTGTCTCCTTCCCCTTCCCCCCTCCACCCTTTTATCCTATTGTTGTTCTCTTTGCACTATGTGTTGCGGATTCCACTGGTAGTCTGGTTTATAACACAATAGTCTTGAATGCTATTGATAGTGCTTGTTGAAGTAATTGTTTGTTTGATTTCACCATCTCGTCTTTGCTCCCTATGGTAGAGTGGATGCTTTGGATGGTGTTTGGAGTTTTTCTCTATTGTTGGGTTTTTATTTTATTTTTTAGACTTTTCCCCCTCATTTGCTTTTCCTTTTGTTCCCCTTTGTCTTTGTTCCTTTTGGTGCGATTCTTTGGTTTATTTCCTTTTCTCTTACTTTAAAGCTTCCTCTTTGGTGGACTTCTTATTTTTTTTGCTCCCAACTTTGTTTTTTTCTTTTTATTTCCCCCTTTTGTGGTCTTTTTGATTTTTGTTTACGCCTTTTAGTGTTTTTGGTTTTTTGGCTTTTGCCCTCTACAACGTTATTTATTATTTTCTATGCTTTCTTTCTTCCTCACTCTTTAGTTTTTTCTTTTTTTTTATGGTGAAGTGTTTTATCTCTATTTTGTGTCTTTTATTGATTCTCCTTGTTTCTCTCATTGAACCCTATTTAATGCTCTTTTTGCCTCCTTTCCATGTATTTCCTCCTCCACACCTTTTTCCTATTGTTGTTCTCTTTGCACCATATGTTGTTGGTTCTCTTGGTAGTCTAGTTTATAGCACAAAAATAGTCTTTAGAGCTATTGATAGTGCTTGTCTTCGTAATTATTCATATGATTCCAACATCTTGTCTTTGCTACTATGGTAGAGTGGTGCATTGGATGGTTTTTGGATTTTTTTCCCTATTGTTGAGGTTTACTTTTGCTTTTTTCACTTTTTTCTTTCCTCCACTTTTCCTTTTATTCCCTTTTGGCTTTTTTCTTTTTGGCGGGCCCTTTGTTGTTTTTTTCCCTTTTATCTCGCTTCAAAGCTTTCTCTTCGATGGCTTTTTTTTCCTTGGCTTCCCCCTTTTTCCTTGCTATATCGCCCTCTTTTGTGGCCTTTCTCCTTTTTGTACGCCTTTTAGCCTTGTCTTATATATTATTTCCTACTCTTTTTTCCTCACTCTGATTTTTTTCTCTTTCTTTATGACAAACTGTTTTATATTGTCTCGTTTGTTGATCCTCGTTATCTTCTAAAGCCCTATTTAATAGTCTTCTTTCCTTCTTTCCACGTCCTCCTCCTTCACCCTTTTCTCCTATTGTTGTTCTATTTGCAATTTTCCACTATGCATTGCTGGTTCTATTAGCAATCTAGCTTATAGCACAAAAATAGTCCTAAGTGCTAGTGATAGTGATTGTTTTTGTGATTGTTCATTTGATTCCAGCATCATGTCCTTGCTCATTATAGTAGGGTGGATGTTTTTTAGGGTGTTAGGATTTTCGCCCTATTATTGTGCTTTTCTTTTATTTTTTGGGCTTTCGTCTCCTCTACTTTTCTTTTTGTTCCCCTTTGTATTTTTTCCTTCAAATAGGCTTCTTTGTTGTATTATTTCCTTTGTCTTGCTTTAAACCTTTCATTTCAAAGATCTCTCTCTCTTAGGTGGACCTTATCTTTTCTTGGCTCCCCACTTTGTTTTTTCTCTATTTCCCCCTCTTGTGGCCTTTCTCCTTGTTTTTTACTTCTTTTAGACTTTTTGGTTTTTTGGATTTTTCCCTTGGTGGCCTTATTTATTATTTCTTATGCTTTTTTCCTTCCTCATTGGTTTTTTTCTCTTTTTTTATGGTGAAATGTTTTATCTCTGTTTTCTCTCTGTTGTTGATCCTCGTTGATTCTCTCCTCGAGCCCTATTTAGTGCTCTCCTTGATTTCCATGTCCCTCCTTTTCACTTTCTTTCTACCGGTGTTTTATTTGTACCATGCATTTCCAGTTCTATTGGTGGTTTGGTTTGGTTCTTCTAGTTCAACTGTTAATTAACTATGTGTAGGCTGTTATTGTGATCACCGACTCTTCGAAGTCTGAAGACAATCGATATATATATTCAACACGAGTGATATCGACAAGAATTATATAGCTCTTGTTGGGTCAAAATATATGCATATTTATAGTAACTTACATGCCCTTGCACAACTGCCCTGGGATCCATTCTATTTTGGACAGTGAGACCCAAGATCCTGAGGTGTATGACAAGCTATATGATTTTGGCAATTTTTGGGAGCCATTAAGGAGACCATGCAACCCTTGATCTTTAGTGCTACATACAAGGTTCAACAGATTGCAACTAACATGATGGACAACAAACTACTTTATCAACATGGTATTTTTAATCGCCACCTTGTAGAGCTACATTAGTCGAGCAATAGACTCAACATCTAAAGACAATTTGTTTTGGCTCCATTGGCTATTATTTTGGCCATTAATGATGAACTTCTCGCCAACAAGGGTTTGAATGATGAATTCTATCACCATTCTCTGTCCTCCAATGGTGCAGTGAATGAGGGCAGTCCACTAAAGCATAGCCAAAGTAGGCATGCTTCCTCTTTAAAAGATAGATGGTTGTTACAGAGGTTGTAGGAGGCTGGTTGAATCCAAGGAAGAATCTTAGAATTCTCACAAACCAAGATGCATAGAGATTTATTTCATGTAGCTCAATGCCCAAAGAGGATAGGAGGTTGGTTCACGTTAGTGAGAGTAAAATTCTGATTCAGCCTATTAACAACAACAAAATGAAATAATGCCCTCTTCTTCAAGTCAAGATAATTCCAAGCACTACAAAATAGATCTAAAGAATCTCATAAGTAGAGAAGGCACTCCAATCATGACAAAGACATACAACATTGAAAATTCTACCATGAAAGAAGGAAATTGAACTTCGCATATTATTCAGCCATTTTTTGCACAAGTGATTGAAGATATAAATAGTTTAGGGAGCAATCCATGCATTGATGATAAAAATGAATGATGGAAACAAAAGCCAACTCTAAGTCTTTGAGTAAAGCAGTGAATTCATGAACAACATGAATGCAACAATGCAGTGAAGTTTAACAAAAATTGAAAAATGGGTCAAAACTGTCAATGAAAAGCATAGTAGCAAGCAATATGCTGATGGAAATGATTACAATGAATGACCTTCATGTCCCTCGTGGATTATGTATGCTTTCAAGGCCGTATGTTTTGCTTTACTTATTTTTGTTTGTTTTGCCTAATGTTAGAGACTCACACCCAACTTCTTTCAGCCTTCTTGGCTGGTTTTCTAATCTTTTTTGTTGTACTTGCTGAGACGAGATATTTCCCCGTCCTTTTTTATTAATATATTTACCAATTATCAAAAAAAGAATCTAGAAAAACCCAAAAATTACCCTAAATAGTTTTGTATTTCAAGGATGAGAATCTGAACCATCAACATACAAGAAGGCTTTAATCGAGATCTTCTTCTTTTTGATTCATGATGAGCCTTGGCAACGTGGTAACCCCTACACCTATAATCCTACCTAAGAATTTAAGACTCGAAGGATCTACCTAAGAAGTTATTCTACATTGAAGGTGCTAATGAAGAAGTAGAATTAGAGGGTGTTGTTGAGAAAGATGAGGAGATAATAGATACCCAACCAACCATTTCTTGCCATGCACTTTTAGGGTTTATCACCCCACAAGCTCTCAAGGTAGTGGTTTCCTAAAAAAAATAGAAGGGGACAATATTGATTGATTGAAGAAGTGCCCTAAATTTCATCAACAAGAAGTTGGCTGCTAGCTTGAACTGTTTTGTTTATCCAACTCCAAAATTTCATGTCATGATTACAGATGGCAGCGATACAGTCAATTGTACAAGGAAATGTCACAATATTAAATTTACCATGGGAGACTACTTTCTAGATTGCCCTTTGTTCGCCATTCCCATGGGCGGCACAAACATTGTGTTGGGAGTCAAATGGCTCACTACTCTGTGAACGATTGAGTTGAATTCCCAGGAAGCATTTATATGTTTTCATTCAGGAGGAAGCGCATTTGAATTGAATGGGCTATGTGCAAAGTCCCCATAGTTGGTTAGCTCTCATTAGATGACGAATATTCTTTAAAATGGAACAGATGGATTTATGGTGCAATTTTTTTCCATTAGAAGCACTACTAACAAAGGTGCATACACCGTTAGATTTATAAAAATTGTAGAGTGAATTATTTTTTGAAATATACCAAAATGACTACTCAAAATGGATCATGATCATGCCACTCAGTTGGTCCCAGGGATCCAACCACCCAACATTTGACCTTATATACAAAAGAGTGAGATTGAAAAGATGTTGCAAGAAATGCTCGAGGCAGGAATTATATGGCATAGACAAAGTGCTTTTTCCTCTCTAGTGGTGATGGTACGTATGAAGGATGACAACTGACATGTGTCCAAACCATAGGGAACTCAACAAGTACACCATCAAAGATAAGTTTCCAATTCCTGTAATTGATGATTTCTATATGAGCTACATGGCATTGTATACTTCATGAAACTTGATCTTCACTCAGCGTATCATCAGATCATAATCAAAGATGAGTTTATACATAAGATAGCTTTTGTAATGTATGAGGGCCACTGTGATTTTATGGTGATGCCCTTTGGCCTTAAAAATACACAATCTACATTTCAAAGTTTGATGAGCTTTGTCTTTCGGCCATTTTTGCATAAATTTGTCTTGGTGTTTGTTGATGATGTTTTAATATACACCAAAACATGGGCATAACATATGCAACACGTGAATCATGTTTTGGATATTTTGGCACTACATCAATTTTACACCAAGCCTTCCAAGTGTGTTTTTTGAGTCAAGGAGGTGGAGTATTTTGGGTCACTTTGTGCCCCATGAAGGAATAAAGGTGGACCCTCACAAGATCAAGGCCATATTGGAGTAATGTAGGTGGAGTACTTTGTCACATTATGTCCCTTGAAGGCATAAAGGTGGACCCTCACAAAATCAAGGCCATGGTTGAATGAAATAAAAATCTCAAGCAACTATGGGGCTTCATAGGGCTAATAGGTTACTATCGTCGATTTGTCAAAATTTACAGCAATATAGCAACACCACTTAAAGATTTATTGAAGGAGGACTCCTTCCATTGGAATGAAGCATCCACCAAGGCAGTTGAAAAGTTGGAGGTCACGTGCACCAATCTAGTCAGAGCTATCCCAAAATTTTCCAAACTTTCATTGTTGAGTATGATGCTTGGGGGTATGGGCACCATTCATGCAAGGAGGACAACCTATTGCTTTTGAGGGTCATTAACTCAAGAGTAAGAGTTTGTTGAAACACGTAAATGAGAAGGAAATGATGGGTATCCTTCACGTAGTCAAACAATGGTGGTGGGAAGACACTTTTAGGTGAAGACAAATCATGATATTCATCAACTCAAGTGTAAGAATTTGCTGAAGCCCATAAATGAGAAGGAAATGATGTCTATCTTTCATGTAGTCAAACAATGGAGACCTTATTTGATGGGAAGACGCTTTAAGGTGAAGACAAATTGATAGTCTAAAATACTTTTTAGAAAATAGGTTATGATCATTTGGGTCACAAAGATGTTGGGATATGACTTTGAGATCATATATAAAAGGAAAGGAGAATGTTGTCGCTGATGCACTATTCAAGAAAGGTGTCCATAAAAGCACTATTGTGTGCCATATCAATATTACGACAGCTTGGGCAGAGGATGCAAAATCAGAATGGGCGAGTGGAGCACATACACAGATCCTCATTTAGAAACCCTAGCAGTATCCGAGTGTGTTAGATTTTTTTAGGGAAAGGGATTGGCTATACTTGTGTAAGAAATTAAACCTTAAGAAAAAGGTTCTTGTAGAGCTACATGCTTCACCAATTGGTGGGCACTCAAGCTTCTTGAAGACTTATCATAAAATCAAGAATTCCTTTGGGAAGGGCTCAAAGGGGAAGTCCAAAAATATGTGGCAGACTGCATGGTGTGTTAGCAAAACAAGGGTGGGACAATCAAGACCTTGGGTCTTCTCCAACTGTTGTCTCTTCTTAGCTAGAGGTGTTCACGGGTTTCATCACAGAGTTGCCTAAGTCTAAATGGAAAAATGACATCACAATTGTTGTGGATAGACTCACCAAATGTGCCCATTTTTGTTCTTTGTCACATCCTTTTGTAACAAGTATAGGAGCATCAAATTTTATGGATACATTTCAAAAGATACATGGGACCCCAAAGATCATAGTAAATGATTGTGATCCTATATTTACTACTAATTTTTGGACTGATTTTTTTCTTGATTGGATACTTAGCTGGCTCGTAGCTCATCATATCATTCCCATTCTGATGGCCAAATTGAGATGGTCAACAAATGCTTGGAGGGTTATCGGTGATGTTTTAATTTGGATAAATAGGAGAAATAGGTTCAATGGTTACCATCAGCAGAATGGTGGTATATTAATGCTTTCCATACTTCATAAAAAATGTCTTCATTTTTATAATTGTATGGGTACCATCCGCCATCAAAAAACATTTTTATAATTGTATGCGTACCATCTGCCATCAAAAAATGCCTTCATTTTTATAACTGTATGGGTTCCTTTGCTGCGAGGGTTCAACCAAAGGTTCATGCAGTTGAAGACCACATTGAGGACCAGTAGGAGGCACTCTCTAGTCTTAGAGAGAATATGACAATGGCACATAATTGAATGAAGTAGCAAGTTGACCAACACCGGATGAAAAACATTTTGAAGTAGGAGATTGGGGAGCACCAGTAGGAAGCACTCTCTAGTCTCAGAGAGAATTTGGCAATGGCACATAACTGAATGAAGTAGCAAGTTGACCAACACCGGATGAAAAACATTTTGAAGTAGGAGATTGGGTTTTTGTGTGATTACAACCATATAGTCAAATGTCCTTGAAACAATAGAAGGATAACAATCTTTCACATAAGTATTGTGGGCCTTATCAGATTTTGCAGAATCTAGGTAGTGTAGCAGAGAGACTATAGTTACCCCATTTAGTGAAAGTACATCCAGTCTTTCATGTTTTTAGCTTGAAGAATGTTATTGGGGAAAGTGTTTGATAAGACAAATGGAATAAAAAGCCACTCATACAACCCATCTTGTGTTTTGAATGCATTTTTCCATTTCTCCTTTAATTTTGATCTGGTGATAACTACTCAAATCTATCTTGGTGAAGTAACTAGCTCCACTCAAACAATCCATCAAGTCATGCATTCATGGCAATGTAAATTTGTAGTGATCGCGATATTGTTGATGACTCTTATATCTATACACATGCCATTCTCTGCCTTTGCTAGGTGCACAATCTTGTATATGCATGTAATTGGAGCATTTGATATCTCGAATGACAATATGAATGACTCATACAACCCATATGTCTTGAATGCATTTTTCCATTCATCTCCTTTTATTTTGATTTGATGATAGCCACTCCTCAAATCTATCTTGGTGAAGTACTAGCTCTACTTAAACAATCCATCAAGTCATTTATTCGTGTCACTGAAAATTTGTGCTCTATTGCAATCTTGTTGATGGCTTTTGAATCCATACGCATGTCGCATTCTCCACCTTTCTTAGGTGCCAATATTGCAGGAACTACACGTGCCATTCTCCGCCTTTCTTAGGTGCCAATACTGCAGGAACCGCACACGGATCAAACTTTCTCTTATCAAAACCTTCTCTAATAGATCATTCACTTACCTCCTCATTCTACATAGGTATCAACCTATTAGCTACTTTGTTTGGAAAACTTGATCCGGGCACTAGATCCCTTTGATGGCTAATGCTTCTCATAGGTGGCAATTCATTTGACAACTATTTGGAAACTATATCAACATATTTATCCAATGAATTCTGCACTTCCAGTGGAATTTCAATTAGCTCATTTACGATCACAACTTTTATAGGTTTGGGGATGGAAGAAAAAAAATGCCTTCTCCTTCTTTGCCTCTTTCAAGAATTGTTTACTAGAAACTAACAAGATCTTTGGATCACTGTCCACTTCTCCTCGTTCTTTCGATGGGCTCAATGTGAACCTCTTACCATCTTGTTGGTTCCCAATTATACATTTCTTTAGCTCGGCCTTGCACACTTGAAGAAAATGGCAAACAAAGATGAAAAACCAGCTAGTATGTTGTAGTCGGGGGAGGGTTTGGCATCTAGATTAGACCGAACACATAAAATGACTGAGAGGCACCTATAGAGGGTATGGTCAGCGCCCTGGTACTTCTGGTTTTGTTTGAACCAAGGTGAGAGGACCTAAGGGGTAGCTTGCTCACATGAAGAGATTATGCAATTCAACCTCCATGGGGATTTTTATCACAAGGGAATATAAATGTGACCACAACCAAACTCGTACACTCCACCCGGGAAGGGTTGTCACACGGAATGAACAAAAGCACTAGATCACATACAAGTTACTCAAGACAGATGAGGGAATGACTGCAATCTTCATTCTATAAAATAATCAACAACAGGGGTCGAATGGAAAACTGCTGCACTATGCTTCAAAACACAAAATGCAGACACATGTTAAGTATACAATATCTATGCATATGTAGACAAATAACACTTAAGATATGCAAAGGGTGTATTACTTGAAGGGTAGGAGAGGGTAGGACAAGTTGGATAATTATAAAAATGAAGGTGGCATGCTGGTGGCCTTCAAACAACAGAATATCTTGCAATATTCAAGACATCATTCCTTAGCATAGATGTAGGAAAACTTATGCAAGTTAGTAGGAAATACCAAATGATCATTGAAAGAATAGAACATACACTGAAACTAATCTTTAAAAAAAAAACAAAAAAAACTCTTTTCTGTCAAATCCATAAACCTAGGGTGCCCTAACAAGTTATTCAACATGTTCTAAAATAATGCAGAAAGGGTTTTATAACCCAGATTCATGCTCAAGATGATAACCAGTAATGAACATAAAACCAGATATCCAGTCGACAATATTTGCAAAACATATTGCTGCACTTCATCAATAGGAAATAACAAAGAACCACAAGCATCTTCATTAACTTGAAAAGAAATATTACAAACATCAATCAATATTTCAAAATGCTGCCATGGGGACAAGCATGGTGAGATTGCTCTTTTGGCAAGGGAGACATAAAGATGCTCTCAAAGCCCACTGTTTATACAATTGCATCCACCTTAGCAAGGGAGACAAGATCTACATACAACAATTGATCCTATAAACTCTTGCAGAACTTAGACTTAGAGAAAATGAACACCTAAAACAACCAACAACCTGAGGAGAAGTCCTCTATTTATACATTTTCAAATCTGGAACTGTGGGTCGCCACTTTCAAAATTGCAAAGCAACTCTTCAAATCCACCAAGATGCTTCCAGATGGAAAATATTCCTAGCCACACTTGAAATCTTCATCCATTTGCAAGAAAATCATGGCCATAACTGCCACTACTGGGAATAATGAAGATTTTGCAACAAACTATTTGATTTCTTAATTGAAAATGCCAGTGAACATGAGCTCAAAGGTGGAAATTCGTGATGGAGGCCAAACAGAGCATTTGTTATCATATGAAACTGCCTAAAGATGCTCTTGATTGCGAGTTGGAGGGGAAAAATCGTTTGAGGAGCCAAACAAACTTTGTCACTTTGCACAATCACCCGAAAATGCTTTGGACCACTCGCTTGCATAGTTGGAAACCCCTGAACAACTGCCCTTCCCTTTATGCATGCCATGGAACAACCTGCTCCTACAATGATTTCGTGGGAATATTATGGATCAATGGCCACCTTGCAATGACTTAGGTAATTTTCAACTTTTCACCTTTCGGCTCCAATTTGTTATTTTACATTTTGCATTTTGCAAATTTGCATTTTTCACATCTGGGCTTTTACGACTTCCCTCATATTTTTTAATGCAAAAAATGCATTATTTTCACCCTCGGGGTTACCACGCCTCATTTGCAAATTTGTCAACTTGCTGCTAGTGGTGAAAGCCTAGCCAATTGCCTTGCACAGGGTCTTTGAATATGACGTATATGCCAATGTGGCATGACCATGTCACGTCTGCTCACCAATATCTTTGCTCAAACTGACCTCAACATTACTTGTCTCCATATGTGGTTGAACTTTTTGTTCATCCATAGAGCACTTCACTGGATGCCACATTTCCTTTGAACTTCGTTGAAATGCCCACTTTCTTATGTGGCAATGCTAGATCCTTGTATGCATGATGAATGCAAGCGTGCCAGCTCAATGGGCTTTCAACGTCCATTTAGCATAATTTTTTATTGCAAGCCACTAGATCTCCATTGAGACCCCTCGAGACCATGACACCTGAAGAATCCGCGGGCTTATTGCGCTCTTGCCAAGTGGCAGTCCTGCATTCATTCTGAGCTTTGTTGAAAAGTCTTGACTTAATACGCATCGTAGATCAGATTGTGTACACTTGAACGTGTACTGTCGATCTCTGGGAACGTGCTTGATCTTTAGCCTGTGACCATATATTGAATTTTCAACTTTGCTCTCGCACCGTCAGATCTGGCTTAGGCAAGCAAATGCGCTTTGTCGGATCATGATCTTTAATGGATACTGCCTGTACTTGGCCTCAGGGATGTGCCAGTTGGTAGTCCCATGGGCTTTCTCAGGTTCTCTGCAAACAGTCCTAATTGCTTGAGCCATCGTGTTGTGTGGTAGCACCTTATGCTTCTTGACCTATTCCGCTCACTGTCAGACCTGTTGCTGCTTCCTCGAGATCTTGACACTTGTTGATCTCGCGTTCTCTTGCAGAGTCTTTGACTTTTGGAATTCTCGCTTGCCATTGGATCATCCTCCCCTGAGCAAATGTGAGCCGTAGATCAGCTTCCATTCGAACTCAAACGGCTACTTCACAGGTCCTAAATTTGACGCTTGCACTCCTGTCAAAAGACATCTGCGAGACAGTCATACCTGTAATTCGGACAAATTTCTTCGAGGACTTAGCTCATCGGGCTTTTTGTCTTCAGCATTCATGTTTGCATTCGGCCTTTGGTCCTCGACATTCCTATCTTCGGCATTTTTGTATCGGCAACAATTGTTGCAGGTTTTTGTTCTCGACACTTTTGCTCGTGGGCCCTTTGTTTATCGGGACAATTGTTTCGGACATTTTGTTCGGGACAATTTTCCCAAAATATTGAACTTTCTCGGACACTTCTCCCACAACAATTCGGTCTCCGGCATTTTTTGTCTTCGTCGGGAAAATTGTTTCGGACATTTTCTTTGAAACAATTTCCCCGAAGAAACTGAGCATTGCATTTTTCCCGAAGAAATTGAACTTTACACTTTTCTCGAAACAATAGAATTTTCTTGGGCTTTTTGTACGAACAAAATCCCTGCAAGAATTTGGCTTTTGGACTTTTTATAGTGGATAAAATGTTCGACGAAAATAAGCCTTCGGGCTTTTTTGCTGCAGACAAAATGTTGTTGTAGCCGTCGGAGGGTTTGGCATCTAGACTAGACCGAACGCAAAAAATGAATGAGAAACACCTACAGAGGGTATGGTTAGCTCCCTGCTACTTTTTTCTTTCCCTGAACCAAGGTGAGAGGACTCAAGGGGTAGCTTGCTCACATGGAGATTCTGTAATTCAACCTCCATGGAGATTTTTAGCACATGGGAATATAAATGTGACCAGGGCACAACCAAACTTGTTCATTCCATCTGGGAAGGGTTTTCACACGTAATGAACAAATGCACTTGATCACATACAAGCTACTCAAGACAGATGAGGAAATGACTGCAATCTTAATTTTATAGAATATTCATCAACATGGGTTGAATGGAAAACTGCGGCACTATGCTTCAAAACATAAAACGTAGACACATGTTAATTATACAATATTTATGCATCTGTAGACAAATAACACTTAAGATATGCAAAGGGTGTATTACTTGTAGGGTAGGACAGGGTAGGACAAGTTGGATAATTATAAAAATGGTGGCATGCTGGTGGCCTTCAAACAACAGGGTATCTTGCAAGATTCATGTCATGATTCCTTAGCACAGATCTATGAAAACTCAAATGCAAGCTAGTGGGAAATACCAAATGATCCTTGAAAGAATAGAACATACACTAAAACTAAACTTTCAAAAAAAAACTCTTTCCTGTCAAATCCATAAACCTAGGGTGCCCAAAAAAGTTATTCAACATGTTCTAAAATAATGTAGAAAGAGTTTTATAACCCAGATCCATGCTCAAGATGATAACAAGTAATGAACATAAAACTAGATATCCAGTCAACAATATTTGCAAAATAGATTGTTGCACTTCATCAACAGGAATAACAAAGAACTACAAACATATTCATTAACTTGAAAAGAAATATTACAAACATCAATATTTCAAAACGCTGTCATGGGGACAAGCATGGTGAGATTGCTATTTTGGCAAGGGAGACATAAAGATGCTCTCAAAGCTCACTAATCGCTGTACAACAGCATCCACCTTAGCAAGGGAGACAAGATCTACACACAACAATTGATCCCAAAAACTCTTGCAAAACCTAGACTTAGAGAAAATGAACACTTAAAACAATGACCAACAACCTTTGAATAATTGTGGGTCGTCACTTTCAAATTTGGAACTGTGGGTCGTCACTTTCAAAATTGCAAAGCAGCCCTTCAAATCCACCAAGATGCTTCCAGCTGGAAAATATTCCTAGCCACACCTGAAATCTTCATCCATTTGCAAGAAAATCATGGCCTTAACTGCCTCTACTGGGAGTGATGAAGATTCTGCAACAAATTATTTGATTTCTTAATTGGAAATACCATTGAATATGAGCTGGAAGGTGAAAATTCGTAATGGAGGCCGAATAGACCATTTGCCATCATATGAAACTACCGAAAGATGCTCTTGATTGCGAGTTGAAGGGGGAAAAATCGTTTGAGTAGCCAAACAAACTTTGTCACTTTGCGCAATCGCTTGGAGATGCTTTGGACCACTCGCTTGCACAGCTGGAAACTCTTGGACAACTGCCCTTCCCTTTATGCACGCCATGGAACAACCTGCTCCTGCAATGATTTCCTGGGAATATTATGGATCCACAATCACCCTGAATGATCTTCTTTGGAGTGGTCCACTTTGGATTTGCAAGCCTGCAATTTCTCTCCCATTGAGGAACTTTGACAAGCACAACAATGAAACAATGCAAAAGACTTAGGTCATTTTCAATTTTTCACCTTTCGGCTCCAATTTGTTTTACAAATTTTGCATTTTGCAAATTTGCTTTTTTCACATCTGGGATTTTAGAGCTTCCCTCATATTTTTTAATGCAAAAAATGCATTATTTTCACCCTCGGGATCACCATGCCTCATTTGCAAATTTGCCAAGTCAACTTGCTGCCAGTGGTGAAAGCCTAGCCAACTGCCTTGCACAGGGTCCTTGAATATGACATATATGCCTATGTGGCATCGTCATGTCATGTCAGTGCACCAATATCTTTGCCCAAACTGACCTCAACATTACTTGTCTCCATATGCGGTTGAACTTTTTGTTCATCCATAGAGCACTTGACTGGCTGCCACATTCGGCTTGAACTTCGTTGAAATGCCTGCCTTATGTGGCAATGCCAGATCCTTGTATGCATGATGAACAACAGCGTGCCACATGGCAACTTTGTGGGCTTTCAACGTCCATTTAGCATTATTTTTATTGCAAGCTGTTAGATCTCCATTGAGACCCCTCGAGACCATGACCCCTAGAGAATTTGCGGACTTATTGCGCTCTTGCCAAGTGGCGGTCCCGCATTCATTCTAGGCTTTGTTGAAAAGTATTGACTTAAAACGCATCGTAGATTGGATTGTTTACAATTGAACGCATACTGTCGATTTCTAGGAATGTGCTTGATCTTTACCCTGTGACCATGTATTGACTTTTCAACTTTGCTCTTGCACTGTTAGATCTGGCTTAGACAAGCAAATACGCTCTGTCGGATCATGCTCCAAGGGGTGGAGCATTATTGGATGCTGCCTATACTTGGCCTCGGTGACGTGCCACTTGGCAACCCCGTGGGCTTTCTGATGTTCTCTGTAATTAGCCCCAATTACTTGAGCGCCATCGCGTCACGTGGTAACACCTTATGCTTCTTAACCTTTTGACCTATTCTGCTCGCTGTCAGATCTGTTGCTGCTTTCCCGAGATCTTGACACATGTTGAACTCGCGTTTTCTTGCATGGTCTTTGACTTTTCAAATCTTTGCTCACCATTGGATCATCCTCGCCTAAGCAAACGTGAGTCGTAGATCTGCCTCCATTTGAACTCAAACGACTACTTTACGGGGCCAAAATTTGACGCCCATGCTCCTGTCAAAAGACGTTCGCGAGATTGTCATACCTGTAATTCGGACAAATTTATTCGAGGACTTTGTTCATCGCCACTTGGCAACCCCGTGGGCTTTCTGATGTTCTCTGTAATTAGCCCCAATTACTTGAGCGCCATCGCGTCACGTGGTAACACCTTATGCTTCTTAACCTTTTGACCTATTCCGCTCGCTGTCAGATCTGTTGCTGCTTTCCCGAGATCTTGACACATGTTGAACTCGCGTTTTCTTGCATGGTCTTTGACTTTTCAAATCTTTGCTCACCATTGGATCATCCTCGCCTAAGCAAACGTGAGCCGTAGATCTGCCTCCATTTGAACTCAAACGACTACTTTACGGGGCCAAAATTTGACGCCCATGCTCCTGTCAAAAGACGTTCGCGAGATTGTCATACCTGTAATTCGGACAAATTTATTCGAGGACTTTGTTCATCGGGCTTTTTGTTTTCAACATTCCTATTTGCATTTGGCATTTGGTCCTCGGTATTCCTGTCGTTGGCATTTTTGTATTGACAACAATTGTTGCGAGCTTTTTGTTCTCGACAGGTCTACTCCCAGGCCCTTTGTTTATCGAGACAATTGTTTAGGACATTTTGTCTGAGACAATTTTTTCGAAATATTGAACTCTCTCGGACACTTCTCCCGCAACAATTCTTTCTTTGGCATTTTTGTCTTCGTCGAGACAATTGTTTCAAGCATTTTGCTGGAAACAATTTCGATGAAGAAACTAAGCTTTGCATTTTTTCTGAAGAAATTGAATTTTACACTTTTCCTGAAACAATGGAATTTTGTCGGGCTTTTTGTGTGAACAAAATGCGCGCAAGAATTCGGCTTTTGGACTTTTTATAGAGGACAAAATGTCCGACGGAAATAAACCTTAGGGCTTTTTTGCTGCAGACAAAATGGCCGAAACAAATAGGTCTTCGGGATTTTAGCCAACACTTTGGCCGAAACATAGAATTTTCGTAAACTTTTTGTATGATTAAAATGCCCGAAGGAAATAGACTTTTGGATCTTTTGCGCGGGCATTTGGCCCAAAGGAAATAGTCCTTCCGCATACGCTAAATAAAGACCGAATTATAAGTTAGTTGATTTAGCATAAAGCATGACCTTTGACATGGACAATTGAAGACAGAAATTGGGCTTTGATACTCGAATCGTGTTGGACTTAGGCACGTACACTTGACAAGGGCCCAATTGCTTCAGTATAATTTTGGGCACTAACAGTGGCCCTCGCCTAGGGATGCATACTCCCTGCAGGTGTGTAAACAACCCCAAAACGTAAGATTAGGTGCCAATCCAATGGGCTACGGAGTCAAAACTTGGCAAATTACCAACAAACACTTGTGAAGGCTCAACAAAACAATGCCAAACTGACAAAAACAGATCATGAGGATCTGAAAACGAACATGCGACAGAAAACACGAAGGGAAACTGTACAAATAAACCCAGAAACAGAGGGGCAACAAAGCAATAGAAAGACAAAACAACAAAACACTATACAATTATGTATAGTTGTAGGTTATGGACTCAATCAAGGAAGTGTTTTAAATGTCTGCCATTAACTAGCAGCTCCAATATTTCGCCATCCAGATCTTTCAATAAAAAGACGTGTTCCCCAATCTGGCAGTCAATGGAATAGGGACCCATCCACAAGGCATCAAATTTGCCATGCTTACCTTTCTCCTCATGCTTGTTGTCCCAAAGCAGAACCAGATAACCTACGTAGAAGGTCCTTGGAGGGACCTTCCTATCAAACATATTCTTCAACTTTTCCTTGAACTTGAGGTGTCTTTCATGAGCTTGTCTTTGAACTTTATCAAGCTCAATAATTTGGTTCAGCCTGCTTTCATAATGGTTGATCTGCTCATCGTCCTCTAGTTGCTGCATGAGCTGATAGGTGAGCAACTGTAAATTCATACGCAGAACTACTTGAGCTCCATAAACAAGCTCAAAAGGGCTTTTGCCTCTAGCTCTCTTATGTGTAATCCTATCAACCCATAAGGCAAACTTCAGCTGTTCACCCCACTTCTTATTTGCTTCCAATGTTCGTTTGATGATCTTGAGCAAGTTATTATTGGATTCTGCTTGCACATTCCCCTGAGGGTTGTAATTGGAAGTGTATATCAACTCAATCTAGATCTCTCAAGAAAAAGGCGTGTTACCCAATCCTGCAGTCAATGGAATAGGGACCCATCTACAAGGCATCAAATTTGCCATGCTTACTTTTCTCTTCATTTTTGCTGCCCTAAAGTAGAACCAGATCACCTACTTGGAAGGTTTTTGGAGTGACCTTCCTATCAAATATCTTTTTCAGCTTTTCTTTGAACTTGAGGTGTCTTTCATGAGCTTATCTTTGAACTTCATCAAGCTCAATAATCTGGTTCATCCTGCTTTCATAGTGGTTGATCTGCTCATCATCCTCTAGTTGCTGCATGAGTTGATAGGTGGACCACTGTAAATTCATACGCAAATTGCTTGAGCTCCATAAACAAGTTCAAAAGGGCTTTTGCCTGTAGCTCTCTTAGTCGTAATCCTATCAGCCCATAAAACAAACTTCAGCTGTTCACCCAACTTCTTATTTGTTTCCAATGTTTGTCTAATGATCTTGAGCAAGTTTTTGTTATTGGATTCTGCTTACCCATGCCTCTGAGGGTTGTAATTGGAAGCTTGGGTCAACTCACTCATGTACTCTTTGCACAATGCCACTAAAGGTTTGGTTTTGAAGCTCATGACATTGTAAGCAATAACCTTAACAGGCACACCAAATCTACAAATACTCTGATTCAACAAAAAATCCATTACCACCTGGTGTATTTCTTTCTTTGTATGGATCACTTCAACCCATTTTGTGAAGTAGTCAGTTGCAACTAGTATCCATATGTGTCTAGTGCTTGATGAATCAATAATTTTTCTAATGAAATCCATTCCCCATTGTCTAAATGGGCCTTCAATCATTGCATGCTGCAAGGGAAGAGACCCTGAAGCTTTCATCATCCCAAAAAACACTGATATTTTTTCGCATTTTCTGACTTCCTGAGCAACATCTTTAAACAACAATGGCCACCAATAACCAACTCTCAGAATTTTACGAGTTGTGAGTCTAGGCGCAAAAATAATAGGAAATACTCCACTATGGAAGACTTCAATTAGGTCAGCAAATTGTTCTTCTAGCATGCATCGTAGGAGAACCCCATTTGGATTCTTCCATGCTTGTCCATTTTTAGTCAAGAGGTATTTTTGGGAAACAAGCTTGAGACTTCTTTGATTCTTATCCAAGTCAGGGGTACAATTTAGATTCTGCAAGTAATAGATGATGTCTGTATACCATTGAGACATGTTAAATTGACTCAAAGAATCATCAACTTTAAGAACAACAGTGTTTACCTCAACAATATGCAAATTTGTTTCAGCCATAAGCTTGGCTAGACCCATCCCTCTTACTAACTTGGTGGTCTGAATATCTACGTCATACTCTTGCAACTTGTTGACCCACCTGCATCTCTTGGTGGATGCTTCAATTTGAGTCAGGATGTCCTTCACCATAGTATGCAGGACATTAACAACAATATTTAAACTCAAAATATAAGCTCCAAACATCTTGACAAGTTTCAAGAGAGTGAAAGTTTGCTTTTCCATGATGGTATAGTTCAGTTCAGGACCTTGCATAGCTTTTCTAAAGAAAGCTATGGGTTGTTGATTGCTTGCACGGGCCTCTCCTCCCACTTGATGATCTGTTCCTTAACATGGAAGTAATAGGTAGAGTAATCTCTGCAAAATTGGATACAAACCTCCTTACAAAGTTAATTTGTCCTAAGAAAGAGTGAATTCCTTTTTTGGATTGTGGGATAGGCACTTTGTCAATGGCTTTGACCCTTTTAGGGTCAATCATGACATCATCCTTGGACACTATATGTCCCGGCAACTTGGCCTTTTATACTCTTAAGTGGCATTTCTTCAGGTTAAGTGAAATGCCGAACTCCTTTCATCTGATTAACACTTTTTCCAGATGCTCCAATTGTTCTTTTCTAATCTTGAGTACACAGTAATGTCGTCCTGATACACAACAATGAATTGGTTAATTATCCCTGCAAAATTGACGTCCATAGCTCGTTGGAACATTGCATCAATGTTCATCAACCCGAAAGGCATCCTCATATATACATATGAGGATGCCCCAAGACGTGGTAAGCACAGCCTTGGATCTCTCAGATTCCTTTAGCACAACCTGGTTGTAATCTGAGAAGCTGTTTAATGTGGACATCTCTGAACCAGTAACACTTTGCAACAGTTTCTCCATATTGGGCATGGAATAATTATCTTTCAAAGAAGATTTATTCAAATTTTGGAAATCCACACACAAACGGATGTCGCCATTTTTCTTTCTTATGGGGACTAAATTGGCAACCCATGATGAATCCCTAATGGGCTGAGTGATACCACTGTACCTTTAACTCATCTCGCATCTTAGTGGCCAAGATGGGGTTAATAGGTCTTTGTTTTTATCTGAAAGGCTTGCTATCAGGCTGTAATGGCATGACATGTTGGAACAAGTCTTACCTGTATGCTTTCAGGTCAGAATAAGACCATGCTAGACAATCTTGGTACCTTTTAAGCAATTGCATGTAATCTTTCTTCTTAGCTGCACTTAGGTGAGTACCCAGCCAAACCTTAATTGGATTCTTGTGAGAACCCACGTTGCAGTCAGTCACGTCTTTTTAGATGAATGAGTCTCTTGATTTGATTCGATGAGCTCCATCAAAAGACGCTTCTAAACTTACCAGTCCTCTAGGGAGCTTGTTTGTCTTCAGTTGAATGATGTCCTTCCCAAACAAGGTTTTCTTTCCATCACAAACCTTAACCATAGATTCCAGGTCTGTGAGCTGATCATGGAGCTCAGCTTGACAATTTAGAAACCCTCTGATTTGATCATCATTATCAAACACCTGCCAATGATGAACATTGTCTGGGACTGAAGGCCTAACAAGCACTTCAACTTGATACTGACAATGAGGGATTGTATTAACAAAATCAAACTAAGCGCCTAACCTTGCAAGTGTATTAACTTCGTTGAAATTTCTATTGTGATAACAAATGTTGAATGCATCAAAAAATTCAAGCAAATCCCAAACAACATTCTGATATTGTTTCAACATTTTATTCTTAGTGGCATAAGCACTACAGACTTGCTTTACCACTAGCTCGGAATCATGGAGCTTAGCTTCACAATTTAGAAACCCTCTGATCTGATCATCATTATCAAACACCTGCCAATGATGAACATTGTCTGGGACTGAAGGCCTAACAAGCACTTCAACTTGATACTGACAATGAGGGATTGTATTAGCAAAATCAAACTAAGCGCCTAACCTTGCAAGTGTATTAACTTCGTTGAAATTTCTATCGTGATAACAAATGTTGAATGCATCAAAAAATTCAAGCAAATCCCAAACGACATTCCGATATTGTTTCAACATTTTATTCTTGGTGGCATAAACACTACAGACTTGCTTTACCACTAGCTTGGAATCATCCTTTACAATCAAATTTTTAATTCCATATTCACGGGCAATCTGTAAACCAAGCAAGAGTGCCTCATACTTAACAATATTATTCGTGCACTCAAAGGATAGATGAAACAAAACATGAAATATTTACCATTCAGAGCATAGAAGCCAACCCCAGTGCCATTTTCAAGACTGGAGCAAGCCCCATCAAAACACATCTTCCAAATTGCGCCTTCTTTGTCAGGGTCGACATCAAGAACAACAGGGTGTTCACTAGTTATCAACATTCCCAACAAAGTTGCCCAACTCAACATCTGTGTACAATACTTCATTCAGAGCACGTTTCGGATCTTTAATCACATGTAGCATCTTCGGCTCTCTATAAAGCATGACCATCTTACCCTCCAATTGAATGGTGGCGTATGAAAGGTCCATTTGCACACTTCCACCCATGCTAGCAATCCATTTTCGTGACATCGCTCACTTAGACGGACAGTCTACAACTACCATGTCCATATTTAGATACTTATCAGGATGAACTGCCAACTGTACAACTAATCTCTTGACTTGTCCCACAACTGGTACCTCTCGTGAGTCCATGGCATAACACTTGCTAAAAGTTGATGTAATCTTCACTCCGAGCTCATTTAGGACACCCAGGGGCATTACGTTACAAGAAGCACCGGAATCAAACATGCAAATGTGAACAATCAGACCATTGATCGACAGGGTTGTATAAAACGGATCCACATTCAACCAACTTTCCACTAGTGCAGTCCGCAAATAGACCTCCGAAGGGGGTTCAACAAACTCTTCTGATTCTTCATCACTTTCTAGGGGTGTTTTGGGTAACTCAATTTCATTCGAAGCTGACTTCTCACCAAATTCCACATACTCGAATGTTCTCTTCCTATGTTCAGGGATTCTTAATAATTCAACAAGTGGCACGGTGATTTTCAGTTGGCTCAACACTTGGGCCATATCACATATGCCGTGCTGAGGAAGAAGAGTATTTGGTGGAAGGGTAACAACACCTTCAGCGGGAATACAATCATTGAGGGTTTGAAGTGGAGTACGCTGGGATGGATTAACATTCTTATCAGCAGCCTTCAAAGGTGGATTTTGTTTAAACTCATTAGCACCTTTAGAGATACTAGACGATATGGGTACTCTATTCTTGGCTAAAGCACCTCTAGGTTTAGCAAATTGGAAAACGGGTACTGGCTTGGAAGCTTTAGGGACTGTTATGGTTTTCTTAGCCTCCTTATTAGCATCCCCTGCCTTTGGATTTGCGGGGGTAGTGTCTTGAGGAGCAGCAACCTGATGTTTGCTCCTCAAGTGACGCATCAATGTTTTGAAGAGAGAATCGACGCTAGCAAGGAAGAGAGAGGCATCGATGCTTTGAGCAGAGGGGCAGTAGTAAAGATTGACGCTTAGGAGGGGAGGAGGAAAAACAACGACCCTTGGAGCAGAAGAGAAAATGAAGAAATTGTGAGTTGTTATTTGAAAATAGAATTTTCTTTTCTTTTTTATTTCATCAATAATAGATTGCACTTCGAATTTAGATTTTATTTTGTTCAGATGCGCTTGGGCCTTAAATAAAGATCTACCATACATAGATTGTTTATGCAGAAACAATCATTTTAATGTTAAAACTTGAAAGTCGAGATATTGAGTCGAAATTAGCTGTTTTCTTTAGAAAAAGTTCAAACTGCCTCTTCAGAATGGTATTTTCAACCAAAATGTGTTGTAAATTTGAGAACAAATGTGTTCGGAAGCAAAAGATATTAGTATTGCAGATATGTGGTATGTTATGCAAAATAGTTTGTCCCTGTGCGTACTTATGTTATAAATTTTGGCTTTGAGAGAAAGATATTGCTAATTTTATAAGAATTGCCTCAGGTATGTTTGTTTCGTTTAAAAAATGGGTTCTTTCAGCTCTTCGTTAAATTTTTTATTTTATTTTAAAAAGCTTATGATTAATTCTGCGTTCACTTTGGTTTCACATCGCTTAATAGCTTGACCCTGCTAGATATCCTGTAAATGTTGCACTTCAACATGGATGAGCCTAGATTTGGAATAAAGATTCGTTGTAGCTCTGTGTGTAGAGAAATGTTATTCTGGTGTTAAATCTTTGTAAATTGGGAGATTAAACAAAATGCTGCCTCTTTAGGAGGTCACAAATTTACTTATTCGCCACCGTAGTTAGAATAACCTTAGTTTGTTTCTTTATATGCATATACACTATAATAGTTGTTGGTTCTTTTGAATTTGATTTTTATCTAATTTGGAAAGGTTAAAGTTCGTTTTAAATCATTCTTTTATAATCTTGAATAAATGAAGTCTATTCATGAAAATGGGTTTAATTTTATTAGAATATATGAGTAATGGGTAAATCTTTTTCCCATATAATTAATTATGTAGTATGCATCTTGCTTTTATAATTTGTTAATTTAGTACGTTCTTTAAGAATAGTTTTGATTCATATTACATATTTGAAAGTGTTCTCATACTCCTTACATTTGGAAGATAAGTTTACGAAATTCATTTTTTTAATTAGAATGATAATCAATTTAAAACTTTCATCAAGTTACTTAGAAATAAGTTAAAAATTCATATTTATGGTTTAAGGGGATCCTAATCAATCTTACGATATGTTACATAGAATAAGTTTCAATTTTCGTCCTTATAATTAGATGATATTTTAACATATTTTACATTATGATTAGAAATAATTTTCAATTTCATAGTTGTGAAACTAGAAGTTATTTTTTCAATTCAATTTTATGTGTTCCTTAGAGATTCGTTATAATTATCTTAGAAAATAATACAATAAAAAAAATCGACGTGATTAAAAGATTATTTTATTAATTAACTTCTACCTTTCTACTCAAGAAGTTGCTTTGAAAGGATAAATGCAATAGTTTACTTCAAGTATTCTTAATTTAGTTATTTTTTCATTTAAACTTAGACCAAGAATTTAAGGTTAAACAAAACTACGCAGCGTTCGGTATTAAGCGGTGCCTCTGACTCACGTTTACGGGTAATGCCGTCGCGCTTGAGTTACTGCATCCATAGCCTAACACAGCTGCAACAACGACGTCTGGGCATCGTCCCTATAAACCGTTGGGGAGAAATAAGGGCCATGTCGTGTCATTAAGACCAAAGGGTGGGATAATCCCTTGGTCAATAACACTAATTAAGATAAAAAAACAATTTGAACTACCTTAAACGATTCTGACTTGTGAACTGATGAAATAGAAATAGAGAAAATACATTTTTTACTCAAAACTCTATACCACCGAAAATGAGCAATAAAAACCAGGATTAAGAATGTTAAATCAGTTATTATCAAGAAACCACCAATCATATGGCTCTCAGATAATGAAGCTTTGACAATAACAATTGTACAGATTAGGTTGTTTAAAGCAATAATCAAAAACATTGTTGATGTAAATAAAAAGTAGAAATGTGAGATGTAGCTTGCAATGTTTATTTTTATTTCTTGTTAAGATTTAGGGCTAGTTTAGTTAAAGTATTCAATCACTTAAACTGATATTTTTACGCTCCTGTTTGGATAGCAATCACAGAGGAACTGTCTGGGGAATTGGGCTCTAGAAAGGGCTGCATACTCAAACTTACAATTCACATGAAATTTAGAATAGAAAACAGAACTACATGCATAATACATATTGGTTTTGTTCGAAAACAGGGATGTAGGCAGTCTGGGAAGCGAATGATGCTTCTAGTACATAGGTGAATAGGATGGGGTTGGGGTTGTGTGCTAAACAAGATTAAAGTTAAATGATAAGGCAAGACCATTATAATAAGACTCTAGTTTAGATAAACAAAGCAAAGATAATTTTTTTTTGATATATTTGGAAGATCTCGATTGGATCGTCATAGTTCCCAAGGCTTTAGGCCAAATTTCGAGGCGGACTGCGACTGGTTGTTATATGTTTTATACTCCTGTCACGGCAATCTCGGTGCTTATCCAGTAGAGATGAGCGGTGAATAGTGAGCGACTCAGGATGTAGTTGATCTCGATGAGTCAAGTCTCTGGTTAGAGCTTAACCTACTTATGTGTAAGATGCTTACCCTGTATGGTTAGACGCTTACCCATTTGACAAAAGATAATAGATGTCTAACTCGTATGGTTAGATGCTTACTTGTTTGACAAAAGATAATAGATGCTTACTTGTTTGACAAAAGATAATAGATGCTTAACCTGTATGGTTAGATGAGACAAACTTTAATTAAACAAAAAAAAATTGTGTTTTAGGATAGGATTAGGTCACTATAAATAGGGACCCATCCACAAGGCACCAAATTTGCCATGGTTACCTTTCTGCTCATCCATGTTGTCACAAAGTTGAACCAAATCACCTACTTGGAAGGTTCTTGGAGTGACCTTTCTATCAAATATCTTCTTCAGCTTTTCCTTGAACTTGAGGTGTCTTTCATGAGCTTGTTTTCGAACTTCATCAAGCTTAATAATCTGGTTCATCCTGCTTTCATAGTGGTTGATCTGCTCATCGTCCTCTAGTCACTGCATGAATTGATAGATGGGCAACTATAAATTCATAGACATAACTACTTGAGTTCCATAAACAAGCTCAAAAGGGCTTTTGCTTGTAGCTCTCTTAGGCATAATCCAATCAGCCCATAAGGCAAACTTCAATGTTCACTCCACTTCTTATTTGCTTCCATTGTTCATCTGATGATCTTGTGCAAGTTCTTGTTATTGGATTTTGCTTGTCCATTCCACTGAGGGTTGTAATTGGAAGCGTAGGTCAACTCAATCCCGTACTCTTTGCACAATGACACTAATGGCTTGGCTTTGAAGCTCATGGCATTATTCAACAATAACCTTAACAGGGACACCAAATCTACAAATAGTTTGATTCAACAAAAAATCCATTACTACTTGGTGTTGCTTTCTTTGTAGGTACCGCCTCAACCCATTTTGTGAAGTTGTCAGTTGCAACTAGAATCCAACTATGTCTAGCGCGTGACGAATCAATAATTTCTCCAATGAAGTCCATTGCCCATTGTCTGAATGGGCCTTCAATCGTTACACACTACAAGAGAAGAAAACCTCAAAGCTTTCATCCTTCTAGCAAAGCGCTGGCATTTTTCTTATTTTTTGACTTTCTTAGCAACATCTTTAAACAACAATGGCCACCAATAACCAGCTCTAAGAATTTTATGAGCTGTGACTTTAGGCGCACTATGGAAGACTTCAATCAGGTCAACGGTTTGTTCTTCTAGCATGCATCGTAGGAGAACCCCATCTGGATTCTTCCATGCTAATCCATTTTCAGTGAAGAGGTATTTTTGGGAAACAGGGTTGAGAGTTTTTTGATTCTTATCCAAGTCAGGGGGACATTTCAGATTTTGCAAGTAATAGACGATGTCTCTATACCATGTAGACATGTTAATTTGACTCAAATAATCAACATTAAGAACAGTGATTACCTTAATAGCTTGCAAATTTGTCTAAGCCATTAGCTTGGCTAGACCCATCCCTTTTACTAACTTGGTGGTCTGAATATCCATGTCATACTCTTGTAACTTGTTGACCCACTTGCATCCCTTGTTGGATACTTCAATCTGAGTCAAGATATCCTTCACCATCGTATGTGAGACATAAACAACAATCTTTGAACTCAGAATATAAGGCCTGAACGTCTTGACAACTTTCAAGAGAGTGAAAGCTTGATTTTCCATGATGGTATAGTTCAATTCAGGACCTTGCATAGCTTTACTAAAGAAAGCTATGGGCTGCTCATGACAATCTTCATTCTTTTTTAACAAAACAATAACAATACTATTATATGATGCAAAAGAGAATATCTGAAATGACATAGTGTAATCAGGGCTGGTCAAAACAGGGGCATACTTGAAAGCTCCCTTGATGTTGTTAAATGCTTGCATGGCCTTCTCTTCCCACTTGATGATCTGGTCCTTCCTCAGCATGGAAGTAATAGGCAGAGCAATCTCTGCAAAATTGGACACAAACCTCCTTACAAAGTTAATTTGTCCAAAGCAAGACTGAATTCCTTTTTTGGACTACGGGATAGGCACTTTGTCAATGGCTTTGACCCTTTCAGGGTCAATCATGACACAATCCTTCGACACTATATGTCCCAACAACTTGGCCTTTTGTACTCTAAAGTGGCACTTTTGCGGATTAAGTGAAATGCTAAACTCCCTACATCTGATCAACACTTTTTCTAGATGCTCCAAATATTCTTTTCTAGTCTTGGAGTACACTGTAATGTCGTGTTGATACACAACAATGAACTAGCCAATTATCCCTTGCAAAAGCGACATCCATAGCTTGTTGGAACGTTGCACCAACGTTCATCAACCCGGAAGGCATCCTCATATATACATACGTGCCCCAAGGCGTGGTGAACGTAGTCTTGGATCTCTTGGATTCCTTCACATCCTGGTTGTAATCTGAGAAGCCGTCTAATGTTGACAAGATTTCTGATCTAGTAACACTTTGCAACAGGGTCTCCATATTGCGCAGGGGATAATTATCTTTCAAAGAAGCTTTATTCAAATTCCAGAAATCCACACACAAGTGGATGTCGCCATTTTTCTTTCTCATAGGGACTAAATTGGCAACCCATGATGAATACTTGATGGATTGAATGATACCACCGTCCCTTAGTTTCTTTAACTCATCCCGCATCTTAGTGGCCAAGATGGGGTTAATAGGTCTCTGTTTCTGCTTGAAAGGCTTGTAATCAGGTTGCAATGGGATGACAAGTTGGAACAAGCTTTCCCCTATACGCTTTTAGCTCAGAATAAGACCATGCTAGACTATCCTGGTACCTTTTAAGCAACTGCATGTAATCTTTCTTCTCAGTGGCACTTAGGTGAGTACCCAATGATGTTGAAAAATAACGTGCAGAGAGAAATAATCATAGTGAAGGAAAATAGATTCAAGACACACAGATATTACGTGGAAAAACTTGGCAAATCACCAAGTAAAAAACCACGGGAAAATGTCTTCAGCATTTTATTATCCAGGAATTAATCCGCAATTAAATAATGGCAGTCGCCACGCATAAGCTCAAAAATGAGTACAATGAGTACAACTCAATAATACTTTACAATTCATGGGTTCCATATATAGGAAAAATACATAGTACAAAACCGCATTAGTACGAACCCGGGTGTACTACAAAACATGTGTAGTACAAGTCTGCGTGTAGTACAAAACATGTATACTAACTCCCCGAAAAACGTGTATCAACCTGCTAGCTTGGTCGCCACCTGCTTATTCAAATGATGACTTCATATATCAACAAGCCAAACCTTCCTTGGATTCTCATGAGAACCCAAGTTGCACTCAGTCACGTCTTTTGAGATGAATGAGTCTCTTGATTTGATTCTATGAGCTCCATCGAAAGACGCTTCTAAACTTACTAGTCCTCTAGGGAGCGTGTTTGTCTTCTGCTGAATGATGTCCTTCCCAAACAAGGTTTCCTTTCCATCACAAACATGCACCATAGATTCCAGGTCAATGAGCTGATCATGGAATCAACGTCACAATTTAGAATCCTTCTGATGATGAACATTGACTGGGACTGAAGGCTTAACAAGCACCTACACTTGATACTGACAATGAGGGATTGCATTAGCAGTATGAAACTGAGTGCCTAACCATGCGAGTCTATTAGTTTCTTCATTGAAACTTCTATCGTGATAAAAAAATATTGAATGCATCAAAAAATTCAAGCAAATTCCAAACAACATTCGGATATTGTTTCAACCTTTTATTCTTGGTGGCATAAGCACTGCGGACTTGCTTTACCACAAACTCAGAATCACCCTTTACAATCAAATTTTTAATTCCATATTCACGGGCAATCCGCAAACCAAGCAAGAGTGCCTCATACTCGGTATTATTATTCATGCATTCAAATTACAGCTTAAAAGAAAACATTTACCATTTAGGGCATAGAATACAATTTCAGCTCTATTTCGAAGATTGGAGCACGCCCCATCAAAACACATCTTCCAAACTGCACCTTCTTTATCAGGTTTGACATAAAAAATAGGAGGTTGTTCACTAGCATCAACATTACCAACAAAGTTGCCCAATTCAACATTTGTGTACAATATTTCATTCAGAGCACGTTTCAGATCTTCAATCACATGTAGCATCGTTGGCTCTCTATAAAGCTTGACCATCTTACCTTCCAACATAATGGTGGCGTAGGAAAGGTCCATCTGCACACTTCCACCCATGCTAGCAACCCATTTTCGTGACAGCATCATCCCCCACTTAGGTGGGCAGTCTACAACTACCACGCCCATATCCAGATACTTACCAAGATGAATTGCCAACTGTACAACTAATCCCTTGACTTGTCTCACAACTGGTACTTCTAGTGAGTCCATGGCATAAAACTTGCCAAAATCTGAAGTAATCTTCACTCCGAGCTCATTTAGGACACCCAGGGGCATTACGTTACAAGAAGCACCGAAATCAAACATGCAAATGTGAACAACCAGACCATTGATCAACAGGGTTATATAAAACGGATCCACATTCAACCAACTTTCCACCATTGCAGTCCCCAAATAGATCTCCGAAGTGGGTTTAACAACCTCTTCTGATTCTTCATCACTTTCTAGGGGTGTTTGGAGTAACTCAATTTCATTTGAAACTGACTTCTCACCAAATTCCACGTACTCGAATGCTCTCTTCCTATGTTCAGGTATTCTTAATAATTCAACAAGTGGCACGGTGATTTTCAGTTGGCTCAACACTTGGGCCATATCACATATGTAGTACTGAGGAAGAAGAATATTTGGTGGAAGGGCAACAACACCTTCAGTTGGAATACAGTCACTAAAGGTCTGAAGTGGTGTAGGCTGGGATGGATTAACATTCTTATCAGCAGCCTTCAAAGGTGGATTTTGCTTAAACTCAGTAGCACCTCTAGGGATACTAGACAATATGGGTACCCTATTCTTGGCTGAAGAACCTCTAGGCTTAGCAAATTGGAAAATGGGTACTGGCTTGGAAGCTTTAGGGACTGTTATGGTTTTCTTAGCCTCCTTATTAGCATCCCCTGCCTTTGGATTTACAGGGGTAGCGTGTTGAGGAGCAAAAACTTGATGTTTGCTCTCTTCTTATATTCAAGGATTCTTAATAATTCAACAAGTGGCACGGTGATTTTCAGTTGGCTCAGCACTTGGGCCATATCACATATGCAGTACTGAGGAAGAAAAGTATTTGGTGGAAGGGCAACAACACCTTCAGTTGAAATACAGTCACTAAAGGTCTGAAGTGGTGTAGGCTGGGATGGATTAACATTCTTATCAGCAGCCTTCAATGGTGGATTTTGCTTAAACTCAGTAGCACCTCTAGGGATACTAGACAATATGGGTACCCTATTCTTGGCTGAAGCAACTCTAGGCTTAGCAAATTGGAAAATGGGTACTGGCTTGGAAGCTTTAGGGACTGTTGTGGTTTTCTTAGCCTCCTTATTAGCATCCTCTGGCTTTGGATTTACAGGGGTAGTGTGTTGAGGAGCAACAACTTGATGTTTGCTCCTCAAGTGTTTCTCTTTTTATTGGGCAATTGCTGCATTAATTAGTAGCTGTCTGTCCTCAACTGATGGAATCCCCCCATCATATTTCTTAATCATCATGGAGCGTAAGAAATCGAAATCATGAATGAGTATTTCATATGCTTGTGCCATATTAACGTCACAAGCAAACTCAAGAGTTGAGACACCTTTTCAACCACACTCCAAAATTGATCAACAATAACAACACTAAACAATTTCGTGGAGGTAGTCAGTTTGCTTCGGGGGCTTTGACAATTGAACATCAAAATCTTATCACCGGGTGACGCGAACTCAAGTTCATCTGCATCTTCATCAATCGGTTCAACTATATCACATGGGGGATGTGGAAGGAAGCACTTGTTACACCAATCAATATCAATGTCACATTCTGCAGCATTCACTTTGGCATCTAAAGGATTAGTGACTTCTTTTCCAGCCCCTCTGTTCTGGTTTCTATTTGTTCTCTCTTCACATGCATGCCTCCTCCCTCTATCATTATCTCGATTGTGAAAAGCAGGCCCCCTTTGTGTTTGATTCGGATTTGGAGGCCTTTCTTGATTGGTAGACACATGAGGGATCCCCTTATTAGCTTTGGCCAACTTGTATGATGTTTTTTTGACAACAGAGGCCAAAGTTTTAACAGTCACCTGAAGGTTGGCTGTCTTTGTGGATTGTGTCTTTTCCAGATTGAGCAACTTCACATCAAATCGCCAAAGGTGTCTCTGGCCAAATGCAGGGTTGACAAGTGTCTAAATCTTGAGTCCCTGGATCCTCTGACAGTGAACGGATAAAGACATGATAATGGGCCCAAATAATGACATGAGTGATAGTCAAACGGTCAGCCAATCCGAGGGGCCAATCAATAAAGGACAAGTGGCACTAGGGCATCCAACTGGCAAAGAGAATCGACGGTTCGCGGAAGTTGAAGCTCAAATAGACCCAAGTTAAATGGATACGGGAAAACCAATGTCCTTAGATTGGTTTTTCGTCTATAAGAGGGGTCTGGTCTAGGTTTTAAAGTAGTAGCTGGTAGGTGAAATTTAATGACGAAGCCCTCGTCCTTCGACATGGCCATCATCTTCGACAAATAGCGGTTCAACGCAGAAGCAACATGGCTCGGGTTAGTTTCAAGGCATGGAGACCTGCGTCCTTTTCAGCAGGACACATGCAGGGGGAAGTCGTCATGCCGTTTTTAATGTAGGGATCAACTTGGTTGTGCCAAGAAGAGACGTCCAGCTGCCCGCGACATGGCTTCTCAAACTCCAACCAGGGAGACTTGAATGCGGGAATGGCACGAGGGGATTGGGATGACCTTGGGTGACGCATTTCATGGTCAAAGTAGAATGACGACAGGGGTCCCAGTCATCAACGACTTCTTTCCTCTTCTCGCTTTCTCACGCAACCTTCTCTCTCTCTCTCTCGTCCTTTATATTATCTCATGATTTGCCATTGTAATGGTTCCCAATTTTTTAGATTTTTGTCATCTTTCTGGGAGACGGATGCTCATTGAGACGTTTGCAAAAGTGTGCTCTTTTGACCAGGCTATACCCTGTCAAAATAGTGTAAGAATTGCCTCTTGAATGTAATGAGATGCTTTCTTTGCCTGTCTCTGATCTTCGACTAGTGCTTTAGCATGCTTGTGCTTGGTGGATTTGTGAATGAGATTTTTCCTAGTCCATTAGCCTTCTGCTTACCTCTTTGAAGTATTTTCAAGCTTTTGCAGGTTTGGATTAGTGTTCTGCGTGAACCTTTTCCAGCATGATAGTTTGATCTTGAGATTGTGCAAGCTATAATTGTCTCATGACTGATCTAGTGTGGGTTCAAGCGTAGATGAGTGTTCATTTTAAATTGGTGCATTGCCTGGTTAGCCTTCTTAGGAGCCCTTTTCCCCTTTCTAATCCTTTTCTCCGTGAAGCTTTAGTTTAGCTTTAGTTTTACGTGATCCACCAATAGGAACTAGCCTCTTTGAAAAGCCTAGAGGCTCAACCTCACCATAGGATAACCACATCTTGAGGTTGTTCTCATGCTTGTGGCTGGAAGTGGGAGAGCCTGAAGAACTCTCCCACAAGGGTGGAATTCCAAGCCACAATAGGTAGATTTTGTTTAAACTCATTAGCACCCTCAGGGATACTAGACAATATGGGAACCCTATTCTTGTTTGGAGCACCTCTAGGCTTAGCAAATTGGGAAACGGGAATTGGGTTGGAAGCTTTAGGGACTGCTGTGGTTTTCTTAGCCTTTTTATTAGCATCCTTTGCCTTTGGATATGCAAGGGTAGTGTCTTGAGGAGCAACACCCTGATATTTGCTCCTCAAGTGATACTCTTTCTCTTGGGCAATTGTTGCATTAATTAGCAGCGGCCTATCCTCAACTGACAAAATCCCCCCATCATATTCCTTAATCATCATGATGGAGCATAAGAAATCGAAATTATGAAAGGTATTTCATATGCTTGTGCTATATTAACGTCACAATCAAACACAGGGGTTGGGACTCTTACCTTTTTCAACTGCACTCACAAATTGATCAACAGTAACAACACTCAACATTTCCGTGGAGGAAGTCAATTCACTTCAGGGACTTTGACAATTGAACATCAAAATCTCATCACTGGATGCGCGGACTCAAGTTCATCTACATCATCATCATCAATCGGTTTAGCTGTATCACATGGGGGATGTGGAAGGAAGCACTTGTTACACCAATCAATATCAATGTCACATTCTGCAACATTCACTCTGACGTCTAAAGGATTAGGGACTTCTTTTCCAGCCCCTTTATTTTGGTTTCCGTTTGTTCTATCATTATCTCGATTGTGGAAAGCAGGCCCCCTTAGTGTCTTGAGGAGCAACACCCTGATATTTGCTCCTCAAGTGATACTCTTTCTCTTGGGCAATTGTTGCATTAATTAGCAGCGGCCTATCCTCAACTGACAAAATCCCCCCATCATATTCCTTAATCATCATGATGGAGCATAAGAAATCGAAATTATGAAAGGTATTTCATATGCTTCTGCTATATTAACGTCACAATCAAACACAGGGGTTGGGACTCTTACCTTTTCAACTGCACTCACAAATTGATCAACAGTAACAACACTCAACATTTCCGTGGAGGTAGTCAATCCACTTCAGGGACTTTGACAATTGAACATCAAAATCTCATCACTGGATGCGCGGACTCAAGTTCATCTGCATCATCATCATCAATCGGTTTAGCTGTATCACATGGGGGATGTGGAAGGAAGCACTTGTTACACCAATCAATATCAATGTCACATTCTGCAACATTCACTCTGACGTCTAAAGGATCAGGGACTTCTTTTCCAGCCCCTTTATTTTGGTTTCCGTTTGTTCTATCATTATCTCGATTGTGGAAAGCAGGCCCCCTTTGTGTTTGATTCGGATTTGGAGGGCTTTCTTGATTGGTAGACACATGAAGGATCCCCTTATTAGCTCTAGCCAACTTGTATGATATTTTTTTGACAACATAGACCAAAGTTTTAACAGTCTCCTCAAGGTTGGCTGGTTTTGTGGACTGTGTCTTTTCTGAATTGACCATCTTCACATCAACCCACTTGTTCATGGGCATTCCCACAACCTTTATGTTATTCTCAAATTGGATGGCCATATTGAATGCCAACCGCAAGGTGGTGGGAGCCTTGTCCCTCAAGTTGTACGCAACCTTCTTATCAAAAGCATCATAGTCTTGTTGAACCGTGTATTGAAGTCCTGCACACATTTGTTTGGATTCTTTTTGATATTTTCAAACTCAGCTAAAAGAAACCTGGGATCAACTCTTTCACCATATTGAATTCTAAAAACGTTTTTCATCTCTCCCCATGAATTAATGAATCCAAGGGAAGGGAATTGAACCATTCAAGAGCATTTTCTTCCAACGTATGCACAAACAGTTTAATGCACACGTCCTCATGCTCAACCTCAATCTTCAATGATATTGTGAAAAGCCCTCAAGCGCTGATCACCACTCATTGCATTGTTCCCTTGAAACTTTTTAAGGAATTTCCTTACTTCATTTGGGACTTCATTAGGATAGCCTGCGATTTCATCAAAATTGATAGCCCTGCATATGGGAACACGGAATGCAGTACGCTCATTTTCATCTTGGTCCCTATGCCTCATGATTGGTTCAATGAGAGGTTCAAGAACAAATGGCAAAGGGATATGAGAGGTTGAATGAGGTGGACTTGGTGGATCAAACTTGGGAGGGGATTCAGCGGGTTGAAGAGCTGGGTAATACACAGGGCTATAGGTTTCAGAGTGCCTAAAAGAGCTATGAAAGTCCTCAACGATGGAAAATTCAACAAAAATCTCAAGATTATCAGAATTTTGGTAGTCAGAACACTCTTTAACAACTGAACTTTGCCTTTCAATAGGCCTCCAAACTTGTCTCCCTCTTCTTTGATGCAAACTTAGGGGTGAGACAAGCCTTTTGGACGAGTCACCTTTGAAGGATGATCTCAATCTTTCCAGCTTTGCAAACAAGAAAGAACACTCAAAGCTGAAATGAAGATAATATTCAGAATAGGGACTGATCTTTCTTGAAACCAAGTGATAAAAATCGGAGTCGCCTCTAAAATCACAATTCTAGAATATAATAGTTAACAAATTGATTGTGATACATGCTAACAACATCCTTTGCTAAAGTTAATGATGAGAGTAAATGCAAAGAAACTAAAATTTTCAAAATAATGTTCAAAAGGGGAAAGACACCTTCCAACATGCAATATTAACAGCGCTTTGCAAGAAACACAACAAAGAACTTTCAAACTTGAAATACTTACAGCTCTAGCTCTCTTCAAGAGTCCTCGGCAACACATGTGACAAGAATTGTCCCCGACAACGGCCTCAGAAAAGTGTTGGTTCCCAGTTGTACACCTCTTTCGCTCGCCCTTGCACACTTGAAGAAAATGGTAAACAAAGATGAAAAACCCGCTAGTATGTTGTAGCCGGGGGAGGGTTTGACATCTAGACTAGACCGAACACAAAAAATAATTGAGAGGCAACTACAAAGGGTATGGTCAGTGCCCTGCTACTTCTGGATTTGCCTAAACCAAGGTGAGAGGACCTAAGGGGTAGCTTGCTCACATGGAGAGATTCTGCAATTCAACCTCTATGGGGATTTTTAGCACAAGGGAATATCAATGTTATCAGGGCTCAACCAAACTCGTTCATTCCATCCGGGAAGCGTTTTCACACGGAATGAACGATTGCACTAGATCACATACAAGCTACTCAAGAGAGATGAGGAAATGACTGCAATCTTCATTCTATAGAATATTGAACAATAGGGGTTGAATGTAAAACTGTAGCACTATGCTTTAAAACTTAAAATGCACACACATGTTAAGTATACAATATTTATGCATCTGTAGACAAATAACACTTATGATATGCAAATGGTGTATTACTTGTAGGGTAGGACAGGGTAAGACAAGTTGGATAATTATATAAAGGAAAGTGGCAGGTTGATGGCCTTCAAACAACAGGATATCTTGCAAGATTCATGACATTATTCCTTAGCACAGATGTATGAAAACTCAAATGCAAGCTAGTGGGAAATACCAAATGATCCTTTAAAGAATAGAACATACACTAAAACTAAACTTTAAAAAAAAAAAAATTCCTGTCAAATCCATAAGCCTAGGGTGACCAAACAAGTTATTCAACATGTTCTAAAATAATGCAGAACCCAGATCCATTCTCAAGATCATAACCAATAGTGAACATAAAACTAGATATCCAGTCAACAATATTTGCAAAACAGATTGCTGCATTTCATCAACAAGAAATAGCAAAGAACCACAAGCATCTTCATTAACTTGAAAAGAAATATTACAAACATCAATATTTCAAAATGTTGCCATGGGGACAAGATGATGAGTTGCTCTTTTGGCAAGGGAGACATAAAGATGCTCTCAAAGCTCACTAATGACTATACAACTGCATGCACCTTAGCAAGGGAGACAAGATCTACACACAACAATTGATCACTGAAACTCTTACAGAACCTAGACTTAGAGAAAATGAATACGTAAAACAATGACCAACAACATTTGAATAGAGGAGAAACCCCCTATTTATACATTTTAAAATTTGGAACTGTGGGTCGCCACTTTCAAAATTGCAAAGCAGCTCTTCAAATCCACCAAGATGCTTCCCGCTGGAAAATATTTCCTGCCACACCTGAAATCTTCATCCATTTGCAAGAAAATCATGGCCATAAATACCTCTATTGGGAATGATGAAGATTCTGCAACAAACTATTTTATTTTAACTGGAAATGCCAGTAAACATGAGCTAGAAGGTGGAAATTCGTGTTGGAGGCCGAACAGAGCATTTGCCATCATATGAAACTACTTAAAGATGTTCTTGACCGCGAGCTGGAGGGGGAAAAATCATTTGAGGAGCCAAACAAACTTTGTCACTTTGCGCAACAGCCCGAGATGCTTTGGACCACTCGCTTGCACAGCTGGAAACACCTGGACAATTGCCCTTCCCTTTATGCATGTCATGGAACACCCTGTTGCTACAATGATTTCCTGGGGATATTATGGATCCATGGCCACCTTGAATGATCTTCTTTGGAGTGGTCCACTTTGGATTTGCAAGCCTGCAATTTCTCTCCCATTAAGGAAATTGGACAAGCACAATAATGAAACAATGCAAAAGACTAAGGTTGTTTTCAATTTTTCACCTTTCGGCTCCAATTTGTTTTTCACATTTTGCATTTTGCAAATACACCTTTTTCACATCTGGCCTTTTAGAGCTTCCCTCATATTTTTTAATGTGAAAAATGCATTATTTTCACCCTCGGGGTTACCACGCCTCATTTGCAAATTTGCCAAGTCAACTTGCTGCCAGTGGTGAAAGCCTAGCCAGTTGTCTTCCACAGGGTCCTTGAATATGACGTATATGCCTATGTGGCATCTCCATGTCATGTCTGCTCACCAATATCTTTGCCGAAACTGATCTCAACATTACTTGTCTCCATATGCGGTTGAACTTTTTGGTCATCCATAGAGCACTTCATTGGCTGCCACATTTGCCTTGAACTTAGTTGAAATGCCCACCTTTTTATGTGGCAATGCCAGATCTTTGTATGCATGATGAATGCCAGTGTGCCACATGGCAGCTTTGCAGGCTTTCAACGTCCAATTAGTATTATTTTTATTGCAAGCCGTTACATCTCCATTGAGACCCCTCGAGACCATGAAACTTGGAGAATTCGCGGACTTACTGTGCTCTTGCCAAGTGGTGGTCTCGTGTTCATTTTGGGCTTTGTTGAAAAGTCTTGACTTAATACGCATCGTAGATCGGATTGTTTATACTTGAATGCATACCGTTGATCTCTCGGAATGCACTCAAGCTTTAACCTATGACCATGTATTGAGTTTTCAAGTTTGCTCTCGTGTCATTAGATCTGCCTTAGACGAGCAAATACGCTCCGTCGGATCATGATCCGAGGGGTGGAGCGTTATTGGATGCTTCCTATACTTGGCCCTAGGGACATGCCACTTGGCAGCCCTGTGGGCTTTCTGATGTTTTTTGCAAATAGTCCCCATTGCTTGAGCGCCATTGCGCTACGTGGCAACACCTTATGCTTCTTGACCTTTTGACCTATTTCGCTCGTTGGATCTGTTGCTGCTTCTTCGAGATCTTGACACTTGTTGATCTCGCATTTTCTCGCAGGGTCTTTGACTTTTCAAATCCTCGCTAGCCATTGGATCATCCTCGCCTGAGCAAATGCAAGCTGTAGATCTGCTTCCGTTTGAACGCAAACGACTACTTCACGGGGCTGAAATTTGACACCTGCGCTCCTGTCAAAAGATGTCCGCGAGACTGTCATACCTGTAATTCAGACAAATTTCATCGGGGACTTTGCTCATTGGGTTTTTGTCTTCAACATTCCTGTTTGCATTTTGCCTTTGGTCCTCGGTATTTTTGTCTTCCGCATTTTTGTATCGACAACAAACTTTTGCGGGCTTATTGTTCTCGACAGTTCTACTTCGGGCACTTTGTTTATTGGGACAATTGTTTCAGACATTTTGTCCGAGACAACTTTTCCGAAATATTCAACTCTCTCGGACACTTCTCCCACAACAATTCGGTCTTCAACATTTTTGTCTTCGTCGGGACAATTGTTTCAAGCTTTTTGTCTGAAACAATTTCCCCAAAGAAATTGAGTTTTGCATTTTTTCCAAAGAAATTGAATTTTACACTTTTTCCGAAACAATGGAATTTTACACTTTTTTAGACTTTTTATAGCGGACAAAATGTTCGACGGAAATAAACCTTCGGGGTTTTTTGCTGCAAACAAAATGTTTGAAACAAACAGGGCTTTGGGATTTTTGCCAACACTTTGGCTGAAACATAGAATTTTCTTGGACTTTTTGCACGATTAAAATAACTGAAGGAAATAGACCTTTGGAACTTTTACATGGGCATTTTGCCCAAACGAAATAGTCCTTCCGCATATGCTAAGTAAAGACCGAATTAGCACTTAGTCGATTCAACATAAATTGTGACCTTTGACACGGATAGTTGAAGACATAAATTGGGCTAAGGACTTAGGCTTTGATTCTTTAATTGCGCTGGGGTTAATCCCACATCCCGCATCCCGCATCTTAGTGGCCACGATGGGGTTAATAGATCTCTGTTTCTGCTTGAAAGGCTTGCTATCAGGTTGCAATGAGATGACATGTTGGAACAAGTCTTCCCTATACGCTTTCAGCTTAGAATAAGACCATGCTAGACAATCTTGTTACCTTTTAAGCAACTGCATGTAATGTTTCTTCTCAGCTGCACTTAGGTGAGTACTTAGCAAAACCTTCCTTGGATTCTCATGAAAACTCAAGTTGCTCTCAGTCACGTCTTTTGAGATGCATGAGTCTCTTGATTTGATTCTATGAGCTCCATCCAAAGACGCTTCTAAACTTACCAGTCCTCTAGGGAGAGTGTTTCTTTTCAGTTGAATGTTCTTCCCAAACAAGGTTTCCTTTCCATCACAAATCTGAACCATAAATTCCAAGTCTATGAGCTGATCATTAAATTCAACTTCACAATTTAGAATCTTTTTGATCTGGTCATCATTATCAAACCCCTGCCAATGATGAACATTGTCTGGGATTGAAGGCCTAACAAGCACCTCCACTTGATACTGATAATGAGGGACTATATTAGCAATATCAAACAGAGCACCTAACCCTGTGAGTCTATCAGCTTCTTCATTGAAACTTCTATCGTGATAACAAATGTTGAATGCATCAAAAAATTCAAGCAAATCCCGAACAACTTTCTGATATTGTTTCAACGTTTTATTCTTGGTGGCATAAGCACTGCGGACTTGCTTTACCACTAGCTCTAAATCACCCTTTACAAATCAAATTTTTAATTTTATATTCACGGGCAATCCGCAAACCAAGCAAGAGTGCCTCAAAAGTATTATTCGTGCACTCAAAGGATAGAAGAAAAAAAACATGAAATATTTACCATTCGGGGCATAGAAGACAACCCTAGTGCCATTTCCAGGATTGGAGCAAGCCTCATCAAAACACATCTTCCAAACTGCACCTTTGTAAGGTTCGACATCAAGAACAACCGGCTGTTCACTAGTATCAACATTCCCAACAAAGTTGATCAATTCAACATTTGTATACAATACTTCATTCAAAGCACGTTCCACATCTTCAATCACATGTAGCATCTTCGGCTCTCTATAAAACTTGACCATCTTACCCTCCAACGGAATGGTGGTGTAGGAAAGGTCCATCTGCACCCTTCCACTCATGCTAGCAGTCCATTTTTGTGACATCCCTCACTTAGGTGGGCAGTCTACAACTACCACGTCCATATTCAGGTACTTACCAGGATGAACTGCCAACTGTACAACTAATCCCTTGACTTGTCCCACAATTGGTACCTCTCGTGAGTCCATGGCATAACACTTGCGAGCTCATTTAGGACACCAAGGGGCATTACGTTACAAGAAGCACCAGAATTAAACATGCAGTTATGAACAACCAGACTATTGATCAACAGGGTTGTGTAAAACGGATCCACATTCAACCGACTTTCCACCAATGTAGTCCCCAAATAGACCTCCAAAGTGGGTTCAACAACCTCTTTTGATTCTTCATCACTTTCTGGGGGTGTTTGGGGTAACTCAATTTCATGCGAAGCGGACTTCTCACCAAATTCCAAGTATTCGAATGCTCTCTTCCTATGTTCATGTATTCTTAATAATTTAACAAGTGGCATTATGATTTTCAGTTGGCTTAACACTTGGGCCATATCGCATATGCCGTAGCGAGGAAGAAGGGTATTTGATGGAAGGGTAACAACGCATTTAGCTGGAATACAATCACTTAAGGTCAGAAGTGGAGTAGGCTAGGATGGATTAACATTTTTATCAACAGCCTTCAAAGGTGTATTTATTTTAAACTCATTAGCACCCTTAGGGATACTAGACAATATGGGTACCGTATTCTTGGCTGGAGCACCTCTAGGCTTAGCAAATTGGAAAATGGGAACTAGCTTGGAAGCTTTAGGGATTGCTGTGGTTTTCTTAGCCTCCCTATTAGCATCCCTTGCTTTTGGATTTGCTCCTCAAATGATACTCTTTCTCCTTGGCAATTGTTGCATTAATTACAACTCCCAGTCCTCAAATGACAGAATCCCCCCATCATATTTCTTAATCATGGAGCGTAAGAAATCGAAATCATGAATGGGTAATTCATATGCTTGTGCCATATTAATGTCACAAGCAAACTCAGGAGTTGAGACACTTACCTTTTCAACTGCACTCCAAAACCGATCAAGAGTGACAACACTCAATAATTCTGTGGAGGTAGTCAATTCGCTTCGGGGGCTTTGATAATTGAACATCAAAATCTCATCATCGGATGACGTGGAGTCAAGTTCATCTGCATCTTCATCAATCGGTTCGGCTGTATTACAATGGGATGTGGAAGGAAGCACTTGTTGCACCAATCAATATCAATGTCACAAGCTGCAACATTCACTTTGGCGTCTAAAGGATCATGCACTTCTTTTCCAGCCCCTCTATTCTGGTTTTTATCTGTTTTGTCTTCATGTGTAGGCCTCTTCCCTCTATCATTATCTTGATTGTGGAAAGCAGGTCCCCTTTGTTCTTGATTTGGATGTGGAGGCCTTTTTTGACTGGTAGACAAATGAGGGATACCCTTATCAGCTTTGGCCAACTTGTATGACATTGCTTTGATAGTGGAGGCCAATGTTTTAACAGTCTCCTCAAAGTTGGCTGTCTTTGTGGACTGTGTCTTTTCCGGATTGACCAGCTTCACATCAGCCCACTTGTTCATGGGCTTTCCCACAACCTTTATGTTATTCTCAATTTGGATGGCCATATTGAATGCCAACAACAGGTTAGTGGGAGCCTTGTCCCTCAACTAGTATGCAACCTTCTTATCAAAGGCATCACATATTTATCAAGCAAGTTGCTACATCATGGTCTTGTCGAACTGCATATTGAAGTCCTGCACACATTCAATAGGATTCTTTTTAATATTTTCAAACTCAACGCAAAGAAACCTGGGATGAACTCTTTCACCATATTAAATTTTGAAAACATTCTTCATCTCTTCTCATGAATTAATGCATCCACAAGGAAGGAAATGAACCATTCACGAGCGTCTTCTTCCAACGTGTGCACAAACAGTTTAATGCACACATCCTAATGCTCAACCTCATAATCTTCAATGATATTGCGAAAAGCCCTCAAGTGTTGATCACCACTCACTGCATTGTTCTCTTGAAACTTTGGAAGGCATTTCCTTACTTCATTTGGGACTTCATTAGGATAGCTTGCCATTTTATCAAAATTGATAATTCTGGAAACACGGAATGCATGACGCTCATTCTCATCTTGGTCCCTATGCCTCATGATTGGTTCAATGGGAGGTTCAAGAACAAATGGCAAAGACATATGAGGGGGTGAATGAGGTGGACTTGGTGGATCAAACTTGGGAGGGGATTCAACTAGTTGAGAAAGCGCTGGGTAATACACAGGACTATAGGTTTTAGAGTGACCAAAAGAGCTATGAAAGTCCTCAACAATGGGAAATTCAACAAAAATCTCAAGATTATCAAAATCTTGGTAGTCAGGACACTCTTTAGCAGCTGAACTTTGTCCTTCAACAGGTCTCCAAACTTGTCTCCCTCTTCTTTGATGCAAACTTAGGGGTGAGACAAGCCTTTTGGATGAGTCACCTTTGAAGGATGATCTCAATCCTTCCAGTTTTGCAAACAAGAAAGGACACTCAAAGCTGAAATGAAGATAATATTTAGAACAGGGACTGATCTTTCTTGAAACCAAGTGATAAAAATCGGAGTTGCCACTAGAATCACAGTTCTAGATTATAACAGTTAACAAATTGATCGTGATACACGCTGACAACATACTTTGCTGAAGTTGATGAGAGTAAAAGCAAAGACACTAATTTTTTTAGAATAATGTTTAAAAGGGGAAAGACACCTTCCAACATGCAATATTAACAACGTTTTGCAAAAAACACAGTAGAAGTCAAATTGTCAACTCTTCAATTCCTAGCACGTCCCCAATGGAGTGCTGCGACGGTGACGGCTTAGATAGCCCAAATGTAGCAAATAACAATAGAGAACTTTCAAACTTGAAATACATATAGCTCTAGCTCTCTGCAAGAGTCCTCGGCAACATGGGTGACAAGAATTGTCCTCGACAATGACGTCAAATAAGTGTTGGTTCCGAGTTGTACTCTTTCGCTCGGCCTTGCACACTTGAAGAAAATGACAAACAAAGATGAAAAACCCGCTAGTATGTCATTGTAGTCGGGGGAGGGTTTGACATCTAGACTAAATCGAATGCAAAAAATGACTGAAAGGCACCTACAAAGGGTATGGTCAGCGCCCTTTTACTTTTGGCTCTATCTGAATGAAGGTGAGAGGACCTAAGGGGTAGCTTGCTCACATGGAGATATTCTTAAATTCAACCTCCATGGGGATTTTTAGTACACGATAATATAAATGTGACTAGGGCACATCCAAACTTGTTCACTCCACACGAGAAGGGTTGTCACACGGAATGAACAAATGCACTAGATCACATACAAGCTACTCAAGACAGATGAGGAAATCATTGCAATCTTCATTCTATAGAATATTCAACAACAGGGGTGGAATGGAAAACTGCAGCACTATGCTTCAAAACATAAAACACAGATTCATGTTAAGTATACAATATTTATGCATCTGCAAACAAATAACACTTAAGATATGCAAAGGGTGTATTACTTGTAGGGTAGGACAGGGTAGGACAAGTTGGATAATTATAAAAATGGCGGCATGCTGGTGGCCTTCAAACAACAGGTTATCTTGCAAGATTCATGACATGATTCCTTAGCACAGATCTATGAAAACTCAAATGCAAGCTAGTGGTACCAAATGATCCTTGAAAGAATTGAACATACACTGAACTAAACTTTCAAAAAAAAACTCTTCTCTATCAAATCCATAAACCTAGGGTGCCCTAACAAGTTTTCAACATGTTCTAAAATAATGCAGAATGGGTTTTATAACCCAGATCCATGCTCAAGATGATAACAAGTAATGAACATAAAACTAGATATCCAGTCAACAATATTTGCAAAACAGATTGCCGCACTTCATCAACATGAAATAGCAAAGAACCACAAGCATATTCATTAACTTGAAAAGAAATATTACAAACATCAATATTTAAAAACGCTGTCAAGGGGACAAGCATGGTGAGATTGCTCTTTTGGCAAGGGAGACATAATGATGCTCTCAAAGCTCACTAATGGCTATACAATTGCATCCACTTTGGCAAGAGAGACAAGATCTATACACAACAATTGATCACAAAAACTCTTGTAGAACCTAGACATAGAGAAAATGAACACCCAAAACAACGACCAACAACCTTTGAATAGTGGAGAAGTCCTCTATTTATCCATTTTCAAAACTAGAACTGTGGGTCGCCACTTTAAAAATTGCGAAGCAGCCTTTCAAATCCGCCAAGATGCTTCTAGCTAGAAATATTCCCAGTCACACTTGAAATCTTCATCCATTTGCAAGAAAATCATGGCTATAACTGCCTCTACTGGGAATGATTAAGATTTTGCAACAAACTATTTGATTTCTTAACTGGAAATGCGAGTGAACATGCGCTCAAAGGTGAATTTGTGATGGAGGCCGAACAGACCATTTGTCATCATATGAAACTGTCGAAAGATGCTCTTGACCGCGAGCTAGAGGGGGAAAAATCGTTTGAGGAGCCAAACAAACTGTCGCTTTGCGCAATCGCCCGGAGATGCTTTGGACTACTCGCTTACACAGCTGGAAACTCCTCGACAATTGCCCTTCCCTTTATGCACGCCATGGAACAACCTGCTCCTGCAATGATTTCTTGAGAATATTATGGATCCATGGCCACTCTGAATGATCTTCTTTGGAGCAGTCCACTTTGGATTTGCAGGCCTGCAATTTCTCTCCCACGCAGGAACTTGGACAAGCACAACAATGAAACAATGCAAAAGACTTAGGTCATTTTCACCTTTCGGGTCCAATTTGTTTTTCACATTTTGCATTTTGCAAATTCGCTTGTTTCATATCTAGCCTTCCAGGGCTTCCCTCATATTTGTTTTTGCAAAAAATGCATTATTTTCACCCTCGGGGTTACCACGCCTCATTTGCAAATTTGTCAAGTCAACTTGCTACTAGTGGTGAAAGCCTAGCCAATTGCCTTGCACAGGTTCCTTGAATATGGCGTATATGCCTATGTGGCATGACCATGTCACGTCTACTCACCAATATCTTTGCTCAAACTGACCTCAACATTACTGGTCTCCATATGCAGTTGAACTTTTTGTTCATCCATAAAGCACTTCACTGGCTGCCACATTTGCCTTGAACTTTGTTGAAATGCCCACCTTCTTATGTGGAAAATGCCAGATCCTTGTATGCATGATGAACGCGAGCGTGCCACATGGTAGCTCTGCGGGCTTTCAATGTACATTTAGCATTTTTTTTATTGCAAGTCGGTAGATCTCCATTGAGACACCCCAAGACCATGACACCTGGAGAATCCGCGTGCTTACTGCGCTCTTGCCAAGTGGCAGTTCTGTGTTCATCCAGGCTTTGTTGAAAGTCTTGACTTAATACGCATCATAGATTGGATTGTGTACACTTGAACGCGTATCATTGATATCTAAAAATGTGCTCTATCTTTACCCTGTTACCATGTATTGACTTTTCAACTTTGCTCTCGCACCGTGAGATCTAGTTTAGAAGAGCAAATGCGTTATGTCGGATCATGATCCAAGGGATGGAGTGTTGTTTGATACTGCTTGTGCTTCATCTCGGGGACATGCCACTTGGCAGCCCCATGGGCTTTTTGAGGTTCTCTGCAAATAGTCCCAATTGCTTGAGCGCTATCGTGCTGTGTGGCAGCGCCTTATGCTTCTTGACCTTTTGACCTATTTTGCTTGCCGTTGGATCTGTTGTTGCTTGCTTACTTGTCGATCTCGCATTCTCTCGTAGGGTGTTTGACTTTTCGAATCCTCGCTCGCCTTTGGATCGTCGCTCGAGCTAAAGCGAGCCATAGATTTGCCTCCGTTTGAACTCAAACGACTACTTCACGGTGCCTAAATTTGATGCTCGCGCTCATGTGAATAGACATTTGAGAGACTGTCATAACTGTAATTCGGACAAATTTCCTCGGGGACTTTGCTCATCGGGCTTTTTGTCATCAACATTCATGTTTGTGTTTGGCCTTTGGTCCTCGACATGCTTGTCTTCGGCATTTTTGTATCGACAACAGTTATTGCGAGCTTTTTGTTCTCGACAATTCTACTCCTGGGTCCTTTGTTTATCGGGACATTTGTTTCGAACATTTTGTCCGGGACAATTTTTTCGAAATATTGAACTCTCTCGGACATTTCTCCCGCAACAATTCAGTCTTAGGCATTTTTGTCTTCGTCGGTACAATTGTTTCAAGCATTTTGTCCGAAACAATTTCCTCAGAGAAACTAAGCTTTGCATTTTTTCCAAAGAAAATGAACTTTACACTTTTCTCGAAACAATGGAATTTTGTCGGGTTTTTGTGTGAACAAAATGCCCGCAAGAATTCGGCTTTCGGATTTTTTATAGTGGACAAAATGTTTGATAGAAATAAGCCTTTCGGCTTTTTTGCCGCAGACAAAATGTCCGAAACAAATACGTCTTCGGGACTTTTGCCAACACTTTGGCTGAAACATAGAATTTTCTTGGACTTTTTGCACGATTAAAATGCCCAAAGGAAATAGACCTTCGGAACTTTTGCGCGGGCATTTTGCCCAAACGAAATAGTCCTTCCGCATATGCTAGGTAAAGACCGAATTAGCACTTAGCCGATTCAACATAAATTGTGACCTTTGACATAAAAAGTTGAAGACAGAAATTGGGCTAAGGACTTAGGCTTCGATTCTCGAATCGCGCTGGACTTAGGCACGTACACTTGACAAGGGCCCAATTGCTTCAGTATAATTTTGGGCTCAAACACTGGTCCTTGCCTAGGGATGCATACCCCCTGCAGGGGTGCAAAGAACCCCAAAACGTAAGATCAGGTGCCAATGCAATGGGCTACGGAGTCAAGACTTGGGCAAATTACCAACAAATACTAATGGAGGCTCAATAAAACAATGGCAGACTGACAAAAACAGAGTAGGAAGATCTGAAAATGAACATGTGACAGAAAACACAAAGGGAAACTGTACAAATAAACCAGAAGTAGAGGGGCAACAAAGCAACAGAAGGACAAAGCAACAAAACACTATACAATTATGTACACAGTTGCAAGTTATGGGCTCAATCAAGGAAGTGTTTTGAATGTCTGTCATTAACTGGTAGCTCCAATATTTCACCATCCAGATCTCTCCAAAAAAAGGTGTTGCCCAATCCTGTAGTCAATCGAATAGGGACCCATCGACAAGGGATCAAATTTGCCATGCTTATCTTTATCCTCATGCTTGCTGTCCCGAAGTAGAATGAGATCACTTACTTGGAAGGTTCTTGGAGTGACCTTCCTATCAAATATATATTCTTCAGCGTTTTTTTGAACTTGAGTTGTCTTTCATGAGCTTGTCTTCGAACTTCATCAAGCTCAATAATTTGGTTCATCCTTCTTTCATAGTGGTTGATCTGCTTATCGTCCTTTAGTTGCTGCATGAGATGATATGTGAGCAACTGTAAATTCATAGGTAGAACTGCTTGAGCTCCATGAATAGGCTCGAAAGGGCTTTTCCCTGTAGCTCTCTTAGGCATAATCTTATCAACCCATAAGGCAAACTTCAACTGTTCACCCCACTTCTTATTTGCTTCCAATGTTCGTCTGATGATCTTGAGCAAGTTCTTGTTATTGAATTCTGCTTGCCCATTCTTCTGAGGGTTGTAATTGGCAGCGTAGGTCAACTCAGTCCAGATCTCTCCAGAAAAAGGTGTGTTCCCCAATCCGACAGTCAATGGAATAGGGACCCATCCACAAGGCATCAAATTTGCCATGTGTACCTTTCTCTTCATGTCTGCTATCCCAAAGTTGAACCAGATCACCTACTTTAAAGGTTCTTGAAGTGACCTTCCTATCAAATATCTTCTTCAGCTTTTCCTTGAACTTGAGGTGTCTTTCATGAGCTTGTCTTTGAATTTCATCAAGCTCAATAATCTGGGTCATCTTGCTTTCAGAGTGGTTGATCTGCCCAATGTCCTCTAGTTGCTGCATGAATTGATAGGTGGAAAACTGTAAATTCATAGACATAACGATTGCTTGAGTTCCATAAACAAGCTCAAAAGCGCATTTTCCTGTAGCTCTCTTAGGCGTAATCCAATCAACCCATAAAGCAAACTTCAGTTGTTCACTCCATTTCTTATTTGATTCCAATGTTCGTTTAATGATCTTGAACAAGTTCTTATTGGATTCTGCTTGCCCATTCCGCTGAGGGTTGTAATTGGAAGCGTAGGTCAACTCAATTCCGTACTCTTTGCACAATGCCCCTAAATGTTTGGCTTTGAAGCTCATGGCATTGTTAGCAATAACCTTAACAGGCACACCAAATCTACAAATAGTTTGATTCAACAAAAAATCCATTACTACTTAGTGTTGCTTTGTTTGTAGGGACCGTCTCAACCCATTATGTGAAGTAATCAGTTGCAACTAGTATCCAACTGTGTCCAGCGCTTGAATCAATAATTTCTCCAATGAAATCCATTGCTTCAATTGTCACATGCTGCAAGGGAAGAGAACCTCAAGCTTTCATCCTCAAGCTTTCATATTTTTTGACTTTCTAAGCAACATCTTTAAACAACGATGGCCACCAAGCGAGCTTTTAGAATTTTATGAGCTGTGACTTTAGGCGCAAAATGGCCACAACATACTCCACTATGGAAGACTTCAATTAGGGCAGCGGTTTGTTCTTCTAGCATGCATCGTAGGAGAACCCCATCTGGATTCTTCCATGCTAGTCCGTTTTTAGTCAAGAGGTATTTTTGGAAAACAAGTTTGAGAGTTCTTTAATTCTTATCCAAGTCAAGGGGACAGTTCAGATTTTGCAAGTAATAAACGACGTCTCTATACCATGGAGACATGCTAATTTGGCTCAAAGAATCATCAACATTCAGAACAACAGTGTTCACCTCAATAGTGTGCAAATTTGTCTCAACGATAAGCTTGGCTAGATCCATCCCTCTTACTAACTTGGTGGTTTGAATATCCATGTCATACTCTTGCAACTTGTTGACCCACTTGCATCTCTTGCTGGGTACTTCAATTTGAGTCAAGACGTCCTTCACCATGGTATGTGAGACATAAACAACAATCTTTGAACTCAGAATATAAGCCTTGAACGTCTTGACAGCTTTCAAGAGAGCAAAAGCTTGCTTTTCCATGATGGTATAGTTCAGTTCAGGGCCTTTCATAGCTTTGCTAAAGAAAGCTATGGGCTGCTCATGACTGTCTTCATTCTTTTGCAATAGAACAACAACTATATTATATAATACAAAAGAGAATATTTGAAATAGTTTAATGTAATCAGGGCTGGCCAAAACAGGGGCAGACTTTAAAGCTCCCTTGATGTTGTTGAACGCTTGCACGGCCTTCTCCTCCCACTTGATGATCTGGTCCTTCCTCAGCATAGAAGTAATAGGCAGAGTAATCTCTGCAAAATTGAGCACAAACCTCCTTACAAAGTCAATTTGTCCAAAGAAAGACTGAATTCCTTTTTTGGACTGCAGGATAGGTACTTCGTCAATGGTTTTGACCCTTTCAAGGTCAATCATGATACCATCCTTGGACACTATATGTCCCAACAACTTGGCCTTTTATACTCCAAAGTGGCACTTCTTCGGATTAAGTGAAATGCCGAACTCCTTACCTCTGATCAACACTTCTCCCAGAGGCTCTAAATGTTTTTTTCTAGTCTTGGAGTACACAGTAATGTTGTCTTGATACACCACAATGAACTGGTTAATTATCCTTGTAAAAGCGACGTCCATAGCTCGTTGGAACGTTGCACCAACATTCATCAACCCGAAAGACATCCTCATATATACATACGTGCCCCAAGGCATTGTGAACACAGTCTCGGATCTCTCGGATTCCTTCACCACAACGTGGTTGTACCTTGAGAAGCCTTCTAAATAACATCTTTGATCCAATAACACTTTGCAATAGGTTCTCCATATTGGGTAGGGGATAATTCTTTCAAAGAAGCTTTATTCAAATTGTGAAAATCCACACACAAGTGAATGTCGCCATTTTTTTGTCATAGGGACTAAAACGGTTACCCATGATGAATCCCTGATGGGCTGAATGATACCACTGTCCCTTGGCTTCTTTAACTCATCTTGCATTTTAGTGGCCAAGATGGCGTTAATAGGTCTCTGTTTCTGCTTGAATGGCTTGCTGTCAGGCTGCAAGGGGATGACATGTTGTAACAAGTCTTCCCTATACGCTTTTAGCTCAAAATAAGACCATGCTAGACAATCCTAGTAACTTTATAAGCAACTGCATGTAATCTTTCTTCTTAGCTGCACTTAGGTAAGTACCCAACGAAACCTTCTTTGGATTCTCATGATAACCCAAGTTGCACTCAGTCACGTCTTTTGAGATGAATCTCTTGATTTGATTCTATGAGCTCCAACAAAAGACGCCTCTAAACTTACCAGTCTTCTAGGGAGCGTGTTTGTCTTCCGCTGAATGATGTCCTTCCCAAACAAGGTTTCATTTCCATCACAAACTTGAACCATAGATTCCAGGTCAATGAGCTGATCATGGAACTCAGCGTCACAATTTAGAATCCTTCTGATCTGGCCATCATCATTAAACACCTGTCAATGATGAACATTGTCTGGGATGGAAGGCCTAACAAGCACCTCCACTTGATACTGACAATGAGGGCTTGTATTGGCAATATCAAATTGAGTGCCTAACCCTGCGAGTCTATCAGTTTCTTCGTTGAAACTTCTATGTGATAACAAATGTTAAATGGATCAAAAAATTCAAGCAAATCCCAAACAACATTCCAATATTATTTCAACCTTTTATTCTTGCAGTATTTTTCGTGCACTCAAAGGACAACTAAAAAGAAAACATGAAACATTTACCATTCGGGGCATAGAATACAACCTCAGCTCCATTTCCAAGGTTGGAGCAAGCCCCATCAAAACACATTTTCCAAACTGCATCTACATCAAAAACATAAGGTTGTTCACTAGTATCAACATTCCCAACAAAGTTCCCCAATTCAACATCTGTGTACAATATTTCATTCAGAGCACGTTTCGGATCTTCAATCACATGTAGCATCTTCGGCTCTCTATAAAGATTGAACATCTTACCCTCCACCGAAATGTTGGCATAGGAAAGGTCCATCTGCACACCACCCATGCTAGCAGCCCATTTTCGTGATAGTAGCATCCCCCACTTAGGCAGCCAGTCTACAACTACTACATCCATATTCAGATACTTATCAGGTTGAATTGCCAACTGTACAACTAATCACTTGACTCTTCCGACAATTGGGACCTCTCGTGAGTCCATGGCATAACACTTGTAAAACGTTGATGTAATCTTCACTCCGAGCTTATTTAGGACACCCAAGGGCATTATGTTACAAGAAGCACCAGAATCAAACATGCAATTGTGAACAACTAGACCATTGATCAACAGGGTTGTATAAAACGGATCCACATTCAGCCAACTTTCCACCAATGCAGTTCCCAAATAAACGTCCGAATCGGGTTCAACAACCTCTTCTAATTCTTCATCACTTTCTAGGGGTGTTTGGGGTAACTCAATTTCATTCGAAGCTGACTTCGCACCAAATTCCACGTACTCGAATGCTCTCTTCCCATGTTCAAAAATTCTTAAAAATTCAACAAGTGGCACAGTGATTTTCAGTTGGCTCAACACTTGGGCCATATCACATATGCTGTACTAAGGAAGTAAGAGTATTTGGTGGAAGGGTAACAACACCTTCAGCTGGAATACAATCACCTAAGGTCTGAAGTGGAGTAGGCAAGGATGGATTAACATTATTATCAACAACCTTCAAAGGTGGATTTTGTTTAAACTCATTAGCACCCTTAGGGATACCAGACAATATTGGTACCCTACTCTTCGCTGAAGTGCCTCTAGATTGGCTTGGAAGCTTTAGGGACTGCTGTGGTTTTCTTAGCCTTCTTATTAGCATCCCTTGCCTTTGGATTTGCAGGGGTATGTCTTGAGGAGCAACAACCTGATATTTTCTCTTCAAGTGATACTCTTTCTTTTGGGCAATTGCTGCATTAATTAGCAACTGCATGTCTGCAACTGACGGAATCCCCCCATCATATTTCTTAATCATCATGAAGCATAAAAAATCGAAATCATTAATGGGTAATTCATATGCTTGTGCCATATTAATGTCACATGCACACTCAGGGGTTGGGACACTTACCTTTTCAACAACACTCCAAAATTGATCAACAATGACAACACTCAACAATTCCGTGGAGGTAGTCAATTTGCTTCGGGGGCTTTGACAATTGAACATCAAAATCTCATCACCGGATGACATGGACTCAAGTTCATCTGCATCTTCATCAATCGGTTCAGCTGTATCACATGGGGGTGTGGAAGGAAGCACTTGTTACACCAATCAATATCAACAATGTCACATTCTGCAGCATTCACCTTGACATTTAAAGGATCAAGCACTTCTTTTCCAGCCCCTCTATTTTGGTTTCTATTTGTTCTCTTTTCATGTGCAGGGCTCTTACCTCTATCATTATCTCGATTGTGGAAAGTAGGACCCCTTTGTGCTTGATTCGGATTTGAAGCCCTTTCTTGACTTTTAGACACATGAGGGATCCCTTTATCAGTTGTGGCCAACTTGTATGACATTTCTTTGACAATGGAGACCAAAGTTTTAATAGTCTCCTTAAGGTTGGCTGTCTTTGTAGATTGTCTTTTTTGGATTGATCATCGTCACATCAGCTCGCTTGTTCATGGGCTTTCCCACAACTTTTATGTTATTTTCAATTTGGATGGCCATATTGAATGCCAACCATAGGTTAGTGGGAGCCTCGTCCTTCAAGTAGAACACAACCTTCTTATCAAAGGCATCACAGTATTTTATCAAGCACGTTGTATCACTGGACCTGATGTTCTCGGGCAGCCTCATCATGGTCTTGTTGAACTGTGTATTGAAGTCATGCACACATTCGTTAGGATTCTTTTTGATATTTTCAAACTCAGCTAAAAGAAACTTGGGATGAATTGTTTCACCATATTGAATTCTGAAAACATTCTTCATCTCTTCCCATGAATTAATGCATCCATGGGGACGGGAATTGAACCATTCACCAACGTCTTCTTCCAACATGTGCACAAACAATTTAATGCACACATCCTCATGCTCAACCTCATAATCCTCAATAATATTGTGAAATGTCCTCAAGTGTTGATCACCACTCACTGCATTGTTCCCTTGAAACTTTGGAAGGCATTTCCTTACTTCATTTGAGATTTCATTAGGATACCCTGCCATTTCATCAAAATTGATAGACCTGAATCTGGAAACACGGTTATTCTCATCTTGATCCCTATGCCTCATGATTGGTTCAATGGAAGGTTCAAGAACAAATGGCAAAGGGATATGAGGGGGTGAATGAGGTGGACTTGGTGGATCAAACTTGGGAGGGGATTCAACTGGTTGGGTAATACACATGACTATAGGTTTTAGAGTGACCAAAAGAGCTATGAAAGTCCTCAATAATGGGAAATTCAACAAATTTCTCAAGCTTATCAAAATCTTGGTAGTCAGGACACTTTTTAGAAGCTGAACTTTATCCTTCAAGAGGTCTCCAAACTTGTCTCCCTCTTCTTTGATGCAAACTTAGGGGCGAGACAAGCCTTTTGGACGAGTCACCTTTGAAGGATGATCTCAATCCTTCCAGCTTTGCAAACAAGAAAGAACACTCAAAGCTGAAATGAAGATAATATTCAAAACATGCACCGATCTTTCTTGAAACCAAGTGATAAAAATCAGAGTCGCCATTAGAATCACAATTCTAGAATATAACAGTTAACAAATTGATTGTGATACATGATGACAACATACTTTGTTGAAGTTAATGATGAGAGTAAAAGCAAAGACACTAAAATTTTCAGAATAATGTTTAAAATGGGAAAGACACCTTCCAACATGCAATATTAACAACATTTTGCAAAAAACACAACAGAATTCAAATTGCCAACCCTTGTGGAGTGTTGCGACATTGACGGCCAAGATAGCATAAATGTAGCAAATAACAGAGAACTTTTGAACTTGAAATACTTATAGCTCTAGCTCTTGCAAGAGTCCCCGACAACACGGATGACAAGAATTGTCCTCGGCAATGACGCCATAAAAGTGTTGGTTCCCAGTTGTACACCTCTTTCGCTCGGCCTTGCACATTTGAAGAAAATGGCAAATAAAGATGAAAAACCCGCTAGTATGTCGTTGTAGATGGGGGAGGGTTTGGCATATAGACTTGATCGAATGTAGAAACTGATTGAGAGGCACCTGCAGAGGGTATGGTCAGCGCCCTTCTACTTCTGGCTCTACCTGAACCAAGGTGAGAGGCTCTGGTCAAATCTATAAACCTTGGGTGCCCTAACAAGTTATTCAACATATTCTAAAATAATGCAAAAAGGGTTTTATAAACCAGATCCATGCTCATGATGATAACCAATAATGAACATAAAACTAGATATCCAGTCAACAATATTCACAAAACCGATTGTTGCACTTCAACAGGGAATAACAAAGAACCATAAGCATCTTCATTAACTTGAAAAAAATATAACAAACATCAATATTTAAAAATGCTGCTAAGGGGACAAGCATGGTGAGATTGCTCTTTTGGCAAGGGAGACATAAAGATGCTCTCAAAGCTCACTAATGGTTGTACAACCGCATCTACCTTAGTAAGGGAGACAAGATCTACAAACAACAATTTATCTTAGAAACTCTTGTAGAACCTACACTTAGAGAAAATGAACACCTAAAACACTGACCAACAACCTTTGAATAGAACTGTGGGTCGCCACTTTAAAAATTGCGAAACAACCCTTCAAATCCACCAAGATGCTTCCAGCTGAAAATATTCCCAGCCACACCTGAAATCTTCATCCATTTGCAAGAAAATCATGGCCATAACTGCCTCTACTGGGAATGATGAAGATTCTGTAGCAAACTATTTGATTTCTTAACTGGGAATGCCAGTGAACATGAGATGGAAGGTGGAAATTCAATATGGAGGCCGAACAGACCATTTGTCATCATATGAAACTGCCTAAAGATGTTCTTGATTGCGAGTTGAAGGGGGAAAAATCGTTTGAGAAGCCAAACAAACTTTGTCACTTTGTGCAACCACTCAGAGATGCTTTGGACCACTCGCTTGCACAACTGGAAACTCTTGAACAACTGCGCTTCCCTTTATGCACTCCATGGAACAACCTGCTCCTGCAATGATTTCTTTGGAATACTATGGATCCATGGCCACCCTGAATGATCTTCTTGGAGTGGTCCACTTTGGATTTGCAAGCCTACAATTTCTCTCCCATGGAGGAACTTGGACAAGCACAACAATGAAACAATGCAAAAGACCTTGGTCATTTTCAACTTTTCACCTTTCAGCTCCAATTTGTTTTTCACATTTTGCATTTTGCAAATTCGCCTTTTTCACATCTAGCCTTTTAGGGCTTTTCTCATATTTTTTAATGCAAAAAATTGCATAATTTTCACCCTTGGGGTTACCACACCTCATTTGCAAATTTGCCAAGTCAACTTGCTACTAGTGGTGAAAGCCTAGCCAATTGCCTTGCACAGAGTCCTTGTATATGACGTATATGCCTATGTAGCATGGACGTGTCACGTCTGCTCAATATCTTTGCTCAAACTGACTTCAACATTACTTGTCTCCATATGCGGTTGAACTTTTTGTTCATCCATAGAGCACTTCATTGGCTGCCACATTTGCCATGAACTTCGTTGAAATGCCCACCTTATGTGGCAATGGCAGATCCTTGTATGCATGATGAATGGGAGCGTGCCACATGGCAACTGTACGGGCTTTCAACGTCCATTTAGCATTATTTTTTAATCTCCATTGAGACCCTTGAGACCATGACACCTGAAGAATCCGTGGGCTTATTGTGCTCTTGCCAAGTGGTGGTCCCACATTCATTATGGGCTTCATTGAAAAGTCTTGGCTTAATGCACATCATAGATCGAATTGTGTACACTTGAACGCGTACCGTCGATCTTTGGGAACGTGCTCGATCTTCAGCGTGTGACCATTTATTGACTATTCAACATTGCTCTTGTGCCGTCAAATCTAGCTTAGGCGAGAAAATGTGTTTCATCGGATCGTAATGTGAGGGATGGAGTGTTATTGGATACTGCCTTTACTTGGCCACGGGGACGTGCCACTTAGCAGCCCCACGGTCTTTCTGAGGTTCTTTTCAAACAGTCCCAATTGCTTGAGCACCATCGTGTCGCGTGGCAACACTTTATGCTTCTTGACCTTTTGACCTATTCCGCTCGTTGTCGGATTTGTTGCTTCCTTGAGATCTTTATACTTGTCGATCTCGCGTTCTCTCACATGGTCTTTGCCTTTTCGAATCCTCGCTTGCCATTGGATCATCCTTGCCTGAGCAAATACGAGCCGTAGATCTGCGTCCATTTGAAATCAAACGGCTACTTCACGGAGCCTAAATTTGACGCCTGCACTCCTGTCAAAAGACGTTTACGAGACCGTTATACCTGTAATTTCAGAGCAATTTCTTTGGGGACTTTGCTCATTGGGCTTTTTGTCTTCAACATTCATGTTTGCATTCGGCCTTTGATCGTCGGCATTCCTGTCTTTGGCATTATTTTATTGGCAACAATTGTTGCGGGCTTTTTGTTCTCGGCACTTATGCTACTAGGTGCTTTGTTTATCGAGTCAAATTGTTTTGGACATTTTGTTCGAAACAATTTTCCCGAATTATTGAACTTTTTCGGACTCGTTTCCCACAACAATTCAGTCTTTGGAATTTGTGTCTTCGTTGGCACAATTGTTTCGGACATTTTGTTCGAAACATTTTCCCCGAAGAAACTGAGCTTTGCATTTTGCCCGAAGAAATTGAACTTTACACTTTTCTTGAAACAATGGAATTTTCTCAGGGTTTTTGTGCGAACAAAATGTCTGCAAGATTTCGGCATTCGGACCTCTATTCAAGCACTGTGATTGAGCTTCATATTTAAATGTTTACATGCAATTGGACCTAGAAGGGTGTTTTTGAACACCACCTTCATCAAGGATTGTTTCAAACCCTTCTGAGAGCTGAAAATTCATAATTTGCAGGTCAAAGAGGCGGGCAAACTTGGTTTGAGGAGTTTGGTTGGTTTTGGAGGCCATCCCAAGGGAGGCGACTCATTTTGGGAGGGTGGTGACCTTATTAAGAGGGCAAATTTGCTCTGGAACTCTCTCTAGGGTCAAAGGTAATTTTAATATTTTATTCCAGGATTAGCGAGTTATTTGTGGAACAATTTGTAGGTTTTGAGGGCCATTCCATACTCTAAGAATATTCATAATTTTAATATATTATTTTGCGACTTGTGTGACTTGCTTGGAGAGGTTCGGAAGGCTGATAGAAGGGTAAATTCCAAGAATTGAATATCAGAATTATTTTCCTAATTTTTTAAGTGTGGTGACTCACGTGTGGAAGTTTTAAGGGTGTTTGGTGAGTGGAAATGCAGCTGTTCTTTCACACAAAAATCAGAATATTTGCAGGGGTATTTTTCAGCCACTTCCCCAATATATCTTAGTAAAAAAGGTACCTTGTTTTCAGTTTATTATTCAGCTATTTTTGGAGATATTTTGTTGTGTGTTTGCTAGCAAATTCTTCCAATTTTCCAGCTAGGATTTGCCGGTTTTGTGGATCAGATTTTCAGTTGATTGGTAATTTTTCTAAGGGTTTGTTGGAAAACCCCATCTTGGTCTAATTGTCCCATTTAGGGACATTACATCCCTCCCCTGGGGCCTTCTAATAATATATATGTACATGAATTTCAAGAGCGCTGTAGTATAATTAATATTTACATTAGTCCTTCTAGCATCCATCGCATCTTCTTGTTGATCAGCTACGGGTTTTGGATACAAAATACATCTCATGTAAATTTTATTCTCATGGGAGATTCAAATTTAATAAAAGATCTAGAGGAAAAGAAAGGTGGAATAAGGTTCTATCATCGGATCGCAACTGCTCTCAACCAATTGGGGACAAATACAACAATTATTGATCTCATCCGTGCACAAGGAATTTTCATCTGGTATACCAGAAGCAAAGGTAACAAAAATATTGCTGGAAAAATTGATAGAATCTTAATCTTAGAACAATGAATCATAGCTTCTAAACAACTTCAATTCAGGGTCAGTGACACCACATTTTCAGATCATTGACCAGTCCATTTAGAAATTTCAGCAGAAACAAAAAGGATGGTAAAGCTAAAACTCAGATACCAGATTTCAAACAAAATATAGAGAAATGGTGGCATGAAAAAGTAAATATTTAGAGACACAGTATGTATAGTTCATGGGAAAATTAAGGCATCTAAAATATTGCTTTTAAAAATGGAGCAAATATACTTTTGGCAATATTTTCATACAATCATCTCATACCACAGATCAATTAGCAGATATTCAGAAACAAATTAGAGCTCGAGGGTTCTTGGACAGCTTGCACTCACAGGAGCAAAATCTATACAGAATCTGGCCAACTTGCAAAAGAATGAAGAGCAATATTGGAAACATAGATTGAGGGATCAGTGTGTAAAGCAAGGAGATTTAAAACCAAATATTTTCACCAGTCTATTTTAAACCAAGATATCAACTCTATTCAAAGGATCAAAAAAAGGGATAGCTCGCTGCTCCAAATTTCAGATGAAATCCCGAGCCATGCCACTGAATTTTTCAAATAGATTCTCATAGAACCTCTAACAAACTCAACAAGGAAATGAGCAAGGTACAAGATTCTACAAAACATTCCACGACTTATTACAGAGGAGGAAAATGATATTATGATGCAGCTGGCCTTGGAGGAAGAAATAGAGATCACACTCTTTTCATTCTGGTCCAATAAGGCCCTAGGACCCAATAATTTCTTTGCTTTCTTCTATCAAACTTTCTGGGATATTATCGAAATAGATCTCATAACTGTCATAGATGAATCTCAGAGAAATAAAATAATGCTCAGGAAAGTTAATGCTACAAGATTGATACCCATCCCCAAAATTGCCGGAGTTGATCACATGGATCAAGATGGGCCGATTGCTGTCTGCTACTTGATATACAAAATCATATGAAAATTGATAGCATAAAAACTCGTGAAGGTTTTACTGAAGTTGATCTTCCTAACCCAGTCTACCTTTGTGGAAGGTTCGTAAATAACATATAATATAGTGGCTGTGCAACAAGTTTCACACTCCCTCAAAATACACATTAACCTAGAATTCTTATGAAGCTGAACATTTGCATTTGATAGGTGCATTTGGGATTCAATCCTGGATGTGGATGCTTTACAAGCATTCGGTTTCAAGAGTCTTTCTATTCTAGATATAAAGCTGCATCACAAACCCTATGCATTCCATCTCCCTTAATGGGGAGCACGGTGTTCCCTTTTTCCCTATTAAACAATTGAGGCAGGGAGACCTGCTAAGTCCATATTTGTTTATTATAATGGGAGAAACACTCCATAGATTGATTCAGAAAGCAATCTTTAGTGGGCAATTGTAGTGACTACTAGTCAAAGGAGGAGGTCTTCGATATTGATTTTTTCTCTTTGTTGACGATGCTCTTCTTCTCTCATCCCTGGATAGGAGGGAAGTTCATCACATGCACCTATTGTTAAATGCTTATCAACAAGATATGGACGACAAATCAATAAGCAAACATCAAGTGTCTTTTTCGTCAATATTTTAGTTAGGCGAAAGAGAGAAATCTTAGATGATTTGAATCCCAGGGGGTGTTTGGGGGACACCACTCTAAATGAGAATCTAGATGTTTTATATGTGTGTTTGGAAGCATATATTAAACAACATTTAGAAATAGTAAACAATGTTCAGAAGATGAAGCATAGAGAAGATTATAGAAATGAAAGAGAACTTTATTAATCTGTGCATTCTGTACATGACACTCTCAAGGAAGATGTATGGTTGCCTATCTTCTACTATATGTGTCCATCCTTTGGCATTCAATGCTTAATATAGATATGTATATATAATATTACATGGCTGTAGAGGCAAAAGAACTGATATTGAAGTTGACACAGTTGCAATTCCACATGTGACTCTTCACCTTGCTAAGGTTGACCTGAAAGGCTTGTAGGACATTTCCCTGCACCCCATGGGGGCGCTGGCCCTTGACCCTACGAGAGGAACCCCTTGAGTCATATTGGGGATCCATCACTTTGGGAATGAAAGAAGCAATGTTGTTTGCCAGCGGTGCGATACAAGAAGTTTTGCAACATGCAATGTGAGATAGTTGTGCAAAAAGGCTTGTGAAGCTTGCAATGTCTTGTGAAGTCCAAAAAAGGTGATAAGAAGCCTTGGGAAGGCACTGATCCAATTCCAAATCACTTGTGCTGCTTAGATCATTGGAGATTTTGGACATCCCTGAGGGAGAACTACCAATGAAATATCTGGGTTTCCCTCTCCATCTTAAATTCCAAGCAAATTTGTGGGAGGCCACTATAAGTGAAGGCAAGAAAAAACTTACACAATAGACAACTAGGTAATTGACCTTTGGTGGGTGTATTCAACTTCTTCAATCTGTGCTACAAGCATCTCCCATCTACATGCTTTCTCTGCTCCCATTACCCAAGCACACTGAGCATGAATAGAGAACCATTGAACGTGATTTCTTTTGAAAGGAGTAGATTCTCATTTTAACCATCCCCTTGCCACTTGGGATAGCGTATGTACTTCAAAACAAAAGGGAGGTTTAAACATCAGAGATCTGGGAGATTTCAACAAAGCTTTAGACATGAAAGCAGCGTGGAGACTTTGCAAGTCATAGACAGAATGGGACAGCATTATAAAATACAAATACTTGACAGGGGAAGATACAAAAATATCAGAAACCAGACAGAGTACACCAATATCCAGCAGCGCAAAGGTCATCCACATGAGGCTTGACTTTCTAAAAAGTCGCCTCTCATGAAAAGTTGGTAATGGGGATGATTTAACTTCAGCATGTACTCCAAGAACATCGGCTTCTACATCTTGCTGACTATTGTCAAAAGAATAAGGACACAATATTCAATTGGACTTCTGAAATAATCCCATCTCTGTGCACTCAATAGCCATACCAAACATGATTGCTATTGGAGGAGCTAAATACCCACCCAGTTGTCCTTTTAAATCATCAAGACCAATTGGTTTGGTCAAATACAGTGAAGGAGAATGCACAGCAAAGACTGCCTATCATTCAATACACGGGAATCATCAAACATTCCACAATTAGTGGCCCACAGTATTGAACATTTAAATTTGGTTTAAGATAATTTTTTTTTTAATGGACCATCCCAAATGGAAAGACTCTAATTGCAGTAAATCTGCAAAAAATAAGGATAGGCCCCACAATCTGCCCCAACTGTGGTGTCACAATATTAAGCATTCTCTATCGGATGAAGGAGAATTCCTCCCAGCTCCCTCTTTGGTCCTGGTTTCTTGCATGACTACTTTGGTGGATATTGTACGTAAATCTCCTTTAACCCCTCCTTCCTCTACCATTAAGCATGCTAAGGCTACATCTGCTCACATTGTTGGGTTGTTCCCCAACTATAGTAACCATTTTATTCCTATTTTCTATATAGTTTGATTATACATGATGGGCCATCACGGATCTCTAGGGGTTTCCATCCTAGTCAAGATTGTATGTCACGTGATATTATTGCTATTTTATTTTTTATGTTCTAACTATTTTGTGATTATGTATTACAATATGTGACATTCTTGTAGGATGTTTCATGCATATTTGTGAAGTTTCCATCCTACATTTTTGGTGTCATTTTCATTATTGAAGTCGTTTCTGATGGGAACCATTCTTGTTGAACACCCTATGACTCTTTCCATTTGCATAGCTTGTGACTTCTAATATTTCTAGAGTGTGTATCCATCAATAATTTGAAAAAAATAAAGTTAATGGAAAACATTAAAATAGCAGAGGACGTGATAAACTATCGAGATTCTTGAGGGATGATTTGACATTGAATGGGAGAGAATTGTTGGTATCAAAGGAAAAAACTGAGATTGACAGAGTATCGATAGTGAAGGTGAGGAAAGGCCGAGTGTTGGAAGATGTGCACCAAGCGACAATGTAGAGTCGGAGACTACACGCAAGTGCTAAGAAGAGCATGGTGTAGAGACCAGGACAGACAATACTACAGGTGCACAAGTATGAAGTAACCAATTCAACCAAATGAGGGGTTTGCAGGTTAGAAGACAAAAGGAAGCTAGGCAAGACTTGTCTAACCAGAGAAAGGGGAATACCACTGGGACCATTGAGACCACTAAGAAAATTAAAATAAAGAGAGATGGAAAACTAATGATAAGATGTGAAGTCGGTCAACATGATGGGTTAAGGTTGCAAGTGCTACTTAGACTTTAGTGTAAGGAGTTATGGGTGACAATGTTGTCCTTCTTGACGAGAGAGTTCTAACAAGGGCACATGCCATATTATTGTACTGAAAGGGGAGGAAGAATTGTAGATGTCCGATGAACACAAAGTAATAAATGTGGAAGTGATATGTTTTCTCAAAATTTAGTGGGTATTCTATTGAATTTTCGCATATCATCATGGGAACAATATGTGAGTGGAAGCAATAGTATGGATTACAAGAGCAATTTGTTCTCCTGATTTCTAGTAGAAGTGCCCTCGAAGTTTCATATATCATCATGGAAGCAATATGAAAGGATGAGTTTGATATGTGAGGAATTGATCGTGTCATACTCCTAAGTCAAGCGTGCTAATATATTGTTGTTTTCATTAGTGTTATATAGTTTTTTTGAGTATTTGTACTAACTTCAGCGTTATCCTATCATACTCTTTAATCAACTTGCTTTTCCCTAATCAACTTGCTTTTCCCTATTTCAGACTTGCCAGTTCATTGTAAATTTGGGCACCTGTATCCCACGTTTTAAACTGTTTGCTAAACTGCTCCTTCATCTCTTCTTAAGTCCTTGTTAGCCTCTAACTAATTGTACCGATTGATAGCATATCATTGTAAAAATGTAGGGAAATGATCCACCCTCTTATCACCATTTATATGGCTATCCTCCCTGTAATATTCCCAATTAAGACAATTGGTAATTGAGATCTCATTCTTTTCATCACTAAACCTGGGTGGTCTAGAGACAAGAGGGTGCTTTGGTTACATCTTTTGGCTTTTGAGTGGTCTTTCACTGATTTCATCTGTTTTCTTTTGTGGTAAGTTTATTTGACGAAGTGGGGTATTTTTCCTACTGGCATGGAAAATCATTTCCGAATCTTGCATGTTAGTTGAACTTGCCTCAACAGCCAAGAATGGATCCTCCTCCAATACATGTTGTCCTAATTGTATCTAGACTGTCACAATATCAACTTTGGAAATAAGGATTTGAGTTAGTCAAATATCCTGTGGATGTTTGTTCCTTTGCAATCTAGCTGACCTTCAAACTACTCTTATCTATTGCTGGTTTCTTTGTCTTATGTACATGGGTACTGTATCGGTGGTTTGAGTGTCAATGTTGTTGTTCACATACAAGGCCATATACTGATCCTAGACTCTTCCTATAACGCAGGGTTAACTAATGTAAATGTACTTTGAGTCCAAGTGGTCAAACAACATATGAGAATATAAATCAGAATTTACTACCGTAATTACGCATTATGAACAGCCTTGAAACATGGAAAAATGTATATGGGAATATGAATGTGAGAGTCTGATCATAGATAGGATTTTCATATATATATATAATCAAGTACACCATCAAAAGTAGGATGACTGAAACCTCTTGATGGTTACTTATCAAATCATTGTCAGCTTCATCATTAATTCATTATGAAGCCTTATTAGAATCTCAATTAGATCTTCATATATTACTTCAAAATGTAAAGCTTTCAAACTAAGTATTCATATTTCTAGATAAAAAAGAACTAAGTACCCCTTTTGTCCTCTATAGGCGTTGTGTCCAATCACAATGAGATATTCATTGATACAGTCAAAAAAAATATCCAACAAATGATAGAGAGTTGTACGCCATAGTTCAAGCATGCAGCGTAATCACTATATTCTGGGAAAAAAAGATTGTTCATACTGACAATAACCCTCTGTAGCTCCTTCAAGCACAATAAATTGCAGAATGAGTTTCACAAAAATTTGTGAACATACTTGTTGTAGTTCTACCTAAACATCGAGCGCAAATGAGGAATTGCCAATCCAGTAGCTGATTCCATGAGTCATCCTCCATGCACAAAACCAGTCACGACCTTTATTTTTGTGGACATGAAACTGCAATGTGGTCACAATTGTACAAAGCAGATTCAGATTTTGCCCACATACATCAGTTACATAAAGCTGGTAAGCCAATTCCTAATGTATACTTGCTAAATAATCTACTCTACCCTCACACCTTTGTGTGCAAACAGGTGAAGAATACTTGATTTGGGAAGTTAAGCCTACAAACAATATATAGGGATTGTACTCACTATTTCTAGTGCCAACCAAACCTAGGGAATCAAGTTCCATTGACTTCTTTTTAAGTTAGCCTACTAATAATTAAGCATGACCATGATTGTGTTCTTGTGGTATTCAATAGATTTTCCAAGAGGGCTATCTTAGCACCTTGCTATGAGACAGTCGCAATGTTAGTAATTGCAAAGTTTTTATTTGAGTATGTATGGATTCACTTTGTGTTGCATAAGTTATTTGTAATTACACCAACTTATGAGACGAACCTCAGTTAGGAATAATGTAACACAAGGAAGAATAATAAGATGAACTTATTAACAGTTATTCACATAAACGCTAAAAAATATTTAAGGGGTCCACTATTTTACACATATCTTTATTCAATATAAGTCTGTTTACAATTTACATTCTACCATTACAATCTTTTCATATCCACTATCTCGTGTATCATGTATTCTTCTATACAATGCTCATTTGTCCGATCTCTGATATTTAACTGTATAAATCTCGTGGCATATATAATGCCTCAACACCATACAACACCAAAGGACATGACCAATGGTCATGTCCACTCTTCATTCAAGTGAATCCTCATATGATGCGGCACATATATTGAGTTGGAACTGTGTAGAACAATCGCTATGTTATCATAATTGATGCCAGGGTATGTCTAAGAGCTCTGTAGTATACAAAAAGGACAACTTCATGATATCTTGCAGAACACCAATGCTAAATACAACGAATGCCATTATTAGCATCGGGTGGATCACTCATACAAGATTGGTAAGACAATCTGACTACATGTTAAAAGAAAGACTCACATGACCTTGCAGTAAGATCAAACCTCTTCTTGGTGGCCACACACCATCATCGAACAGGTGGTGGATAATGCTTTTAAGCTTAACCTTCCATCCTACCTTGGTTTTCATTCTATTTTCAATGTTGAACTTGTACATGCAGATTATCCACCTTTGTTAGATGTGCTGCAACAGAACAACTCCCAAAAGAGGAGTTGAATCCTGATCGCAGTGCACATGCAAAAGTGGACCAGATTATGGGGACGAAGATAAAACACAATAGAAACTGGGTTATATCCATCTGCAGTGCTGTCAAAGCAGGCCAAATTACTTGCCAAGCGAAATGCTTCACAAAATCTTTGGTTGAGAAGTTTTCTTCACTTGGTTTCTCATCTTGGCACAATGGGGGGCACTTCTTCCTAGGGAGGGGCGACTGTTCCAGGTTGCATTCTAGGTTTCATGATTGGCATTAGCAGGGGAAACCATTTCCTTGTCAGCAACAATTGACTTTACAAAGCATTGAACTAGTGCTAGTGCCTACACCAAAACACACTAGCACGAACACCTGATGGTGGCATCGAGGATCTAAAAGGGTGAAAGATAAGCCATTTTGTCTTTCCTAATGGTTTCCCTCCATCTTCCTTAATTCTAATTGTTCAATTATGGAACCTATGTGTCCTGGAGGGTTTGACCTCCTGTTCTTGAAGTTACATTGTCTATTTTCAAGCTTTCACATCTATCTTCATGAATATTTGTACAAAATTATTCAGTAATACACATAAATTACAGCTCTATATTTTGTGTTCTTGTGGATTGATGATGTTTCATTTATGTTTCCAAGTTTATTCTGATTTCATTCTTTGTTGATGCACTCTAATTGTTGTTAACAAGAATCAACATAAGCTCCTTAGATGTTTAGCCACATGATCCATGGTGAAGATATTGTTTTGGAGACTGCAACTGTCATATAACAGATTCCATTTGCGATCAAGTCATTCTCTCCAACTACAATCCACTCTTCTTCCTCGGCTTAATTAGAATTCTGCAAATTGATGATGAATTCCCTATTGTTCGTCCCCTCCCTTCGTTTATAGCGGGTCCTGATCTTGAGCGAACTTCCTTACAACTCCAAGCTGGAATATTCATAGCTTTAGTGTTGGCATCTTCTTTGCTTGCTTCTTTGCCCTTCATAGGTTTTGTTCTTAAGTAGGGAGGACCCCAAGTGGCTTCACATTCAGTGAGTCCTATGATCAAGTTCTATGAGCTGGACCTAAATCTCATGCAACTACAATATCGTCTCCTCAGTACGGAGATAATTTTCCATGCTGGTGATCCTTTTTTGGAGCTCAAGTATTTATGAGGATCCTTTTGGCATCGACAATTCATTTTAGTCAATATGATATTTTATTCCTAGACAATCCAATTCCTATTATTCAACTTATTCAACAAGGTCTACATGCTCTCCATACTTCGTCAAGTTCAATTTTCTCTTGGGTTATTTCAGAGGCTACAAGGTGGTTTTGATTGTCCATTAAAACTGGGGACAATTTCATCTATGTAGGGAGGAAATGATGAGACATAGCTACATTGGTTAGTGTATTTTTTTAAATATAGTCACATGGGCTAGTGTACTTTATTAAATGTTTTACATAGCCAAATGAGCTTATTGTATATTCTTACATGTTGTACATTTCTATTCTCTTAGAAGCTTCATTAATCCTTCCTCTAGAAGCTTCCTTGTATATCCTTCGTAATCTTTATATATTCATAATAAAAATGAGTGTACATGTACAATTGCAACTATCTCTTGTGTTCTCTTTTTGTTGTTGGACTTGGAATTATGCATATCATCTGGCACACATAATAGGTTAAAGACTTTGAACAAGCAATCCTTTGATCCTTCTTGACAAGTTTGAGACCCCAGTCAATGGAGAGAAGAACAATCACAATGAACCTACCTCTCTCCATTTGACATCCCCCCTTTGCACTTATGAAAAAATCGTTTGAGGATGCAGGCAACACAATTTTATCCTCGCTTGTTTGGGTTTGCAGGTAACGATAGCAACTTATCTTAAGGAAATCTATCATGGTGTACTATGGATCCATGATACGATGTTTCTTGCTAGAATTTGCATGTATTTTCACTTAGATCTCTTGAACCCTCTTTCCATTAGGACCTCAAATCTTGTGGGTTGGGTGAATTTGGGGTTAAGCTGGCAGTGTTTATAGCAGATTGTGCCAAAACTTCCCCATGAAGCCTACACTCATTAACCATATTTTGACAATTGAGCTCTTGACATCACATTCAAAAGGACACCTTCCTTTTTCTCATTCTAACATTGACTCCCTTTACGTGAGCCTCCCTTAGTCATTAATGCAACTGTTCCTCAAAAGACATGGGCAGTTGTGTCATGTCAAATCATTCCAAGTGATAAATATTTCCGGTTAGGGCTCCTTTTGTTCATTTAATTTGTTTCATCTTATGTGGGCATTGATGATTAGGCAACTTGCAATCCCCAGTTGGAGCTCCTCCTTATTTAAGGAGTTCCTTGGTATTTTTACGTACCTACTTTTGCTCTATTTATTTTTATTTTAATCGTTCATGTGTTAGAGAGAAGATGGTAATTGTAGAATGGAGAGGAAGAATACAACACATTAACTTAGGCTTGGGAAAGAAGAGTGCATCTTCAACTTTGGCATGGCAAGAGGGTGGTGGATGAAAAAATCCCCATGCACATCTTTGATTTATTGAAAAGCCAAATTCGACTCCAAGTAGGCATTGGAGTGCTATGTGCCTAGGGATATGCCGACATGTGGCACACATCCCCCTCAGTTATAAGGGTCCAATATATTAGGATAATTGAGTAACTTGTGGAATTAGTGCATTGGGTAATGGTTGGCCTACATTGGGATCAAGAGGTTACCCATGTGTTGTTAGTTAGATAGAGGTCTATATAAAGGAGATGATTATCATTGTAACGGAATCAAGCAAGCATTGAGTCTTCTATTGTAAGAAGATATTAGAGGTTGTCCCCTCGAAGAGATATTGTGGAGTTATTCTTTCCTAAAAGAGTATTGTATGGTGTTGCCCTACCTTAAGGGTATTCTATTTTTTGCATATATTGAATATTTGGATATCTTGGTCCACCAATATCTATTGTGTTGTATTGATCTACATTATATTCTGCATATTTCTAATTATTATAAGTATGGATCATAACAAGTGGTATCAGAGCTTTGATTTGGACAATGTGTGCGGCAAAACCCTAGTTTTGTGGAATCATCAATATTTCTCAATCGATTGCGAATTTATGCACAATTTTTTTCTTGGAGATGAAGAATATTTTAAGGAAGTCACAGTAAAAAAATCGAGCCTTTATGATTAGTTTTGAGGGAGTTATTGATATTTTAGGGTTTGTACTAATTTCATCATATTAGTCAAAATATAAGGAATTTGTCTGTGAAATTTTTACTGATAGTATATGAACATACAAGAAAAACACAGTCAAAACTTCATAATTTTTTGAATTGTTTTGAGTGAATTATTGCGATTTTATGGTTTTTCATATATTCGCTCTATAGGCTGAAATTTGTAGAATTTTTTCACAAATTTTTTATTGAAGTTCCACTATCATAAGAGGGAGCTACAATCAAAATTTGGGACTGTTTTGATCAGGTTTGAATGATTTATTGACATTTTAGGGTATTTCATTAACCCTAGTTTTTTCTGTGGATCATGAAGTTGCAAATATTTTCATGGGAGGATGATATTGATGCTAGAGATGGTGGATCCTTTTTAAGGAGAATAATACTTAAACAATTTTGTGCAAACATGCTTGTCTTTTTCTTTGTTTGGGACTTCACAACATCGGTTTAAACAGTTGAGCTTCACACAAAGGTATTCTTTATGGGAAGAAATGCAACAAGTCTTCCTAGATCGATGGGTTACAAAAGAAAAAGAGGATGAAGAAGAGGAAGAAAATAATGATGGTAATGAAGAGAATGGAGATGATGAAGAAGAACAATCAATGGAAGAATATAATGACAATGAGGAAGAACATGCAAGTGATGATGAAGAAGAAGAAATTTGAGCATAATGATAATGAGGAGAGTACAGATGGTGCAGAAGGAGAGGTAGAGGATCTCAAAGAAGAAGAAGAATTGGATGATAAGGGTTCAATTAATTTGGCTCCAAAGAAATCCGAGTCAATTTTTCAATTTCATCGATGCATTCAAAAGAAGAAGATTGTTGTGCCTATAAACTCTATTAGCAAGTATAACTTCATCAACATGAATGTGGCCAAACATCTACATGTTCAAGCAAAGAATATCAAGGAGGTTCAAGTAGATAGTAAGAATATTCCAATGTTTGAATATTTGAAGCTCATTATGGAAAAATATGTTTTGCATTCATATTTTTATGCTTTGGATATGCATGATGTGGATATGGTTCTTAGATATCCATGGTTAGAGACTTTGGGAACTATCAATATTAATGTTCAGAAAAAGTTCATGAAGTTTGGATATAGGATAAAGATTACTTTACAGGATATTATAGTTGAAAAGGCACAAAGAACAATCAAGGTAGATCATGAAGATGAGATTAAAGCAGGTGAAGAAGAGCATGTGAAAGATTCAGATGAAGACAAATGAAAAAACAATACATGCAAAGAAAAACACTTCATTTACTCAAGAGACAAAGGAACCACCAAAGCAAAAGGTGGAAGAGGTAGAAGAAAATGTTGATAAGGTCATTGTATCAGAAAAAGTTGAGGTATATAGACACCCACATCATCATGAGCAAAAACAATCATGGAGCCATGTGAGGGAGTGTCATAACAACAAACACTTTGGCTATACAGGAAATTAGAGTTCCAATAACTATGGCTATGCATGGAAGCCAAAGTAGAACTACTATGGCTAGGTATGGAATTAGAGTAGCGCAGCGGAATATGGTACATATAATCAAAGGAGGAATACTTATTCATGGACATCGGGGTGGTATAGTTATGATCATGAATGGAATCAGAGTAGCACATTGGAATTTGGAAACAAGGTTGGAAAGCTATCACCTACCAAGATCACATATGGGTGGTTGGATGATCGAGCTTGGAGACAAGTGTGCAATGATTTGAAGCACATTCATTTGGTTTCTTCTTATGTTTTGTCGACGAAACATGTCAAGGAGGGAAGGAATGCTATGTACCTAGAGATATGATATATTAATGTATATGGGTTGATGGAGATGCCGACATGTGACACACATCCCTCTTAGTTATATGGGTCCAATATATTAGGATAATTGAGTAAGTTGTGCAATCAGTGCATTGGATAATGGTTAGTCTACATTGGGATTAGGAGGTTACCCATCCATTGTTAGTTAGATAGAGGTCTATATAAAGGAGATGATTTTTATTGTAAAGGAATTAAGCATTGAATCTTCTATTGTAAGAGGATATTGGAGGTTGTTCCATTGAAGAGATATTATGGAGTTATTCTTTTTTAAAGGAGTATTGTATGGTGTTGCCATACCTTAAGGGTATTTTATTTCTGCATATATTGAATATTTGGACATTTTGGTCCACCAATATCTATTGTGTTGTGTTGATCTACATTATTTTTTGCATATTTATAATTATTATGAGTATGGATCATAACATGGAGGCCCTGATTGGGATTCTAATGGTAGTTGAGGCAACAATTATATGGGGGTCAGTTTTCAAGGTATCCTTTGCTTGGAGACATGGTAGACATATCCAAGCATGGAAAATAAGCAAGGTGGGTTGATGAGGAGTTGTATATCTCGGAGAGGCATTTTGTTGCTAAAATTCCTTGGATTCTTCTTCCAATATAGGAAAATAAGAAAGATTGAATGTAAATATGCACGAGGATAAAGCCAAGATGAAAGCCATCATGGTGAATATTTTGGATTACCACCATTGTGAGGTCAAGAAAATAAAGCATGTAGTATGACCTTCGAAATGATGCGTGGTTGTCTCTACATTTGTTGGCTTTTTGGTCTTTGTCCTTTTGTCCATTTTTGTGGTTAGTTTGTCTAGGAATATTTGTTAGTTTGAAAGGTTTTGTGTATGTGAATGCCTATTGTTTTCGTGGGAAACCACTCTTTGTTGTTTTTCAGTGGGATATGTTGTCGTACCAAGATCAATTGCATAAATATATGCATGTTTTTGTGCCTTTGGAGATGTTTCTCATGGTCTAGGGGAATTTCAGTAAACCTCCATTTTTTGCAGGCAAATTGTGATTCTCATTTGTTAATATAAATAGTACTTTTCTTTACCAAAACAACGATTTTTTTGTTTTATAAGTGTTGAGTGTAGGATCTCTTCCATTGTCTGGAAGATACGTGCTTGCCTCACAAGTTATCCTACATTTAGTTTTTAGTCATAATACGTGCAGTGGATGCGAAGAGCTAGGAGTATAAAAAATGACCAATAGCTAAAATTTTGTTGATTACCTGCCAATTGGTAGTTACAAAAAACTGCTAAAGTAGTTTACCTTTTGAATTTGCCATACAAAAAACTACTAAAGTAATTTACCTTTTGAATTTGCCATACTTCACTACAACAGGGAAGGAGTTTGCATGTATCTGTTAACTTAACCTTGCTCAATAATATTCTATCTCTGCATGAGCCAATCTCAATAGTCATCCAACACAATGTAATATTGCTTTCATTTATCCTCACTAACCACAGCCTGAGAGGCTTCTATATAGATGTTAAGACATGTAAGAATCCCTTCCATAGACTTGGAAATGTAGATTCACCTACAAAATGGACATGGAGCAGATTGCCTCTCATTAGATAAATACTTCTAGCTGGATCCTAAATTTGAGATGCGCCTAGAAGATATCCTAGATTGTTTTTAACCTTAAGATATAAATAGGGATCACAAGGAAACCGGATTAGATAGACATCTACAAGGAAAGGACTTAGAGTGCTTACCATCCACGCAAATTTGGTAGTGAAATCAGTGAAAAGAGTGCCAATATTTTGGAGAAAATAGGCACAAAATCTAACGGGGATGACATGTCTAGGATGAAGTCACACTCTCACCATTCATATGGTTTTATCAAAATCAATCTTCAGGACGAGCATTTTCTATCTTGTTTTTTGTGGTTTTATCAAAATCAATCTTCAGGAAGAGCATTTTCCATCTTGCTTTTTGTGTTCATTATACTTTTTCAAGCAATACTTCGATTATGTAAAATATATATTCCTTCAATATAACCTATTTGTTTATGCCTAACAATTATAAAGGCTATTAACTTAATTTGATTCACTAGAAGGCCATCCAACACCTTGTGGAACAATTGCCAGCTGTAGACATCCACCCTTCCTACGGAACTTTATGGAGAGGAATTGACCTACACGCTTAAACCAACTCCCTATTGTTCCCATTCGTGATCAGTTTAATCCATACTGCATTTGACCAGTTAACCTTTCTTTGTGATGCTAAGATTTTCAAACATATTTTCAAAAGGTAGTTACCACACAATGTATAATGGCGCAAAATTGGATGAACCATACACCATTGAAGTGCTTAGTTTGCAAACAAGTTGGTCACATAATTAAGATTAGGCTTACTCATTTTATTTTTATGATGTAATATTAGTTTTTGGCAAATGATATTGCATTGCAGGGTCATTTTCAGGGTTAGGATTTCTCTCTTTGTATCTTGCTGCAAAGATTGAAATATTTGATCGCAAAGGCCATGCTGCAAAATTATGCATTGTTTTTCTTCCACTTCTTGTTGCAATCCTTGTTGGTATTTCATGAGTAGATGACTATTGGCACCATTGGCAGGATGTATTTGCAGGAGTTCTTCTAGGTATGCATTTTTTGCTTTGGAGACATCACATAAGATATTAATTCTTGTGTTGGCTTTATATTATTGTAAAATTATTTTGATAACAGGCTTTATATTGCCTTACTGGTTATCACAAACTCACAGGGTTGACTATGGCAACTTTATGTTACTGAGAATTTTTTCCAGCTCCATATGACTCAAATGGTAAGTTACATCTCTCGTGTTTCCAGTGCTTATTATGAAAGGAAATGTGCACAATGTATCACTGTGGATAATTAAAATCATCATTCTTTTGGATTTTCATGTGTGTTCTACTCTCAGCCTTTTCCATCTCAAGAGGTTTTCTTGGACAAACTCTGTTTACTGCAATCCAATGCCATTGAAATTCTTGACTAGTTATTTTTTCGATGAACAAAATGAATCATTTATTGATGCCCACTTCATTCAAGGTATAAGAGACTTTAACCTGCTACAAAAATAACAAAAACAAGGGAGTGCACCATACATCTCTAATAAAAATACGAGTATAGAAGAGCCATAACTAGCTTAAATGCTCTCTATAATTATAATTGACAGCGATAATAACCCTAGAAGAGAAGGGAATTGTGGCTAAAGCCTAAACAAGTTATCATGCTCACTCCTAATACCGAATACCGAAAATTAAGAATTCAGGCACCTATTGCGGTGTGCTCCCACCTGTGTTGTTCTATGTGAACCAATTTTTGGCATATGTGATCATGAAATCACTTGCCAACTCTACCTGAGATGTGAATGAAGAAGAGAGCGATGAAACGAGTACTAGATATCTAGGTAGATCCTTTGTTGGGTGGGGCCTTCTTGTGTTGAGTCAACTCTCGAGTGATTCGTGCCACTTGTAATTGATCATTGTAGTTTAGTGATGCTATCTACCTTTAGTTTCATAATATATTGCGAATTTGAAGATAAAAGTGAATACTCTTTGGCTCCATGTTTTAAAATTTGCAGCTCCAATAGTCTCTATGTAGGTGGAGGTTAGCATTAATTTAAAGATGATAAGGAGAAACTTGTAGAAGGCCTGAAGGATATCTCAGTCCCTGTGTTATGTTGGTATATCTCAAAATATTGATGAGGCCATTTTCCATTTGTTAGCAGAAACTAAAAGAAAAAACATTTCTTGACAAAGGTTGATGTTAATCAATCGAGGTTTTCTGCATTAAATGTGGGTCATAAATATAAATATTAGTAGAACAATGCATCTTTATGCATACAATCAAAGTATGAAGTGAAGCAAGAGCTAGGGAATGCCAACTTTAACCAAGCATAACTTGACAGCTGTAATGGACCTCCTTCCCTTAATCTACACACAGATATGATGGAGAGCATCAATAGCATATACAATATGTATGTGTGCGTGTTGTAAGCATGATAAAGCAATTTTGGGCATGACTGTATAAAGTTGAAACCCTCAAGGTGAGGATTGGAGTATGGCCCACTTATTCATAGCTTCAACCAAATTGCCATATCCCTCCAACCCGATAAGAATATAAGGTCCATTTCTGACAACTAGGATCGAGGTGCAAGTAAAGGGTCCTCGTGACCAATCCCTCTCTACGGGCACCCAAAAGGTCCTCTTGATCAGAAGCAACAAGAAGCTTTCCAAGATTGTCTTCTAGGCCCCTCTTGACAAGTGGCAAAAATATTTTCTCAGTGGGCACCTAAAAGGTCCTCCTAATCTGAGTCCACAAGAATATTTCAAAGGGCCACCTAGAGGAACCACTTGACCAAAAGCAACTATAGCCTTTCCACGGACAACTGAAAGGCTTTTTTTAAGGGAGGCTACAACAATCTCTCTAGGGGCGATCAACCCCTTTTGATAGGACAACAAGAATCCTTCTAGGAAGCAACTGGAGGTTAATCAGGCATGTAATAAATTTTAATGAGGGAACTATTGATGTAAATTTTATACATTATTTCTTGGGACTGAGTGTATCTTCTGGTTTACATGGTTATCTGTTCACAACTAAAATCCCCAATTTTGAAATATCAGGATACAATCTGTGATGGTGTAAAACCATATATTTGCAATGATTGTCATTTCAAAACTTTGTTTATTTCTTCCATACTGAACTGAATTTGTTTTAACCATAAATAAAGCACCAGGAAATTATATTTTTTTCCTGGGGTAGAGCAAGGATGTACCATAATTGTTACTTATTTAAGATCAATATATATAGAGTTGTATGAAATTATCCTGCTATAAATAGACAATTTTTTCTTTGTTTGGGGGCTGCAACAAGGTTGCTGTCATAGCCCTGATTAGCCATCAACCTCATCAGCTATGTCTGAAACTCGTGTAAAGAAATTTATAGACAATCAAGAACAAGAACACAGAACATATAATGACATCAAGGACTTTATTATAACATGAACATGGGTGATAAATAAAGTAATGGTTGAATACAGAATAAAGTTAAGTAACGTGTTAGTCAAAGACTAGGTTATAGTTGTGTATGACCATTTTAAAATTTTTGTTAGAATTGGTTGTTGGGTGGTTGGCGATGGTTGTCTCAGCTGCTACACCTGTTATCCATCACTGTATTTCTAGTCATGACAGACTTGAATGGAGAGCTCTTGTGTGTGCATTCTCCCTAGAATTCTATCTGTCATTGATAAAATATTCCTACTGAATACAATCAGTGATATCTTAGTTTGCTTTAAACTGCCTATTTCTATTGTGTGCTCATATTCCTTGTTTATTATACAACCGTTGTTGGTTATTAGTGTACATTTTTAGAGCAGGAAACTTACATATAACCAGGATCTAGCAGGGGCATTCTCTGCAGTGCCATAAAAAGTTTCATATACCAGAGATATACGACAATATATCTAGCTGGAGGAATTAGGTCATAAAAAGATGGATCCAAACTTGGGGAAATCGGTTGTATCGATTGACAGCAACACATTTTGATTGAAGCTAGTGGCAAGAGGGTTTCCATATATGAACTTGGATGGGCAGGCTACATGCCCATACCTGGATCAAGAGAAACAAATAAGAGTTATTATAACTTTTTAAGTATGATCCATGAAAATTGTTTATATCTCAACCAAGCCTTTGATAGATAAGGAAGTGATTCACTAGATTGCAGGGCTTTCGAATAGAGGGCAAGACATCACTAAATGGGCAAAGGATTGTTGTCGAGGGACAAGATGGATATGTTGTAGGAACACAAAAATACTAGGGAATTATCTATTGAAGGCATTTTGACTGATAAGCTCAGGTTTGGCCCCATAGTGATAGCCTGGAAGGTATACCATAATAACTAGAAGGATTCAATGACAAATCAAGCCTTGAAGGTTGCCTACAAAATGGTTGAAAAAGGAGAGGACTATGATTTCTGTGATCTACTCCTGAAATAATTTATGCATAACATGGAAAGAACTAAAGAGATGCAGCATGCTTTCTTCAATGGGATTTTGGTTGTATTAATGACAGTGCATTTCATGGGGATATTTCTAGGGGCAGAAGGGAGATGCACCTTTGTTGGCCTGAAGCTTGTTGATAGTTGTTTAGTAACTCCATTATTCGCTTGATTTATCTTTTCACGAGTGTGGATAACAGCAGTGTATCGTCTGCAAAATGAAAGTTAGTGAAGCGTTTGCTATTTTCAATGGCCAGAAGGCCATGTATTTGATACTGAATTTTGTTGGCAGCAAGAAAACAACATAAATTTATCACCCATAATTAAGAATAAAAATGGACTCAAAGGGTCCCCTTGATGAAGGCTGCGTCCAGAAGAGAATAGAGAACCTACAATTCCTTTGATCGAAACTCAGAAGGTGCGTGTTCAGATGCAATTGTTAAACCAGACTATTACTGTATGATTAAATCCATAAGCTGTAAAGGTGGAATCGATCAATCCCAGTTGCGTATGTTGCAAGCTATGGAGATATCAAGCTTGGTTAAAACCCCTGGTCGCTTTTCAACTTGTAGGGAGTGGATAATTTCTCACATTGCAAGAATATTATCCGTGATTTGTCTACATGGTACAAATGATAATTGGGTGTCTGCGAGGATATGAGAAAGCATAGGTTTGATGCTCAGAGATAATTTTGTAGACCATGTCGCAAAAAAAAATGGCTAATATTGATCCAACTTGTCCTCAGCCACTGATTTTGGAATAATAATCAGATTCGTCTCATTTAAATGTAGAAGAATCTTGTGGTTCCTTCGAGATTTTTCCATGAGAGATAACAAATCGTTCTTTATTGCATCCCAGAAACTTTAGTAGAATAGAGCCAATGATCCGTTTGGCCGAGGAGATTTATTTGGTTGAAAAAATAACACAATCTGTTTCAATTCTTCTTCTGTGCTTGGCTTGAGGATGGAAGTGTTGTTTATTTCATGGATGAGATGTGGAATATGCAGATTCAGTTACTGGGTTTTTTGGGTTTGAGTTGTAATCTCTGCTAAAACCATTTGATAGAAATTCGTTGCATGCTACCTGATCTCATTAGTGGAACTAATCACAGAGCCGTTTTCCTTTTTGATGTTTTGGATGGTGTCGAATTGATTATTGTTGATAACTGAATTATGAGTATTGGAATCCCCATGCTGTATACAATAGGTGTTTGATCTCCGAGCCCAGTATTGTTTTTCACATTGCTGCGAAACAGTGAGTTGGTGGATGAGTTATTCTATGGCAGCTGAGAAACCTTCATCTTGGATTTTGATCTGGACCTCAGCAAAGTACCTAGTGGTTGCAGAAATTTGTGAAAAAATGTTGCCAAAAAACATTTTCTTCCAGCTTTGAAGCTTGTGTTTAAGAAACACCAATTTTCTATGTACTTGTACATTTCATGCCCTTGGCATTTTTGACATTCTTGCCACCATTGTTCAACATTTTTTTTTTGAAATCTGGACGAGAGAGTAACTTGTGTTCAAAATGAATTTGGTCATTCAGGGAAATCCAACTAACCGTTGTATCCTCAATAGTAAATACATAACCTATTGTACTCCTATCAACATCCGCAGCCATATTCGAGTCCACACAACCACGCAAAGTGGTGTCTGATCTACCAAAACACAATGATGTACCCATGTTTCCTCTCAAATATCGAAAAATTCATTTCACTGCTTGCCAGTGCTCATAACCCGGATTACTCATGTACTTACTACTCCCATTGCATGGGCAATATCTGGCCTAGTACAAATCATAGCATACATCAGGCTACCAACCGCTGATGAGTAAGGTACCTTGGACATCTTTAGCTTTTCTTTTTCTGTCTTGGGACACTGCTCCTTTGATAATCTAAAATGGCTTGCCAAATGAGTCGCAACCGACTTAGCATCCTGCATAGTAAACCTATCCAAAACATTTTTCACATACTCTTCCTAGGATAAGATCAACTTCCTCTCCTTCCTGTCCCGAGTTATCCTCATACCAAGGATTTGCTTCGCTGCACCAAATCCTTCATAGAAAAGGAATCACCAAGCTACTTCTTGAGTACTTGAATCTGTTGCATGTTCTTTCCTGCAGCCAACATGTCATCTACATACAAGCATAGAATAATATAATTACCATCCTCAAATATCTTGACATACACGCAATGATCAGAATGACACCTGGAGTAACCTTGTTCCAACATAAAACTGTCAAACTTATACCATTGCCGTGGAGCTTGTTTCAGGGCATACAAAATCTTTTTTAGTATGCACACCAATTTCTCTTTTCCTTCGACCTCATAACCTTGTGGTTGCTCCATATATAATTCCTCCTCCAAATCACCATGAAGGAACATAGTCTTCACATCTAACTCTTCTAAGTGCAAATCCTCTACTGCAACTATACCAAGCACAGTTCTAATAGAAGTCATCTTAACAACAAAAGAAAAAATCTCATCAAAATCAATACCTTTCTTCTGTGCAAACCCCTTGACCACCAATCGGGCCTTGTACCTTTTCTATCCTCCATCTTCTTTGATTTTGTATACCCACTTGTTTTGCAATGCTCTTTTGCCATTGGATAGCTTCATTAAATCCTACGTCTGGTTCTCCATGAGAGAACTATGTTCCTCTTCCATGGCTTGCTTGCACTTCTCCCTAGCATTCGCCTGCATTGTTTCCTCAAAACATTCTGGTTCTCCATTGTTAGTAAGTAACAAATAACTCAAAAATGGGGGAAAACGTTCAGGAGCTTTTCTTACCCTAGAAGACCTTACTATAGGAGTTTGGGGATCCTGTGTAGGAGGTTCCTGAACTGTCTCCTTGGACACCTTACCATTCGTAATATCATCCAACATTGTGTACTCTTTTTGTTCTTGTTCCTGCAACTGATCCTTATACATGACTTTTTCTTAAAAGACAACATTCCTAGACTGGAATATTTTCTTGTCTTTAAGACTCCAAACCTAGAAGCCAAAGTCATCCTCACCATAACCAATAAAGTTGCATCTCTTAGACTTGGCCTCTAACTTTGTCCTATCTTTCTTGGCAACTTAAACAAATACCTCACATCCAAAGACCGTAAGGAAAAAAATAATTTTCTTACCAGACCAAGCTTCCTCAGGTATGCCTCCATCCAAAGGCAACGAAGGTCCTCTGTTAATCAGATATACTGCTGTGCTAACTGCTTTCTCCCAAAACATTACAGGCAACCCTGCATGCAACCTCATGCTCCCAACACACTCCATGATTGTCCTGTTCATCCTCTCTGACACTCCATTCTCCTGTGGTGTCCTTGGAACCATCTTTTGCCTACGAATTCCATTCAGTGAACAATAATCATCAAATGCTTTACTACAATACTCACCTCCATTGTCCGACCTGAGACATTTCAACTTGAGACCTGTTTCATTCTCCACCAAAGTGTTCCATCTTTTGAATGTTTCAAATACATCAGATTTCTTATTAATGCAATAAACCCAAACTTTCCTAGTTGTATCATCAATAAATGTAACATAATAATTTGAACCACCAATAGAAGATACCTGAGCTAGCCCCCATACATCCGAGTGAACCAACTCCAATTTATTCTCCTTCGTAGGTCTAACCCTCAGGAACATAACATGCTTCTGCTTCCTGGACACACAATTGTTAGAAATCTAAATTGACCTGTTTCAATCCGGGCAACTTGTCTTTCAAGATCTCCATGCCCTTTTGACTCATATGATCGAGCCTGTAGTGCCACAAAGTTGCATCTCCATCTACAACAACTAAAGTACAGTGACTAACACTACTAGTTAAATACAAAGTGCCAATTTTCTTACCTCTCTCAACCACAAGAGCACCCTTGGTAACTTTTCAAGAGTCTGCTGTAAACAACACCGAACAACCCTCACTGTCCAACTGCCCCGCTGATATTAAATTCCGCTTTAACTGTGGGACATGTTTGACATTCTTTAGTAGCCATGTGTTCCCATTTTGTATACTCACCTGAACACAACTTTTCCCTACTATACTTTATGGTTCATCATCACCAAGATAAACATGTCCAAAATTTTGAACATAATCAGTAAAATGATGCCTATGTGGGGTGGCATGAAAATAAGCCCATGAATCTAATACCCAAGATTCATAAACATTATCTAAGGAAAGAATTAATTTACCCTGACTAACAGTACCTGTTGTCATATTTACCTCCTTGGTCTCCTCATGTTTGGTCTTCTTGTCCCGAAGTTCCCAACATTTCTTCTCTGTGTCCACTTTTCCCATAGTGCCAGCACACCATCTTGGCTCTAGATTTAGATCTTCGCTGACCCTCTGACTTTCCATGGTTTCCTTTGCTTCTGTCCTTTTGTCTCCCTCTAGTCTCCATTGTCAAAGCATTCCCTGAAGATGATTCCCTGGTACTCTTCCTTCGCATTTTCTTGCTAAGAATCATACCTATAACTTCCTCAAACTTTAAACTTCCCTTAGCAGGGACAGCATTACTCACAACGATAACTAGGTATCCCAACTATTAGGGAAGGAGCACAAAATCAATATAGCCTTAACTTCATCTTCAAATTTAAATACCAACAGAAGTTAGCATTCTCACAACCGTATTAAAATCATTCAAATGATCAACTACAGAACCATTTTCAGACATTTTCATATTAAATAACCTTTTCATCAAAAATATTTTATTAGAGACAGAGGGTTTTTAATATAACTCCTCTAATTTCTTCATTAGATCAAATGTGGTCTTCTCCTCTGAAATATTGAAGGCAACCAAAGATGCAAGGCACAACCGTATGGCTCCCAGTGCTTTCCTATCAAGCAAATTTCAATCTTCCTGATCCATACTTGAAGGTTGGCCTATTTTCCCCATCAAAGGGAGATGAAGACTTCTGAAACAAGTAATCCTCCATCTGCATTTTTCACAGTTCGAAATTCTACCCATTGAATTTTTCAACTCTAGATCTGCGATTATCTGCCATAGCTCCCACTCAAGCTAATATCTTTCCCTGCATTTCATCACTTCAGAAAAACCACTAAAGCTAGCTTTGATACCAGTTGTTAGGAATAAGTGATTAATTATGCAATAAAATGCAACATGGAATTCATTCCTCAAAATCACAGCAGCAGAGACATATGAAAGAAAATTTAGATCTAAGCAAATACACACATAACATCGATATAACGTGGTTCACCCAATGTGTGCTATGTCCAACAAGAGGCTCTCTATAATATTATAAACAAGAGTACAAAACAACTCTCAACAAAAAACCTCTTATAGAGATAACTTTCCCCAACTCGAATTCACACTAGAATTCCCGAGATGCTAAGCTACACGTCAAAGCCGAAGAGAGAATTACAGAGCTCAAAAATAAGATGCAAAATACAATGAATAATGTTTTACCCCTCACCCCTATTTACACTTTTCAAAAGCCCTTGAAAAATGCGCCATAACCATAGAGATAACTATATCCCCACAAAATAAGGCAAAAAATAAGGGAAGTTTCAACCACATAATCCCCCAATTCTCTCAACACCTTAGATCACACCCACTTCTCCACAAAACGTGCCACAAATGGGGGAAGTGGTTGACACACTAAAAAATGCGTCCCACCATTTGTGAAAGTAAATATTTCATGTTAAAATTGTCCCGGTAATTTTATTTTTACCTTGGGAGTGAAACGGGCTCCACATTTAACATCTAATGTGCAAGCTCTCCCCAAAAAGGCTCGAGATAGGCAAACATGAAGTTTTATCCATTTAACAATGTGACCATGCATTTCGAGGATGCACACACCTTTAGATTTAAAATTCCAGTTGGAAAAGGTCTTCAGATTGTCATGAATGTTCTTGGACGTTCCCATCTTTCACCGTGCCTCATAGGCCTTGTTCCTAAAATGGGGACCTTTTCAGAGTTCAAAGACAAGTTCAAATACCACATAGCGCTCCTTATTGACCAACTAGCGATGTTTTTGGGTTATGTCGGATAGCTGTTCCATACCAAGGATGCTCTTGCATCAGTAAGTAATATTTGTTACTTTATGCTTAAATAGTTGTATCTTTCTTGTTGCCCACTTACTTTTTTGGCAATCAATGTTGTCTAGTATTTGTGTTGCCCATCTGCTGCCCCTCTACCCTCAGGGGAGAGCAAATGAAACATTAGTTGCTGCTTTCAACATGTGTGCTTGCTGGATGACAGTGGTTTGTTAGATCTCTTGGGTTGAGATGCCACAAGGATCAGTTGAGCTGAATAAAAATTTAGTTGATAGATGTTAAGGAGCTATAGTATGGGTTCATGGAGCTATAGTATGGGTTGAAGGCACAGAACGCAGCTGTAGGAAATTATGTACAAGATGGATTAGAGAGGACTCTTGTAATTCAGGGCACAGAGAGTCAATGACAGAAAAAAAGTGAAGGAATCGCAGGCTTTAAAAAATGAAGCAGGTAAATAAGCCACCGAATTTACTAATAAGTTGCCTGAAGAAAAGCGTGAATATGAAAATATAGTCAGTGATCGGAAATTTAAATTCATGCAGTTGGAGAAAAACTTAGAGAAACAAACATCTGAAATCCAAGAGCGGCATGCTAATTTAGAGAAGTCTAAGTCCATGGAGAAAGCCGAGAATGTACTTATTGTAGAGTATGAGGCCAAGTTGCAGTTTGAAATGGACACTTCTTGTGTAACAGTCGAATCAGCAGAGAGAGTTTGGAAGGCATTCAAGCCATTGGAATGGAAAAAGAAGCATATGTAGGAAACCATTGGTTTAGCTTTCACAGAGGGTGTTAATTCTCCTTCTGCTTTAGCTTCAATTGGATTGCAGCTATTGGCTTCATATTCATTTAGGAAGTCATCACTGTTCTCCTTGCATATGTCTTCATCATCGATGACTGCCCCTGTTTCAGCTGCAATCTCAATCTCACTGACTGAGAAGACGATGTATTTACAAGTTTCAGATTGAAGGAAGTTAGACCAAGATACCAGTCTTAATAGATATGAAACAGATGAATACTGTTGAAAATTCTTGTGTCTCTTGGTTATGGTAATGTTTGAGCGGTTAGCTTCCATTATGTTTTGATTCATGATTTTGATTTTGAAATTCCATGTAGAGGATTATTGATAGAATGATAGATTGTTGGTGCGTCATGCTTGTTATGGACAAGCCTCCTATAATGCAAGTACCATCACAAATTTCTCAACTTAACATATTTGTTTACATTTGACCATTAGAATCTAATGACTTAGTTATATGGTCTCATCCTCTAGTTTTTGCGTAAAATTATTTCTTACTGTTACAGATCAATTTCAATAATATTGCTGGCATACTGCTCCAAGACCTATGGATATCTTTCTGCTGTTCGTAAGGTGCTAAATATCATTTTTCACTTTTTTCTAAAGTTTGTACAGCATTGCAATTCTAAGATTGTCACAGCTTTGGTGAAGCTCAAAGCAAAATCTTATCCCCAAATATTGGATTAAAAAATCTTGGCATTTGAAACATATAGCTTAACATCTAAATAACATTCTTTGCCACCTTTGTTGTAATGTTTGTTTAGTGAGTTTGTTAACCCGTGAAATTCTAGAATTGCAACTTTCATTGGTTTAATGTTTGTGTAGGACCTTGAACATGTTGGCATCTATCGCTGCAATTCAAGGTAATTCAGTGGTAATGCTATTCTAGTAGAGTCCATAACTTTCGGGTTCTTACCCTGGAGGAAAGCTGTGCTATGCTGTCTTCTGGGAAGTGTTATTATTCACAATTCATCATATAGAAGTTATTTGTGGCCTGAATTTTCTAGTTTAGGGATTTGGATTTGGTTTCCTGCTCATTGTAGGGGCAAAACTCAAATCAACTAAATGTTTTCTTCCTGATTGACTGTGCATTTTATATTGTGCTGCAAAAGATTTCAACCAAAATTTCTCAATGGCTTGATATCAAGATTGAAATGAAATAAAATTAGTACAATATAATATACTGCCCATTTGAACACGTATAAGCTTTCTGAATTTTTAATTCTCTCTCTTCAGTAATCTTCTCAACTTCTTTCCGAGTAATCCAGATGGTGTCACTGGATGATTTACAATTGTGGTTCATTTTTTCAGTAGGGCCATACGCTCATTTTCAAGATTTAATCGATGCACACTCCAATCAAGCAGAACTTGCTGATGGATGGGAGATAGAAAATGGCCCATATTTTAGAGCAGGTAGGGCGCATACTGCAGTGAGCTGACATATACAGGAGGGAGGATTCATTAACTGGCAAAGAAGAAACAAATACGTTCTTGATACACAGAAGCATTTACTTGAGGAGCATAGAGGCAATTATTAGAGGGAAGCAGTTAGGAATTTTGAAAATATTCCATCTTTAGAGAGGAGAGCTGTAACATTGGACAATGAAAGTATAGATAATCGATGGAATGCAAAAAGATTCACCATAGGGCGTATATCTACTGAAAAACACTTGATTAGTAGGATTTCTCCAATTAAGAGACGGTTTAGCATTTAGGAAAGAAACAAATTTTGTTGGTGAACCAACTCATCGCAGTAAAGGAAGCATGGTGTCTAGAGTAACATATTCATCGTAGGGGCTCCTGGATGGAAATCAGTATCAAATAACCCTACGGGTTGACAGATTTGTGCCATGGGGTCAAAATGACCTCCCTCTCTCTCTCTCTTATTGATGCAGAAGAGAGAATTGAGAAAAGAAAGATTAACATGCTTTAAACAACTTCTTGCAGTAAGAGCCAAGAAATGTTCTTGGGATAAAAGACACTGTTTAGTAGATTGATCAGTGGATATCAAAGGGCTTAAACGCTCTCATTGATCAAGAGGTTGACAGTATTGTATTTATAAATTATTTTCTTTTACTAGGGACAACCAGATGGGAATGCAGTGTAATCTGTTGCGGATGGAAAATATATTGTAGAGAAAGACAATAAAACTTGTTCTATAATCATATAATTTTGGCATTTGCAATGTTAGAGTTTGTGATTCATGTCAAATAATCTCGCCGATTCAATTAATTACCTTTTCAATTTGGACATTAGACAAACATAAATTTTTATCGACATAAAAACCATAGTTTGTTAATATTGAATAAGAGTTTCAAAAACAGCTAATCCTACGGGCTGTAACCAGCATGGAAGTTGAAATAATTTTGAAGCATTAAAACTATCATATTAGAGTTTTAAAGCAGGCTGGTTTTTTGAAAGAGTGGGTCACTTTCATGCATTCTCTAACCTTAATCGACTTCAATTTTCAATTTTTACAGTGAAAATCACCAAAAATTCTATATGAAGTAATTTATAGACTACATGTTTTGAGATGCTTTAAAAATTTCTGTTGTTTTTCCCCAAACTTTTTCTATATGAACGTATACCACGTACTTTTAAATCTCTTGTATCTATTTTTTTAATGAACATAGCTACCATGGAAAACATAATAATCATAAAGAGTGAGAAAAGTGACTGGCACAACTGTCCATAACTCATCACAACACAGTTTCAAAATGTCCAAAAACAACAGCAAAAAACAATTGTAAAGTTTTTATCAGCTCCTACAAGCGGCTCTGAGCCATCACACAGTTCTTAGGAATTGCATTCCATGGTCCTTCCCAGCCTCAAAAGTCTCTGGAAAAGCAGGAAGAGCCCTCCCATCCTGGTTTCCAGGTTGAACATACATGTTGCCAACACTTAATGTGGGCCTTTTGTGGTTGCCGGCACCCAATAGACTTGAACACAAGCAAACAATAATATAGTTTACTGTACCGGAAAGGAATCCCAGTTTCCTTATTCCTTCAGGGCAGAATCATCTCCTATACTAAATTTTTAATGTGAAGTTCAAAATCATTTACCAAATTGCACCACAACTGCGTCGTAAAGTAGAGGATTCAAATAACAGCCAACCTGGTTTCAGCTACCATCGTGGATGTACAAATGTGTTATAAACAAGCTGAAAACCTTAACTATTCTACCACACTGTTAACTTATTTAGTTTGTGCTCTGCAGTTGGTTATATAGAAACATTGAAAATCCATTAAAGTTATACACAATCGCTATTATAAGAAACAATGATGCTGATTTTGGATACCCTGAAAATAGTATTTTGGAAGTGATTACCAAGTAGAATCAAGAGGAGAACAAATTTTAAGCCTGATATTGCTGGTGTTGATAGCATCGCCCAGCAGTTAAAATTATCAAGTCAAAAGCTTATTCAATCCGTTCAGCATGACTTCTTACTCCAAGGAACTAAGGATACCTTAAAGTTCCCTTCAGTAGCATGGAAAAAAATATGCAAATATGAAAATGGGCTGGGAATTTTGGAGTGCTGAGCTAATATGGACCAGCATGCTTAAAAACAATAGCTTCAATCAACTGTATGGAAACATTAGTCTCTGTTGAAAACCACGCTTCTACTCTTGCTAGGATTCTCAAATTAGGAACATCACTCCTACAGGGACAGGTAACCTGGAGACTTGGCAATGCACGTAACACTAGATTTCAGCAGGACACATGGAATGGGTCCCCAGCCCTCACCAAGCAAATGCTGCCTAACTTTTCACAGATTACTCTAAGTGTTAAGAGTACTGCAAGCCTGAGGTTTACACTATCTAGAAGCTTGGAATAAAGACAAAATTTAAGAAAATGACTTGCTTTTGGGGAGCAAACAACAGATCTCCCCCTGTTGCTAGATTATAGGCAAATCATCCTTACCCATCAGGAGGCCATGTTAAGATGGCCACCCGACAAGCAAAAGAGAGTGCACAATTTCATCAGCTTATCACATCCTAAGTAAGGCACACATAATAGCAACAATAATTTGATGGGATTCTGGAATAGCAAAATTTGGTGTAAAATCAAATCTTTCTTGTGGTAAGCTACGAATCACAGATAATCTTCAGAAGAGATGATGGGTGGGTTCCAATTTAAATTCCATTTGTCATAACAATGCTAAATCTACCCATGACCTCTTCTATCATTGCACCTATGCTCGTTCAATCTAAAAATGAACATTGATCTTATTTGGTCAAACATCTCCTAACCCAGACATTATAGTAGCATCAATTTAGAGATGGTCAGGGCTCCAAGTGAGATGCCATTGTTGCAAACAATGCATCAAATTGCCTCTGGCTTCTTTATGTGGAATTTGTGGATAGAGCATAAGGCCCACATTTTCAAATATCTTAGTCAATCTTCAGTATTGGTTATTAGACAGATGAAAGCTCAAATCAAGACAACATTCTTGGTCATCTGCTAGCATGACAGACTGCCACCCCAGCAAATTGTGAAATACACCTTTCCATTATCATGCAATCTGGATCTCAATTGGCCCAAGGGTGTATTGGCAATTCCCTACCATAGCTAATTTCAGACTCGGTTCTGCTAGGCTTCCAAACAGAATTTGGATGCACTCATATAGGCAGAATCATTTGCAATTCTAAAGGTGAATTTGTGATGGCCTACACACATTGGCATGGCCAAAAATAATGTTGCTGAGATATGGGCATTATACATTGGTATTTATCTCGCACAACTCAGAAATTTTCAGTATCCATGTTAAAGGAGATTCCAAGCTGGCCGTTGATCTCGTTCAAAAGATTATTAATCCCAAAGCTCAAAAGTTACTGATTTCAGCGAGCTTAGTAAAAGTTCCATTCTACTGGGAACTAGATTGAATTCTAACACATATAGTGCAGCTCATCAAGAGCATGGGTATTCACCATATCAAACTTAAAAAACAGAACCATAATCATATGGTGGATATGCTGGCTAATGAAGCATTCAAACTGCTCACAGGGAACCAAATTACAATTTGTTCCAGTAATGAACATTTCCTTGAACCAATCAGGCAGTGGACTTAGAGAGATAGATCATCAACGCATCATCTTATGAGTCCAGACTTAGCCAATCATAATTAGTATAAAGTCAGGTCACTTTGACGCCGTGTTTTACTACATCTATGGAATGTTTTGACAGTATATGGGAAATACTTGTGTGATTGCACTTTTCAATGCATTGGGCATTTGGTAGGTCTCAATATAATTTTATCTTTGATTGTAAAGGCCCTTCTCTTTACTTACACAGAGACACAGATTGGGAGAGATTCAAACATTGGACCTCTACTTAGCGTTTCTCCTCTTGTTGGCATTGCACATTAGCATTGGAGAACTGAGCTGTTCTCCACACTAAGTCAGAATCGCATAGAAATTTGTGGTGTTTATCTTATGTCTTGAGGCCTATACAATTGAATTCCTTTTAACTGTTTCAACCACCATTTTTTATTAGCCGACACTCATATCACAATTTCTACAATAGGTCATAAATGGTTTATTAACATTTATCCTATTCATTCCCTTCGTCAAATATGCCTTACTACCCCAAGTCGGATGTGTCTCTTTAGTGTATCTTGAAATTGTTTCTATGATTCTAAAATCCTCATTTGCTTTGTCATTGGTCTTAGTTCCCCATCTCCGGCTATCTTTATTTAACTCTTTTTACATTGGTATCCACTTTCGACTTCTATTCTTTTTACACTTGTATCTACTTACAGCGCTCATGACTTCCTCTTGATTTTTCAATTTTGAATATAATTTTTTTTCCAGCTGTCTTTTACTATATACCATGTTTATTGTCAAAGTCGACTCCAACACTTGGCTTGCCATTTGCAACTGCTTCATATTAATGAGTCTTCACTAGTAAGACAACCCTGTTATGAATAAAGAGTTACAATAGTTGTTTTCATCATTGAGAATGGGCTTTCAAATCTATCTATTGATAAATCTACGAGATATAAATTTTCAGGGATACCTAATATAAAAGGGTCGAGGTTGAGTCGTAGGGGAATTTTGTAGAATTGATACTCGTTAGTTGAAGTCCTCTTGGTAATTGTAAGCACTTCTTTAATTCTAGGGATGCTCGGGTTCACCTCTTCAATCAACACCTTAGTGCATTCCACTTTCTTAGTTGTACCAGTGGCATGATTATTGAAAAATTCCTTTGTGAGAGCTTAAAGGCTAATAACACTGCTAAATTTCGTCGGAATGGCTCCAAGAATTCCGTCAATTTAGCATTGTCCATTAATTTATCTTGTTTTCTAAGCTTTTCATTCATTTGTAGTGCAAACCTTGTGCAAATCTAATGCTAATTGCAGTGCTATTATCACTGGGTTTGCATCATCATTCTTTTCATTCATATTTAGGGCTTCTTTGTATACCCTTTTGTGCATAAGATCTCTCAATGCCATTTCATTTTGAAGAGGAGTGGTGGACGCGATGTGATTTTGGTGGGGCATAAGAATTAAGTTTGGTGGAGGGTAAGCGGGTTGAGTTTGGCAGAGGATAAGGTGATTTACTTGATTTTATCCATTAATTTTTTAATAGGTTAATATAATGGTAAATAAAAACATTTTTTAAACCATACATTATTTAAAAAATATATCATTTGTGTCATAGATATAGTGTCATCATCAAATAGCTATGATACATATAGCTATCAATACATTCCATGTACATACCTCTTAAGGGCTTGCACAAAGCTCTTCCTTTACCTTGGGTTCGTCTCCTACAGATACACCATTCAAATTAGGGAATATATGTGCGTTGCATGAGTTCATAAATAACATACACATTGCTATGGAATTTGTAAAATTGTTTTAATATTTATTTTAATTTATATATATCGTAAACATGTACAAGCTATTTTTTTTTTCAATTTTATGTATAGGGAGAGTCATAAGAACCTCATCAAGGTAGTGGTGGAAGAAGAAGAAGTGGTCAAGGATGTGGATGCATTGACAGAGCAATTGAAGAGACTACTTATTTTGAGGTAAATGAAATTTGTGTGTTATCTTCAAATCAAGCCATGTTGATATTGATGTGTATGGATATTGTGCTGAAATAAAGTTAATATCAATGAAATATCTAATAGTGAATATTTAAACAATGATGTTGATGTTCAACTACTCCGAAGAATAAAAAAAATAAAATAAAGATTCCCAATTGTGCCATCCTAATGGTGCATGCATCATGGTAACATCACAATGTCACATATAAATCCTCTTAAAGACGTTTTAGACCCTAAAGTGTTTGATCGTTGGATGAAACAATCACTTCTTCATGAAAATGTTGATGAAAATGTTTGAGAAGATGGCATTAGGCTTATAGATATAACAAAAACATTTATTTTCCACTGTTGATGATGATGTGGATGATCAAGTTAGTGATGATATGAAGAACATAATTTTGATGATAAAACTAAGGACATTGAACGAGAGGGTAAAATTATAGAATTTGCTCAAACTCCTTTGTTTGGACATCTGAGAACATCAATATTGGGTGCTATATTGTCGTTAATGGAATTGTAAGCAATATTTAGGTGGTCAAACATCAACTTGAATGCTTCAGATAGAAGTTCACAATTTATATCAACATAAATTGTGTCTGATCTATCTTCTATTTAATCTAATGATAGATTTTATTATTTTTAATGTAGGCTCCTAAAGATTGTTTTGTTACCCGAAAAGAATGCACTTCCATCCTCATCGTGGGAGGCACAACAAATTTTATTAAATTTAGGGATTATCTACATCAAACTATGACATGTGCACAAATGATTGCATACTATGTAGGAAGGGAGATGAGCATGGTATTAGTTGTCCTAAATGTGGGGAACCATGATATTGACATGTAGTTAGAGGCACTACCATTGCAAATAAGGTCTTAGGACATTTTCAAATAATTATTAGACTTGAGCGCCTTTTTTGTTGCAAGTCACTAGTAGGGTTAATGACATGGCATTATAGCAATAGAAGTAGTGGTTGAGTTTGGCATGTTATTTTAAATTCAAATGTAATGAAGTACATTGAGAAATTGTGGCCCAAAACATTTGAAGGTAAGGTACGGTTTGGTTTTGAAATGGATGGTGTTAAACATTTTTCCATCTTATCAAGTAACTACTCCATTTGGCTAGTATTGTTGACAAATTATAATATTCTTTTGTGGTTGATGATTCATAAGAAACATCTAATATTATCGTTATTGGTGCTTGGTAAACATCAAGTTAAAAAAATGGATGTCCACTTTGAACCTTCAATTGGTGAATTGCAAGAATTATGGGATGGCATTGTGACATGACTTTTTAAAACATATTGATCAAACGGAGTTTACTTGTTAAGGTATCTTACACTAGACTATTCATAATTTTCCTATGATTGTTTTCTATTTAGGTATTTATTATATGTTAAAATTTTAAATACTAAGCTTGTATTTAAATTTGTGCACATTACATACTAAGTTTGTAATATATTAGTTTTTATATGTAGGTCTTTCAATAAAGGGAAAGTATGAATGTCCAAGGTGTGGTGACCAACTAAGTGGAAGATTGTCAAAACATCTCCAAAATGTTGTTTATGAAGACTATTACAGATTCTTGCCAATGGACCATGATTACCATGTTAGAAGAAAATTAAGTTTGATGAAAAACCTAATACTATAGAGCTTCCAAAGCTTATGTCCCCTAAGAATTGGTACAAAGTTTTCACAAAAGCATGCAAAATATCAAATTTTAACATTCCTCAATATTAGTAGAAAAAATGATTATTGTTGTTATAAATTAATCAAAAGGTTGAAATGCTTCTAGGAATGGAAACAATATCTATTTTCTACCGTCTCACATATTGGGAGAAATTATTAGATGGTATATTTTGGATGTAGTGCATATATTTAAGAACGTGGTTGTTTCTATATGCACTTACATCTTTATAAAATCTACATGGTATTTAGTTTTTAAATTATATGGGCAAATTTATTTAAACCTAAAAAAATCCTAAGAATAAACTGTAAATTTTTTGGGAAAGCTCATTTAATAAAATTGCAAAACACCTTAGGAATAAAAATCTGTAACAAACCCTAATTTAAAAAAAAACTCTTAATTTTACTAGTTTTACTTGTATAATATCTTGAGAACAAATTGTTTGAAAAAATTCATGGTAGCATCTACAATTTCTTTAGTTTTATTTGCATCTAACTTGAATGCAAATCATTTAATGGATTTCATAGTAGCATCTTTGATTTCTCTTGTTTTACTTGTATCTAGCTTGAATGCAAATTGTTTGACCAAATTTCAAATTTGGTTTCTTTTATTTTCTTTCTTATTTTTAGATCTAATACAAATTGTTTGACAAAATTTATAGTAGCATCTTCAATTTCATTACTTTGACTTGCATCTAGCTTGAATGTAAATTGTTTGACGAATTTCACAATTTGGTTTTCTCTTTTCTTGCATATTTTTGGATCTCTTTGTCAAGATTAAATATTTTTAAATTTATTCTTACATTGTGATTCATTTTTAGGCAAGATATGCTATTGAAAAAACTTTGTCCTTGTCTAGTTTATCATGGAGCAAGATCATGGGGAAATAAGCGTAAATAAGACTCCAAACTATTAGGAGGTTGCATAAGGAAGACAAATTCCATAGTATTATCAAGGTTAATATTTATTTGTTTGTCTTTACCATGCATTGTATTGTGATCATTTGATATTAAGTTATTGTAGCCTATTCTCATGGTTGTTGATTGTAATAGGTTGAAGACATGGAAAGCATGAATTTACATTTTAGTGCAGGGGAAATACGACAACTTAAGGACCACTAAGCAAGTTAGGAAGCAATTAAAAGACCTTAGATGGAACACTGATGCATTCAATGAGTATGTTTATTCTAGGGGCTTTGTGCAAGGAAGACATCAATCAATTCTAATTTTAAAAAAAATAACATTTAATTATTTAATTTATAAATATTTTAACTTCAAGTTCTTTAATAATTATTTAAAATTTGTCTTCGTAGTAAACAATCAATCTTTGAAAATTGAATAATATAATGAGGATAACCATGACTACAACAATCAGTCAATGTATAAAGGTGACAAAGATAATGACTTAATAGATGATGATCGTAAAGATGATTTCATGTTGCAGTATTTTGATTTTGAAAGAGATAATATATGAATTTCATTGTTATTGTATACAGGGAAGAAATTATTTATTCTCTCATTTACATCATCATTTTTTCATGTCAGACTATAACGTATATATCATTTTCCAATATATATATATATAATTTAAGAATGTATAAATATCTTTAAATTGTAATATGATATAATATATATTTACAAATATTAAAATTAATAATTTTAAAATTAAAATCCATATAATTATAAAATTATACATCTTTAAATTATAATATGATATATTTATGATATATATGATATAATATTGTATATTTATAAATAATATAAAAATTAATAATAAAACAAATATATATATATATATATATATATATGATAAATATAATATAATTTTTTGTGATGAAAAATAATTATATTATTTATTTTGTTATTTTTTCATGTTAGAAATTACATTGATTTATTTTTGCGTAAGTGGGGGGTGGGTTAAAAAAGGCTTATATATATATATATATATAGGATAAATATAATATAATTTTTTGTGATGAAAAATAATTATATTATTTATTTTGTTATTTTTTCATGTTAGAAATTACATTGATTTATTTTTGCGTAAGTGGGGGGTGGGTTAAAAAAGGTTGACCCAATTATTAGAAAAAAATATGGGAAAATCAGAGCCGATTTTTTATGCAAACATGGGGTAAAATTGGCATGAATAAAAATATCTAGTTGTGTTGATGATGTGTCGAATTTGCAACACTGAATTGGGTGGATGCACAAAAGTTGAGGGGCAAAAAACATGACAAAATGAAAAACACAACTTCTTTTGCAAAGGGCGTATGCTTTTTAAATGAATCAAAGTTGTAATGCCTTGGCATGGTACCAAGGCAAAAGGGTGTACACGTTTTGACAAAGGGCCTATGACCTTTTTTAAATAGGGTGGAAGTCGTTTGAAACACATCTTTTTTGGAAGGATTGTAAATATTTCAAAACTTTTGAAGCAAAGGGCGTACGCACTTTGTAGTAAATATTTCTATGTTGTTTGTGTGTCATATAGTTTGTTTGTGTTGTATATATTTGGTAAAATAAATTTAAAAATAATATAAAATGTAATATATTTTATTACATTTTATATTTTTATACTTTAAATTTATTTTACTAAATATAACAAATTAGGGCCACTATGCATTTTCTGAGATTGATTCTAGAGTTGGAGTTACCATTTAGGAAGTTTTTCAAAATCTATTCTTCTTAATACATAGTTTTCAGAATTTTAGGATTGGAAAGTGACTAAAATATTGGAGTTATTAAGCTCTAAGTTCATGTATGGATGTCACTAGTTGAGATAGAGATAAGGAACCATATATAGATAGGGGCTCCGGTATGAATTGGTCGAGATAGAGATTGTAATATCTCCAATGGGATTGAAATACTTAAATTTGGATTCTTCCGTAATCCTATTTACTGGAAACTATATCATTGATATTTTCACCAATTTTTTATGAAGTTATACAAATAAATAAAATATAACAAATTTTTGATTTCAAATACTAAATTCTTGATTTTTGTCTTAGACAAATATTCCAAATAAGAATAGTCAAATAATCAAAGTGAAGCATCAGTGTAACTCCTGAGTGAAGTTAACACAATAGACTTTAAGGGTTTTCGTCTTTGAGTCTAATTACAAATGAGGGTTTTCGTCCTCAAATGCATTATTGGAGTTGCTGCCCAAATATGAATATTTATTGAATAAAATATGATCATGCTCTTTCTCTGTGAATTGCCCATCATAAATACCCTTCAAGTGGATTTTTCCAAATGGTGTGACTTACCAAAGAGTGGCGTCCATTGAAATCTCACATGGGCCGACTTGATTTGGGTGTTGTTCCTTAATTGTGATGCCTCATTCATGGGGGATGACTTTAGCTTTTGCACTTTTTTATTTTTTAAAAAGGACATTACAGTCCTCCCCAAAATTATTTGTCCTCAAGCAATTGTAAGTTGGGATGCTTTAAAATGCTTTAAAATGATCACTCCTTTCCACGTGGCATTTTCAATAGGTAAACCTTCCCTTTGCTGATTAGAACCCTTAGTTTTATTTCTCAAATAATATCATATTTCTTTATCGTCACCTTGCATGAAGTTTTCGTTCTACAGGCTAGTAGGATAGAGAGTTCTGATACCACTGTAATATCCCCAATGGGATTGAAATACTTAAATTTGAATTTTTCCTTAATCCTATTTACTGGAAACTATATCATTGATATTTCACCAAATTTTTATGAACTTATAAAAATAAATAAAATATAACAATTTTTTGTTTTCAAATATCAAATTCTTAATTTCTATCTTAGACAAATATTCTAAATAAGAATAGTCAATAATCAAAGTGAAGGACAAGTGTAACTCTTGAATAAAGTTACCACAATAGACTTCAAGGATTTTCGTCCTTGAGTCTAATTACAAATGAGGGTTTTCGTCCTCAAATGCATTATCCGAGATACTACCCAAATATGAATATTTATTGAACAAAATTTGATCATGCTCATTCTCCATGAACTGCCCATCATAAATGCCTTTCAAGTGGCTTTTCCCAAATGGTGTGACTTCCCAAGGACTGACGTCCCTTGAAACTTCACATTCGCTGACTTGATTTAGGTGTTGTTCTTCATTGTGACGCCCCATTCATGGGGGACAACTTCATCCTTTGCATTTTCTTTATTTTTAAAAACGGACATTACAGAGATAGGGATGAATGATAAAGACATGGCCTATGCTAACATGGATGAAACATCTACATAATACGATGGGATGGAGCATGCATAGATGCATCAAACTCTCTTGACTGATACGTCCAAACCTAGGCAAAAATACAATAAATTTACATTTGCTACTTTATTTTCACCTTCAACTATCTAGATTTGGGGACATCTATGATCTATTAAAGCGAAGGCAAAGTAAGATTTGGGTTGTGGGCTGAACCTCTAGGTCACTTTTACACCCCAACATCAGTGTAGACCAAGAGATCTTCTTTCACGAGAGTGAGGAGATGGGAGAGAGAAAGAGATAAAAGTGAATCACTCTATAGCCATCACTTGAATGTTTAAATAACATGATTGACTCAATATTATCTTATTTCCACCTTGGAAATCATATGACAATCTTCCTAGAGTAATCCATCATGGCCCTATCTAATCCTCTGTACATGAATGAGATTAATCACCTTAATGCACTCCAATCAAAACAAGAGGAATCAAAATACCATTCAAGATTCATCCAAAAAAGATACAGTTCACTCTCAAACAAATTTCAGACCAATGGGTCAATCCATGCATGTTTCAATTCCAATATCACACATGCATGACTTGACCACATTATCCCAAACTTACATATAACATAATCATCTTGTAGTATTCCAAACTCACATAGGATGTACTACCACTACCACTACTATTTGGGGTTGAGGGGAATGCTTTCAAACCCTATTTTCTCAGGCTCATATCGGAATCACTCATATTGCTCTCTCCTTGTCCACTACCAAGCATCAAGTGAAGAAGGTACTTGTAGACAATGAAATCCAAACTACCCTCCATTTGGAAGCTCTTTGGCATATATTTATAAGTGTAATTTGAGGACTTGACACTTTGTTCTTACGTGATGTGGTCCTTGGGGATCCACCATCACTCCCTCATTGGCCCTCATTGTCCATCATCCTTAATTACTCCTACATCATCCCTCATCGAACCTAATCACTCCCTCGTCGACCCTCATCATCCCTCATTGTTGGTAAAATTATCTATTAGATTAATAACCAAACCATAGACACCACAAAGCTAATTGTATTATCGTAACATCATAACACTTCTCCAGACTGATAGAACAAAGGATTCTACCAGTTGGATGCTAGGGTAATAAAGAAGGCTTTGTAGAGACAAAGAATGATCTAATTTGAGAAAGGAAATATCTCACACAAACATGATCATTGAGTTGTGTTGTATAGGTTCAATATTCATACCACAACATTATAATAGATAGAGATAGTTAATAATAATAGAGGCAATTGTGTAAAGATTACAAAATCGAGTACCCTGTGTAATTGTATCAAGTGGTATAGAATATAGAGCATAAGAGCAATTTTATTTGGTGATTATATATATATATATATATATATATATATATATATATATATATATATATATATATATATATATATATATAAAGAGAAGTAGACTAGGAAAAACTGTGTTAATAATTAGCTTAGTATTGGTTAGTTTCCTTAACATTCACTTATAAAAATAAGTAGTGCTTATATTTGCAATAACTCATACATAGTACACAAAACACAGTTTTTCCTACTCTACTTCTCTTTATTATATATAAGCACTATGTATGAGTTATTGAAAATATAAGCACTAATGGATCACAAGGGTTAGTATTTGTTAGGTTAACATTCACTTATAAAAATAAGTAGTGCTTATATTTGCAATAACTCATACATAGTACACAAAACACAGTTTTTCCTACTCTACTTCTCTTATATATATATATATATATATATATATATATATATATATATATATAAAGAGAAGTAGAGTAGGAAAAACTGTGTTTTGTGTACTATGTGTGTGTATATATATAAAGAGAAGTAGAGTAGGAAAAACTGTGTTTTGTGTAATATATATATATAGTAGAGTAGGAAAAACTGTGTTTTGTGTAATATATATATATATATATATATATATATATATATATAGAAGTAGAGTAGGAAAAATATACAAAGAAGTAGAGTAGGAAAAACTGTGTTTTGTATATATATATATATATATATATATATATATATATATATATATATATATATATATAAAGAGATGTAGAGTAGGAAAAATTGTGTTTTGTGTACTATGTATGAGTTATTGCAAATATAAGCACTACTTATTTTTATAAGTGAATGTTAACCTAACAAATACTAACCCTTGTCATCCATTAGTCTAACTAAAGTCAACATATGTAACATAAAACTATTTACAACCAACTAGCTATAGATTTTATGTCAACATTTGATGACACCGTACGAACTTTAATAGACTAATGTCTAAGAGGAAGTATCATTTGGATTTTTGGAAGCCTGTGTTAATAGAAGTAGAAAAGTGGTGGGAGAAAATACTATTTTTTAACACATAAGTTAAGAGAACAGGAGAAACATTACCAGAAGGAAAAACAATATTCTTTCAACCATAGGAAGAAATTTTTTTGGTCACTTTTGTACAACTGTTGTGGCCTTGGATACTACAAAAAACCAAATACATAGAAAGTTGTTATGTTCACATTAAAAGACCTATTCAGTGGACTACAAAAAAACTTGACACATACCAACGCCTCGATACATCAATACCCCAAGCTATCGATCACAAGTAGACGACTCTCGATTCATTCATCATAGTCTAGGCCATACAAGGTTGGACAAGCTTAGACGCTAAGAATGTTGAGTTTATTAAAGGGAGAAGACAATGATTTTTAAATAAATTACTATTCATCATCCACAATTTGTTTGAAGAGCAAGGGCTAGTAAGAGAGGGTAAATAGTTCTTATAGGATAGACACATAAATGATGGCATGTAGAAGGAAGGGGGATCCTCAAAAGATGTGACTACTTGAAATATCTAGCTTTAACAATTGGAGAAGGTTAAATAAAGATGTATGGGACTGGGAAAATAAGTATCAAGTAAATGTAATTTAATTAAAAGAGGAGATATTAGTCAAAGGAAAATAGATTAGAGAAAATGGTGAATGAGGAGATGAGAAATCAAGTAGAGAATGAGAGAATTCAATTAGAGATTAAGAAAGAGATACATAAAAAGGAAAGAGGATAGAATGATGAAATAAGTAAAATAACAGACAAATCTAATCTGGCTTCTATCAATAGAAGCTTAAATATTGAAAATCTTAATAATATCCCTCCGCTAGAAACAAATGAATTAGTATTTACACCGTAGGAAGGCATATATGAGGCAAGTGAAAGAAGTAGAATAATATTTGTTATATCATACACTACATAAGGTGTTGAACAACATGAGACAAGGGTTAACAGATTTAGCCACACTATTCAGAACACCCAAACTATTCCAAACCTTGGGTGCATAAAACCAATTGATCGAGAATAGCTTGGCCTTAATTAGACGAGGCCTAGATAGTAGTAGATGAAGAAGGGAAGAGATGAAGATTAAAATAGTCAATGTTAGTTATATAGTATAACCAAGAAAGGAAAATTTATCAATAGAAGGAAATCCCGACAATAAGTAGTAAAGAGGAAACCTTTACAGATAACATATAAGAACAAAAGATTGAGATAAAGATGATAACCTTTAGGAGAAGGCTGATTCATAGATAATTATTACTACTCATAATAGAGAAATACAACAAAAAAATAAGGAAGATACTCTAGTAAAAAGAGAATTAGTTAATGAAAACATTGGAGAATAAGTACAATTATAGATAAAATATGTGGAAGAAGAGACCCAAAATGATGTAACCCCCTCAAACCCCAACAACAAGAGGCCCGAGAGGAAATGAACCCTTTGGACCAATCGCCATCCTCCATGCCACTTTACAATAGACATGTACATCCATCCCTTAGAAGACATACATTTGTTGGTGAAGAAGTAAAAAACAAATACCAAATTTATAAGCAATAAATTGAGAAAAGAAGACAATTTGTATGGAAGCTGGTGGAAGTATTTGGAAAAAGATACTTTTCAAAAGAATTAAAAGGGGATATAGGGTGTAACCAAACTTTGGTTCGACAACAAAAGGATAAACATCAACACAGTTACAATAGTACTATAGGAACTAGTACGTTAGGAAACTCACCCAATAGCAGTACTAATACTAGCAACGGTATTCCCAAATAATCTAAAAACAATACAATGACATAAAATAAGATGAAATTGCCACTATTTGGAAAAGATACCAAAGACACAGAAGAACATCTATTTGTGTTATACTCATATTTGAGAAGCCATAATATAACAGATGAAAGGGTAATGCTATTTGATTTTGTTGGAACTGTAAGGGATGATATGCTTAAATGGTAAATGAAGATTTACTTAGGGCATGCAAGTATATGGGTTCAGCCAAAAGCATGTAAAGGTGATTTTCACTACCCCGATATACCAACAAAGAGTGTTATAAAAATGAGAGATCTAATTTATAAGGAGAAGTTTGTGAAAGATTATGATCAATGGTTTAAATATATAGTTTGGAAACTCGAGGAGCCTTTAAATGAAAAATAAAGGATATAAGGGTTCATATATGGGTTAATCCCATGTCTTCGTACCAATATGGTTGGAGAAAAAATTCAATACCCTTGTAGAAACACTAGAAATGGTGTCAAGGCTAGAAGCATAGTCGTAGAGAAGAGATACATATAAATCATTAAAAGATAATGTTAAAAGATTACAGTTAGAGTTGGAACAACTAAGACTCAAATATGAGATACAGATGAAGGGAGATGATTATTCAGTAGTGCACATTAAGCACACACTACCGTGACCAAGAATTTGGTGTACCACTTGTTGCAAAAAAGGCCATTTTAAGATAAAGTGCCCCCAAAATGATATGGAAAAAAGAGCAAATAAAATAAGATCAACACAACCACTAATGGAAATGTCCCCACCCATTTAAAAAGCCATATACGATGAAAGGATTTACTATGGGTTATGTAGAGTATACGATCAACATCCCCAAAAATTATGTCTGGTGATGGAAGTAGTACCACCCATGAATCAAATAATGCATTATACCAACTGTGGGACATTCAATCATTATAATGATAACTACCCTACTATAGATGCACTTGCAGACGTACAAGATACCATTCAGAGAAAAACGACGATAATACAACAAATGTCACCACTACAACTACCCATAACCAATGGTAGCATACCACGCCCTATTAAAACAATCAAATGCCTCCATTAATTCAAAATACCCAACCGTAGTACTATAATAACAATCACGGGGGTATAGAGGAGGTGATCAGGGCAGTTATAGAGGAGAATACCTTGGAAGGGTAAACTACCAAGGTGGTAGAGGATATAATTATAATTATAACCAATGATATATTTAGGAAAAATCCCCTCAAACATGCTATAAATATAGAAAGGTTGGGCACATTGCTAAGAAATGTGATGAAGAGATGCAAATAAAGTGTGGGTTTAGCCACAAAAAGGGAACCCATGATTCATTCTCATGTCCAAAAGCTGCGTAATTTTACAAAATTAGAGAAAAAAAAACTGAGGAATTGGCAAAATATCCACCTAAGAAATGGGCTAAACACTTATGAAAAATAACAAAATGACAAGACATGGAAGGGCAGTGTAATGAAATTCACTATGGAAGAGAAGAAGATAAAATAACCGAATGAGAGGGTAATTCATCTCATAGAATAACCATGGCAGAACATATTATACAATGTCAAGAAACTATAAAAGACCAAAAATAAAGACCGCAGAAGAAATCTCTCCACATTATAAACAATGATTTACAACCACGAGTAACGGTAGCCACTTGAAGTGGTAAAAAGATTGGTAAAGGCAAAGAAGTGGTCACTGAATCTGGTATAGAATCAAACACAAATAGGGATGGGGATAAACCTAATCTCAATGAATATGATCTATTCATTGAGAAAAGCTAGAGGATAATAATTGAAAAACAGAATAAGGATGAGATTAATTTGACTTATTTCAATGAAATTGAGGTTGAGACTTAAAAAGAATAATGAAATTGGGTGAAAGACAAGATTTAATAACCAATCTTACTCAAAATTTTAAGTACTTGGACAAACAACAAATATAACATTGAGTGTAGAGAATGAAAAAATAGAAAAGAACAAAATAAATAAAAATGTATTCATAAAAAACCAAAAATGGAAAAAAGATTACAATTCTTCTCAATATCAAAATAAATGTTCAGGAAATAAAGAAAACACTATTAGACCTTGGCACATATACAAATGTGTTATCGCAGAGCACATAGAAACTATTGGAGAAACTATAGTTGTAGGTGGTAACACGACATTGCCATTACTAATGGTACGCCACAGTCACCCTTTGGTACCCTGCATAATGTTGAAGCTGATTTTTTGAGAATAAATAAGAGATTAGACTTTGAGGTAATTGATATGCATGATATTGAGTACCCAACATTATTAAACCTAGAATGGTTTGTGGATTGCAATGGATCATTAGACTCAGAAGAGGAAGAAAGTACATTTGATAAAAAGGGTTTAGAAGTCCATTTCTTATTGGAGATAGGAGTGGTTGCATCATAGTAAGAACTATGGTCGGAAGATGAAGATAGTGAATTTGACAAGCTTGCGACTGTGTATATATTAGAAAAAATTATAAAAATAAAATATGACCCAAAACCTAATGATGACAGGGAGCTAATAGTAAAAGAAGGAGAAACACACTCAGGGGATGAAATTGAGGTCTTCATATATGATGACCCTGAACCACAGTACGGATAATATGTTGTATAACAAAAACCAACCTGTAAAAGAAATATTACCATAGCACTAAAAAATCTATCACCGCAAAGAATAAGGGTTCACCACATAAAACGAGCTTCACATAATAAACTACCTAAATTTGTTGGCCTCAGACTAGTTGATAAATGCTTATAATAGATGACAAGGGTATTTCTGTAGAAAGAAATAATATTGATATCAATCAATGATAAACTCACTATTACTATTGCAAGATGGTGGCACACCCATAGAGCAACCATCCATACCTAGAAAAAATTCTACATGCTACTCAAAAATAGATTTTTACAATATGATAGCTACTTTTTGGAAATAAAATGTTACACGAGGAACACCAACCTCTGGCTACATATCGAAATATGTGAAAATGTATGGAAGGGGGAAACAAATAAACATATATGGGTATAGTTTTTTTTGGGACATTAGATGCAATTCCAAAAACATGGTATTTACATCAAAAGATGTGAAAGAGAACTAGTACATGGATAAACTTAAAAATTGACTTCTGTAGAACTTTTAACTTGTGGGACCTGGATAGTAGAGTCTGTAGAGCACTGCGGAAGATAAAAATATTATTATTTATGGAAGACTTGGTTGTAAAACAATAATTCTCCAAAATAAAAAGAGGAGAGACACCATTGGGTCATATGGGTGACTGGGAACAAATTGGAACGATTATGTGACAAGTACCAAAAATCGCAAAAAGAACCATGGAAGTAAAAGAGTTTGGACAAATGACATACTACCACAAAATTATAAAACGTGAAGAGGACGAGGAAGAGAAACCCGAGAATATAAAAATTGATGTTACAGAAGGAGAAAAACAATTCCTTGATATCGTGAAAGATAAAACACAATATTTATACCAACCACTCAAAACTAGGGAAGAGAATATTGCCACAGAAAGAAATCCAAAAATGGCAAAGGTAGGAAATTATTGGGTAGAATAAGAGATGGAGAAAATCTTAGAATTGTTAAGGGAGTTTAAAGGCTTATTCCCAAGAATATTTATTGAGCTCAAAGAAATTAAGGATGATGTGGGTACTATGAAGTTTCAGTTAAAAGAAGATATCAAACTATTGCAGAAATGACCATACAAGCTAAATCCTAATGTAAAGGCAAATTAAGATTGAATTGGATAAAATGATAGCTGGTGATATTATAACTCTATGGAAGACACTGAATGGATAAGTCCCATGGTCATACAAAATAAGAAAATAGATGAAATACACATGCGTTAATTATAGAGAATTATATAAGGCTTATCTGCATGACCCATTCCCAACACCATTCACTGAAGAAATATTAGAAAGTGTTGTGGACTGATAAATCTACTCATTCATCGATGGATTCTCTAGATATTATCAGGTTATAATAGTGCCAGAATATCAGGTAAAAAGTGCATTTGCCATAAAAGGGGGAGCCTTCATGTACACAATCATGTCATTTGGATTGAATAATTCATCAACCATGTTTAGCCACATATTGGTAAATGTGTTTCGAGATGAATTTTTGGAAGTACACTTGGATGATTAAATAGTTTATGGGTTAATCAAGGACCATGTTTAGGTATTGTGAATAATGTTCCAGAGATGTAGGCAATTGGACATTTAATTAAATTTAAAAAAATGCACATTTTCTATTCTTTTTAGAACTTTATTGGACCACATTATATGTCAACAAAGGTTGATGGTAGATCCACTTAAAACTACTATAATCATTAACCTACCACCACCCAAAACACAAAAGGAAGTTAGAACAATTTTGGGATATACTAAATATCACCATCAATTCATAAGGAACTACATATCTATAAGTGCACCCATCAAGGAATTATTGAAAAGATGACATAACCAATTATTAGATTGGTTAAGACAATGCCAAGAGTGTTTTGATACACTAAAGAATAAGATTGTGGATGCTCCAACTTTAGTGTTTCCCAAATGGAAAAGTTCATTCCACGTACATGTTGATTCTTCAATAATTTCAATAGGAGCAATACTAGCACAACTGTGGGGAAACATAGACCACCCAATTTCATTTACTAGCATAAAATTAACAAGAGTAGAAAAGAATTATTCCACCACAGAGAGGGAAACACTCGTCATGGTCTACATAGTGCAAAAATTTAGACACTACTTATTGGAAACCCCATTCACATTCTTCACAGATCATGAGCTACTTAAGTATTTGATAAATAGACCAATAATACAAGGAAGAATATGCCACTAGCTCATGTTGTTCCAAGAGTTTGATTTCAAAATTATGGTAAAGCCTGTAAAATCTTATAATGGACCTATCTATCAAGAATAACTATAAGGGAAGACATAGGACCAATTGAGGATGAGTTTCTCAAAGCTCACATCTTCCGTATAGAAATAATAACTGAAGATATGGAGGGTATTTCACAATTTGTATCCAATGAAGAATTTTTAGTGGAATATAATACATTACAAAAGAAGAGATTAATGATTCAGGGATTTTATTTCACACTGATTGAAGGAGCCTTATATAAGAAAGGAAGAGATTAGGTGCTGTATAGGGTAGCATTATCGCATGAGAGAAGAAACATATTAAGAGAATTTCATGATGGATTTGCAAGAGGGCACAACTCCAGAGAAGCTATGGAGAAAACAATATTACTAGTAGGCCTATGGTGGCCATCACTTTTTAAGGACACACATAAATATACAATAAGTTTTGATATCTATTAAAGATTAGGTAAACTAAATACTATAGATGAGATGCCCCTCCGAGCAGGGTTGATGGTAGTCCCATTTGAAAAATGGGCAATTGATTTTATAGGTCCCATCAAGGATGCAACAAGGAAAAGTAACACCAGATATATTATCATTGGATTAAAATACTTATCAAGATGGATGGAAACTATTCCAACAAAATATTGTACCACAAAGATAACTGCAAAATTTTTATATGAAAACATAATTACAAGGTTTGGATGCCCTTTGAGTATAACGAGTGATCAGGGAAAATACTTCATCAATAACACAATTGCATAATTACTAAGATATTTCTTTATCCAATATCATAGAAGCACTCCTTACCACCTATAATCAAATGGAACTATTGAGGCATTCAACAAAGTATTGGAGAAGGTTTTAACAAAAGTATGCACTACAAAAATAAGGGATTGGGATACTAAGATGCCAATAGTCTTATGGGATTGCCATACTACTTATAAACTAATGACTAAGTATTGCCCCTTTCAATTGGTCTATGGATTAGAGGCAGTCATGTTGATGGAATACATATTTCCAAGTTTGAGACTTGTATTAAAATTTCAAATGAATGAGGAAGAGTCTATTCAAGAAATATTAATAGAATTAGAAAAACTAAATGAAAAATATTTCTATTAGCATATAACCAAACACGAGAAAAGAGATGCCAAAAAGCATAACATGATAAACAAATAAAGGTGAAAGAATTTTAGATTATAAATAAGGTTTTACTTTCTGATAGAAAATAAAAAAATCTAGGCAAGCTAAAAATAATATGGCGTAGACTTTACATAGTTGAGAATATATTGAGCTCAGGTGAAATAAAACTGCAAACACTAGCAGGCAATTTAAGACAAGGGTTTGTAAATGGAGTTTGGATAAAATGCTACACCGGAGGTAACTATGGTGCAGGGAGGTAAAAATATTGATAACATAATGTATGAGGTGGCACTATCCTTCCATCTCAATGAAGTTTTGATAGACGGTATTGTGGTACTCTATACTAGATGCTTAAGTTTTCGGTCTAGGTTGATACTGTCCTCCTAGATAAAACTGAATAAAGTTACTACAGTACTCTAGAAATAATATTCTCATAAATTGGTTGTCTGATGTTCCCAAAACATCCTAGTAGGACATGTAGAATAAAATACTATCACATAGAAATAGATAAAGGAGATATAAACCTCAATAAGTAGGATACTCATCATATGCGAAATAAAAAAATATCATGTGATGATAAAATTGTATATGATAGTAAAACATTAAATAAGGAGACGAATGAAGGTGGGGGGGTTTCTTTTGCAAAGGCATAAAGTGTGAATTCAAGAAGTGTGGCACTACGGTGTCTTAAAACACATAGCGGTAAGAGAGAATCTTAGTATAGAATCAAAATAATCAAGAAAAGTATTTGTAGATACACAATATGGACACCAGGGAAATATATGTCAGCAGTAGAAAGGAATAGAACATGATAAATAAGGAAATATAAATTCTTAATGATGGTACTAATTATGACACAGAGGTAAAAGGCCATGACAGGTTCAAGACAAAACAACTAATTTTTTTATCCATTAACAAGTATATTGGAAGATATGAAAATTTACATCTACAAAGAAACAAAAAAATGGAGATGATAACACTAGATGAATAAAAGATAATTGTAGAAAAAAATGCTCTCCATGGAATGAAGAATTGAGTTGATAAATCCAATACAAAATTGAACAAGCAAACAAGTGAGTGGTAGGAATTATGAAGTTGGAAACAACTGTCAAATTAAAGGATATCACAGAAGATAAGAGCAAAATAAATGGACAATAAGACAATATTGCATTCCAAAGTGAATGGAATGAAGGAATAGATAGAGGTAATAAATACAGGTTAATGTATTTAAATCATATTGACGTAATTAACATATAGATCAAATAAGCCATAAATAAAGGGTTTGATAAGATAAGAAAATTACATCATTAAACACTGACACTGCAAAATATTTTTTGTGCGAAATACTCATACCCTATTTAAAAATGTTTTTCTTAGTTACAATAATGGATATTCCTCGTGTGGTCTAGCCAAGCAAATTAATTAACCCAAATGCAAGAAACATTCGCTCAAGTCAAAAACTGGACCCATTGGGCACGTTTTCAAAAATTCCCTACCTTGTAACACATATAGAGGATACCTAAATGTATATCAGGAGACATTTCGTAGAGATCAATCATACAAAAATGGAGGAAAAAAGAAGCATTATGTTGCAAGTAAATTCATAAACAAAACAAATATAATATAAAAAGGAGTACATAGTCATTTCAAAACTCGAACTATATGCATGGTGTCAATTCCCTTACTTTGGCTTGATGTCAAGCACAACCAAGGTACTGTTGAGCATAACACATGGAGATATTTTATACTTGGATCAACAATACCACATCATGCCATAAGCATAAGGAACATTCCACCCACAAATATGATGGAAATAATAATGTCAGTGCCAGTTCCATTGCCACACTTACAAGAACAAAGGTGAATATAGCTCTATCAATTCAGAGCATGAAGGATTTAAAAATTAGATTTACACAAAGGTTGTCGCATGGAAAGTATATTATACAAATAAGTATGATTCAACAATGACAAGAAATGTTTAGATAACCTATGACATTATATCCAATAGAATGCAGTATGACTTGATAACCCCATTGTATGAAAAATAATTGGATAACTGTAAAAAAATCAGGAATGGTAAGATTGTTCATGACATATGTTATGTCTCACTATTGTTAGTGTTTGTAATGTATTTCACACACACCATTCTAGTAAATGAGGGACGAGTAGAATGAAACTCAGATACACCCATAAGAGCCCAAATTTTAGATGCAATGAAAGGTATCCTTGCTGCAAAATTTTTTTGGAGAGGGAAAACCTAATTAGAAATATGGTAGAAGGGAGATTTTAGATCTCCAAGAAAATTGTCTAAAAATACTTCACTAAAGTTCAATTCATTATAGACAGACAATATTTTCATTGAATCATTTGCTAAAAAAATTATACCGCTCCCACCTCTGCCTTACGAAGTTACCGATGAACAAGTTGAAATATTTATCAGTGGGTTTAGAATCCTACCATCGGACCCTAGGGCAAAACAATTACTTAGAGAATTGGGGGGAGGTTCTTAGTAAGAAGAAGAGGAGGAGACCGAGATGAGTGAGGGTCTACTACCACTAGGGAGAGTAGAGTTATCTGAAAATCAAGTAGGTACCTGCAAATCCTCATGACCAAAGAAACAAGCCATATTTAAAGACTTTGAATGAGGAGGAAGAGAAAGAAAATGATATAACCACATTCACTGTCAAGTACTCTACCACTAGAGAATAATTGAGAGAATAAGAAATTGTAGATAAAGATACTCCTCCATACTCACTTGGAAAAATGAAAGTCTCCCCTAGAGAAGATTTATCCTCAAAATGAAAATTTCAAATAGCCAAAGAACTTGATGTATCTCTGACAACATCCCTAGTTGTAGGCCAAACTTTATTATAGATGAGTGAAAGGAAAAGGGGAAGGGGCCACTCACCATAAGTGAAATCCAGGGGAAAGAAGAAACATAAAGTATCAAGACCTAAGGGTCAAGCCAAAAATGTGGTAATAGACTTAGAATTAGAGTCTCCCAATGAAGAGACTGTAAAAGAAATGGTGGAGGATATCCAGTAAAAATTAACTATAGAGATACCAAATTTGAAAACCCTCCCAGATATGTGTTATACCAAAGTAGGCATAAGTAGAGTAGTTAGCCTACATAAAAATATGGACATTGTAGGACAACATCAGGTGGTAAAAGTTATTCTGGACTATGTTGAGATTAGTCCATATGAGTTAGATGATATCATAGCTAGATTTCCAGAGTATTTGTAATAAATCCTCATTCAAACTAAGGAAAGTAATAAGAAGGCAAGATAATAGTTAAGAAATACAAAGAATAATCTCTACATAAAACAAATACCAAATCACCAATGCCCCTTGTTGATCAGGAAAGACTATGATAACTCCAACAAATAGAGATAAGATCTAAACACAATAAAGAACTAGTCTATGAGGCCTTCAAAAAGAAAAAACAATTAGAAAAATCCAAGGAACTAGAAGAAAAAATGATCCAAAAATGCAAGCAATTGGAATAGGAACTTGAGGAAGAAAATAGGAAAATTCAAGAGATTACAAAATTAGCCGCCCAAGAGGCTAAACAACTATTGGAAAAAGAGAAAACCGAGAAAGAGGAAGCAGAAAGGAAAAGGATAGAAAAAGAATGGGAAACAAAAAGAAAATTAGAAATAGAAAAACTTGAAAAATAGAAGGTTGAGGAGGAAAATAAAAAATAACAAGAGGAAAAGAAGGTAGAAAGGGGAAAATTAAAAAAACTTGCAGAAGTAGAGAATCAAAAGAACGATCAAGAGAAAAACATGAAGAAAGAACACATAAATAAAGAAAATGAAGAAGAAAAGAAAATTCAAGAAATTCACAAAATACAATTGGAAGAAGAAAACACTAAGAAATTGGTAGACACAAAACAAAAATAAGAAGAGGTCAAACAAAAATAGGAAATAGTAAAATAGGGGAAAATAGAGCAAAACATGGGTTCGTAGGCAGAAGAAAGGGCACATGGGGTAAGTCCAAATACCACATATACCACCAAAGTTGTTACACTGCAGACTTTGAGCAGAAGGGGGAAAGACTTGACCATTGAAAAAACTCCCATGGATCCACTATCATAGATCAAAGTTAAATTATCAAAGCACAAACATAAAGCTCTTACCATCCTAGTTTCATCAAACTTTCTCCATCCTGTTGTAGGACGGAACATTGAGGCCGCACTAAAAAACCTAACTCCTATCAATAAAGAGGTGGTGGGTTAGGCTCTTATCCAAAGCACCAGATAAGATTAGATGACACGGTGTGTTTTAGTTTGATCCAAACACAACGTTGCCAATTGAAAAATAACTAGTGGAGACATTTGAAAATTTTATCAGCGATATAGGAATCATACTTGATAGAATCCTCATAAAAATTGAGATTAGAGAAGAATATAAATAGGAACTATTGGGACCACTTATAGGAGAAAATCAAACCAACAGAGTGAATACAAAGACAAAGTAGGTAAGATAAAATTGAAATTAGAATATGCCTCTAATTACTTTGCTTACTCAGTTGGCCCCTCTAGACAAATGACAAGAAGACTAAGTTGGAGGATATAGAAAAACATTTGAGTGTAGACTAAACCAACTTCGGGTCTCAACACATACCTTCTACATCTGAACGCACTAATACGATATATTTACATGAATGTTATAATAAAAAACAATGTGAGCGGATATCTATCTATGAAGAAATGAAAGACTATGGAAAATATCTGAACAACCAAATGGAAAAGATGGAGGTATGACTGAAGACTCATATTGACTATCTAGCCATATTGGAAAAAGCCCCAGTTCTGAATGACATAGTTATGGATACAAAGGAAAATATGGCCATATAACATAGGATTATGGAGACCAAAGAGGTCATTTTGGAGTAGAAGACTTTTGCTCAGACCATGATTAACAAGAATGTGCAACATCTACCCAAAGAAGGGGCATCAACTCCTTAACTCTTCCATAGTGTACTATAGCAATTCCAAATTTTTTGTTACACTTAGGTAAATTGAGACATTTTTGGTATCGGCCAACCCTTGAGGTTGTCTCTAGGATGAGACAAATATATAAAATTCAAGAAAATGTTGGTAATATTATCTATTATATCAATAACCAAACCACCGACACCGTAGAGCTAATTTGGTTATTGTAGCAACATAACACTTCTCTAGGTTGGCATAATAGAGGATTCTATCGATTAAATTTTGCGGTAAGAAAAAATAATTTGTGAAGAAAAAGTATGACCTAATTAGAGAAAGGACATGTATCATTGATTTGTGTTGTATTGGATTGGTATTTAAATCACAATATTATAATAGATAGAGATAGTTAAGAATAATAGAGGTGAATATAGACTATTGTGTAAAGGTTACAAAACAAAGTAACTTGTGTAATTGCACCAAGTAGTATAGAATCTAGAGCATAAAAACAATTGTATTTGGTGGATATATATATATATATATATAAACAATTGTATTTGGTGGTTATATATATATATATATATATATACTAGATTAAAAAAAATGTGTATTGTGTATGAGTTACTATGAATATAGGCACTACTTTTTATAAGTGAATGCTAAGGAAGCTAACCAATACTAACCCTTGCGATCTATTAGTATAACTAAAGTTAACCTATTTAACATAAAACTATCTACAACCAACCAATTATAGATTTTATGTCAACATTCATCATCCCTAATCATTACCTCATCGACCCTCGTCATCCCTCATTATCCCTAATCACACTATCATTGGTCCTTATCATCCCTTGTCATCCCTAGTCACTCTATCATCAGGACTAATTGTTCCTCATTATCCCTAATCATTCCCTTATCGGTTTTCATCATCCCTCATCACTCCCTTATCAACCATCATTGTCCCTCATTATCCCTCATTGTACCTAGTCACTCCCCCATTGTCCTTCATCCTTTGTAATAATATGTAATCACTCCCTCATCGGCCCTAATTTTTGCTAAACACACCCTCATCGACCCTCATCATCCCTCATCATCCTTCATAATTCCCTCATTATCCCTAATCATCCTTAATCACTCCTTCATTGACCCTCATCATCCCTAATCACTCCCTCATCGACCCCCATTGTCCCCTATAATCCCTAGTCACACCATAATCAACCCTCATTGTCCATCATCTATAGACACTCCCTTATCAACCCTCATTGTCCCTAATCATCCGTAATTACTCCTTCATTGACTCTTATCATATGTCATAGTCCCTATTCACACCCTTATTGACCCTCATTGTCCCTTGTTATACCTAAACACTCCCTGATAAGCCCTTATTGTCCCTCATAATCCATAATCACTCCCTAATTTTCCCTCATCATCCCTAATCAATCCCTTATTGTCCCTCATCATATATTATGAAAAATTATTTCATCATATCTATATATAGCGGATAATAGCTATTCTTTAGGTGACCTTTTCTACTATAGTGCCCATTTTGTCCTTTAGTGCCCAGTGCCCATTTGGAATGTCCAAAAGTGCACATTAAGTAGGAATTAAGTGCCCATTTTAGAGTCTATATTTTAGTGCCCATTCTTTCCATTTCATTTGAAGAACATGTTTTATCACCTATTCAATAGGAAAGACCAAAACAAATCAGTATTGTGCACCTGGGGTAGACAAGGTCACCTATAGAATAAATATTTCCCCTTATATATAAATACGACACAAGAATTTTTCATCTTCATTCATCATGTTTAATCACTCCCTCATCAACCCTCATTGTCCCTAATTACTCCCTCATCGACCATCATTGTCCCTAGTCACTCCCTCATTGTCCCTCATCATCTTTCATCACTCCCTCTCCATCCCTAGACACTCCCTTATTGACCCTCATCGTCCTCATCACCCTCAATCACTCCTTCCTTGTCACTCCTCATGCCTAAGATCACTCCCTCCAATACCTTGATGGTGGGTGTAGTGGCCTCCCACTTGTGTTTGATCATCCCTAGTCACTCCTTTCTCTATATAGGTTAGAATGCCCTCTCTTCTTTCAAGATATGGCTTGGTCAATGCCCAATCTCCTTTCTTTATATTGGTGATAAAACACCCTCTCATAATTTTCAAACATCCTTTGATAATTCTCCCTCTCCTTTATCCCTTAATCTAATATTGACACCTTTAATCATTTTCAAGCATCATAATGCCTCCTCACCTTTCAATATATGGCTTGGGAACTGAATCAAGTATTCAATTAGGTATTAAGTATTCAATATATGGCTCAAAAAAGATATATATGGTCATGATTAGATACAAGTATCTAATATCAATATATGACTCGTGTATTCAATCAGGTTGGACATGCTCAAGTAGGTAGGGCATACTCAAGTAGGTATGGCATACTTAATTAGGTAGGGACAAAAACATAGGTAGATATGGTATACTCAAGTAGGTATATCAAGTATGTGGGGCACACTCAAGTAGGTAGGGAACAAATCATAGGTAGGTAGGGCATATTCAAGAAAGTAGGTATGGCAGAGTCAATAGTAAGATATGGATTGGATATTCAGGTAGGGCATACTCAAGATCAAGATATGGCTCATGTATTCAATTGGGGCATACTCAAGTAGGTAAAGTAGGTAGGGAACACTTAATGGTATAAATATATTACATATGTAACATGATTCAAAAATTCATTTATTATTATATCTATTGGGAAGAAAGCTTCCCTTGCCAAAAACAAAAGCTAAGTAGCTAGGGCATAGTTAAGTAGGTAAGGAAAGAATATATGCAAGCTATAGATCAAGAAGCAAGCTTCCCTTGATAGCTAAGATGTATTATAGAAATGAAAATTAGGTAGGATGAGAATTAAGTTATATATATTGGGAAGCAATCTTCCCTTGCCTTATCGAGTAGGGCATAACTAAGTAGGTAGGGAAAGAACAAAGCGATCTATTGGGAAGAAAACTTCCCTTGATAAGTATGCCTTAATCTAGAAGGAAAGGAAAGTTATATATCCGAAAGGAAAGCTTCCCTTGATAGCTATGCCTTACTTCCTTGATATCTATTGAGAAGGAAATATTCCCTTAATATGTTATTTGGTAAAACAAAGCTAGATATCAGGGAGACAAACTTCCCTTGCCTTACTCTTATGGGGTTGGGATTGATATTCTCGACTAGTCTTCGATCAACCCTATCTATATAGATATATATTTGGATTCTCAACTCTAGGAGTGGGATTATTAGATGCCCAAATCCTAATCTATATATTTAAGTAATACAATTGCATCCCACACTTCGCTTGCTTGATTACCTATTTATTCTGGATCGGGGCTTTGGATTCACACTCTCTCCTTGATCCAGGCATGGATCTCCATATAGATATTTGAATCCCACTAGATGATCAGATGATATCTTTGAGTTCCTTATTTGAGTGAAAGAGGAGTGAATGAAGAGTTTCTTTGAGCCTTGTTTGAGTGAATAAAATTTGGAATTGGAATATAAGCTGCATTTGAGTGATTAAAATATGGAATTAGAATTTAGGATAACTGTTGAATGGTGTTTCAATTATTTCTATTCCAAATGGAGTGTACTAGGGTGATTAGCTCCATTCATGTTTGATATGATTGACTATATCACGACTATAGATAGCTTTCATGTATGAGTTACCACATACCTACATGTAGTACTAGGTATGCGGTAGATGTCATGTATGAGTGACCATATCATGACTAAATGTATGATACATGTTGCATGATACAATCCATACATTTATGTGTATTGATAGACCCATTGATCCAAAATCCCATAAATTATTTAAGAATTCGACCTGAATCTAACTTCAAGCCTTTTTCTTAGAACCTACCATGAATAACATGATTATGAGATGAGAATGCCACTGCCTAGAATAACATGGTTGTGAGATGCGAATATCACCACTTAGAATGGTTTTAACATTATAATCTAGGCCATGAATATGATATGGGAGTAACATTCTGTCAGGGTAGCCTTATATTATATATCGGGGAAGGGTAGGTCGATTTCAAATGGTCAAATCATTGGTCCATTGATGATGTAATTTATTAGTCGACTTGAGATATAGAGAACTAAATCAATGCTTCATTGTGTATATATAGATAGGCGAGAGATTAATTTATGGACTAAAAGTCATGCACTTTACTGGATGGGAATTTCTTGACCTACCTACAAAGAGAGAGTATTCCAGAAATGAGGGTCAAGGAAGTGCATTGACACAATGTGTTAGCGACTGAATGGGAACATCGATAAAATAGAAATAATAATATATGACATATTGGTTAGTGTGGTAGCTAGGAAACAACATTAATATTGTGTGGGGCCATCGAATGCGTGATCATAGGGAGTAGCATGTATGTTAGACAATGCCTATTTGGATTAACACCTATGCATGTTTAGGTTCACTAATTTTGGAATAAAAATTGGGTGTGAATGATCTCATGATCTAGGTTATTTTTATTCTTAAGTGAAATAAACATTCATGGAATAAAAATCATAAGACAATACTTGCTCTATCTCTATATCATTGGATGAGGTTACTAGAGTGAGACACTTCTATCTATCTCTCTCCCATATCCTCATTAGTGAAAGTAGATTTTTGGGTGTACACCAATGTTAGGGTCAAAAAATGATTGAGAGGTTTGGCCCACAAACCACCTTTTCTTTTCCCTTTACTTTAATAGATAAATGCCCCAAAATCCAAATAACCAAAAGGGAAAAGAAAAAAGTGAATGCAAAGTTATTGTATTTTCACCAAGGGTTAGACGTATCAGTCGAGATAGGTCGATGCATCTATGGATCCTCCATCCCATCATATTATTTAGATGTTTCATCCGCATTAGCATATGCCCTATCTCTATCTCAACCAATCCATACACGATCCCCTATTTATATATGTGGCTTCCTAGCTCTATCTCGACCAGTGACATTCATACTTAAGCCTATAGATTAACAAGTCCAATATTTTAGTCAGTTTCTAATTCTAAAATTATGAAAACTAAGTATTGACCAGAATAAATTTTGAAAAACTATTTTCTAAATGGTAACTCCTACAACTCTGGAATCAATTTCAAAAGATGGAGAGTGACCTTGATTTGTTTTATTTAGTAAAATAAATGCAATACGTTTACATTTAATTTATATTAAATTTTATTTTCTTATACTTTAAATTTTTGGAATATGTAGTCTTTTAATATAATAATTTTAAAGTATAAGAATATAAAATGCAATATACATTAAATGTAAATTTATCGTATTTATTTTACTAAATACATACAACACAAACAAACTATATCACATACAAACAACAAACTATATCACACACAAACATCATATAAAATCAAAGGGTGTACGACCTTTGTTTAAAAAAAAATTAAAATATTTACATTTCATCTAAAAGAAATGCGTCTCAAAGGGCGTATGCCCTTTTGCCTTAGTACCGTGCCAAGGTATTACAAGTTTAATTTTTTAAAAGGATGTAAGACTTTTGCCAAATAAGTTTTACGTTTTCATTTTGTCATGGTTTTTGTCTCCCAACTTTGTGCATCTGCTTGATTCGGTGTCGCAAAGTTGGCACATGGTCAACAGAACTAGATATTTTTATTCATGCCAAATTTGACCCATATTTGCATATGAAATCAGGGTAGATTTTACCAAATTTTTGTTGATAGTTGGGTCAACCTTTTTTCAGCCCACCTCCCACTTATGCAAAAATAAATCAATATAATTTCTAACACTAAAAAATAACAATAAAAGAAATAAATAAATATAATATAATTATTTTCCATCATAAATAATTATATTATATTTGTCTTTTTATTGTTTATATATATATATATGTGTGTGTGTGTGTGTGTGTGTTTATAATATTATATATATATATATATATATATATATATATATATATATATATATATATATATATAATTTATTTTAATATTTTTGAATATATATATTATCACATATTATAATTAAAAATATGTGTACATCTTTAAATAAAATATTATAATTAATTATATATAGGAAAATGTTATATACATGATTGCCTTACATGAAAAAATGTTATTGTAAATGAGAAAATAAATATTTTTTTATAGGTATAAATTAATATTGGAGAGAATGAAAATCATATATTATCTCTTTCAAAATAAAAATACTAAATATAAATTAAATGTAAACTTATTATATTTATTTTACTAAATATATACAGCATAAACAAATTATATCACACACAAATAACATAGAAAATTAAAGGTAAAAAAGTTTATGAAACTTATATCCCAACAATCTATACATATTGATTATGCTTTGAATTTTTTTTTTTTTTTTTTTTTAATTTTCATAAAATTAAGGTCAAAAAGTTGTGTTCGTACACTTGCAATTTCAATTTTCCAACTTTATATATATATATATATATATATATATATATATATATATATATATATATATATAATTATTAAAAAAAATTCTCAACAATATTCAACATATCCTCTATCATTATATGCAATTTCATAAACAAATTTTTTCATTTTCTCAAAAAAATGTATCTATATATATGCAGTCTCCTCATGTTTTCACAAATAATTATCATGCCTTTATCAGAAATGCATCAATTTCACATATTTTTATCATTTGCATATTGAAAAAATATATATTTAAAAAATACATTCAAAATGCCACAATTTATAATCTTACGTTATTATAAAAATCATTTTAAAAATGTCTTTAAAATTATTTCCAAATTTAACTATTGTTATTTTCAAAAGGAAAAAAATATCACTTTAAACCCTCCTTTTATTTCCCATTATCTTACATCTGCTCAATTCAAAACCATTTTAAAAAAAAAATCAATACAAAAATATCTAATTTTATTTATATCTAAGATAAATTCAACCCAAATTAAAACAAAAAATACACTATATATAATATATAACTTCTAACCTTGAATAACTCAAATATATGAAAACAATTTCTTTAAACTTATTTTGAGTTAATTGTTGTTCATCCGACTATTTAAATTGTGATACAAAGAAAATAGAGAACTAAAAAAATGAAATAATTCAATAATGCTCCAATGTTTCCTAATTGTTTTAAAAAACATATATTACATTAAAGTGGTTAGTAATGAAGTCCTTCACCATATTTAAATCTAACTCCGAGAAGGTGATCATGTTAGATCCACTTAGACTTTGATATTCTCAATGAAATCAACTTCAATCTTCACTTTAAGCAATTTCCCATGTTTATCTTCCATTCTTTTTGTGGACTTCTTTCACTAGAAGTAAATTGTCATTTGATTGGTAAAATACACAAAAAAAAATATATAATTCCATATTTTCTCTGTGGACCTTCACTAAAATCTTATCCATTAACTTATTTTGAATCTCTTTGATGGTTTGCTTGAGTTCTTGTGTTTCCTTGATATTCTCAACCTTTTCAATTCTCTATGGCCTCTTCAACATACTCATTGCGAGTTTTAAAGTTTTGAAAATAAAAGCAAAATTCCCTTTATTGTTTTGTGACATGTCTAAAATTATTTGTTTTGTAGTTATAGTGACAATCTTAAGTTCCATATTCTTGAATAGATTACTTACTCTCTTAATTTTCATGTTTCAATATTTCAATTTGACTTTTAATTCTTCAAAAATCAACAAGCATATATTCTTCTTCCTTTGTCTTTTCATTTCTAAGGGTTCTTTTTAATTGGTTGGTTAATCACTTAAATTAAAATATCTTTCACATTAATATATTTTCATGAATTTACATGTTTTATATCAAAATTTTATTTTTAAAAAAATTATTGACTCAAAGTTTTTGTCAACAATTTTTTGATGTGAATTGTGTTAGAAATAATTTGAGTAAATTTTACGAGACAATATTACTCTAATTTGACAATTTTTCCTTCAGTGATGTATGTTGTGTCAAATTTTTTGTCAACAACATGAAATTACATTTTCTTTTGATGAGAATTTTCGTCATCCAAATTTCTTGACACAAAATTAGAATGAGTAATTGAAAAGGATGATTCCCACAAAAAATTGCAATTCAAATTTTTAATACAAATGCTAATGTAATTGTATTGGGATTTATGTCAACTAGTACCATAGGTTATAAAAATAAGCTCCTATCATCTAATTGGTATGATCATATGTTCACAAATTAATATAGAATTGATCTGAATTGTCTGTAGATATAAATCAATTGGTTTGAATGTATTTTTTGTGGAAAGTCAATGATTAAAATATTGATTAGGAATTAGATATTAAAGACTTTCATAGTCCAAAATATGATAAGAAGGATTTTACTGCTTAGGAATTTTGGCATAAGCTAAGAGTATGTTAGAAAAAATAAAATCATCAATTTATTATTTTATTTGGTGAAACCAAGTCATTTTTTTTAGGTTGAAGATGTAGTAAGGAAAGGTGTTATTAATTATTTTCTAAACTCTTTTTAACTTCTAACAAATATCCATTATGTTGTGCAGGTACGATGGCATGGATGGGAAAGGCAAAGGAGGAGGGTGGGTAATATGTGTGATCGTTTACAATGTGGAACTATGTAAATTGTTGTAAATAAAAAAAATAGCTTGGTTTGCATATATTATCCTATTAAAGAATAGACTTTGTTGATAGTGTCACATAAGACTGCTAAAATTAACATGAAAGTCATCTCCAATGATTGCAAGGTTGATTTTAAATGCCAATCAAGATATTCCTTAGATTTTCAATTTGTAGTGAGCTCTAAGAGATTTAGATAGTTTATATACACTTCACACTCATTTGGAGATGGTTCTATAGATTCTTCAGTTAAGCAATAATTATTCACCAGGCCTAATGAAGGTAACATTTTTTTGTAACCTAAGTCATAACTATCCTATATCACTTTCATTTCATTACTAATACCTTGGAAACTATATATTCCTTCCATATTATTACTGATGCAAAACACATTTTTAGGATTTTTTAAAACTTTGATATAATAAATTTCAGCTTTTAATGAGTTTTAAACAAACTAGTTCCAATGCTCTGCAAAACACATTTTTTGGAAAATTTTCAGCTTTGATGCAAGTTGTGTTAGCCAACCACTTTGTCAATTATTACAAAATTTTCCTTCCAAAAAGCTAAAATAAGCAAATTTAAATTTTGAAAAATTCAACAACTCTGATGCAAATAAATTGATGCACTTCATAACATAAATTTTGGTGACAAACATTGTGTTAATGAAAGCTTCACCTAAGCTTTGCTAAGTTAGCTGACCCTAAAATCTATTGATGCAAACTTTATCATACAAATTTATACATTAGGGCATGAAAAAAATTTGTACACAAAAAATTGGCCCGATTTATATGTAAATTTTGATGTAAACCCTGGGAATGTACTAATGTCAATTGGGACATTGGGTGAATATTGGTTCAACACATGTAAGAAGAGATTTGAATCTTAGAAAAGCTAGGGGTAGGAAAAAATGACCAACACATACAAATAGGTTTAAGAGAAGACAACACTTGAGGAAGAAATGTTGATGGTTTTTAGTGATCATCTTTTGAACTACCACTTCTTTCCATTAATAAATTCGAAAATAACTAGTTGTGATTATCCTCAATTCTAAATAGTTTATCTCTAGGAACACAACTACTTGAATATTTTTAGAAATTATAATATGTTCATCTAGTTGTATAATCTGATACTCTCTTGCTACAATATGTGATAGTGGGGAAAATGATGGAGAAATTATAAGATTGTTCAGGTACAAAAAGATACACCTTCCTTTCCTTGAATTCATAAAAGGTGAACTCCTTGTGCTTGCATTGTTTTGTCCTTAAGAAGGACTTGAACCTATGTTGATGATGAACCCTAGTCCACCTCAAGAGACACTTTCTTGGAAATTCTTGATATCTTCTTAGCCTTGATTAATCTAGTAAACCTCATTGGAATCCACTGCATCTCAATTAAATATGAATATGGGGGTAACTCATGCATATATTCAATATTAACCATAGGTTTTATGGCCTCAAAATGCTTATACACCCTTTCAAATGAATCTTGTCTTTTGGAAAAGTGCCTTATGGAATTTTTAAGCATGGACTTCAGCACCTTTGATCTCTAACACTATAAATTGCTGAAATGTTTGGTTCCCAAGAACAATAGGAAATTTATAAAAAATCACCAGGTTTTTGTGTCTCAACATCGAAGCAAGACTAGAAGACAATTGATAACAAACCTCCACGACTACCAAACAATCAGGTACATAGAAGAGAATCTTATGGGGTGCATCTAAGCATCCTTCAACTTTAATTAGGGTATCTTGAATATAGAATAACCAACTCCCAGATAACTTAAGGATTTTGTCATGGACACGGAAATCCTAGGACACTCTACATCATGGACTACAAAATAAACTTTAAGTATGAAGAAATTACAATATAATCAATGAGGTAATAATCCATGGAAAATTCACTCCCTGCTTACATTCATGAAACTACTTAATAAAATTTTATGAAATTAACTCACCTCAATTATGAATTTTTTTCTATCATGGCATTTAGGAGAGGCAACCAAAGCATGTGTACCAACTTGGTTTTGTTTATATTACATAAGGAGATTAACCATGCATGTTAACAATTGTATTTTATTTAGGCTACCAATCACTTATTTTATAAATATTATACACTTTTTGGTACGATTTATATGATTCATGGATAGATTGGACCCCATCAGTTTGTGTGTGATGGTTATGCACAAGGATACCATTCAACCTATTTATGAGTAACATAGAATACCTATTAGGGGATTTGAATAAGCAAACTAGGTAGTATTTTGGTTTTGAATAATTCTTTTAGCTTAGTCAACCAATCCTTTAACACTTCTAGCATCAGATCCTTTTTGTGACATTCACCAACCCATCTAGCATTTAAGTTAAATTTTTGGTCCAATGATTTCAACATTTTTGGTCTTCACATATTGAAATATATTAAGAATGAACTCTGGAAATGGAAAAGCTACAAGTTTAACAGTGACTCTATAAGTATGTAGCCCTGAATTTTATTTGATTACTAAGTCTTTTCATGAAATTCTTCTAAATCCTCACTTTGTTTTGGTACATATCTAAAATAAAACAACAAATAATTATATGTCCCTTGATTGCATACCTAAGGAGTGAACTCTGTATATTTTATTTCCTTGTCTAATAATTGTTGAACCTTACTGAAAGCCATTTGGATATCATATTGCATTCACCAAATCCTCGGATTTCTCAAAGCAACTAGTGAACACAATATCAGTGTAAAGAAGATAAATTCCTTTGAACTTAGAAAATCTTATGAGGAATATGATGATCAATTTTTAGAAATAAATCTGGCTCCTAATTTTCCCTTCATTTAAGAATCATCTCAACATTCAATTCTTATAAAAATAATCTGACACCATTTCAAACATATCACTTGAGAATTCAAATCATGATTTCATTTAAGTCAATCACAATAGAAACTAAGGGTCGCGTAGCGGCTAGTTCCTGCCTTTGTATTAAAAATTGTTTAGGGTTGAGTATTCATCTATAAGCATAAGAATTTTAACATAGCTAGTCTTACTAGTAAATTATTTATATTGAATTGAATATAATTAAATTAATAAAAATTAGTTTTTGGACAGGTAGTTACAGGTAATATCTCTCTTAACTAGACCACATGATTAAGCTGTCTAACATTAATAGAATTTATCGTAACCAATAAATCAATTGTAGTTGTTGTCTTAGCCAGACCATGTAGTAAAAATGTAGAGCAGTAGTTATATTTATTCATAACTGAACATAAAATTAGTGTTTTAGTATATGCTCATAGATCATAATATTTATAATATTATAAAATTATAAATACAGACCATACTAACTACAATGTTGACAATAGTGGTCTAGATAGTTGGTAAAGAATTAATAATATTCTGATCTAGCATGGAAAGTATACTATTTTATTACAATTATCATTACTATATTTTGTTGCATTTGCATCCGATATACTAACTATAATGTTGACAATGGTAGTCTAGATAGTTAGTAAAGAACTAATAATATTCTAATCTAAAGTGGATAATATATTATTTTTTATAAGTATTACGACTATATTTTAATGCATTGGCATTGGACATTGGTAAACATAGGCATTAATGTCAAATTTTAGCTTTAGTGTTCATCTTTAAAAAACTAGATTTTATATATATGCTTTTTTTAAACAGTATATTTTAAAAATATGAAAATCAAAGTTAGGAAAGTGAATTAATTGTTTTTCAAATTGAATCTGATGAAAATTAATGAGATGACATGAAAACAATAATATTTTGGGCATGCCACAAGTACTAACAATGTCTTCTATATTTATTCTCAACAACTTTTAATAATCTCTAAGTAAGAACATTATGTCTATGTCGATAATGTGCACTCCACTCTCACATTTGCTAACATTACAACTAATGTATAAATAATTTTAGCCTTTAGGATATATTTATAAGTTTATGTTTACAACATTATAGTTAGTTTAGTTTTTAATAAATAAAATTTCACAAACATGATAATGCACTATTTGTACACTTGGAATGTTACTGAACCTTCAATTCCATTTTCTTCTATAGTATGAAATTTATAGCTTGTAAACCCTTTTTGTGTCCAATTGTGGGTAAATAATAATTTAATTTTATGTATACATGTTATTTGGATTTTTTATTTTATTTTTATAATTATGTAATATAATAATATTAAAAAAATGTTACGAGGGTAGTTTCTAATTAATAGCATTTGTAGCTGCATTAAAGTTAGGAGAATACTCTTAAATAATGCTTATAAAATATTTCAATATTAATATGGCAAATATTAGGTAAAATTTTATCATTGTTATATGATATATATTTCAAAAAAATTGATTGGCTAAATAAAAAATAGGCAACTGAAAAGTGATTCCATTAGTCATGTCTTGGCAGAGGCTAATAACAACATATGAGAATGATGGTGGGAAGGTTACGAAATATGGGAGCACATCTCATTCTCATGGACCTAGACCACAAAAGAACAAACCAATGCTTAAATATCTCAATGCAGATATTTTTAATATATAGACAAAAATATGAGAACACATGTTTACATCTCATTATCTTGCTACATAAATAAACAAAAAAAAACCATGACATCTTACATGAAAATAATAACTAGATAAATCATTAAAATATAGAATTTTTTAGGCAAAGATAAAGTAAGGAATGTAGATTATATTTCAAATTTATAAAAAGAGATGAATTGAGAGTGAGCCATGTGATGGGATTTCGTAGCACAACAAATCACATCAAGAAAAAATTAGCCCAAATAAAATTGTTGAGAAAGAAAAGTAAACGAAAAGGAAACACAACATTCTCTTGTTAACCCTAACATAAAAAAACATGAAATTAAAAATAAAGAACTTAATCACTTCGTGAAATAAGATTTAAAAATATCATAATTACTCACAAACTTTAAAAAATAAAAAAATTGAAAAAAAAGAAATTGGAATCATAACTAAATTAAACTGAATAAATAATTTATAAAATCAAGAAAATATCAAAATCTCATTAACCCAAATAACATGTATAAAATTAAAAATGAAATAGAAACATAAAAAACTTTAATAATTTTTGAAAAAAACAAACTTACTTACTTTTTAGCGAGAGAAATAATCCTTCTACTTAACCTCATTAGCAACATGAATTATTATCAATAAAAACATTATTCTCATATAATTTTAAATTTTTGATATTAAAAAGGGAAGAGGAAATTTATAAGGCATGGAATGCTACTAATGACCTTCCCTTAACTTCCCTTAACATGTCAATGGAAAATAAACCAAGGGAGCATAAAATCAAACTATGCCACCATAAAATGATTGATTTCTAGATGTGATATTTTTAAAATATTTCAATATAAGTTATGCAAATTTTAACTGTTATATTAATGATTTTTCTCTATTTAATTATAATGTAATATTTGTTAAATGTAAAATTTAGTATATAATTTGGTTAATAGTTTTTTTGAAAATGATATTTATCTTATATTTTATTAATTAATTTTTTTAAATAATATAGAGATATTTTAAATAAAATAAAATTATTATTTTTTTATTTAATCAATATTTATTACGTCATTCTTTTTATATTAAATTATAATTTTAAGATATATATAATTAAAAAATGCATGTTATTATTTTTTGATTGCAATGAAAAATTATTATTGAGTACATTGTTATAACTTCTTATAATTAATATTTTTATTATATTCAATATGTCACAATGATAGAGATTTTTTCCTTTGTGTAACGTGATCTCTATTTTCATTAATAAACTATAAAACTTAAGTTGCCATATAAAATAATTATGAAATGGGGTTAAGACAAATAAAAAATATATCATTATTTTTATTTTGTAATTCACTCATTTTCATCTATCTTGCTTTGAGCTTATTATTTGGTTATGGCATTTGTACATACTCTATTTTGATTTTTTGATTGCTTAGTGGTGCTTATGTTTGGGCATTCTCAAGGAATATAAAGTTCATGGAAAATTTATTTAACATAACCCTTAGTTTATATCATGGATGAAAAATGGAATATCCCTTCTTCTTTATCTATTCTCTAGTAACTTTTTGGGGTAAGAAATGAAGTATGGTGTCTAATATTTACAAAGGTAAGAATTGTCGAGTTAGGTTTATTTTTTTTCAATTCTTCTCTATATTGTTTGATATTGTACTTAGATTTATTTTGATTTAGAAGGTTGGGTTTGCTTTGAGCTTTTCTGAATTTTGGGACGATTTTGCATATTCATGCTTGGGTTTTCCAATTAAATATGGTGAGATTTTAGTTTAATTTTTTGAAGTTTTTTGTTGATATTTTAAGGAGAAGTTCTAAAGTAGTGAATGTTATCGATACTTTGAATTAAATCTTGTTAAGCATGTTAGGCTAATTAGCGAAGTTGGGATTAGTTGTTTATGGCTTATAGAGAGATTTGGGCCTTCCATTTATATCTTAGACTAGTTCATAGCTCTAACCAAAAGCTACTCATTTACCATAATTAAAAAATAAATGCAAGCCACATTTGGATCTACACATAATACTGAACATTTAAGTCATCTCGACTGCTATGGCTAATGGATTAGACATGTAAAATGATAGGAAGATACCAAATAAAATCTCCTATCAATGGATTAGTGATCCAATGATTCATCAATTTAATCAATGCAATATGCACTCAAATAAATATAGCAATAAAGATATTTGTTGTTTGAAAACTTACTAGGATTAAAGGTAAGTTTGATTTCAAGAAGACCATGTTACTCATAAATACACTTTGGGTTATTTTTATTTATAAAAGGAGTGATGATGGATTTGGTCCAACAACCTTTTAGAATTTTTATTTTTATTCATAAAAGGAATGATGGGTTTTGGAAGATAAACCTTTTGGTGTGCCTTTTTTAATCTGTCAGATACATTGGGCAGTTGAATTAGTGCCTGCCATTAAATTTATAGGTATCATTGATGTTAAATTAAAATATTTAAAATGATTATTAGTCTATTTTGTTCATTAGTGAGAGCATGTTATTAAAATTCTCCTTTAATACTTGTTTGTATAATCTATAATTATTACATGGCCACTTGTATTTCCATGTAATTAAATATGCATAGTGATTTCACAGGGTTCACATGAGTTGCAATGTCTTAATTCCCTATAATTCATGAGGTCTTGACACCTATAATTTTATATGCAGTGTCTTAAATTTTTGCGTTATATTGCACACATAATTACTAACATGAAACTTAAACCAATGGCCTTATACACACCTAAAAATAAATAAGTAAATGGAACTTTATTCACTACATTTCCATAAAATTAAGCGAGGAGAAGATGGGTTGAATAATTTGTGTGCAGAGAAATGGGGTAGGTTCTATGTTTAGATCCCACCCCCACCACAAGAAGGGCCTTCCCTGCTTTCAAAGTTTAGACTATGGCGAACGAAATAGGTAACTGAAGGGTATCATAGTATAAGTCATTCACGTCCCTGGGCACGATGCCCTCTATATAAGGTCAACTTCAAGCACCCCTTCCATTACAAGTAACAGAAGGAGCTCTTTATTATCACCTAGGGTATGTATACTAGTCAGTTTATTTACTATGGCAAGAAGGCCATTTTGACCATGGGGAATGTTTTACCTCTGAGCTCTATTCCTAAGGGTGTTTTTATTTGTGAAATGTTTGATGAAATTATATCAGTCAACATTATATTGAGGTTGAGGGCATTTTATTCTCATATATTAGGGGAGGGAGAGGAAGGAAAATGGGAAAAAGACAAGATATTATTTGTTAAAAATCCTCAACAAACATCAATTTTAAGGAGTGAGATCCACAAATATGAGGTTCTAGTGGTTGATTGTAAACTATTTGACAAAATGAGTGAACCAAAAAGTCCAAAGGTGGATCAAACAGGGTATCAGATAGTGGTGTGATCTCTATCTAGAAAAATAATTTGTCTTTGGGTGAGAGGACCAGAATCTGTGTTGGATTTGAAGCTAAGATTAGAGGTTCTCTCAGGAGTCCCTATAGAGTTCCAATGTCTAGTGCATCAGGGAAAGGAACTGTAGGATTATTTATCGGTGTTTGGGTATTGTCTAGGGAAAGGCTCGATCATCTCCATGGCTTAAAGAATTCATAGAGGGGTGGAAGGATTGATTAATGCAACTTCCTCCAAACGGGATTCTCACTTCAAACCTACAACATTCAAAGAAGCCATAAGAAATGCAATTGGTAAGGCAAATGCAGCAAAGGTCAATCTTCCTCAAGCCTATATTGTAGATCAAGAGAAAGAGATACCCTCGGTAGAGACTATACATGAGGAAGTGGACGAGTAATTTTGTACTCTTAAAGAGGATGCAGTAATCTATCAATTCACTAGATTATGGCCTTTTTCAACTACTTTATATCAATGGATTTATGAAAAATGGTCAAATCAATGCAATATATCTCTATACTTTAAAGGTTTTTTTTAGTTCACTTTCACAAACATAAAGACTATCAGAAATGTTTTATGGAGGGCCCTTGGTTTTGGGGTAATGTAGGTTTGTTTATCACTCCCTAGTTTTTGGAGTTCGATCCCAATTCCCTTTCTGTAATAAAGTTGCCTATTTGTATTTGTATACCTAACCTTCCTCTACATTTTTGGCATGATTATAAGGAAATAGGTAATACTTTGGGTCATTCATAAAGAATGATCATGAGAGAGTTGAGGTAGGCTTGTGTACATATGCTAGAATTTGTGTGGAGATTGATTTGAGTAAAGGGGTTCCAGATAAAATCATTTTGAAATATGGTGAAGATCTATTTGAGAAAACTCTATATTATGAGAATATTACTTTTAGATGCAGTAAGTATAAAAATCCAAGTCACATTCATGCATCTTGTCCTCTCAAAAAATCTTATGTAGGAAAGAGAAAGGGGGAGAAATCAAATTTGAAACAAGGGAGTGCTCCAGATCTGGCGGTAATGCTTGAAGACTATTTTGAAAATTCATAAATGCAAAAAATATGGAATTTGGAGAAAATAAGAAAGGAGAACAAGTTTCTCCTGCTAAAGAAGTTATGTCTAAAGTGGAGTTAAGATATGACACCCAAAATAATCCCTTGAAACTTTCAGTAGGGGGAGTGAAAAGAGGACATCAAGCTAAAAATTCAAATTCAGATAAAGAATTGATTGAAAATTTTAATATAGAAAGTCAAAATTTAGATAAGCAAATTATTGTAGTGAATCCCAAACAAGGGAAGTGACAGGAAGTAAAAAAGGAAAAAGGGAAGAAGGGAAAGATGGGTAACCTCCTAAAGTATTTGTTGACAAAATTTGACCCTATAGGTCAAATTGGGCTCCTTATAGGTAAAAGCTTAATATTTAAATGTTTTTAGGGGCCTAGTATAATGTCATGAAGTATGTCATAGCTCATTTGATGTGATTTTATGTGTATCTAGCCTTGGTCATATCTTTTTAGTCCTAAGAGTCATTTTGGGGGTCAATATAGAGCATTAAATGAGTTGTACAATTTATTTAAGAAATGTGAAGGTTTCAAAATATGATGTCATGCCCCATGTGTCCTAATAAGTCTTAAGTAATAATTTGTAACTGAAAAGTGGTAGGTTATTTAGAAGAAAGAGCATTTTTCTTGGAAAAAAGAGGACTTTGGCATTTGTATGGCCCATAAGGGAATGTGAAACGTGAGAAAAGGTTATGAAATGACTATTTAGATTTCTCAAACACATTTCCACATTTTAAGTACTTTGAAAGTGTCAAATTTGAGCTAAAACTATTTTACTCCTTCACCCTTCCATACACATAGAACTAGTCACCAGGTTTTAACTTGGTATGACAAGCAGGGGAGGTTTCAGACAAATTTATCTTGGGCGTGTCTTATAAATTTAGTCATATTCCATTTTATGTTTGTTTTCAAAGGAATAGTGGCATGTTATTTATGAAAAATTCCTAAGAAGTTGGCATATCTAATTTGCTCCCCAATTTGTGCACCCTATAGGTTTTGATTTGGTTTGGAGAAGTCCATATAATTCAACTACTAGGATTGATTCCATATGATGTTGACTATCTCCCCTCATTTTTCCATGTGTGGTTTATCATTTTAATTTTTTTTGATATGCCAAGTACCTTAGGTTACAAGAGAAGCACTCTTTTGTGTTGCATACATATTTCCACCATTTCCAATGTCTTCATGTATTGGTAATGATGTCAGAGGATGGTGATAGGTTTTTCTTCATGTTAATAATCTCTTCTTGGTCCCTTATCCATTTAAAATCAATCTTCAAATAATAACCATGGAGTGGCAGCTAAGAGACATATCATACAATCAATTGCTTCATGACTGTCACACATAGTCATCTAAGTGAGCTAGATTAAGACTTTTAACACATGAATGGCGTCATGAGTATGGTATTTAAAGTTTGAATAAATCCTCATAGTGGGAATAATCAATTAAATATTTTCACTTGTTATGAGAGGGACTGTGATAGTCAACACATTTATTCATAGTCTCCTACCATTATACTCACCTACAAGTACCTCATGAGGACCAATCATGTTGAAAAGAAGCCAAATGGTACTTCCCTAGGAGACACTCTTTTCCAACATGATTTCCTTTGATTTCCACTTGTCTCTTCTAACTTTGCATGATCAGTTTCACATTCTCTTCTCATGCACATGTAACTCCTTTTCTCAGCTTGACACATGTCCTTATGACCTTTGGACTTCTTTCTTCTCTTCTCCCTCTCAAGTTCTATAAGAACTAGCCATTTTGGATATTGTAAGCATGTTCCACCTGAGTATGGTGAAGCCCTGCTCATTTGCATACCATGGATCAATAAAGACTAATAATTTTTACATCTTCTATGATTGTTCATAGTGTGTTCACTTGAATGATTGATCTTTCTTAGTGATGATGATTGTTTCTTTAGCATTATTATCTTATTCTCTCACCTATTTATATCTTGAAAGATTCTTATTTTAGGTCATGTGAAGTGTTCTATGAAGTGTCAAGGTTGAGTTAGTTAGTCTTTTCAAATAGTGCCATTTTAGGCCTCTTGTCTAGTCCTCCTAGCTTAAACATTCATCATAATCTCATAATGAAATACTGATGTGAGAAGATTCAGATTAGAGAAGTATATGCCTAGTTAGTATCTTGGTTTCATGTGTGACATTCAGTTGGTTGGTTATCATCAATCAATTTGGTGTATCATTGCCTTTAAAATAATTTACTTTTAGTTTTCTCGCCCTTTTCTTTGTAATTATAGGTGTAGTAGTGATCCAAAAGTGGTACATCAAGGGAGCTAGCCCTATCTAGAGATTCACCTCATTATTAGGCTACCCATAATCTAGAGGTGTTTCAATTGTGCCACTTGTATGAGGAGAACTGAGACATCTCGAATGGTGAAAATCCAAGTGACAATAGTTTTTGGCACTCTTGGTAGGACAATTAGTCCAAGAAGTTGAAAGATTTTAGGCATTTTATTTCAAACCATCAACCTTTGGAGGCATCTATCTAAACATCAATGGCGACTTCGAGATTACATCATCTGGTCAAGTAGCCTAGGTTTTCCTTTTGAAGAATGTTGATAATCATTCTTATTTTCTTGATTTCTAAAGAAGTTTCATGGTTGGGTTTGGTGTTGATTATAGATTTACACAAGTTGATGAGGCATCCCATGCCTATGGAATTCCATATCAGCCTTATTATGATCCCTATCAACTCTAACATGATCCTTATCAACCTTATTATGAGTTGTATCAACCCTACAATTAGCCTCCTAAATATCATGCTTCTCCTAGTCAACCTAGCCACTTCTCAACTCAGTCCATTTCAGGTTAAAAAAACTCTCTTGGGCTATGAGAAGTACATGATGGATCTTGACACACAAAGGGGACATGGCCAAGATGTTCTTAGTCATCTCATACATAATGTGATAAATTCATTGGAGTTGGTTAAGAGAGAGTGGGCACCTATATAGAGAACAAATTGGCAAAGGCTCACAAGTGAGATGTTAGATCTGATTGGCCTTATTTCATCCTTAGAAGATAAACTAAGAATTCATGAAAAGTAGACTCACCAAATATATCAGCCCTCATATCCACTTACCCAAGATTTATATTAGTCCTACATGATTCCTACTAATGAACCCAATCAATCTTATCAAAGTCATCATTTTCCCAATCAACTGAAAGAGAGAGTTAGAAAGACAAACCTTCTTTTTAAAGAAAACCTTGAGAGATACATTGAGTTAGCCAATAAGAATATGAATCAATCCATCTTATCAACAAGTGAATTGGAATCTATGCCCTCATTTCTGTCTCCCATGCTCACTCATTCTCAAGAAGGAACTCATAGATTTGAAATTCCAAGTTGGAGACAAGGTGGAGAATACAAGTCTAAAGAGATCCCAAGTTCCTTGAGAAATTAATCCACTCCTTAAATTGCATCACCATCTCAAGAAGAGACTCCTAATACTAACACCCTAAGTTGGAATAAGATAGTGGAATCATGGGAAAAGAAAGGGGATAAAATCCTAGATAAAGAGTGTGAAGTTGAGAAAGAGATTGATCCTATGCAATCCCCTCCCACCCTTCCTCAAGAGACCTCTTGTTTTCCATATCAGCCCTCTTATACTCCTTATCTTCATGAAGATGCATATAAAATTCAAGAGAGGCTTTTCCAAGAGAACCTAGCCAAGCAAATTGAGGATTTAGAGTTGAGAATGAAATTGTTGAGTCATGGTGTGATGGAAGGTTTAGAGCCAAAAGAAGATCCTATGCTTAGACACACTCCATCTAACCTTCCTTAAGAGATTTATTAAGCTAAATAAGATTTCAATGAAGAGATTATCAAATGAAAGGAATAAAACCAAGATATTTTACTCTAAGGTCTGCCTCCCCTTTCTCAAGAACTCCCAAAAGGATCCCCTACAATTCATTCTCAATCTGATGTTGAGTTCTATGTGCCACCTCCACCAACTAGTTCATCTTTTCCTCACCCCATCACCCTTTGCCTTGATAGACCTATGGTATGGAAACCTAATGAGGAGCATTTGGTTTAGAAGAATTCAAAACTTTTTCTTGAAGAAAATATAGCTCCTTGGCAGCTTCATTGGGCTAAGTCACCTGATTGCAAGATGCCTAGTCTTGGCATCACCAAGAAGGAGAAGAAAATTAAGGATCTTGCAGCCCTTGAGATCCAAAATTAGATTATAACATTTAATATACAACCTGAGAGTCCTCAAGAGTTTCCAAATTTTGAAGAAGAAATGATTCTTTGTTTTGATAATGAAGAATACCTTCCTTGTGTCAAAGAAGAAATCTTGGATGAAGTCCTTTTGGATTCTAAAGAAGAGGATGAAAGAGATTCTCTTTTTTTACCCTTCGATGTTGATCAAAAAGAATATAAGGACTTGTGGCAACATTTTATAAGCATTTGCAGTGAGTTTGAGTCTCTCAAGGGGTCTACAACTTCCTTAGAGCTGATTGCAAGTGATGGTAAGCAAGATGACAATTTTTAAAATGTCACAGATGAGTTAGATCAAAGTTTACCTCAGCCTTTTAAGATCAAAAAAATATTATATTGGCCTCAATCATCCAAGGAACAAGAAACAACTCCTCTTGAAATCATGCCTACAAAGAAGATGCAGGTTGATCATGAGATGAAGAGTGGGCAGCAGTATGGGGTATGTTTGCGAGGCCAAGAGGAATACATTTACATTGGAGACCTATTTGAATATGGTATACTTGAGAGCATAACAAGTGAAGTGCCAAAAAATAGGTCTCATATATCAAGTATCCAATCCAAAGAGCAATATTCTTGGCACTATGATTCATCTCTTGAAGAAAGAGATTCAAGAAACTTTCCTTTTGATCCAGGAAGGGAGACATGCTTAATTTTTAGTTGTACATAGTTTTTTGTTTTTTGTTTTTCCTAAGTGATTTGAGCACACGTGTCTATCTTGTTAGTGTGTTTGTTTTGCTTTATGTGTGTCCTTTGTTTTGTGTAGTTGAGGTAATTAGTTGTCTTGTCTTTAGTCAAAACCTGGTTGTCAAGTGTCAAGTCTTCTTATTTTTCTTCAAAATTCAGATGGCTCCCTAAGCCCATGGATAGGATAAGGCTATTGATCTTTAGTATAATAGGCATACTACCCCTATGAGTCACTATTTTATTGACCAAATTTTACCCTAAAGGTCAAATTGGGCCCCCTATCGATAAAAACTTGATCTTTAGATGTTTTTAGGGGCCTTGTATAATGTCATGAAGTACATCATAGCTCATTTGATGTGATTTTATGTGTATATATCCCTGGTCATATCTTTTTAGTCCTAAGAGCCATTTTAGGGGTCAATATAGAGAATTAAATGAGTTGTATGACCTCTTTGCTCAATTTGAAGGTTTTAAAAGGTGAATTCATTACCCATATGTCCTAAAAAGTCTTAATCAACCATTTCTAACTAAAAATTGGTAGGTTATTCAAAAGAAATAGTAGTTTTCTTGGAAAAAGGAGGAGTTTGGCACTTGTATAGCCCATAAGGGAATGTGACATGTGGGATAAGGTTATAATATGACTCTTTAGATTCCTCAGACCCATTTTCATTCCTTAAGTACTCTATAAGTGTCAAATTTGAGCTAAAACCATTCTACTCCTTCACCCTTTCATGCACACAAAGCTAGTTAGCATGTTTGTACTTGGTATGGCAAGTAGGGGAGGTTTTAGATAAATTGATCTTAGGGTGTCTTTTACACTCATTCATATTCCATTTTATGTTTGGTTATAGATGAATGGTATCATGTGCTTTATGAACCATTCCTAAGAAGAAGACATATCTAATTTTCTTGCCAATCTATGCAACCTATATGTTTTGCTTTGGTTTGGAAAATTTCATACAATTCAACTACTAGGATTGATTCTAGATGATTTTGAATATCTTCCCTCATGTTACCCATGCTTGGTTTAGTATTTCAAAATGTTTTGATAGGCCAAGTATCTTAGGTTACAAGAGAAAATACTCTTCTATGTTACATATAGATTTCCACCATTTATAATGTCTTCATGTCTTGGTAATGGTGTCAAAGGATGTTGATAGGTTTATTTTCATGTTCATAAATACTCATAGTCCATTTTCCATTCAAACTCAACCTTAAAATAACAACTATGGAGTGGAAACTAAGAGACATATCATACAGTCAATTGCTTCATGATGATCACACACAATCATCTGAGTGAGTTGGATTAAGGATTTTAACACATCCATGGGGTCATGAATATGGTATTTAAAGGTTGAATAGATCCTCATAGTGGGAATAATAAGGTAAATATTTTCACTTGTTATGAGAGGGATTGTGATAGTCAACACAGTCATTCACAGTCTCCTACCATTATACTCACCTATAGGTACCTCATGAGGACCAATAATGTTGGAAAAGAGTGTCTAAGTTAGATAAAGTTATTGATAGTGTGAAGAGTGAATTTGGAGATATTGAATAGTCATATAACTCATGAGAAGTCAAAAAATAATACAATTGTCCATACTTACATATATTGCCTGCACAATGGAATGTCCACCTACAGGTGGTCCTAGTAGAGGGTTGAGGTGCCATATGGAGTGTTGAAGCACATGGAAGAACTCATTAATGAAGTCCTAATGTGTTTTAGTTTTCATGATAGATCTATTTTAGAAGTTGGATTGACAAATGGAAGTGGGAAACCATGTTCAAAGGCTCAATAACTGTGTCCAAGGATCAAATCCCCAAAAGGTGAAAATAGAGCACCTGAGCCTTTTTGCCAAGGTTATATAACAAGGTTGTCAATAATCTTGGTAAAAATAAGTAAATATGTTTATTATTATCCACATAGGATTCCATATTGTAAAATGAAGGAAGTGATTTGGTCATATAGTCTTCATGCTAGAGGATCCTAAAGATGCACTTTTATGCACTAATGTCATGTAGTGGCATCTACAGTTTTGAGCCCCAAAGAGACTTTCCACCTCAATGTTGAAACACAACCATGTTTACATGATTGAATACTTTTATATGGTTTAATATATCAATCATAACCTTAAGGTCATTCAAATAAGATGATGTATTGTGTTCTAAGTTTTATACACACCTATAAATGTCTTTTTCCTAAGAGGTTGACCTACATCCAACCTAAGGTAAAAATTTGAGAATGTGTTTCTTTATTATGGACCTATAACATGATTTGGACCTTCTTGGGCATAAATACCATTAGGGTAGGTTTTTATATTCATTTTTGATCAAATAAACACTTACAGGTGTGCCTAACTCCAAGGTCATTCACATATAGCTTGCTTGTAGATGCTCTTAGAGCTCTCAAAATTAACTTGGGGAATAATGGGACTATAGAAATGATCATATTAATATGAAATGTTTATTGAAGTATTCCATAGGATTTCCAAGTATATAATACAATATATAAGGGTAACCAACAACCATGGGACTCCATGTTGCCATAACACAATCAACTATAGTTGATTGTGACACAACAGTGAGAAACATGGTGTGTATGATAAAAAATGACCATAAGAGACTCTAAGGATGTTTTATACATTACAATATAAATTATATATGGATCACCTATAGGTATAAGTGCCTTGAATCCAACACAGTTAGGAATATGTACTCAGTCTTGACTAAGCAAGGGATATGAGGAGTATATGGAAGGATGGATTGATGATTGAAGATGAGAACACACATAATTATAAACTTAGTATAATTTATCTCTCATTATGGACATATAAAAAATATAGGACCCTAGGGATGCATCACACAGTCCACATCTTGAAACCTTGCACATAGTCCCTTTTCTAGGAGTCCGCCTTGGAATTTGAAGGAGTTTGGGGGTAAAATGACCTTATAGAGGGATAAAATATTTTTTAGATGGTATCCATCACTTGGATAATCCTATAAAACATTAAAATTTTCTAAGTAAATAAGGGAAGTGCCCTCTATTTTGTCTCAGATAGAGGGTACTTCCCTAAGAGCACAAACCCTGCATTTCTGAGAAAGGATGATAAATGATGGACTAGGAGATGAAGAAAAATTGATAGTAAGTGTGAGAATTTGTAATAAACATGGAAAAACATGAAAAAACATGTCTAATGGCTTGAAGATACACAAGTGTTCCAAACCTATAAGAGTTGCAGTCAGGCCTATTAGGCAAGGTTTCGGCCTCTAAGCCAAATGGAGAGTCACTTCCAATTCTGACATGAGATGAGCATTAAAATGGACTAAGACATGTTTATTATATCATGATAGATGTGATAAATATTTTGGAATTCATATAAGCACAAATAAGGACATTTTTGACTCAAGGACAACATTAGGCCTGTGTAAATAAAGAAAAAAGCTCAATAGGGTAACTTTGAGTGCTCACATCTTTTCTGAGGCTTTGCATGGAGATCCAAGAAGTTTGGAGGTGTTAACAGGGGTTTTAAACATCACATTTGTGGAGTTGTTTTGAAGTTCCAACATCACATTTTTATGAACGAACCTTAAGAGTAGAAGTGGTCTAAAACCCTCACAAACCCTAGTTAAGGACCCGATTGGGAAAATAAGGAAATGCATCTAAATGGACCAGAATGGATTTGGAAATGTTTTAATATTATATAGTAATCTCTAGAGACTATTTTCATCCACTTGAGTTGAACCCTATCTATATAGACAAGGTAAAAAATTTCTTTCTTTGATTATTTTGTACATTATGTAGGTTCTAGGAGGTTTCAAGAGATGAAATAAACTTTGGAAGGAAGATTAAGACTTAAGATAACTCCCCATGTCAATTTTATGCTTCATAAAAACTCCCAAACTGCCTTAATAAGAGCTCTCATCTCAACCAGTCAGGACTGGCATAGTGAACATGATAGTGAGAAGGGTGAAAAGCTTCAAGTAAGTTACTTTTAAGGTGTGCCTGATACCTCTAAGGCCATGGATGGACTTAACACATGTCATTAACCCCATTTTGTGTATTTTCATGGAAATTTGAAGCCAATTTTGAGGCCAAATTTGAGGCGTGACTGAAAAAGGAGTTTCTTTAATTGTAGGCAGTGATGACTCAATTACAAAAGAATCTAGATGATTAAGAATGCAGATAATGGATGGAGAAGCATGTATACAACCCTTCCCTCTTATTCCAATAATTAGACCTATCCCTAGTCAATTTTGGGATGTTCCAATAGGGGTGAATGATGAAGATGGTTTTTTGATCCAACAAAGGGAATTTCATGCCATATTTCAAGAGTTTCATGCCTTTGATTGGCACTTTCTCTTCTAACTTTGAATGATCAGTTTCATATTCTCTTCTCATGCACATATAACTCTTTTTCTCAGCTTGACACTTGTCCTTATGACCTTTGGACTTATTTCTTCTCTTTTCCCTCTCAATTTCTATAAGAACTAGTCATTTTGGCTATTGTAAACATGCTTCACCTAAGTATGGTGAAGCCCTGCTCATTTGCATACCATGGATCAATAAATACTATTGATTTTTACCTCTTATATGACTATTCATAGTGTGTTAAATTGAATGATTGATCTTTCTTAGTGATGATTGTTGTTTCTTTAGCATTGTTGTCTCATTCTCTCACCTATTTACAGCTTGAAAGCTTCTTATTACAGGGCATGTGAAGTGTTCTATGAAGTGTCAAGTTTGAGTGAGTTAGTCTATTCAAATAGTGTTATTTTAAGCCTCTTCTGTAGTCCTCCTAGCCTAAACATTCATCACAACCTCATAATGAAATACTGATGTGAGAAGATTCAGATTAGAGAAGTGTATGCCTAGTTAGTCTCTTGGTCTCATATGTGACATGCAGTTGGTTAGTATTCATCAATCAATTTGATGTATCATCACCTTTAGGATAGTTTACTTTCAGTTTTATCTCCCTTTTCCTTTCAATCATAGGTGTAGTAGTGATCCAAAAGTGGTAAATTAAGGGAGCTAGCCCTATCTAGAGATTCACCTCATTAATAGGCTACCCATAGCCTAGAGGTGTTTCAATTGTACCACTTGGATGAGGAGAGCTGAGACATCTCCTCAAAGGGTGAAAATCCAAGTGACAACAATAATATCCTATTAAATGATGGTTTTATGTCTGATGTTTGTGTTTGAATGGTAGCAAGTTTTGTTGTTAATTTTGTTGATGGCCTTTTGGCTGTTTGGTTCATTTGGTATTGTATAGCCATGTTGGTTTAGCTTGGCTAGTCTATGTAATCTTTTTTTTTGTAAAAAAATTATGTTTTCTAATGGAGTGCAAGGGACGCATAGAACCCTAGTATTTATCTAAAAATAAATGGAACTTCATAGTTTCACGTGTCTAACCCACTATGTTAAAATTAATCCAGTATTTTTCAAAGAGACTTTGCGTGACGCGACCCTGGAATGAATGACACTTATGATAATCATAGAGTATCTGTGGTCTAACTATTCACAAAGTGGTCTCAAATTTCTCAATATAAATTAATTTATATAAATAAGTTATCCAATCTTAATAATATTTATTTGTAACCCTTAAATTGTAGTGGCCTCCAAAAAATGCATGTAATCAATAAAATTATTCTAGTCTTTAGAGATTTTAATTCTTACTTCAAGTGTATTAGTTCTATCAGGGAAAATGAAGATGTTGGACAGTTGTGTGATACTATAATGTTGTATTTCCTCAAACCCAAATTTTTTATGAAATACATCATCTTCATTGTTAGAAATCCATATGGCATTTAACCAACTTGATTTTTTTACATGAAAAAAAATTAATTATCCTTTCATCCTTATTTTGATCCAGAGCTTTATTTATTTTTACCCGACACAAAGCTCTATTTTTCTCCTCCTAACCCATCCAAATAAAATCACAGAGGATGGAGATTATAATTCAAGAATAAGCATAATATATCAATAAATAAAATAGTCTAACCCTTATTCTAAATTACAAACACCCATAAAATGAAATTACCATAATTAATATAATATCCTCAAATCATTAAATTTAATCATGACCTTCAACAAAAATAAATATCCTAAAATAAAAACATCAAAAGGGATTTTTTTCACAATTAAAATAAGATTCCTGATCATTGCATACAACCACACCTTTACAAGAGAGAAAGAGACTCACAAGGGGATGATAGAGTTACCTTTGACATGCCTATGACACTACTAGTTATTACATGGTCTACACCATGAATTCCTGCTCTTTTCCCAATATCATTCCTTTCTCCTTTTTTCAATCTCCCTCATGACCCCTCTAGGTGGTCATGTGTTGTTCTCAAGACCAAAATATCTTTCTTAGTTATAACATCTTTTCTCACCTAGAAATGTATCGATTCTAAAGTGGTCACATCAAATGGGAAAATATTCTAAGTGATGGTTAAATAAATTCCAAATTTAAGGTTAAAATTATCTCGTGGTAGTCAAATGGACATCTAAATTAATTTATAATTAATTATTTTTGTATAAAATTGCATCACCCAACCACTATTTGTTGTTTCCATTATAATAACTTTGACAAGATTTTCCATTTCATGGCATTATTTTTATATAATATGTTTGAAGTGATATGAGAGGTGCATTAAGCTATGAGTTCATTCAAACTTTCCCATTATTTTTTGTTTGTGCTAAAAATGTATAATAATGGGTCTTGATCAATATTGGTATTAGCTAAAAGATTTGTTGGATTATTAACCTCTCAATATAAATGAATGAAGAATATTAATTAGTAGGTAGAGAGTAGGTTTTTAGTTTATTTCAAATCTCCTTTTAGCTTCTAGTGTGAGGTCTACCCTATTTTCATAGCATTAATAATGATATACATGTCCTCTAAAACCTCAATAATTTCTACCTTCAATTTTTGTGCCAATTTAATTTCTTCTAACAAAATTATTACTTCAACTTCATTATTAATACCTTTATATATAATAATGGATGAGGCTCTTACAAATAACTCATTTTAAAGGATACCCTTGACATCCCCTCATTATTAGTACCTTTATGTATAATAGTGTATAATCACTTTTAGGGATACCCTTGACATCCCGTTCATCTGTGGTTACCAATCAAAACTCCATTAAAATTTAGTTAGTAGGCAAAGTTAGTTGGGGAAATTTTAACTTTTTTTTTCTATTTACTTTGTTTAAGATTGACCCATTAAAGGTTAAAATCTCTAACATACACCAATATAAAATTCCAAGATCAAATCCAAATTTATCAATAAGGCGTAGCATTGATTATTATATTTTAAATTTTCTTTCTCAACTTTAAACAATGAAGCTAAGCTCAACTCCAAATAAATATTGATATGACAATCATAAGTTATTACAAATAGTGAGTCGACATTTATATATAGTATATGTTGTGTAGATTAGGAATTTGACTCAAGAGAGGATGGTTAGTATTGTGTTAGTTACAAAATGAAAGAAACACACTAACTAGCATAACATCTCTAGGCCTAGTCATTAGGGGGAGCTTAGTGAGGAAAAACCATTTGAAAACACAAATAGAAATGGAAAAAAAAAGAAATATGAACACAAAAAACAAATTTCTTACCAAATCTTTGATTGCTGTAAAAGGCTCCTTCTTTGGCTTGCTTAGCTTGTGTTTCAAGAGATCTTCATCAATGGAGTGTGACTAGCTTCATCTCCTCTTGGCACCTTTGGCTTGTGACTTTGTGAATCTTCTCTCAACAATTGGGCATTAAAACACTATATGCATAAGGTTTTGGAATTATTTGTGCATTATAATTTTACACCAATAAAGCTTAAAAATCAATAGGCAAGACCTCTTATTTATAGATTTTGCAAAATGATCAGAATGAACCGGAGTCATCCATCTCAAAATGAAGATGTGTAGATAAGAATTAATTCAAAATTTGAGACAAAAATCAATAAATGCCCTCATATATATTTGGGATAGAGAGGTATTAAAGAGGCATAGGATGGCTTAATCAGATATTTTATGCATTTATGCCCTAGAGATGTCTTTCCAAGAAATGATGTCATTTGATGATGCAGTTATTCAATATCAATTTCCAAAAATAAATATTTCAACAAGTTACATGAAATTATTAATCAGGCTCTTGATTCAAATTAATTATCTTTAAACATGATTTATCACTTGTTGGTGCAAATCTTGGCCCTTTATACACAAATTAATCAAATTAGTCAGCATGTCATATAATTGTCTTGAAATTTGATTGGATTATAATTAGGATTTGATGTTAGATGCATTAAATCCATTATACCATTTAGGGTGTTCTCAACACAAAATAACAAAGGCACATGTCTTGTGTAATAAATTTGATAGAAAAGAGCAATCCAAAGCACTTAGGGGCAAAAATGTCATTTTGACGAAATGATATGATCAAAGTTAGCTATCTCATAAATTGTATGATCTCATTTAATGATACGCTAACCAAAATTGGCACTTTTATATGATGGTTTTAAATATTTTAATGTATTTTAGTGTCTTTAGGTCAAATTGTGCACTTTTGTAGAAATTGGTCAAAAGCCTAGTTGAAGGTTATTGGTGGCCAGTTTTAGGTGTCTACAATTTGCCCCTATTTAGTAAGACATTGCAAGCTATAATCATAGTATCATATTCTCAAGAAATGGAAAGGTCATGTATGCCTACAACTTCAAAAAAAATTGATGAACTGTATGATGCCCCCTCGAGGGAATGGTTGGCACAAGTAAGTCGACAAATGATCCCTCAAAAGAAAGAAGCAAAATGAGGGGACCAAATATATGAAGATTATGGGGTGAGAACACAATGATGTTGAAAAATTAATCAAAATCATTGAAAATGCATGTGAAATGATGTATAATGGTGTGCCCAAAGGTGGTTATAAGCATTATACCCTGATAGTGGCAATGTGGTATGATAACACAATTATTTGTCCAAAAGTTGTTATAATCATTGAGAAGATGAAGTTGCCCCAGTTAGGACGGACAAACAAGATAAAAGCATGTCCCTTGTTTGGATAAAAATAAAGTAAATTTAGTGAGAACATAATGATTTGTCCTAAGGTGGTTATAATCATTGATAAATGCAAGTGGAATGGTGTGCAATGATTTGCCCATAGGTAGTTATAATCACTGGACCTTGATTATAAAAAACATGATGGATTGACTGATGATGATAATAACTTGATACAAAGGGCAATGATGAACTAGAACAACCTATTAGTAGGGAGATGTTTGTACTAACAAAAATTTGAAATTATTTCATTGTTTAATTACTCTATTTGGGATATGATTTGGATTGGATTGGAATGTTGGTGCTAAAGAGATGTTTATGTCATCATTGCTGAGTAGACTTTCTGAAGCTATTTTTTTGTTGTAGCATTGTACAATAGGCATCATTATAGAACACCATGAGGACTAGGTTGAAAGATGCATAAGGAGTGATTCCCATAATCCAATATTCAAGGGAAAACAATGCACTAATGATAAAAACCATGATGGTGATGTAGATGGATTCAAGTATAAACATGAAAGGAATCACCCAATGAACATGGATGGACTGAATCAAGGTAACCATGCAAAAAACAAACAAATAGGCACACAAACAACAAATAAAGAAACAAGCAAATAAATAAAGAAAAAAATAGTAGTTAGTCCTAATGTTAGTATAAACAACATGACTTAAACTTATGTGATGAACATTGCCCTTAGAAAATAGGCGATAACTTAGCAAAAAAACATGATGAGAGGAATAGAAAAAAAGGAAGGGGGTGGCTGAGATGTCTCTATATGCATTGGGCAAGTGGATGCTTCCTACATAGTTCCATGGATGTAATATCCAATAAAATTTTTAAGATAAATGTAGTTCTCCTAAGCAATGGGAAGAAAATGATAACTAATAAAAATAAACATGATGGATGAGATAAAAAAATAGGAATGGTCTTGCAAAATGGCAAGAACATGAGATAAAAGGCCAAAAAGGATGGGGAAACTAAATGTCAAGTGATTTAATTTTGAATTAGTGAGGGTTCCCAAAATCCTTAAGGCAAAGAAGTGGTTAATATTTTTGGTGTTTTTTAATGATGTTACCAATGTTTTTAGAATTTTATATGTATCTCAACTCGATGGAGGATGATGAGATACTAAATGGTTCAAGCTCATTAAATGGTGAGAGCATTGCTTAAGTTGCTCATAAAATGTTGAGAGCGTGGCTTAGGTTGCTCACAAAATGGTGAGAGTGTGGCTTTGGTTACTCATAAAATGATGAGAGTGTGGCTTAGATTTTTTGTAAAATGGTGAGATCATGGCTTAGGTTGTTTGTAAAATGGTGAGAGTGCAGCTTAGGATGATTGAGCTAACCTCAACAAGTATCGAGCATTGCCTACATAGTCTCAAGATGGGACCTCAAGTCCTATAGTTCTGCTTTACAATGGAGAAATCTGAATAATGCAATAGTCAATTGAAACAAAATAGGCACAATTAGTATAAATGTATAGTATGCATAGGAAATGGCTAGTTGGTATGTCAAGGCATGATAAACAAGTGTTGCCCCTAGTTTTCCCATAGTCAGTTATAACTAGGATATAATGGCTTAGGTCAATGATACTAATTTACACATAGGTGGTTATAATTAGTAACAAGACCGGTAAGACATTGATTTACCCATAGGCAGTTATAATCAGACACACTTGGTATAGAGAATGGAACAAGAAATGAAGGATGCAACTGTCAAACTATTGTCTTACTGCTCCAAAATACTACCTCTATCTAGAGTGCTAGAAAGATCTATGAAAACTGAATATGAATCCTTATGTTAAATATGGCTCTAGAATTAATGGAACAAAATCAAGGTCATAGGGTCAGGTAGGGAGGGAGAAATGAACTTGGTTGATGTGAAGGTATGGTAAAATAGATAGGTGATAGGAAAAAGTAATAGGTTGGTAGGATGATAGGATGGAAAAATGGTGTAGTAAAAATAATATGAGTGATAAAATGATATAATTTGAAAAGGTCCTTATAGACAATACACCAAGTTACTCAAGCATAATACTACTTGAGGTGGATAATGTTCATCAACTCATCAGGTTCTTGTTCATCTAGTGTGGCAAGCCTGTATGCTCTTGTGCCATAGTTTGTTGTAATGATGAAAAGACTAACCTAGTTGGGTTTGAACTTACCTTTGTACTTCTTTTTAGCCATAATATTCTTTTGGTTTTCCTTAAGGACAAGATCACCAAGTTAAAATTATCTATGTTTCACATGCTGATTATAGTGGCCTCATAGTCAATTTTGATAGGCTTGAATATTATTCACTATATCCATGCATTTCTCATCAAGTAACTCTAGTTCTTGTAGGCAAGCTACTCGATAGTCATTGTTATCTAGGACATGATTGAAAGAGATGCATAGAGATGGAAACTCAACATCAATGGGAAGAATGGCTTCAATACCATAAACAATTAAATATGGAGTGGCTCTTATGGGTGTATGGTGATTGGTTTGGTATGCCCAAAGGGCACAAAGTATCTTAAGGTGCTAGTGATGACCAACATCATTAAAAATATTTTTGAGAATGTTAACAATGGTTTTGTTTGATGCTTTGGCCTAACCATTACCTTGAGGGTAATATGCCATGGAGAAATGTGCATGATGTTATATTCAACACATAGCTTTTTGACATCATTGTTCTTGAATGATCCTCCATTATTATATATAATGTCAGAATGGATACTATAGCAGTAAATGAGATGGTTAAAAATGAACTTGTAAATTTACTTTCCAACCACGTAAGTGAGGGGTATAGCTTTAACCCACTTAGTGAAATATTTGGTGGTGGTAAAGATATGTTTATGGCCATCGAATGAGTTAGGATTGATATTCCCAATGAGGTCGAGGCCCCATGTAGTAAAGGGCCATGGTGTCTACATTGGTTTCAGAGTCTTGACCAACATATGAATCATATTGGCATGCCTTTCACACTTGTCACAGTTATTTACATATATAGTTTCATCTGTGTCCATTATGGGATAATAATAACTAGTACATAAGGGCTTTTTAAACAAGATTGCCCCACTAGTGTGGGTTGCACATACTCCTTAATGAACTTCCCATAATGCTAGCGTAGATTTTATTGAAGTTAAATAATGAAGCAGAGTTCCATCAAAACTATGATGGTAAAGGGTTGAGCCAAATAAGGTATAATGAGTGGTTTGGTGGATGAAGGCTTTGGATTTATTTTGAGATAGGTAATGTGGCATAATTTAGTCATGGAGGTAGTTGTAAAGGTCTAAATACTAGATAGAGCTAGGAGCAACAATTTCACAAATCATTATGATAGTTGAAGGTTCATGAGTTGGTCCTAATAAATTCTCAACAAGGAACTGATACTCTTTGGTTGTGTCTATTTGTCAAAACAAAGATCCAATAGAGGCCATATCATCTACAGTTCTATTTCTTGCCCTTGGTATATGCTCAAATTGAATTTCAGTAATTTGTGACTTGAGAGTGTTGACCATGGCCTTATATGGAACCAGCTTGTCATATTTGGTCTAAAAGTGGTTTGTAACCTAATTAATGATTAATTGAGAATGACTATAAACATTGAGATGTTATATGTTCCATTTTACTACTTGGCAAAGGCCTATTATAAGTGTTTCATATTTGGCCATGTTGTTGGTATAAGGAAAATTGATCCTGAATGATTTAGGGATTAGATCCCCCAGTGGTGTGATAAATAAAAGGCCTACCCCTGATCCATGTGTTGTGAATGACTCATAAAAATACAACTTCTAGTGTTTCTCTACAAGAGGCGTGTCAATGATGGTCATTATGGATTCATCAAGAAATTGGAATGTCAATGACTCTATATCAGTACGGGGTGTTTCAACAAGCTGGTCTACAAGAACTTGCCCCTTAATGGATTTTTAGTTAACATACTCGATGTTAAACTCACTTAGAAGCATTATCCATTTGGCCATGCGACCTTGTAAAGTTGTTTTAGATAGTAGATACTTGGGCATATATACTTTTAAAATAACCATGGTCTTATTGTTTAGCTTGTAATGGCATATTTTTTGAGCTGTAAAGACCATGATGAAATAGGGTTTCTCTATGGGCATATAATTATGTTCATACATGACTAGTGTGTGACTTAAATATTACATGTCATGCTCCTTTCCATTATCATTGTGTTGAGCCAAAAGTGCCCCTAAGTCATTATTAGTATCTGATAGGTACAATAAGAATTGAAGCCAAGAAATTTTCTTGATGTGACTCCAAATACACACTTAGGATTAAGTCTGACTTTGTACTCATGGAGTCTTTGAAATTTAATGTGTAGCACTACTAGATGATCGACCCTAGTCTTTGATTTACCAAGAATGTTGTTGACATAGTCTTCAATAATGTCATGCATCATATCATGAAATATGATGATCATGACTCTTTGATAGGTGGCCCCTACATTCTTAAGACTAAACGGCATAACCTAATAACAAAATGTTCTCCATGGAGTAGTGAACATTATTTTGTCTTTGTCTTCAAGTGCTATCTTGATCTGTTATACCTTAAAAATTCATCCATTAATGAAAGCATCTCATAACACACTATGGAGTCGACAATCATGTCAATGTTTGGCAATGAAAAATCATCCTTAGAGAAAGCTCTATTTATATCATGAAAATCAATACATATTCTGATTCTTTTTAGTTTTTTTCTAACTAGCAAAACATTGGAGATCCAATCTGATAGTTGATCAATTGAATACATCCTACTTTTAAGAATTTTTCAAACTCTTTATTCACTAATAAAATAGTGTGAAGATGCATCTTGCATAACTTTGGTTTGACTGGTTTGGCATCAGGATTAACCACAAGGTGGTGTAGAACCAAGGTGGGGTCTCAACCTAGCATGTTAGAATATGCCCATGTAAATATATCCATAAATTCCCTCAAAAGGGCTGTAAAGACTTCACACTCCTTCTCAATAAGGGATGTGCCTAGCTTGATCCACTTTGGGTCATCTGGGGACTTGATGTTAACCTCTATCGTATCTTCCACTAGAAGGGTCATATCATCTTCAAGGATAGTGGGCAAAGTTTTGAACTGATTTGCAACATTAGAGTCCTATGCTAGGATTGAATCTTCAAGTTCCCCTAGGCATGATGAATCAAGTCCCTTAATGGGAGGTTTGGCCATATAACAAAAACTATTAGAAACTCTTGAAGGACTCGATAAAAATCTTGTCATTTTAAAAAATTAAACTCAGACCCACAAACAAGTTTGTCATTGGTGGCCTCCTAAGCTATATTTGAAGAAGGTTGAACACCCCCATTTAATGGCAATTGAAATAGGTTTTCCCCACTAGACTAACCTTTTTATTTACTTTTTTCTTGGTTAGAAAACACCTCAAAGAGGTTTTCATTTTGGGACTTCAATGTTTTAATTATTTGCTTTTGGCCAAGGGTGTTCACCCACTCTCTAAAATAAGCTTCAAGATCCAACTTGATTGAGAACCTTGACTTATGGTCCCCTAACAGAACATTGTCTCTAAGATTGAGAAAGTAAAAAAAAATCCTCATCATTTTGGAACTCATCAATCGACACGTTGGACTCTTATTGGTCCTAGTCTATCAGTTGGAGATAATACAATGGCAGTGGGTTGTGATGAATGACTTGTCTAAGGGTATAAATGGAATGAGTATTAAATAGGTCGGTCTCAGCTAGGTCATCAAAAAGGCTATGATCAGACTTTACTTCACTATCAACATCTTCATCACTATTCAATGGTATTGAAACATGATTAAGGTACATGGGGTCACCCCCAAATGGTTTAAATCCTAGTCCATAGGGCCCTTTGTATTTAGTCATGGAAATTGGCTCAAGCGCTCATTATTTTGGTTTGAGACCTCTTCCTTCATATTCATGATTATTCATGATCCTATTAGGAATATGATACTTTGCATTTTCATAACAATTGGCATGCTTGTCATTATACAACTATGATTCATCTCCCTCAAGAGGGTCTTGCTCTAGGCCAGATGTTGGTATAAACATGGCAGGTCCTTTATGTTTACCTTTACGCTTTTATTTCTATTTTGGATGAAGTGTCTTGGCTTTAGGTATTTGCAAGGACTTTTGGTTATATGGAAGGTTTTCAATGTGAAAGGTATCATGAGCTAAATACTCTCCTGGGCTATTGGATGAGATGGTATAATGATTGGATATGTCAAGAGGTGGGATATGAGAAATGGAATCAAGAGTATTAGGATCAATGCAATTATCCTCTAGTGAATCAAGGAGTATGGCCTTTTCCTTATCTTTCTTGGCCACTAGATTCATGCTAAAATGATAGTTATAACTCTTGAACTCGGCCTCTAGGTGTTTGCAATGCTCGTAAGGATGCAAATCTCCCAGTATACAAACTTTAATCCCTGAATGGAAGATCTTGATACATTGGTGCAACATTAATGGGACTGCATGGATTTTATGTAACCAAGGTCTACCAAAAAACATATTGTCTAACAAATCAAAATCTAGCACATGGTAAAGTGTGTCATGGGTCAAGGGCCCTAGGATAACTAGTAAATAAATGGTGCCTTGTGATTCTTGTTCCTCATTTCTAAAGGCTTTGATGGTTATTATCTCTACTTGAAGATCTACCATAGTGTACTTGAAAAGCTTGATGATCTTTAGAGACACTATGTTCAGACCAGATCCATTTTCTATAAGGACATGTTTCACTTTGTACTACTTTATGTAAACTTTAATGTATCATGGATTATTATGTAGTGGGCCAAGGGACGACATATCAATTTGGTTGAAAGTGACTTGTTGGGTTGGAGCTAGGTGTTAGGTGTCCAACTAAAGCTTAGAATTTGTTAGGGGATATATCACTTGAAATCATGTATTGGATAAGGAACTCATTTAAAATATCCTTGTGGATTATTGACATACATAACAAATCTAAAATGGAGATTTGTACGGGCATCTTTTGTAATTTTTACATAATGTCAAATTTCTTCTCTTGGTTAATGTTAAATGGATTATTCTGAGGTTGAACAGTTGGTTGGGTGATGGGTGAAATGGAAGATGGTTTTGGGCTTGGGATGGTAATCTTTGACCTTCGAGTTGTGATTGCACAATTAGTATTAAACACAGGACCATGAGTGCTAACAAATGTTGGTGATGGTGTGGGACTAGATAAGATAAGTCTCAGTTACTAGTGCATTTATGCATGGTCACGAGGCAATGATGAGTTATCAGTATATGGCCAAAATTATTAATCCTTGCTTGTTGGTATGCCTGTATGTGGTCCTAGGTCAAGGAAAGATTATCAAAGTGAGTTGATGGATTGGCATTATTTAATGTAGAATAGGAATTTGACTCAAGAGAAGATGGTTAGTATCGTGTTAGTTACAAAATGAAAGAAACACACTAACTAACATAACATCTTTAGGCCTAGTCATTAGGGGGAGCTTAGTGAGGAAAAACATTTGAAAACACAACTAGAAATGGAAAGAAGTGAGAAATATGAACACAAGACACAAATTTCCTACCAAATCTTTAATTGCTCCAAAAGGCTCCTTCTTTGGCTTGCTCGGCTTGTGCTTCAAGAGATCTTCATCAATGGAGTGTGGATACCTTAATCTCCTCTTGAAACATTTGGCTTGTGGCTTTGTAAAAATTCTCTAAATAATTGGGCATTATAACACTATATGCATAAGGTTTTAGAATTATTTGTGCATTATAAGTTTACACCAACAAAGCTTAAAAATCAATAGGCAAGGCCTCTTATTTATAGATTTTACAAAATGATCAGAATGAACATGATATGCCCATCTCAATATGAATGTGTGGCTAATAATCCATTCAATTTTTGAGGCAAAAATCAATAAATACCCTCATAAATATTTATGATAGAGAGGCATGGGAGGGCTTAATCAGATATTTTATGCATTTATGGCCTAGGGATGTCTTTCCAAAAAATGATGTATATTTAAATAAGTTACATGGAATTATTGATTAGGCTCTTGACTCAAATTAATTAGCTTTAAACATGATTCATCACTTTTTGGTGAAAATCTTGGCCCTTGGTGCACAAATTAATCAAATTGGTCAGAATGTCATATTATTTGATCAAAATTTGACTAGATTGGAATTAGAATGCAATGTTAGATGCAGTGAATCCATTATCCCATTTAGGATGTTATCAACACAAAATAACAAAGGCATGTGTCTTATGCAATAAATTTGAAAGAAAAGCCCAATCCAGATCACCTAGGTGCAAAAATGTCATTTTGACTTAAAATGATCTAATCAAAGTTAGCTATCTCATAAATTGCATTTCCTCATTTAATGATACTCTAACCAAAATCGGCACTTGTATATGATAGTTTAAAGCTTTTAATGAATTTTAGTGTTTTCAGGCAAATTGTGCACTTTGGTAGAAATTGGTCAAAAGCCTAGTTGGAGGTTATTGGTGGTCAATTTTAGGTGTCTACATGTTTCCCATCAATCTATCCTTTGTCTGTGTCCCTAACTAGATCCACATAAATATCTGGCATACACCACTCTAAGTAGTTAGAATATAAATGTGTAATATGTAGGACTGATGTTAAATATTCTAAAATGATAAGTTACATGTATATAATGATGCATATGAAAGATAATAAAATTTGGATTGATTTTTAAATTAATATGTACATTTTTTTATATAGCATATTCTTAAGATATGTATAGATATCTATCTTCAATTAAATTAGTAGGTTTTAATGAATTTAAGACACTTTTGTATCACATTTTAGATTTTTTACAATCTTTGATGTTAGTTTTATATCATATAATTTGACTGATGCAAAATATATCACATTACAAAATTCCACTAAATTTTAACTAAAAAAAAAAAATTTAATGATTTTTAAATCCTGATGTTATGTACTTCATAGTGTTAGTCACTAAAAACTAAATGATGAAAAATGTGTTAGGATCATGCACACAAATAAAAATAAAGAACTACATTATATAAATTTGATGTTTTTTTTAATTTGGTAGGTAAAATAATGTTGGTTTTACAGGGATCCAACAACTAATAGTTTAAATAAAGTAAGACCAAAAATCATGAAACAAATCCCCATGGGTAGCCAAGTGAAAGACCAACAACAAAAACATACAAAAACTACTAGTAAGAAGGTAAACTAACATAAAAAAAAAACAAAAAAGAACCCCAGGCCTAATATTAGACCTCCTCTAAGGAAGCATTCACCTTTTAAGAAGCTCAATCAATGTTCTTGTTGTTTTCCCACAATAGATTTTTAATGGTATGTCCCCATGTGTGTTTGGAAGGACCCTCTAGGGTAGTTTATCTGATCTTAGGCTAAGGAATTTAGATTCTTATTTTAGCCTTTGGGGAAGGCTGGATGTCTTCAACAAGATCCTCCCCCACTCTGTTATTCCCATATTTATTAGACTGAGAAACATTCTTTTATTTTCCCTTGTCCATTTCCTAATTGAGCTTAACATTTTCCATCTTCAAATCATTCCAGTCTTTTATAAGGGTTGAAAAGGCCATCCAAATTCCTTTTAATTTTTCTAGGAAGATTCCTAATTTTTTACTTTGCTAAAAAAATTTATCTACCAAACTATTGAGGTCCCTAATTCTAGGACCAACCAGACCTTTTGGTGGAGTGGTCAGGGTTCTAGCATTTTTTCTCGAAGAGGGAAGGGAAAACATGGGAGGGCATTTAGGAGGAGTGAACATGGGAGGGGAGTGTTTTATGGGGGTACAGGCTAGGGAGCCTTTCTCATTTCCTGACAGTCTAAGATTTTCCTCGGAATGGGCATCAACTAGGGAATTCTCAAGAGGCGTGTCTTTCATAGGAATGTCTTCAAACAAGGGAACCTTTAGCTGAGGGGATGGATTTCTTGTGTAATGTTTCACCTTATTGAACTAACATGAGAAAAATGCCATGGTGAAATTTGATATTATTTTCATATAAGGTTAAATCTTGATATTATTGATTAATATTTACAAAGGAGTGAAAGATTTTAATAAGCTTTCTTAAAGTAGTTATTTTATGGGACCCCAACAGGTTCAACAATCCAAATAATCAAACTAACATGATTCTTTAATTAACCTATTAACATTATTAACTATCAAAAGGGTGTATATGCCCCATACAAACTAATTAACTCTATCAACATATAAACATAAATAAAGTGGATTTTGATCAACACACCCAATAACCTCCTACCCCACCTCTTAATTAAAAAATGAGTATAAAATATGCTTTAGAGCTATGAATATGAAGTCATCAAAAGTCTTTATTGCACCTACAATTGGAACACTATACACCATGGTATTGATCAATCGATTTCACTTCCATGTATACTACCCCATAAGTTGTGGCATGAATGATGAACATGATCAAGACATGTTCATACCTTTTGACCATTTTGTACCATACTACAGTAGAACATGATCAAATCCTATTCAACCACATTGATCCACATAAAATATCACACATAAACCCATCTAGTGACTATTAAAGATCATGTATGGAACATCTCCATGATGTCTAATGATGTTAACATAACTTTGCTCAATACTATTGGTGATAGCGACTCCCATGCCAACTTTACAATTATTGATAATTGATTGAAGGCCATGCAATATCTTCCCCCGATCAGGTGAGACATGAGAATACGTTACAATAAAAAACCAAATCCAAACTACTATGTCTACTTCTCATTAGGAATATAATTGAACTGAAGAAAACCAAAAAATGATAGAAAGAAACACATATCTATCTATCCAAAATTTACCACTAGTATATACCGATCTTGGACCTAGCATCTTGTGCAATATGGGTGTGGTGATGGCTTTGTCAGCCTCTCATATCCTTAGGGACTTGTAAACTATGAATTGAAATTGCATAATCTTCAATAACATAAATTATGAAAATTATTGTTACAATCATGGTTCTTAAGTACGTAATTTCTAGTTTCATCTTTAAGGCAAGAGTACGATGGTAGTTTCAACCAAAAATACACTTGATGTACATTAGAGCACATTTCATTTCCATTTTTAGTATATGTTTGTCATAAAAGCATATATGGAGATCTCAAAACAAATAAATAACCACTCCACTATGTTTAGAATGTTTAAAAACCTAGGTATTGATTAAGTACATGACTACCATCGGGAAAAAAATTAATTAAATGCAAAAGTTGAAAATACATCCTTATGTCTCCCTTTTCTCTTTACAAATCCTTTAAAAAATAAATATTCCCTTTTCGAAAAATCATATTTTACTTAAAATTTGGTTTGATTAAAAGTTGTGTTGGATATATTTGATCCTTATAACTCTCCACATGCAAGTGTCTTACAAAAGGTAGACCACCAACTCCCTACAAATTCTGATGAAATATATGTTAAATATAATCTACATAAATTGTAGATGTTTGAATTTTGAAATAAAATAAAATAAAATATTTTGCATGTAAAATCCTTTCACCAAAAAATCACCCGTGAATTTATCCAAGTTGAAAATTGTGTTTGGTTTTCTTTGGGGCCCATTGGGTATTGTTATGTGGAAACTAAATAACTAAAAATTAGGTTTGTACCATACTACTCAAAAAAATGCATTTATGGTTGTAGGATGGCATACCATTGTTGTATAAAGGCTTAAAAAATTGATTTGGATGTTGAAAAATATGTACAAAATGAATTTGGAGGATTTGTGAATGGTTCAAAACCGTACAACTTGCCAACAAAAGATTAAAATTTTGTAAAAATTTGTCACAACATAGAAACTATTTTTATGATTTTAGGGCAACAACCTTGTTGTTTAATGCATTTAATAAGGGATGTAGACTGTATAACTTGATTTATGGTCATATAAAACAGTAAACATGGCTTCAAAATAACATGGGGCCATACATATCTAATTTTTTGTAGAGTGCTTATGCCATACAAACAAGATTTTATAATTTATTGGGTCATAAAAATCAGGTTTGACACCTATTTTGATGTACATGATGAATATGTGGAAGCTTTGGGCTGTACTATTGATTTAGTAGGGTTTTGAGTCCATATAATTTCTTTCAAGGTATATATAATTGAATGAGATTGATTTTTAACTGATCAAAATTCTTTTTGGGACATTAAAAAAGTTGTACTACTTCAAAAATTGTTATTTTAGGGGATCAAATGTCATACAATGGTAAATTTATTGTTATAATATAAATTGGATTTGTAGATTGTAATTAAAAACTTTCATACATTTGGAAAAAAAATTAATTGCTCTCTCTTCTCCTTCACATTGCTCTCTCTCCCCTCCTTCACATGGCTTTGATACCATTGTTACGACCAATCACACAAGTAAAAATTAATAACTGCATTGTATAAATTTGAGAATAATTTCATATAAGGTAAAATATAAATATTATTGATTAATATTTATAGATTGAAAGCTTTTAAGAAGCTTTGAAAAGGTGGTTATTCTATGTGACCCCAACGGGCTCAACCACCCAACTAACCAAACTAACATGATTATTTAATTAACCTACTAACATTATTAATTACCAAAAGGGTGTATATGCCTCATACAAATAAACTAACACTAGAAACATATAAACATAAATAAAGTAACTTTAGATGAATTGACCCAACAAAATGCATTAATAATTAGCATCATCAAATCTTCGACACCTAAGTGTAGTGCATCAATATTTGTGAATTATGCATGTGACACTAAACATGATGTTATTACCCTAGGCTTTACATTAGACAACACCCTTAGTAGATTTTACCTCCATTTTGATATGAATATGTCATATTTTGTTCAACACTCTTTATGTGCCTAAGAGTAGTAGACATTTACAAAGAATGCTAGTCTCTTAAGCACAAATTGGAATGCATTTTTGAAAATTAGAGGAATGGAAACAATGTTATCTCACAAACAAGTTAGTAATTACCTTAATTATCTTTTCATTAAATTTTTATTAGATTCAATATAATAAATCATTTACTAATTGATATTAGATCAGATATATTGAATATTAAATTGATACAATTGTCATGGGATATATTTTTAATTTTTATGAGAACCATGAATGGAAAATATTTCATATTTATGTAGATTCATATCTCTAGGTTAATATTTTGAATAGAAATATTGGGTGATTAAAGAAGTGTTCTAACATGGGATCCATCTGTAATTTTATGGGGGTTTACACCTAGTTGTTATGAAGAAGATGAGGTGGAGATTACTTACATAAGAGGCAGGAAATCTGATAAAGTTGAAAAATATCTTAGGAAAGAAAAAAGGAAACAATATATTGATTATAGTTTAGAGTGTGAGGGATATCACAATCTTCCATATGAGGAAAACACTTGTATAAGGATATTATAGTTATAAGTCATACATAAATTTGACCTTTAGATAAGTCTCTTTCTAAAGTTATTGTGTCATTCTATTTTTGGTGTTGCATTTATGTGATGCTTCTATCAAACATATATAATGGAAATTTAGGCATTTTCATACTAAACACTATAAAGGTTGGTTTGAATACATGAGTTGAGAATGGAGTACATAATTTTTTATTTTTTGGTCTAGATTATCCATTTGTAGAATGGAAAGATTTGAAAGAGTACAAGTTTAGAATGTCCACATACACAATAGTTGCAAATCCAATGACTATTAATTACGATATCAATGCAATAAAAAATTTCATAAGAATGTATGATGACACCTATATTAATGGTTGTCCCTATGCAATTAATAACATAACTATTTTTATAAATAATTATGATGGAAGATGCATTAATATACACCTTAAAGCATATGGGCATGCAATTTAGGTTGTAAAAGTAATTAAACTCAATTAGACATGAAATTGGATCCAAATAAGTCATTAAACCCATGTGGGCATGTAGTTGGGGCCAAACAAGTAAGTAAACTTCATTGTGCATGCTATTGGGATCACCCAAGTAATTAACCCATTTATGCATGAAATTATAGCCACACGAGTGGTTAAAGCCACCTACACATGTAAATGGAGCCACATGATTAATTAAACTAAAATGGGAATGGAATTGGGTAAAAAAAGTATTTCAATCCATATACACATACAATTTTGGCTACATAAGTTATTAAACCTAATTAGGTTTGCAATTAAGTCGAACATAGTAAATACTGTTAGGGTGTGGAGCTAAAAGCTTCAACTATTTGCAGACATGAAGAAGAGGATGCTGAAGAACTAGAAGCACCGGCGTCGGCAGCATGACCGACGTCGGTCAAGTGCAGTGCAGAAGGAAATTGGCAACGGTAGGGAGTCAGCCGACGTCGGCAGCACCAGGTAAGCAGGGACCAGTGTCAGTCGCCTGTGTGTTCCAGAACTGCTATTGACGAACAGTCAGTTAAGTGAAGTGAGTGTTTACATGTCAAATGACTAATTATAGTCACGACCTGCGTGTCTAATTATTGTAGTTAGATTTTTATTTTTGTAAGCATGGGATCCTATTTAAAGACCCATAAGGCATGTATTGTAATAATCAAGAAGGCAAGTAAAAGCATTGAAGCAAGCAAGGTCAAGGAGATATACAGGTGTAAGGTCAAGGAGATTAGCTGAAGCATTCAAGGAGAGATAATAACTCAGGCTTTAGAGTTGCTGTGTTGAGCAAGAGAGAGAGGGAAGAAGGTCTTGAGGTGTGGCAAGCCTTTGAGGTGGAGGAAGAAGTGGCATCTTCCTTATTGTATTTTCTTCTAGTAATATCTAATACAAGAGTGTGTATTGTCTCTCAAATTCTTCGCTGTCTCAAGTTTCTAGTTACTTTATCATTCTGGTATAATTTCATGTTTAATTGCTTATAAGAAAGTAATCAATTGTGCTTCTGTTGGATAAGGGGTCACCTAAAAGTTGGTATCAGAGCTATGGTTTGCAAGGAGTAGGGTATTGTTTTTGATTACAGGTCATTCACAGGGTTTTTTGATTGAGTGAGAGTTTAGCAATGGCAGAAGAAAGTAAGCTACGAATGGAGAAGTTTAACGGCAAGAATTATCAACATTGGAGGATGCAGATTGAGGATTATCTGTATCAAAAAGATTTGTACTTACCGTTGGGTGGGGTTGCATGCAAGCCCACATATATGAAGGATGAAGAATGGAGTGTTCTTGATCGAAAGGCTCTCGGGTCCATAAGGTTGAGCCTTGCATCATCTGTGATTTCCAGCTTATCATAGTGCAAGACAACGAAAGAGTTGATAAAGTCCTTGGTGAAGTTATACGAAAAGCCCTCAACTTCTAATAAGGTATATCTTATGAAGCAGCTATTTACTTTGCAAATGCAGGAAGGTGGATCGGTACATACTCATCTCAGTGATTTCCATGGTTTGGTAAACCAATTAGCTTTAGTCAATATTGTTTTTGATGATGAGGTAAAGGCTCTCTTGATTTTATGTTTTTTGCCTGAAAGTTGGGACAGTTTGGTTATGGCAGTAAGTAATTCTGCATTTGCTTCTAAAATCTTAAAATTTGATGATGTTGTGAGTGTGATCTTGAATGAGGAAATATGCAGGAGAAGCACAGGTGAATCATCAGGAAATGCTCTAAGTGCAGAAAGTAGGGGAAGGCAAAGGGAGAAGGTTGAGCAAGGGAAATCAAGGTTGGGAAGGAGATCCGAGTCCAATGGTATTACCTGCTAGTTTTGTGGAAAGAAAGGACATACAAAGAATGAGTGTTGGTTGAGAGATAAAGAGAATCAACATGCAGGTATTGAAGAAGCAAAGGATGCAATATTGTGGTATAGGATGCTCTCATACTTTCTTTGAATAGTCAGGTAGGATCATGGATTTTAGATTCTAGTTCATCTTTTCATGCATCTCCAAATAGAGATTTGTTCCATGAGTATGAACAGGGAGACTTTGGAGTGCTTTATTTAGGGGATGGTACGCCTTGTCAGATAGTTGGCAAAGGGAAAGTGCATCTGAGATTGCAGATTGACAACACATGGGTGTTGAAGGAGGTCATGCATGTTCCAATTCTGAAGTAGAGTTTGATTTTTGTAGAAAGGTTGGGTGATGAGGGATGCACAATAACCCTCACAGCGGATTCTTGGAAGGTTACCAAGGGAGCACTTGTTTTAGCACGAGGTAAGAAAGTAGATACTCTTTATCTATCTACTTGTATTACTGATTCTACTTCTAGTTTATCTACTTCAACTGTAGATACGAAGATGTGGCTTAATAGGCTTGGTCACATAAATAGGAGGGGAATGGACGTTCTTGATTCGAAAGGTATGTGTTCAGATTCAGAAAGCATTGATAGAGTTCATTGCAGGAAAATGAAATTTTATGCTTTTGACAAGGACAAAGAAGCCTTGGTGTTTATGGAGGAGATGAAGGATAGAGATCAGTCACAGGGGTTGAATAAATCTGAGCAGGGTAGCATGGATAGAGGTTTGATCCAAGATGAGCTCGCGGATGAAGATTTCATCACTTACAGGAACACACAGACACTGACGTCAGTCACTTGGAACCAATGTCGGTCAGCCAGATACTGACATCAGTCATGTGCAGACCAGTAGGGTCGGTAGGTTGGGCAGGAGAAGTCTGACGTTAGTTAGGCAGGAACTGACGTCAACAGGGGGACACCAGCGTCAGCCAGGGAAATGACGTCGGTAGTCAGGGTTAGTGCAGGGAATCGACATCAGTCGGGAGCAGACTGGGAGATGGTCGAGATCAGTCACTGGAACGGATGTTGGGTGGATAGCTAGCTGTCAAGAAGTCTCAAACACCCATATGGAGGTTAGAAAAGGTATGTGAACCTCATATTCATTGTTCACCTTCTTTATATTGCTTACTGATAGTCATGAACTAGGAAGATGGAAGAAGCAATGCAGGTAGAATCCAGAAACAGTGGGAGCTTGGCATGGATGAGTCGTGTGAGTCCTTGGAGAAGAACCAAACAGGTATTTGTTGGTAGAGTTGTTAGCTGGAAAGAAGCACTGAATAGAGGGATGGATTCCCATATTAGAGAAGAGAGTGGATGGACACATGAGACAGAAGGCTAGGGCATATAGTCTTGAGTAGGCTGCAGATAATGGAGGTTTGACCATTGTATTTTATCTTTACTAGGTTGGATAATATTAGCTACATTATCCTATTATTGTATTGTGTTACTTGTTGTAGGGTTTCATATACAGGGAGTTTTTTGAGCTAAGGGTAGAGTTGGTTCAGAAGTATGTCATGGAGAATTTGGGAGTATCAAAATTCTTGTGGCATAAGTGACAAGTATTGCATCACAATTCTTGTGGTGGTTGGTCTTCAAGAGTGACGTTGAAGAGGGATACAGAGCCAAAGGAACAAAATAGATGGTGTATAGGTACAGGTACAGTAGCAGTTGTTTATCTCCAAGTGGGATATTGTTAGGGTGTGGAGCTAAAATCTTCAACTATTTGTAGACACGAAGAAGACGATGCTGAAGAACCAGAAGCACCAGCATCGGCAGCATGACCGACATTGGTCAGGTGCAGTGTAGAAGGAAACTGGCAACGATAGGGAGTCGGTCGACCTCGGCAGCACCAGGCAAGCAGGGACCGGCGTCAGTTGCCTGTGTGTTTCAGAACTGCTGTTGACGAACAGTCAGTTAAGTGAAGCGAGTGTTTGCATGTCAAATGATTAATTATAGTCACGAGCTGTGTGTCTAATTATTGTAGTTAGATTTCTATTTTTGTAAGCATGGGATCCTATTTAAAGACCCATAAGGCATGTATTGTAATAATCAAGAAGGCAAGTAAAAGCATTGAAGCAAGTAAGGTCAAGGAGATCTACAGGTGTAAGGTCAAGGAGATCAGCTGAAGCATTCAAGGAGGGATAATAACTCAGGATTTAGAGTTGCTGTGTTGAGCAAGAGAGAGAGGGAAGAAGGTCTTGAGGTGTGGCAAGCCTTTGAGGTGGAAGAAGAAGTGGCATCTTCCTTATTGTATTTTCTTCTAGTAATATCTAATACAAGAGTGTGTATTGTCTCTCAAATTCTTTGCTGTCTCAAGTTTCTAGTTACTTTATCATTCTGGTATAATTTTGTGTTTAATTGCTTATAAGAAAGTAATCAATTGTGCTTCCGTTGGATAAGGGGTCACCTAACAAATACACCCAATTGGGTGTGTAATTGCGGCCAAACGGGTAAATAAACCCATTTGGGAAATCAATTAGGGCCACATGAGTAATTAAACCAAATTGGGCATGAAATTCAGGCCAAATAATTAATTAAGCTTATTTGGGATTGCAATTGGGGCTAGACGAGTATTAAACCCAACAAGGCATGAAATTGAGTTCAAATGAATAACTAAACCCATATGGGAATAAAATTAGGACCAAAGGAATAATAAAACCCAACCATGTATGTTATTTGGGTTGAATGAGTAATTAAACTCGTATAGGCATATAATTGGGATGAAACGAGCAATTAAATCCATATGGGCATGCATTTGGGAAAAAATAAGTAATTAAACCCTTTTAGATATGTGATTATGGAGAAGCAAGTTATTAAACCCAAAATGGCATTTACTAGGGCCAAATGAGTAATTAAAACCCATCTGAGCATGTGCCATACAATTAGGGCCAAAAAATTATTTGAACCTAACCGAACATATGATTGGGGCCAAACAAGCAATTTAATCCAACAAGGCATGCAATTGAGGCCATACAAGTAATTAAACCTAATTGGGCATTCAATTTGGGCAAGGGAGTAATTAAGCCTAATTAAACATGAAATATTAGGGAGAAGCAAGTTATTTAACCCAAAATGGAATTTATTAGGGCCAAATGAGTAATTAAAACCCATTTGAGCATGTGTCATACAATTGGGGCCAAAAAAATAATTAAACCTAGCCAGACATATGATTGGAGCCAAACAAGCAATTTAATGCAGCAAGGCATGCAATTGAGGCCATACGAGTAATTAAACCTATTTGGGCATGCAATTAGGATAGGCAAGTAATTAAACCTAATTAAACATGCAATTGTGATAGAAGAGTAATTGAACCCATCTCAACATGCAATTGAGACAAGACAAGTAATTAAACCCAATTATGCATGTTATTTGGGCCAAATGAGTAATTAAACCTATATAGACATGTAATTGGGTCGAAAGGAGTAATCATATCCATTTAGGCATGCAATTGGAGTGAAATGAGTAATTAAACCCAATTGGACATGTAATTGGGACCAAATGGTAGCTTGGTAGTGTACATTAGGACATATAATATCATATTATCTAAGATGCACTTATAATTATATTATTTAAGGATTATGCACACCTTATATGCACATTACTATCTATAACTTATTTATAAATCAATTGTAAACATTACTACACGTAGTATAATTAGTGCCACAAATAAGGTCAAACTTGAGTCTAAATTTAATTTTTTAATGTTTTTAATTTTGAAACATTGGAGAATTTGTGTTATTTTTGGTGGTGAAAAGGTGGCACAAAAGTTAAGCAACTAAGCATTTTTAGTTGTGTGAGGTTTATGTTAGTCTTGTGCCACATTTGAGTCATTTTTTTGCAACCCAAAAAACACTTGTTCACATGACATTAGCGTCGAATATTACAAAATTCAATTAGAAAATTATGAATATAATAAAATTTTAAAATATTTTTTTGGGTGAGTTTTATATCACTTACTAAACAAAAAAAGACATAGATGTCATGGTAAAAAATGGACAAAATGGCTCAACTTTCATAATGTATTATTATTATTATTATTATTTGTATTTTCCCACTCTCTTACTTCGTATCTTCTCTCCAACTCTATGCATCGATCGAGTTCCTTATGGCATCCACCTCAGATTAAAATGAAAAGCACTAGGCCTTGCTGCAATGTCCATTTTTTTTTGTGGACATGAAAGCCCATTTTTAATATTGGATTTTAGTCATTTTAATGAATTATCAAAATTTTCAAGCATGTTAGTATTGGGTAAACTAAGTTGGTCGGAATGAATTAAACCTTAACAACAACACAACATCAACTTCACCTTTATTATCTTTCACACACACACACACACACACACACACACACACACACACACACACACACACACACACACACACACACACAAAACTCAAGGTAAATTAAACCTTGTGTTGATTCAAAGAACAAATGGCCAAAAAAAAGATTTTACCTTGTAAATGGTCATTGAGGAACTTTTAAGAGCCCACTCAAATGTTGAGTTTTTAAACTTTCTCCAAGACATTTTCACCAATCATATGGAAAGTAAATTACATAAAAAAATACTAAGCATGCTAACAAAGATCTCTGGATCAAGTCCCACTAAATATATATTTGATTTAGACAACAATAATCATTAGAGGTAAAACAAAATCGTGTAGGGTAGTGTTTTATCAAATTTGGAAAAATAGAAAACTAATTATCTAAATGTGAAAAACTGATACATAAAACCAAAATGTTACAAATATGCAATAAATGACAAACTATTTTGAAACTTAATTTGGAAAGGTGATAAAAGAGGAAAATCCTAGAAAGAAATAACTTGGCTAGAAATTCGATAATGTAAGACTAATATAGGAATTATTAAACTGGTTAGGAGGCTCTATGATGATGTTGTGAATCTACAAATTTATTTTTCTTGCTATCTAGACAAGGTCATTGGATCCAGATAAGGATGTGGTGTGTTATTGTCCTTAGGGAGAACTGACGTCATGTAGGGTTTTGTACTATGCAATTGATATGGCAAGTTCCTTTTGCTTGTGTGTTCTATTTGAGTGTGCAAGAGCTCTCAATATATTTCAAAAACCATTGTGTCATCTTATTCACTTGTAACCATATCTCAATAGACCACAAATGATAAAATGGATGAAACAAAAAAAGGGGTTAATAGTTCAAGTTGTGCTAGAACTCAACACCCCCTATGTTCAGTGTTGCCTGCATACCAATAATCTGAAAAGGGATCAAAACTCCATGTTTTTATTTCATATTAAGATAGTGTGTGTGAAATACTAGTGTAATGCTAGATGCTTGCACAATTTTGGTGTGATTAAATGCTTCAACTATGACTTGTGACTTTGGAGGTGTACTCAGACTTTAGCTCAAAGCTACTAGTGTTGTATGTATTTAAAATTAGGATAAATAGGGAATTTTCTCTCAATGTGTAAATATAATTATGGTACTTTACAATGTGTGAGCCTCTTTCACGTAAAATGAAATAAAAAAGTGCTTTTATAGTGGTTTTAACACGAGTAAGAAGGTTAGTTTTAGGTTAGTATGAAATTAAATCAATTGAAAATCCTACCACTAACCTAAGCGTGTATCCTTGGATTGAGCAAGACTAAGAAGAAAAAAAATAAACAAATAATCAAACATAATTATTAAAAATTTTCTTGTGATATCCTTGCCAAAAAGAGTGATGTTCTCAAATGTAGTTGTAAAAAGGCTTGTGCATGATGCATGGGCAATCTGACAATGTAAACCCTTGTAAGCTAGATGTTTGGATGATGGATGATGAACATAATTGAAGCTTTGTAGGGATATTTAAACCACAATTATACTATTTATAAATATTGTTGAGAATGTAGGGTGGCCTTTCCATTATATATTTTTACAATCAATTTTTATCATTTGTTTGAGATGAAGATCAATGGTGGAGGATCAATCCTACAATGGAAGATAAACATTTAATACTATGACATAGAATGTGTAAAAACTTATAAGAATATATATTCATGAGGGTTTAGAGTGTATAAGTGAATGTCATAGACCTTGCTTGCACACTTCTTATTTTACATTAAAATTTCTTTGTGAAGTACACTTTGACTTTTGAAATACTATTTATAAATTGTCAAGTGGGTGAGTGATGTAGGAATTTAAGATTTATTTAAATTTTGGTAAATATGACATGTGTATTCCATGTAATATCTTATTAGTGATTGATTAATTAACTAATCAAAGTCAATTAACTAATAGAGAGTGATTAGAATGATGTGGTCCTTTTTTAATGTTCCATTTTGACTGATCATTTTATGTAATTAAACTAGGGTGTTATTTTCAAAGCAACCAGTTATTGTGATGTAGTATAATTTTTGGATTAGGGATGTGTTATCATGATTTGAGATAAGACTTATAGTTACTTTGACACATTTAGATGTTCACATGATTTGGTGCTTGAATTATTCATTGACATAGAAATTTGGTTGATGATTAATGATGACACCAAATTGGAAAAAATGAAGTGAATAAATTTTACCCTTCTTTGAAAGGGTGTTGCGATATACTTGATGAAGTAACTAATTTTTAAAGAAAAATTGAAATAAAATGTGATCATGCCTGAAGAAATGTGATTGAAATTGGGGATTTGTCATAAAAAATGAGCCCTTAAAAGGAATAAAAAAATCGTATCACTATGGAAGAGGTCACAAAAATGAGAAACTAGGAGAAAACAAGGTGAAAATAGTGAAATTAACCATAAATTGACCTCTTAGGAGCAAAAGATATGCAACATGATGCATGAGCATTAAGCTAAAAGTTGTCAATTTTGTGTTTTGGTCCAAAGTAGTCAAAAGTGGTCAAGTTTGGAGTGTTAGTGTGTGTCAAGAGACCTTTCATGATCAAATTCATGTATATGAGGTAATTTGGAGTCCCTAGGGTTCTTATGTTAAGTTTTGATGGTGTTTGGATTTTTCCCTCCAAAACTAATATTTGAAAAGAGCCTACAAGAGCATAACTCTAGTCTAAGGTGGTTGAATGATAAAATGTTGGTTCAATAGGGCAATGAAGCTTGTATAAGGTGTTTTCAAGTCATAAAGGTGTATACTCATGAGGTTAGTAGTCTTGTCTTGATAATAATAAATAAAACCTCACGTTGATGTAGTTATAGTAAAGAATTTGGTGTAACCAACTCAATAATATACGTTGAAAATGGGAAGGATTCATTTTGTAGTGGGAATGGAATAATGGAGTGGAGGTGATTTCTAAGTAGAAGAAGGATTGGAGAAAGGGAAACTCAAAAAAACCTCATGAAGGATGGTCAGATCCTTGAATAAATTGTATTGTAATAGATGTTGATCTAATGAATAAAGTTGGTGTGACCATTGTATGGTTTCCCATTTAACTTATATGAATTGTTCTTTACATATTCATATGGTTTTAGGTGAACATTAAAGACTGTATATACATATGGTTTCTATTTGTGTCTGCTGACTTGGAAGGACTGTAAGTTATAGTCATGGAGTAAGGTTTAAAGAATGATTTAGTTTAAATAACAAGAATCTATACTATGGAATGATATTTGAGTGTGGCAGTAATCCCTCCTTTGTAACTGAAGAAGTAATTCAAGGTAAAGAAACTTCAAGAAGAGTAACTCAGTTTATATTTTGTCTATGTGTTGTGGTGTTTAGAGGTATGGTCTTGTAATGTGGTCTGAGAAGGTATTGTAAAAGAATATTGGTGAAATGAGTTCCTATGGAAAAGATAAATTTAGGTAAAAAAAGAGAGTTTATTTAAGGATAAAGTTTGAACAAAGCATAGTATAAATCCTTGTGAAAGAATAACCCTTGTTTAATCTATCAAAGAGACCTTGTTTATGAAATCAAATCATGTAGATAGAGTATGAGTAAATAAAAGACCAAACCCTATAATCCTTCTTGTAATTTGTTTTCAAACATAGACCCCTATTTAGTATGTATAGTTACCCTTATTTATACAGTCAACACTCAAAAGACATGTAAAAGGCCTACAAAAGGTGTAAGAAGGTTGTTAGAGGCCAAGTATAGATTATGAAATTGTGGAGGATCATAAATAAGGTCTCTAGGAAGAAGTTATTAGGAAAAGAAAAAATATAGTCAAAACCCCATGCACAGTCAAAGAAGGTATGCATAGTTTACTGAGAACTTGAGGTTTTAAGCCAAGAATGGAAGAATGGAGGATTCTAGACCATTGGAGGATTTAAAAAAGATAAAAATAGAACTAATGAAGGTAATTTAACCTTTTGAAATGTTTTATATCTCAAGATATATAATTATTTGTGCCCTCATCCTATGTAGGGCTAAAGAAACCCTAGAACTAGGGTTTAGGTGTTTTAGAGAGATTTAACCATCCAAACTTGATAAATTTTTGTAATATTACATAATTATAGGTTATATAACTAATGAAAGTGGTATGGGTTTGGTATTGTATGGAGAGGTATAGTTTTGACAACAATGGCTTTGGCATAGGCCTAATTAGGCCTTAAAAAGGGTTGTTTTACAAAGGAAGTAGTAGAAATAAATGGAGTATGAGTATGAAACTTTACCCACACCTCAGGAGATATAAATAAATCCCATAAATGAAATTAAACCTTGTGAATAGAGATTAGATTGATGAAATAAAGAGTAATTATTTAAAGAAGGCTGTAAGCCTTATGAGGAATAAGTAAGGGTTGTTTTTAGAATTGGGAGGTAAGGTGAGTTCCAAGGGTTAGATAATATTGGTGCAGATGGAATATGGCTAATTGAACCTCTCATGTACAAATACTAAACTTTTTCAACCTATATCAATAAGTGACCCTTAAGTCCTATGGGAATGGTCTATACAAAGCTAGTGAAACTTAAGAGGAAGTTCATTAGTAGAATGAATGAAATGTGGTAGATTTAGGCTTGTGAATGACTCAATAGAGGTATAATGCCTTCAAGAGATTCTACAAGAGTACAATAAGTAGATATATATGTTTAAGGAAACTATTAAGCCAAGATCCAAAGGAGAGAGATTGTGTTGAAGATGATATCTTGAGATCAAACCAACAAGTGAATGTGACCCATTAGATTAATCAACTAGATGGTGTTGTTTTGTAAATTTTCCCCATGCCTCTACATAATAACATGTGGGGGGTTAAAATTTTGAAATTATGGTTATAAATATACCCTTGGGGGGGTGAAAACAATTCATTTTCACCACCCCTCCAAGAATTTGAACCTCTTGTTTTTACACACGAGTGTTACAATGATTATGGTTTGCATCCTACACCATAGAGACCTTTAAAAGTGCATGAGAGAGTACATGTGACCACCCAGGAGTGGTGCACCAATATGTACAATTTTTGGTTGAAAATTTTCATGTGAAATGTCATTAATGCTAGCATAAAGTAGGACTTGTGGTGATTTCACCACTGATTTTTTTTTTTGCAATGGTAGAATAGCCCACACAAATGGTGAATTTTTTTTGCGAATGTTGGAAGCACTACTAGAAATGATGAAATAGTGATGAAAGTGGTGATATCTCTCAAAATAGCAAGATCAGTAGTCTTAACGATGAAATCATGATTTTCTAATGAATTTACTAAAGTAGGTTTGATATTTCTTAAATTGTGAAATCATTAAAGTAGGTAAAAAATAGATGAAACCATGAAAAAATCTTGCTACATAGTGATAACATAATTTACAGTAGTGGAAATGGCCTGATACTGGAAAAATCACCAAAAAAGTGGAAGATTATTGAAATTGCTTAGTAAAGTGGCAAAATATCCTTGTGTAACAGTGAAAATGCATTATGTGGTGGGGAAATCACTGAACAATTGAGGAGTAGTGAAATCACTTGGCAAAGTGGTGAAATAGCCCTGTGTAATAATGAAAACCCTCTTAGTAGTGGTGATATCACCAATACTATCAAATTGACTAAATTTTAAAGAATTCATGTCTAATTTGATGTTTAATTCTATTATTTTATATGATTAGTCAAATGTTCATGATGGAAATCTAATTATATGATAGATAGATGATTTTTTGGATTGATGGCAACTAAGTGTGCTAACATGACTTTATTATAAGAAAGGATACAGGTGATTATAACACATGATCAATGATCATTTGTGCCAATCAGACCACATATTTAGATAAATGAGGTTATAGGCTTACTAGAGGTTGTTGGAATACTGCACATGGTGTAGATGTTGGTCAATCAAGATGATAGAGAAATGATCACTACGTTGGTTGAGTGGTGGAACTTAAAGAGATGCGGTCATGGGAACATAGGGTGATTGAGAGTCCCTTAGAACAAAGCAAGAACCCGGTGCCAAATGATCCTCTAGCTTATGGATGGTATATTATTGTTGAGGGGTGATGAGGGTGCTGAGGTAACCTCACCTTTTATCATAGGGATATAGATGATTTGACACATGTATATTTGATTTGGAGTCCTTACTTACTTTTTCATTTTGGATGGTTATACTGTGATGATTTATATGAGATTCATGACCATTTTTTGTTACATCATTGGTCAACATGAGTTTATAGTGCAGAGATATCACCCTAATAAAGTGTAGTAGTAATTTGGCATGTAGTATGATGTGCCTAATGGACCCCACTATTTTACATGTGACACATGAGATCAACTAGTGGGGGCCACCCATGCTTAGAGAATAGGAAGTTATAGGTTGGGTGATGGTACTATCAATGCATTGGGCCTATGTATATGGAGAGGTAAATATAGGTGTTACAAGTACATATGCAATCTGGTAGGTAAAGCATACGCCCATCAAATTGATGAGACCATAACTAGTAAAAGCTCAATCCCTTGGGTAGTATGTATGGGTAGTGGCTAATGACTATCCTTGATGGAAGAGATGGAGAGACACACATAGAAGATTACATAGAGGTGGGTATGGAGGGATAGGATAGGCACATGTATAGGTTTTAGTTTAGGTGTAACAACTTATTGTTATGATCATTAATAGTGGAGGTGACAAAGGTCAAGGATCAGAACATGGGGCCTAAGGAGGTTATCAATGGATAGGGTGGGGGCCATGATGGATGTTGGACTAGATGATTTATTATACAAGTTGAGGATGGGCAGGGAAGACCATAGATTCATGAGATTTTATATATTCTTACGTATGTAAGATTGGTGCCTTGATAGATGGTTATACACACTAAGCATGCCACCATAATATATGATTTATTTCCAATAGTTACACATCAAAGAGGGGAGTGGGTACAGATGATATATTAGGACCATCCACCTCTACTAGGTCAGTTAAAGACCAAGCCACCTTTGACAAACTACCAAAAGAGACTATATCCATGACACTTGAGCTATATGGATTAGAGCAGGATGTGGATACCTTATAGGCTCAGTTAGCAATGGCATAGGGTGAGTCTACTAGATTTTAGGGATTGCTTACTGCCCAAGACACAAATATTAGTACCTTAAAAACATATTTTATAAAAATGAATATAGTATAGGCCCAATTAGTGACAAGGGATACAAAGGTTACTACCTTGATAAGAGAGTAGGATATAGCCCATGCAAATGCTTATAGGCTCTGTGGGGAATAGGATGTAATGAGATAGATTGTGAATTGGTAGGGCTTGGATAGGGCTCTATTAGAGAGAATGTGGACCAAGGATAAGGTTAGATGTTAGAGACATATATATGAGAGTGTAGTGCCCTAGAGTCAATAGGCACCATCATTTCAAGAGTATAGCAGTCAAAGATATGGTTAGTCATCCAAGACTCATGGATATCCATCTCTCAGAGGTCATTTGGACAACTAAGGCCATAAATAGGATTGATGTGGTCACCACAAATGAAACCCCTACATAGTATAGGACAAAATTTTCACTTGGACATCTCAAAACCTAGATATCATTGAGAGAATCCTACTTGTAAGGGTCATAGAGAGAGTTGAGATATTATTTTAAATGTATCTGCTCATTTTTTATGTATGATATATACATATATGTGTGATGTACAAACACATTTATGTATATATGGACATTCAATTAAACTCATGGAATTTTGATATATATATATATGATGTTGATTTGATGGTGCTTTGTGTTGATGTATGATGTTGATCTAATGTATATATGATGCTCTTATGATGTATATGACATTTTTCATGAATGGCATTTTGATTTGATGTGGATCATGATGTAGAATACTGATGTGTTTGATGTTTGACTATCTCTTATATGTTTTGTTGTATGACGTGATTATGCTAGCACATGTATTTATTATGATGATTGATGTTGTCATTTTATTTATCATGATAACACACTTAGCCATGATGATAATATATGTATCGGGGATCTTTTTAGTGCCTTTACATAGAGCCTTTGCAACTTGATTTTTAATTTTTTAGTTGACATGATGCACCATAGTTATTATAATGATTAATGTTGTCATCTAGGACTCATCAAACATCCACCTCTCAGAGGTTAGTTCTTGGCCACAAACAAGCTTGATGGGACCACCATAGATTACAACCCTACATAACACATGATAAATCTTCCACTAGGATAGTTTGATACCTAGATCTACTCGAGGGAGTCCACCTCTCAAGGGTCATAACAAGAGTTGATAAGAATTTTTTGATTGTATCTCCTCATTTTTATTATATGAGATGTACATATATGTGTGATGTAGATAGTTTTTTGTGTATATATGGACATTTAGCTATACTCATCAAATTTTGATTTAAAAATATGACATTGATTTGATGGTGCTTTGTGTTTATATATGATGTATATATGATACTCATTTGATGTATATGGTACTTTGCATGACATAATGTTTTAATTTGATGTGGATCATGATGTATAATAGTGATGTGTCTAATGTTTGACTATCTCTTATATGCTCTATTGTATGTTGTGATTATATTATCACATGAAGTTATCGTGATGATTGATGTTGTTTTGATTTAACATGATAACACATTTATCCATGATGATGATAGATGTAGCAAGGGGATGTTTTTAACACCTTTTCATAGAGCCTTTGTAACTTGGTTTTTAATTTTATAGTTGACATGTTGCACCATAGTTATAAATAAATTGTGATAAAATATGTGACACTTATGTAGGGATTAGCTCAAATGCAAGATGTGAAAACATGCATAATGATATAAAAGATCATGATGACACTGTAGACGTGTACACATTGAGCCAAGAATCAATCAATAATGCTACACATAAACAAATAATCAAAAAATCATTTACTAAATATTTAAAACAATAAAAAAAAAGATAATCATTGTGTGAGAGTGTTTAATAAACATCTCATTTATTGCACCCTTAATTTAGGGCAAGTGTAAGATTAGGTACTGTTGGAAACTTGATGAGATATAAAAAGAAAAGGGGAGATGAAGAATGATGTGATTGTGGCCTAGATGAACCTAGATACCCCATGTAACTAAGCGTTAACCACATAGTTTGTGTGGACCTCAAGCAGATGTAGTTTTTCCAACATGGGAGGAATGGGACTTGATGATGTTAATTAGGATATCAATGATTAGATGAAATATACCCTCCCGAAAAGTGTGTGAAAATGCATGTGAGTAGGATGAAGGCTATCATTATCAATGATATTGCCCCCAATAGAGTAAAGAGTGGAATTAAAAGCCATATAATATGATAAAGTGGAGTGGCTTCAAATATCTTTTTTGTGTTTTTCTATTTTACAAATTCTTAGGATTTTGGGAATTTTCTAATTTTAGGGATCTTTAAATTTTTTTTTTTTAAATTTTGAAATAAGTATATACAAAGTCAACCACATATGCATGTATAGCTGGGATGGGAAGTAAAACAATGGAATACTGATACATATACATAAGGATCAACTAATAAAGGGAAAACCAACTCTAGTAGCAAACACATGAAGGAGATAGGAGCCAAGTGGATGCAAAAATGGGATGAAAAGATAAAGGACATATTAAAAAGAAGCTCCCTAAGGAATACAAGATAATAAAACATTACATGTGCCCATCTAATTTCCTATTATAAATATGTTTTCACATTCTAATCCAACCAAATATGTTACAACATGTAGTACCTATAGATCCCCATGAAGGTTACCATGGGGATGAGAGATTGGGATACAATGAAAGTTGGATGATGGATGGAAAAGGGATTAAAATGGGAATGATAGGATGTGGATGGATACCCATAAGTATGGGCACTCATAGATAATGCTCTATTATATCAATCATAAAATCACTTGAGATGGATGATATTCATGGGCTCATCTAACTCTTGCCCATATTTTATTGTCAATATATATGCTCTAGAATAATATTTATATGTGATAGCATATGCACATAACCAGTTAGGCTCAAACTTGCCTTTATTTTCATGGTCAACAGTGGTATTTTATTGATTATCTTTGAGCAAAAGATCACCACTTAGACTCTCTATAAATGATGCATTTTTATATGGTTATGATGTAGCTGATTTTGATATGTTTTGAGATGGTTCAAGATGGTTAGTTGTTTTTCATCCAAGAGTTCTAGATCTTGTAGCTAGTATACTATATAATCCTCATCATTAATAATATCCTATAATTAAATGCATAGGGAGGGAAACTTGATCTTGATAGGGAGGATATCTTATGATTTAAAGACTAACAATAATGTGTGGCACCTATAGGAGTGTAGATGTTGGTTTGGTTGAAAAAGTACATCTCAACCAACATCATTGCCAATATTTTGAGGATTTTCACAATGGTGTTATTTGATGCCTCAGCTTGACCATTACCTTGAGGATAATAGGGAGTTGACCATCTGTGTTTAATATAAAACTAAGTACAAAGGGCTTTACATCCTTATTTTTAAGGGCTTTCCATTATAAAAATTGATGGTAGACATGATATCATTACAATGAATGATGTGATTAAGGATGAATTTGTAAATCTACTTTCTAATTACATAAGTGAGTGGAATGGCCTCAACCCACTTAGTAAAATATTTTTTAGCATTAAGGATGTGTTTATGGCCATCAAAAGATGTGGGGATTATCTTACCCATGAGTTAGAAGCCCCATTTGGAAAATAGCCAAGGAGATGTGATCATATGAAGTGTTTATGATGGAGCATGGATTAGGTCACCTTGTTTCTAGGAGGCAATACACTTCTTGACATATGCACATGCATTAGATTGTAATATCAGCCAATAATACCATGTATAAATGAATTTCTTAGTGAGGACCATTCCACTCATATGGAACCCATAAATCTCATTGTGTATGTCTTTGATATCTAATTTTACTTATCCTAAATTTAGACAATGGAGCATCCCATCATAACATATACAATAGAGCATGCTACCAAGTAAGGTGCAATGATAAGCATTATGGATAAATGATTTTTGTGTGGTACAAGATAAATCCATGGGAAGGGTATAGTCTTGATGGTAGGTGTAGATGTTATTGTACCAAGGTGAGCTGGGACCAACAATCTCATATACCATTTCTGATTTTAAACAATCATATGCTACAATGATGAGTTGTTCAATGAGGAAATAAAATTCTTGGATGCTAGAAGACATCTCCAAAAGTGACCCAATAGTGGCCATAACATCAATTGATCTATTATTAGCTCGTGGCACTTACCCAAAATATGTGTGCTCAAAATATAGATTGAAGATGTCTACCATGTAATTTTAAAGCACAATATTATCATATTTTTTTTGGTTTTGATCATTGAATTGATTGATGATAAGTTAGGAATCATCATATACTACTAATTGCTAAATGTTCCATTGAATAATGAGACAAAGGCCTATAATGAGAGCTTAATATTCTAAAATATTATTTATGCAAGGAAACTCAATATGAAATGCCTTAAGGATAATATCTTGCTATGGTGTGATAAAAATGATACCTACCCTTGATCCACAGGATGTAAAAGAACCATCAAAGTAAATCTTCCACTACCTTTATTCATCAAGGGTGAAAATAGACTCATCTAGAAAAAACCAATTTATAATGATTGTGTATTTGATAATGGAGCATATGATAATTGGTCAATAAGGACCTACCATTTAATATAATTATGATTGGTATATTCAATGTAAAATTTTCTTAGGAGCATAATCCATTTGGCTATATGAATAGTCAACACTGATTAGGATAGAAGATACTCGAGTGGAGCAACTTTGGCAATGATGATGGTATTATTATTGACAATGTAATGTCATGACTTATGAGATGTAAAAACCACTAATAAACATGAAGTTTTAATGGCTAAATATTTATGTTCATAGCGACCAATATTCTACTCATATAATATATTAATCATTTTATCCTTTGATCATCATGTTGTTCCAAAATTGTCCCCAAGGCATGTTAGGTCATCGATATGTAAAACAATAGAGGCTTTCATAAAATTAGAAGGATGAAAAATTGTATATTATCCAAATATGTCTTTAATTTTCAAAATCCTCCTGATAGTGGTTCTTCCACTAAAAGTTAGTACTATTTTTTAGGAGGTGCATAAAGGGATGGAAACGATTTGTAAGTTGTGAAATAAATTGATGAATAGACTAAATTTTCCCTTTTAATATTTGTAACTTCATTAAATTGGATGGGGTAGGAATGTACACTATGGACTTGACTTTAGTTGGGTCCACTTAAATACCTCACTTGGAAACAATAAAACCCAATAAGTTTTGGGATGTGATGTGGAAGACACACTGGTTAGATTAAGGCATACCTTATATTCTCGAAGTTGTTAAAATATTTATCACAAATTCATAGATGACCTACACAAGTTTTATATTTGACCAAAATATTATCCACATAATCTTCTATAATGTCATGCATCATGTCATGGAAAATGACATTCATCGCTCTCTGATATGTAACATTAATGTTATTTAGACCAAAAGGCATGACCCGATAACAAAATGCCCCTCATGGAATGGTGAATGTTGTCTTGTATTGATCCTCAAGTGTTATATTAATTTGGTTTCATTCATAAAATCCATCTATAAGATATAAAATTTCATACCCTATTGTGGATTCAACAATCATATCAATGTTGGGCAATGGGAAGTCATCTTTTGGACAAGCTTTATGGATATCCCAAAAATATGTACAGAGGTGAATGCCTTCAAGTTTCTTGTTGATGGGGATGATGTCATGAATATACAATGAATATTAAATAATCCTAATGAACCTAGATTCCAAAAAAAAATTGAGTTCCTTCTTGACCAAAATGGCAATATGCAGGTACATTTTCTGTAGTTTGTACTTGATGGTTTGGCATCAGGATGCACCACAAGATAATGGATAACCAAGGATAGATAAAATCTAGGCATGTAAGAATAAGACCATGTGAAGATATTAATGAATTATTTGGGGAAAACAATGATGATCTCATGTTCTTCATTTTTGAGAGAGGCATCAAGCTTAATGATGCATGGATTTCCTCAGTTTCAAGGTTGAAATCAATGGTGCTTTCCACAAGCAACGTGGAACCATCCTCCAAAAAATTAGGTGTTTTGGGGAACTGAAAGCCATATGTAATTATGGCATAATTATTTCATCAAGTTCACCCATATATAAGAATAATAATAATTCATTTTAGGCAATTGCCACTTGTTAACTATCTATGGAAAATTTTGGACCAATTGTTCAAATGTGTGTTACTCCTCATGATTGACATCTATGTTATATATGATGTGCGAAATACTAGGACTATGTGATTCCTTGTGAAGAGAATGGAATTACCCATCCATTGGTAACTTGTAAAGGATTTCACCAATGAACACGTATTTATTTTTACTTTTTCCATTATCCAACAATGCATCAGAGAGGTTTACGCTAAAGGACATTATTTTTTATTTTTTTATTTTTTATGACTAAGGAAATCCACCTGTAATCTAAAGTAGGTAGTAGGGTCCAAATTAATCTCAAATCTTGATTTATAGTGCCCAAGTGAAAAACCATCTCTAATTCCCAAAAATTATGAAATAACCTCATCTTCTTGGAATTCATCCAATGGTATGCAATCTTATTGGTCCCAGTTAATGAGTTTGGGACAATGAAGATCAAGGTTGATGGTAAGGACAACATTGGTGTTGAAGAGGTTCGTATCAGCAAGCTCATCATATATGCTATAATATGAATCTACATCATTGCTAGCAAAATCATCATTAGATGTCACAGTTTTGTCACTTTTGTCCCTTAGTAAATTTGTATCCAACACCTAGAATTCCTTTTTGTTTGCTCAAGTGTATAGGTTCAAGAATGCTATTATGTTTTTTGCCAATCCTTTGCCTTTATAAGATAAATGTTCCAAGATTTTATTAGGGATAGGGTATTTTTTATTTTGATATCATGAAGAAAATTCACAATTATATAACCATGAATCCCCCAAATTGGTGACCTATTCATGATCCAAAAGACCATTTTTTTTGTAAAAGCTAGAGGACCCACTTGATAAGAATCAAATTATATACACCACTCCATATTGGGTTTACCATGGGATTTAGGTGACTTATGGATTTTAACAATGTGAAAAGCATAATTAATTATATACTCTCCACAACCTTTATCTTTAATAGTGAAATGGGATGATGCTTTAGGGTGAGGACCTTTGGATGAGGAGGCAAAGCTATCAGGAATAAAGTGTGAAAAATTAGGAGACTAAGGTACCATATTATTATCCTTCTCAAGTAAACTTTCTATTCTAGGACAATAATTGGTATATTTTTTGGTATATAGGTTCTTGAAATATTGGTAAGGTCGTAAATCTCCTAGAATGGTAACTTTCATGCCTGAACATGGGAAATTGAGACACTGATGTAATGTGGATGAGATTGTGCACATATTATGGATGCATGGATACCCAAGGAGTTGATTATATGATAGTTATAAATGAATGACATGACAAATGGTGTTATGGGTGACATCCCCAACAAAGATGGGTAAATTTATGGTGCCGGTTGATTATTTTTCTACATTGTCATATCCTTTTATTATGATAGTGTTAGCCTAAAAATATGTTGGTATCTCAAGTGCCTAACCAAATTGAGTGCGGTAATGTTCAAACCTGAGCCATTATCTATGATCACCCTCTTTACGTTATGTTAAAGAATTATGGCCTCAATATAAAGGGGATTATTGTGTGAAGGACCATACGATGACATATCACTTTGATCAAAAGTGATATATTGACCTAAGGACAAATGTCTGACGAGTGCTTGTAATTATGATAGATTAATATCATTGGAGAATTTGGACTTCTGAAGAATCTTATATAAGATTTGCTTATGAAATTTAGATGTTCACAAGAGATCTAAAATGGATATATGTGCTAGATTTTTAACTAATTATTCAATAAGCTCATATGGATTCTAAGTGGATAAATTGGATGGTTTGGATTTGGAAGATGAAGAACCTTGACTTTGATGGTTGTACTTGGATGTAGAAGGACCTTGAATTGTAACCTTTGGGTGTTGAGTGGTAAAAACACAATCGTGAGCTTGAATAAGGTTAATATGATGTGATGGGAAGGTCCTTGGATAATGAGTCTAGCACATTGATTAGTGTTAGACGAATGATGGGGATTAATTTTTATGACAACCCCATGATTTTTAGTAATGAAACCCACAACATTTCCATAATTATGTTGACTGTTATGATAATATACATATTTGGTGTATGAATGTTGACCTTGATTGGGAACTTGTTATTGTTGTTACTGATGATTAATTAAATTATGCTAACTTTTTTATGATTTTTTTTATTAGCCTAATTATTTTTATGATTATGCCTTAGAAATGGGTCCTTAAAGATACCCATATTTTGTTTAGAGGACGAGGCATCATTATCAAGATCAATTTCTCCTCGCTCAAGTAAGTCTTGTACATAATGTTATAGTTACATACACTTGTGTGTATCATGACCTTTGATGTAGTGATAATCATAATAGCCATTATCTATGTACTAGGTGGGATTTATTTGACCTTCCTTGAAATTTTTGGTAATAGGCCATATAACCATATTTTTGCTACAAGTTTGTGGAACACAACATCTTTAGGTTCACCAAGAGGTGAATTTTCTTCATTGATATTGTGTCCTAGGTGGTGGTCTTTAGAGTGTAATTGGTTGTGTGGATATAATTTTTTTTAAAGGTAGTTGTTGAACCATTTACACATGCCTTACCTTAGTCACATTATCACCTACCACATTCTTGTTGTTGTTAAACACCATAGGATTTTATGATGAATTACTTGCTTGAGCTTAATTTTGAGAATATATTTTGATTATCCCTCTTTTAATCAAAGCCTTTTTCATATACACACCTTTCAAAATGATCTCATAAAAGATATTAACATAATGTAGTCTTAAATGAAAGGCCATATTTACATTCAAATTGGTTGTGAAAGTGTTGGCTAGTTGTTTCTCAGGGAGAGAATGGGGGAACCTAATGGTGAGGCCTCTTCATCTCTTTAAAAAGGTTGCAAAGCTTTCCCCACTTCAATGTTTGGTATTGCACAATTTAGCCATGGTTAATTCATGCTCCACATTATAATAAAAATGCTTGACAAACTACTGAGACAAATTATCAAATGTTGTAATTGATCCTTTGGGTAAGAGAAGGAACCATTCCAATGCTTGGCCACCCAAACTACAGGGAAATAGATGAAGCAAATATATGTGGTTATATGTCATTCTTGGCAAGCCATGAATAATTACTTAATGTGTTGTCTTGGGTCCCATTTTCATTTGTATTTATAAAATTTGGGAGCCTCAAAATGATGTGGGAAAGGGACTTGTAGAATGTTGGTATTAAATGGGTAAGGACATATCCCTTCAAAGTCCAAATTTGTAATTTTGTTTCCCATTTGTAATATTTGAATATCATCCTTCATCTCTTACCACTCTTGAGAGAAAAATGGGTTTTGGGATGAATGTGATACATGTTATTGGGATTAGAAAGGTGGATTAGATTGGATAAGAGGATTAGAACCTAATTTAGATGGGATAAATACCCTACCATTGGGTTTGGTGGGGGTTTGTTGTTGGAAAAGAGTAATTTACTATTGAATAGGGTAAATTTGTGGATTGGATAAGTTTTGTTGGCGAGACAAGATTTGTTTTTGTTTTCGATGGTTAGATTAGACTTGTTGTTGATGATTGGATGAATTGGTGGGATTTATTGTTGTTGATGTTGATTGGATTGGGTTAATTTGGATGAGACACATTGTTGATGATCGGATTGAGTGGAATGCAAATTAAAGGCCAAATTTGTAAGCATTTGGGTCACATTTTACAATTTCTCATTCACTACTTGATTGGTATCAAGAGATGGTGGTTCTAAATGACTTTATTTCCTTTCGCTAGAGGACTTCAATTTTTCCATGTTGGCTTGGTCCTCATTTTGGGCTTGGTAAGAAGTGGCATTGTCTTGTTGGTGTCCTTGAACCACATCCTCATGTGGGAGATCAAGGGTTTTTAAAGTTTCTATGGGTTACCCTATAGGAAATTTGGCCCCTAGTTATAGAAATCACAAACAGACATCATCCTTATGTTCAAATAGTTCTTATTCAAATTGGGCTCTTCAGAGGTCAGTTCTATCATTAGTTTGTTCCACTCTTGGTCTTGCTTAAGGTGGTTTAGTTTCATATTCTTGCTAATATACCCCACCATCTGTTTGATCTTCAACATTTTGGATAAGTGGATTATAACTCCAATCATCATCAAAGGTAGGGTTGTATGAATCTCCACTTCTGGTGTATTTAGGCCAATTTATGAGCTTTACTTTTTTTAATTTAAGATTGTATTAGTTATCGAATGGATTGACATTTGATGTCAATTTTGGATAAGGATGGGTGTTATACTATTTTCAAATTAATTTGGGTTAACGTTTGGATTTAAGAATCAAATTTGAGTTAACCTTTAATCCCTATTTAGGATTTTTTGGTAAATATGATGCTTTAGCATTTGGTCTTTATTTGGTCACCAATGTTGGATGTTTGAACAAGTTTGATTAATATTTTAACTTTAGGATGTTATTTAGAAACTTTTATCTTTTAAAACACACTTGGGATTTTAAGTATGCCTTAGATGTTTTGACATGATTTGACTTGATTGAGGACTTTTACTTTGTCTTGAATTAATATTGATTTGAAGTTGATCAAAGGTAGAGGTTTAACTTTGTTTGAATTTTGATTTAGGTTTTGAATCAAGTTTTACCTTTGATATTAACTTGGTTTGAAAACTTTGACTTTGACTTGATCCAAGTTTGGCTTTTAACTTTGAATTTGAAAGAGTTTGACTTGACTTTGAAGTTTGGATTTGAATTTTTTGACTTTGATTTGATTCAAGTTAACCTTTGAATTTGAATTTGTTTGAATTCAAGAGTTAACTTTGAAATTTTTTGGCTTAAATTAACTTTGAAGTTTTTTTTACTTTGAAAAAGTTTGACTCTTATTTGATTCACTTTAACCTTTTAATTTGAATTTTTTAGCTTTAAGGGTTGATTTTGAAATCGTTTGACTTTGAATCAACATTGGAAGGTTGAATTCAAAAGGTTTGACCTAATTTGACTTGATTTGGAAAAGGTGAACCATATTTGAGTAATTAATTTAGAATTGGCTATAGGTCAAAATGGACATGAGTGGATTTTGGATGTGGTTCAATTTGGATATAATAATAGTATAATGTGGATAATGTAACATTAATATTAGATAGAATGATTCTTTATTTTAGGTAGAAAAACATACAACATTATAATCAGATGTGATAAGGTTGGACTTAGAAAATTTAGACATGTTTGAGGTGTATGGGATAACACACAACATGGGTATTGATAATAAATAAACATGCACACAATTACAAGCCCTATACTTAGTAATAAATGGGTATGTAAATAAACCACTAGCCCATCAATCTATTCACATAAAGCATTGAATAGGTTGGTCTCCCAAGTGTAATATTTTGGAGTGTTCTTTTACTTGTACTAGGTGTCATTTGCAGTTGAAGGTCTTAAACTAATCATAAACATGTTTATCTAGGTGTGTCCCCTATATACCTTGCAGTACATTAGGGCCCAAGTCTGTGGAAGAGGATAATGGTGGGTTTCATGAGAGGGTTTAGTCCTTTTGTGGCCACTCTAGCCATAAGATCTCAATCGAGTGTCATCAAATATTTTCTAAAGAGTGTATTTTAAAGCTTGGTATCAGAGATAAACTTCAAACATTCATTATTGTGTTGAAAACACATAACTAATTGGTTAATGTCAACTCTCCCCCCAATTTATATACCTCATTAGAACATGATGTTGGTACATATGTTGGGGGATGAAATACCAATCATTATTTCCTAAGGACTCATGGTTGGTGATCAAGGTCTGACTTGCATAGCCAAAAAAATAATAAGATAATCTATTTCTAATCCTTAAGGTCACATGCATCAATATACCATAAACAAATACAAACACAAAATTAAACTCAAACAAGTTTATTTTAAGCACCAAATTCAAGTGTTTGTGAGATGTTTGGTTGAATAATTATGTCTTGGATAAGCATAAATCTATAGCAAACAATCTAGCAGTCTAAAATTTGGTCTTTGGCAAATGAATGGGGTCTCAAAAGTTAATAATTTAGGTATTTGTTTACATTTTTATTGTTTTACAGAGTGATTCCACCATTTTATAGAGTGATTCTACCATTCTACATGTTAATTTTGTTGTTATATAGAAATTACAAAACTATGTTCTGCCATTAAGGTTAGTAAATATGCCACTACAAACAATGTCTTTGCCACTACAAACTACAGTTCCAATATTATAAATAATGATTTTGATTTTGTAGGAAATAAAGAAACAAAAAGCATAAAATAATGTTTTCACTAATAACAGTCACGATACCACTACGATGCAGAAAATTTCCACTGATTGTAACCATGTTTCTATTGATTCTACCAAAAACACATAGCCATCTTGATAGATGTGATTCCATCACCATACACCATGATTTAACTACTATGTAGAGTGATTTCATTGATCCTTGCAAACATAGTCAAAAAGGCATTTTCTCTAATGTGTAGTGTGTTTTTGCTATTTATGTGAAGTAGCCAGATAAATATAAAGTGCTTTCACCATTTCCAATCCTGATATCATTCTGATTAGGAACATTTCCATCAATTAATAGAGCATTTCCACTACTATACTGGAAATTATAAAATTGATAAATTTGAAGGAAAATAAGATAAATCAACTCAAAATATACACTAAATTTTAGCTTAAAATGATGATGATACGTCTTCAAAGTTATTTGTTAGGTGTTATTCCCACTAGAAATTCCATATGCAACACATGAGTACAAAGGTTAGTTCTGGCTTAGTGCAAAATCAAATCAATTGAAAATCCTACCACTAACCTAATTGTGCATCCTCAAATTGATAAAGAATTAAAAAAGTAAATAAACAAATAAGTAAACACAATTGTTAGACATTTTCTTAAAATCTCCTTTCTGAAAACATTGATGTGTTCAAATGTATTTACAAAAAGGTTTGTGCATGACATGTGGGCAATCCAGTAATGTAATTCCATGCAAGCTAGATGTTTAGATTATAGATGATGAGGATAATTAAAGCTTTGTAGGGTTATTTAAATAACACTTCCTTATCAAATTAAAGATTTTTGAGAATGGAGGGTGGATTATCTATTTTTAAATTTTCAAGATCAATTATGATTGCTGATCTGAGATGAAGATTAATGGTGGAGGATCAATCTAACAATGGAAGACAAACATTCAATGTTATGACATGGAGTGTGTAAGAAATTGAAAGAAGATCTATTCGTGAGGGTTTGGAATGTGTAAGTTCATGTCATAGAACTTGTTTTAATGCTTTTTACCTTTCATTAAACTTTCCTTGTGAAAGATACTTTGACTTTTGAAATGTGAATTAAATTGCCAAGTGGGTGGGTGATGTAGGAAATTGGGATTTATTTGAATTTTGGTAAATATGACATGTGTATTCCATGTAATTTACTATTAGTGATTGATTAATTAGATAATCAAAGTCAATTAGCTAATAAAGAGTGTTTAGGATGATGTGGTACTTTTGGTAATGTTCCCTTTTGATTGGTCATTTGATTTAATTAAACTAAGGTGCCATTATCAAAGCAACCAATTAATTTAGACTATTATTGAAAAAAATATCATGATGTAGTACATTTTTTGGATTCGGGATATGTTATAATTATTTGAGATAAAATTTATAGTTATTTTGATGACTTTGCGTGTTCCCATGATATGGTGTTTGAATTGTTCATTGATGTGAAAAATTAGTTTGACTATTAATGATGACACTGAAGTGGCATAAATAAAGTGTCTATAGTGGTCAATAATTCATTAATTCATATATGGTCGAATAAACATGTGGTATGACCCATTGCATGAATTTAAATTAAGTAATCAGTCATTATTTTATGGGAGGATGGGACCAACAAAACTGGACAAGACTAGGGAGTGAGATAGTCAAAATGGCACACTATTATCCTAAGAAACAAGTAAGATGAATTGGGAGTAGGGATCAATCATGGGATAAATTTGAGTTGTTTAAAATGAATAATAGGAACATCTTGAGATCATTAGTTGTTTCTAGGAATGGGTCATCTACATAGAAAATGAAGGAAAACTAGTCGAAAGACTATGGAATGAAGCATGAGTGAAATGTGCATAAAAGGTTTAAAAGTACATTGTTTTAGATTAAATGTTACTTTATGTGGACACATTTCACCCCACCCTTTTATTATAGTAATGAAAGAAATAAAAATTACTAGATTAAAATAAATGTGTATGTTAACTTACCAATGAAAAATAGTCTTGAATGTAGGCCACAACACTGAACTATGCTTTATAAAAAAACTTGCATTGAAACATGTATAAAATCAGTCATTAATTAAGATAAAGAACTAGAATTAAAGACACAAAAAATATATATCTAATAACAAGGAATGAATACACCTGATTGGGTAATCAAATCATTGTTTTTTATGGTGCAAAAATTGGTGACTAGAGAAGGTAGGACCCTTGGAGATTTCTTCTTCATTGAATAGCTTGGATTGGACTATGCATGACCTAATACTCATTGACATGGAAGTGTGCTTAATAACTCAAGGTGTGTTTGATCCCATAATTGCATACATAAAGTAGTGAGGTATTTTTGAATCCTTGTATTAATTCTAATGGATTGCTCTGGTGTAAAAGGTGAACCGACCATTAAAGATAGAATAAGGCTAATTTCTAGTGTAAAACTAGTGCAAAAGATATTATGACCCGAGTCTAGTGTATACAACATAAAGACTAACATGAATTCCCACTCCATATATGAAATTGGTGAAAAAAATGAGTAATGAAGTGGCCATTTGTTGTGCATTTTCCCCAATCTTATATCTAAGTGTATATGGATTTTGGAACTAACTAATAACAAATGAAATTCTTTGCAAAAACTTGTTTTTTATAGCCAAAGAATGATATAATCTATGTAAAAGGATGCCCCTAATGAAATTTTTGGAGTATAAACAAGTTTTAGGAAGATTTTGGGTGGTTTCAATCTAAGATTTTTTAGGTTGTGTTCACTGGGACTATACCAATGCTAAAAGACAATAATGCAATGTGTTAAATTTTTTAGGCTATCTTCACTAAGACTATACCAATGGCATAAGACAACAATGCAGTGTGTTATTATCTAAGCAAATCACTTTTGTCTATCAATAATTTTTGAGTCTGAGTCAATGAAATATATTTCAATTCTATCTGTTGATGGTATAATTTATGTTTTGTGTTCGATCATGTCTGATTTGTGAATCATTGTTTATAAAAACTAAAAATATAGAGAAATACTAAATATAGTAAGCATGAGTTAACTAATGCCAATGAACTACTTAAATCATGCATATGCCTTATTTTTTGCATATATATATATATATTATATTTTTGCGTATATGAACTTAAAAAATAGAGAGAAGGATACTAACCTAAGATTCCTACAATGGACTCACAATCAATGGGTCTGGTATCTAGGATATGAATGGTGACCTTTCATGAATGGAAAGTGTTATACCATTTTGATAGAATGAAGTTGGACTCTAAATCTGAATATTAATTTACCTATGTACCATAGGTGTTATTTCCATGATGATGATTTGTAACATATTGTGCATGTTTTTTAGCATAAATAATTTTAGTATTTTTGGGAACCCATTATGGAGTGTATGAACCCTGTGTCAGTGCCTTATGTGAAACACTCTTAGTTACTTATAAGATAAATCTAGGACATGAAGGAGTAGAGATAGGATATCATGAATCTATTTCAAATCTTTGTTGAAGTGGCCTTTCAAGGATAAGTCTCCTTAAAAGAGTAAAATTTTTATTTCACACTTTCTTAGTAAGTTATAACCTTTAAGGTGGCTCAATTGAAATATGATGTATAAGAACCATATCCATATGTGGTAGGGGTGTTCATTTGGGATACTGCAAAATATGATGATTGCATTATCATATATATATTTGAAACACATGTGATTTGTAAAAGGAAATACATGAATCTATTGAATCTAAGGGTGCCCAAATAATATATCAAAGACCCTTGCAATGGGTACTACTGTAAATTTGGTTGTCATATGTACTAGAACAACTTATAATGGTAATTATTGACCAAATTTGACCCTACATGTCAAATTGGTCCCCATATAGGTAAAAACATGATATTTGGATGTTTTCAAGGGCCTATTATAATGTCATGAAGTATGTCATAGCTCATTTGATGTGATTTTATGTGTATCTAGCCCTGGTCATATCTTTTTAGTCCTAAGAGTCATTTTAGGGGTCAATATAGAGCATTAAATGAGTTTTAAGACCTCGTTGGGAAATGTGAAGGTTTCAAAAGGTGATTTCATGCCCCATGTGTCCTAATAAATCTTAATTAACCATTTCTCGCTAAAAAGTGGTAGGTTCTTCAGAAGAAAGAGCAGTTTTCTTGGAAAACAAAGTTTGGCACTTGTAAGGCTCATAAGGGAATGTGACACATGGGAGAAGGCTATGATATGAATCTTAAACTTCTTGAAACCAATTTCCATGCTTGAAGTACTCTGAAAGTGTCAAATTTGAACTAAAATTGTTCTGCTCCTTCACCCTTCCATGCACACAAAACTAGTCATCTGGTTTGTTCTAGTGATGCACCAAATAAAAATATTAGGATAAAAGAAAGTAGAAAGCATACTTGAACTTACCTATAAGGGAGAAGTTGATGAAGTTGTGTGATGTTGGGTGTGCATAAAGAGAGCATACTATGAAGTGTAAATATGTAATGAAAACATAAAGTAGATCAGTTCTTACTAGATATACTATATCTAAAATAAGAACATACAAAATCTAAATAAGAGGAAGAGAAAGGAATGAAGACACTTCATCAGGTATGTGAACCACTACAAAACCTATTGTGATGTTGGATTGTGTTAGATGATGTTGGGTATGTGTTGAATCAAGAGTAATATCATGAATAGATCTAATTGATTAATTCCTTAAAAGGTGGGTCAAAAATGTAAAGGCTGGCCCTTTGGCTCCATCGTCACCTACTAAGTGAAGTTAATGAATCATGCATGTGCTAATCAATGTTTGGACTGTGTGTCCAATCCCTTTGAATAGGTGGCTTACGAATATAAAGGTTATCCCTTTGGCTCCATCATTTCCAACCAAGTGAAGTTAATGGATCATGCTTGTGTTGATTGATGTCTGGACTATGTGTCTAATCCCTCTGAATCGGTGGCTCAATAATACAAAGGTTTGCCCTTTGGCTCCATCATTTCCACATGAAGTGAAGCTATAAAGTGATACTAGTATAGAATAGATGTCATATGAGATGGCTCATGGAACCCATGGATTTCCTAGAAATCTGAAAATGTGGTCTGGATAGCCTGAATGTATGCTAGAAACTAGGCCACTCTTGGCCATTTTGAAAGATAAAGGTTAGGCTTGTATGAAATCCACTTTGAAACTGATGTACTAAGCTTATGTGAAAGCCAACTTGAGAACTTGGGTACTCAAAAAGTTAAAATTATATAAAATTTCAACTTAAAAGTGATGCCAACCACCTATAGATGGAGTAAGGCACACAATTGCTGAGAATGCCTGAAATAAACTAAACTCAGAAATAAAAGAATATCAATGTGCCACACACATTGCCCCTAATCATTGATGTCTAGAACATGGATTCTAATTTGGAAGTTATGCCAACTACCTATCTAAAGTGAAAGTGAGAACCATCATGTCACACATGGTAACTGCCCTATATCTAGATTCTTTGAGAAAATCATACTAAAACTATTGATTTGACTGATCTAGATGTGCAAACACTATCCCTAAACTAAATTTTTTGCCTATTTCTAGAAAACTTGAGTGTTTTTTGCCTAGAAAAGAGTGCCAAAATTTGTACAACCCTAGGTTTGGTGCTATTGTCCATTTTTGGTGTTACTTCCTATGTGAAAACTAGTTATTGATCTAGAACTATCACTTTTTTTGCTCAGTTTTGATCGATTTGACCTCTAAATTCTAAACTAAGTGATATCAATGTTGTTTTGACTGTTAGGATCTTTGATCTCTATGACAAAACCCTTGTTTGTTTCCCCCTCTTTTGAGGGTAGGAATGATGAACCTGCAATGACTACCCTTAGAAGAAAATAGTCTTGCAAGTTTGTTAAGATGTATAGATACATGATATAACAGTGATATTTTGACAAGATATTTTTATATATAACAATGTTTGTATCAAGATATTGTTAGATCAATAGGGGTATGCCTAGATAGATATAGCAATGTATAAGCATGTGCAAAGTGTTGTACTAGAACTAGAAATGATAGAAATTAGTTATTAGTTATTAGTTTTTACTTGTTAGTTGTCATGGAGGGATGGAGCATGATGTCCATCATGGCATCCAATAAATCAAGGGGAATATATGATATGGATCATGTCATTTCATATATTTAAAAGCAAACAAGCAATCAAGCACACAAGCAAGAAGCAAGAAACATATAAAAATGGCCAAGGGACCATTTAAACAAGAGGCATGGGCACATCTTGGTCAAACTAGAAATCAAGCATAGAAGGCATGTTCAAATGCCACATACACATAGAAGTGAAAAAAGCCAAGTTGGCACAGGGGCCATAGGCACATGGAAGAGTACAAGTAAAAGACATTAGAAATTATCCTAAGGCACACACATGAATAGAAGTAAAAGACATTGGTAAATGTCCTAAGGTACAAACATGAGATAAATAGGAACTGGAAATGTGATCACTCAAGCTACACTAAGCAAGAGGAGAAAACATGTAATAACTGGAAAGATACAAGCACGTCTAACTAATCAAAGTAAATGTGAAAGTATGTAAAACATGTGTAGTAAAAAACTATGTATATGCTAAGAGATACACAAGTGATAGATACTAGTGAAATGTTGATATAGTAATTTGTTTAATTCTAGGAAGGAATGTGTATCAGCATGATAGCTTAGAGTGTGTAGTGTAGGAATCACATAAAATAGATGGTGTAGTCACGTAGAAGATGCCCCCAGTGGGTGTGTATATCGATGTGTGTCTTGAATGTAGAAGTAAGAATTCCCCCTCAATGGGTAGAATGAAGCAATCAAGTAGATGGATGTTACTGCACACACTCAAAGGAGATCAAGTGAAGCATGGTATTGTTGAAAACTCAACATACAATATCATGAAATAAAAAATGTAAGTCCTTGCATGATATTAGTAATGTAAAGCATGGATGATGCATAAAATTAATTTTTTTGGTATTTTTTATATATTTAAATGTTTTTATATTTTGATATAAGCTATATACAATCAGTGTAGAAGAGATTATGTGCAATCAATGTTTGAAAAGGAAGCTATGTACAAGAAATGTGTATAAATAACATACTATACATGGAATCTAAATAGATGCATAATGTTCATTGGATTTTTGAGTTTCTTTCCTTTCGAGTGAGGCTAGATGGTACACTTTAGGGCTAAGATTTTTAGTAATGATGTAGGGACCTAGCCAATTTGGTTTGAATTTTACTTTGGTTTCTTCTTTAGCATTGACATTGTGAAGGTTTTCCTTAAGAACAAGATCATTAACTTCAAATTCTTTGATGTAAACTCGATTATTGTAGGATTGTTTTATACATTGTTGGTAGATTCAGAGGTGTGCTACAGTTTGAATACATGTATGGTCTAATTGTTTAAGCTAGTGTAGACACTTTTCTCGATATTGGTCATTATTGAGAATACCTTTAAGGGAAACACGAAGGGATGGGATTTATAATTCTAATGGTAGAACTACTTTTGTGCAATAAACGAGTGAATAAGGAGTAGCCCCTGTGGGCATATGAATACTTGTGTGATAGGCCCATAGTGTGAAAACTAGTTGATTGTGTCAATCATCACCAAATTTGGTTACTATTTTGCTCAAAATGTTGTTAATTATTTTGTTAGTGGCTTATGCTTAATTGTTTCCTTATGGGTAATATGGAGTGGAGAATGTGTGTTTAATTTTGTATTTGGTACAAAAAAAATTAATATTTTTGTTCTTGAATGATGTTCCATTATCAAAAATAATGGTTGTAAGTATGCCAAAGCACGAAATAATATGAGTCATGATAAAACTACAAATGTATTTGCCTATGGTAGATTGAAGTGGAACTACTTCCACTCATTTGGTAAAGTATTTTGTGGTTGTGATTATGAACTTATGTCCATTGGTAGACTTGGGGTTGATTTTTCCAATGAGATCAAATCCCCATAACATGAATGGTCATGGAGAGACGATAGGTTATAATTATTGTGATAATGCATGTTGTAGATTACTGTGTCATTGACATTTATCACATACCTTAACATATTGTAAACATTCATCTTCCATGGTAGGCCAATAGTACCCCTATTGAAGGAGTTTGCATGACATGGCTTTTCCTTTGAAATGACCCCCACACTCACTATCATGTATTTGATCTAGAGCAATGTTGGCTTCTATCAAGGTTAAGCACCATAGTAAGTGTCCATTGAATGATCATTTGAAAAGTTCTCTTTTAGTGATTACATAATGGAGTGTTTGATTTTATAACTTACATTTGTCATTTTGAGAGAAAGTGTCTAGTGTAATATATTTTTTGAGAAAGTTGTAAATATTAGTGAACCACTCTGGGGTTGTAGAGCTTCGTGTAGTAGTTAAGACAAAAAGAGTTAGTAAATATGAATTAGATATTGATGATGATTGTAATCATTTAATTTTAAAAATTTATTGATCATCTTTGATATCAATGGGAATTAGAAATGCAAGACTGGCCATTGCATCTGCATGTCTGTTGTCTTTTTAGGGAATGCTCTCAATGGAAAAATAATCATAATATGATGATAGACACTATACCATGTTGCGGTATGGGATAAGGTGTTCTTCATTTGTTTGATAAACCTCATTGACTTGGTTGACCACAAGTTAGGAGTCATTGAAGACTTGAATAGATTTGATTTGGAGGGATTGGGAAGTGAATAGTCCTAAGATAAGTGCTTCATATTCCATTGTATTGTTGGTACATGAGAAAATTAATTGGTATGGTATAGGAATTATATGGTCAGAAGGATCAAGAAAGACAATGCCTACACTTGTACCAGATGTGTATCAAGAGCCATCCAAGGGCATTGTCCATGTATCTGAATGAGTAGAATATGCAGTGAAATAATTTCTAAATGTGTCACTTAAAGGGTTGGTATTTAACAGTGGTGTTGCTGCCAAATGGTATATAATGATTTGGCCCTTTATCAATGTTTGGAGGACTATTTTTAAGTCAAATTTTGTTAATAACATAACCCATTTTGTGATGCAGCTAGAAAGATGTGGTTTAGCTAGTAGGAACTTTAAAGGGTCTGCTTTTGTGATCACTTGAGTCTCATTAATGACCATATAATGCCAAAGTTTTTGTGTGGCAAAAACTAATGCTAGACATAATTTTTATATTGGGGAGTATTTTTTTTCATAATCAAGCAATGTGTGACTGATGTAATAAACTACATGTTTGATATTTTGATCATCATGTTGTGTTAAGAGTGCTCCTAATGCGTGATATATTTCTGAGATATAAAGTAAGAAATTCTTGTCTAGGATTGGTGGTACTAAAATGGGTGGATTAAGGAGATATTTTTTGATTGTCTTGAAGCTACTTTGATAGGCTTGGCCCCAAATAAACTTTGTATCTTTATTTAGTAATTGAGTAAAGGACTAAGTTTTATTAGCAAGCTAGGCTACAAAATAATGGTTTGCTTGGAATTTTCCTTGGATCATAAAAACTATCCATAAATGATAACATTTCATATCCAATAGTGTAGCTTGAGTGATCAAAGTTGTTTTAAGTTGTTTTTGACTGCACTCTTTTAAGGATCACCCTATCAAAGTCTTGAAGTTGTGGGCGTGCCAAATTATTTCCTTATTGGTGGTGGATAACATAGTATTGTGTTTCTCTCAAATCAATTAACAATACAATAAACATAATACTCCTTAATTCTTCAATGATAATTCTTCTAATGTGAACGATGGGTATGTATAATTGTTTCGTGTGGGCTTGAAAAAAACTTATCATGTTCATTTTTCTTGATAACTCAATCAAGTTAATACTAAAAGGATCATGGAAAACTATTGATTTTATTATTGACTAATTTAACCCTTGATGGTATGCCTATTTTAGAATGATTTTAAAATCTTTATAATGTTTAATTTCATATTGCCAATGGAAAGAGTCAAATGTAGGTGGTGGATAACATAGTACTATATTTTTATCAATGTTTAGTTTCTCTTAACTTAGAACCTATTATAAATATTTCTTGTGGGCTTGAAAAACACCTATTGTGTTCACTTTTGTTAATAAATCTATGAAGTTAATAATAGAAGGATCATGTAAATCCATTGAATTTAATAACATGAGATGATTATATGAATTCTTGACCATGCTTATGTTTTCTAAATGTTTTATTTTTTTGCATAGGATTATAGACAACATATATGTCTTGCATATAATTGTTTGATATGAACTATTGGTCTGCATAATGGTCTATTGTTGTCTATCTTATTACAGTCTATATAATACCCTACATCTTGATTGTAGGTATAATACCAATTATATCATGTGTAATGGTATACTGACATCCATCTTTCTACATAAAGGAAAGGAACCAATGAACCGTCAATCTGTATAATGGTATGTTGTTGTCCATATTATTATAGTTTATATAACACCCTTCATCTTGATTATTTGTATAATACCCTTTACATTTTTTACATATTGTATAATGATCTATTGTATAATACCCTTTGCTTGTATTACTATTATAATGGGATATGTCTATTAGTTCATTGGTTCATTTCCTTTATATAGAAGGATTGATTTTTTTAGTTTTTATGTGAAGATTAGTATGCCTAGTGCTTAAGATAATACTTAGTATTGATAATGAATAACAATATATCATTATATAGATTGATGGTTCATTGGTTCCTTTCCTTTATGTAACATGATGGAAAATAGTGTCAATAGACCAGTAGTAGATCATTATACAGACTGATGTTTCATTACTTTTTTTCATTGATGTAACAAGATGGTAAACAGTGTGAATAGACCAGGGGTAAAAATTTCAAACATTCAAAGTCCTTTATAGTATAAAGCTAGAATACAAATGTATAAAGTTTAAATTAATATATATGTAGAATACCCAAGAATGATATACAAAATGTAAAGTTTATTATACATACAATGAATATATATACAAGAAATGAATATATAGAGAGAGAGACTCCTTTTTTGAAATAAAGTGAATACTTGATTTGTGTATACCATCACAAAATATGTAAAATGTTTGAGTTTTCCCATGCTTCCAAGAAAGTGGATAAACATCCTTGTAACTTTTATGGTGTGGTTGTATAAACTTATAATGTGATTGTATACCAAGAAGAAATGATTAAATGAATAAATTCAGATGTTTTCTTATGGCGAGAGTAGAGAGGTCTCTATCATGATCACTTTCTTATTATTATTCAACTTTATAATAATGCATTTTCATGGGGACATGCACATTCAACCTTTGAACATGAATGAAACATACCATGCCACACATAAGGGTTCATGAAACCCCATTACATTTCATTATGATCTATGCACACATGACACTTATAGATGGTAATGAATTTGTGAAGTTAAACCTTGGTAGATGGTAGATAAAGCATTGATAGATAGAGTAATTAACATGGATGTAGAGGTCAATTGCAAGCATGGTCATCAATATTGAAAATTTAGTGTTGACAAAATATTTAGATTAGATAAATTATTACATCTTCCATTATTAGCATATCCAGATGGTTCATTTAGAATGGGATATCATGCTATTAGTTGACTTTCACATCCCTTCTAGTTACTTTATCTGATGATGCTCTATCTATTTTGTTATCCCATTATCCAATTGAAAACGTTATCTTCTGTGAAGGGGCAAGAGATATAAAAATGATGATTTAATATTTTATTTATCATCACTTACATTATCCTATTATCCATTCATCAATGAGCCCTACTTATTACATCCTTGATTCTAAACTCATGTTGAACATACCAACTAGTAACACTCACAATCAAGGTTGTAAGAAGTCAAACCCATCATCAGAGGGCTAATAGGCCAATGAAATGGACATAGATGAGGGTAGCTAAAGTATCAACATGTATGTATAGGTCAATTGTTAACATGACCTCCACATGCCTATCAGATACTCCAAGGATAGATAGACTATCCAATAAGCACATGGAGGTCAACTATCAATGTAATCTCCATGTGCTTATTGGATACTCTAAGGGTAGATGGATTATCTATCAAACACTCAGAGGTCAACTTTTAGTGTGACCTTGATGTGCTTGTTAGATACCCTGAGGGTAGACAAAGTATCTAGTAGGCATATGAAGGTTAGCTATTAGCATGATCTCCACCTACCTATTAGATACTTTGAGGGTCTCTCCCCTCCATCCATTTCATTGGCCTATTAGCCCTTTCATGATGGGCCCCACTTCTTACATCCTTGATTGTGAGCATAACTAATAGTTACATTCAATAGTTAAGCTAAAATGTACCAATGCAAAGTGATAAAGAATCAGGATGTGATCAGTTGGGGGTCGACATCTAGCATGGAGATCCATGCCAAACATGGGCACCTTAACTAGTTGATGTTTTGCATTTCTAGTTGACATGTTCACAAGGATTGCCAAATCAGTGAATGTCCAACACTTATAGTTGGGATAACATCCATCAACAACACATTAAGGCAAACAACAATGGTTAAGGTAAATAACAATGGTTAAGGCAAACAAAAATGATTAAGGTAAATGCTAGTTTAAAAATAAATGTTAATATTTGTTGAACATTGACTTGTTACTTGCATGCCATTCCTATTTTTGAAGACTATACTAGTTCTCATTTTCCATTACACTATTACTTTTATACTTATGTAGGAGTCCATTAGCCAATAATGCAAATGAAAATGGTTAAGATAAATGATAACAATTAAGCCAAATTCTAGGGGTGAAGGAAAATTAAATGTTAACCTCATATTATCATTCCCCATTCATTCATTCTTCATCCCTCTATCAATGGACTTGAATTATTAAATTCTTGATTCTAAGCTCATGTTAAATGTACTAGCTGGTTAAGCTTAGAATCAAGGATGTAAAATTATAGGTCCATCATTAGAGGGATAATGGGACAATATAATGGATAAATGGGGGAGTGTAGATAAAGTATTCAGCATGCACATGGAGGTAAAATGTCATCATGACCTTCATGTGCACTAACAGTAGATGGAGTATCCAATAGACACAAGAAAGTTAACTATCAACATGACCTCCTCATGCCTATTGGATACTCTAAGGGTAGACAAAGTATCCAATAGGCACATGGAAGTCAATTGTCAGTGTGACCTCCATGTGATTGCTAGATACTCTAAGGGTCCCTCACCTCTGTCCATTTCATTTCTTTATTATCCCTTTGATGATGGGACCCAAATCTTACATCTTTGATTATTTCGCATCTTTCCCCTATTTTATTTCTTATTTATACCCTATTCCTTTTTTACCTCTACATGAACTTGTGTGCCCATTACCCAATTCTATAAGCATGTTTTGCATTCATAGGAGCATCCCAAAAGAGGCATTTACTATACTGGTTAGTTACCTATAATGAATTAGATTGTCTGTATTGTTATATCTTGAACCCCATTTAGCATAATATCAATTTAGAATCTAAAAAGGGCACAACATTTACATTTGTAGATGGGCAAGAAATGAAATGCAAAACATGTTTTTTAAAGTAATACTTTCATATTGGACAACATTATATTTTTTATTGTATTGTATTTGAAATTTTATAATTTATAGTGTGCAACATTGTATTTTTTTGCACTAAAATTGATATACAATCTTAATTTGAATATTATTATTTTTCTTTTGACAACTAAATATATTATGCCATGTACTCATGTCATGTTTTGAGATCGTTCAATGTATCCTATAATGGCATCCAAGGTGGTGGTGGAGGTAATATTATGAGATTTCAATTTTTTTTTGCATTTTACAATCATAATGTAGTCTTAACCCTATTTTTTATATCGATTTGACTATTGTATGGGATATTTTCTTCTGGCCTAAATATAATGATTGAAAAAATATGATATCTTGATTATTTACCTCATAATTATCTAGGTTTTGTGAGGAAGAGTAAATAACATTCTTAATCAGTAAATACAAATGTCTTCACTTTGCACACTCCCTCTTAGTTGTTTTTTCACAACTTGATTCTCTATCTATGGTAGAAAAAATGAAGAACACTATAGTTCCAAGTAAGTATGTTTTAATTTACCGGATATTTGTAATTGATCAATCATGATATAAATGTTCACATAATGGGGTTACAAATCCTTCAATTTATAAATTTGACATATAATGCATTACACTTTTATCATACATAAATTGGATATATAAATCATTCACATAATATGAAAAATTCATTGATCTTATATCCCTTCCATAAATAGTCAATGCATATAAATAATTGTTGTTTTTTTCTTCTCTCTACATGAGTGTACGCCTTTGTTATTGTTAGCCATATTGGCTACCATAGGTCATTACATTTTAAAACTTGTTAGACAAGCCTCTTTAACTTTATTGATAGCCCTTTAAAGGGTCATGTCTTGATGTCATAGCTTGTCCTATAGTGTTGTCTTAAAATGATGTCCTAGGTTGTTTCAAGATGATTATGTAAGGTCTAGTTAGAGTGTGAAGTCATGGCTCTTAGTTGATTAACCAGTCTCCATATCTTGGTCATTTATGATGTGTTTAGCATAGATTAAGGTAAATTTGGAAATGTTAGGGTTTGTTTTAAAATTCAAGGTAAAGCTTAAACCATGGTGAATACAAGAATATGATGACCATCCAATAAGATAATGTGTTCTAATATGATCAAGTGGGCCAAGGAGTAGAGCTAGTAAGTTGGAAACATTAGACTTTTAAGCATTTTAGAGAATCTAAGGTATTTTTGAGAGTTTAAGGTTTCCTTTGCTTTGTCTTATATTGCTTATTGCAATATTGTAATGTAACTATTTGAAAAAATATCAAATGTGAGGGCCTAATATCATGTCTAAATGTGAATGGGATCTTTTATGTCATTTAACATTTTTTGAATAACATATTACATGTACCTTGTTCGTACATCCATCTAAGATGTTATAAAATTATTTTTCTTACATTGGAGTACATTTGAAACTGCCTACTCATCATTTCTAAAATTTAAACAAGACATAATGAATAAGTTGTAGGGAAAGGAAGTGAGAGATGCTTTGGTACATTACTCCACCACTATACAAGTCAAGAGAGATTTTATTAACACCTGGTTAACAACTCCAACATGGTTTTATGGCAGGATATGATAATTTATTAAAAGGATAAGGGCCTGTGATCACCTCATGGAAATGGTTTAAAATTGAATATGGACTTATAATCATCTCTAAATATTTATTTAGTATTCTCAAAATCAACACCATGCTCAAGAAGAAGTTATAGGTCTAGGAAAGACAAAAAACCTCTCAACTCCTTCATTGGGTTCTTAGCAACCAAAAGAGGGTCAAAAATTTTACATTGGTTCATGGAGGAGGTGAGGTTTTAGACCAAATTTCATTATGGGATGTATGCTACCCATATTCACTTAAAAATCATGTCATTAGTTATAATTTCAAGAGGCAAAGCTCTATGAATAATTTCTAAGATGATAAGTGCTCTAGAACCCTGTTAAACCTCATTGCCATGGTTTTCCCCTTGAAATGGCATGTAAAAGATTGGAAAATTCATGTAAATTGTTGGAGAGTATACCTTGAGAGAATAGTTACCTCTTAAACATAAAAATTAGTGCAATATTCCACTATGCATGGTTGTACCAATAAGGAAACCTCATGGTTCTATTGTCCTAGACATAACAAGTAGGGTTTTGTAAGATTTTGAGGTGTTTTCACACTTGGAGGTGTTTATAATAGATTATAATGGTGTTAATAACCTCATGTATGTCCAAAAATATCCATATTCCATCTCAAAATAATATTCACATGCATAAAAAATGAAATGCCAATGTACATGTTTATACAGTTGAGAAAGTATGAGGTTGAGTAGGTTTGACACTTTAAGGATTTTGGGGACTTGTGAAAGAAATAAAATATATTGAGATGAATTTTTGAAGCCTCAAAAGTTCCATTACAGTCTCAAAAAAAAAAAAAAATCATCCCCAAGTGACCTTCTTTCACTAATCTAAATACACATCCCCAATTGAGAAGAATACAATCTTGTAAATGAACAAATGGGGTGTTTGGAGACCAATGCATTTTGTGCAAGTTATGAGATATTAAGAGGAGTATAACATTCATGAAGCATTAAAAAGGTATAAAATTTCCCAAATTCATATTTTATGATAAATACAAGAAACACCAGTCCAAGAACAAATGTGAAGGTGTGGGCTTGGGAAAGAGGCACTTACAGGCCTACTGGCAGAAAGCAGAAACTGAGTGCAGTGTTAGTGATGAGTAGGATTATTTTGGGATATTTTTAAGGGTGGTATAAATTTAAGAGTGTGTTTAATGTGTATTAAATCTTGTGTGAAATAAGAATCACCAATCTAAGCCAAAATCATCTAAAGAAGAGTGTTTTAAGCCTTTGTGAAGTTTTGAGAAAATAACCTTGCATTTGATATTAGGTACTCAAGAAAACAATAGGATGATTAATTTATTATTGATTAAAATTGTATAATTAAACCTTAGGAATAATTCAAACAAGTTTTTACAAAATCCCATAAACACCTTGTTGAGAAAATATGTATATCTATGCACAAGCAGGTTAGAAAACATAAGACTAGAACAACTCTATTTGCAGCTTGGAGTTCGAAAAGAACATTGTGTAAATATGATAATAAAATAAGGTATTTTTATAAATTACATATATTATTCATCAATTTAGATATGTCTTATAAATCAAATTCAAGCCATCTAAAATCCAGAAAATCAAGGAGATAGTGTAAGCATATAGGTACAACTTGATTGTGTCAAGCCTATGAGTGGATTCATGAAGAAGAAACACTTGTTTTATATTTAATTAGATGTGGATAAGATTTTAATAGGTGTGAATTATCATATATAATATTAAAAAGTGTTTAAATCCCTTTGAAAATTTTATAATCCATAAAAAAAGAAGCTATTAGGGTCATTTCCATAAGACTACCTACAAACCCTAACAGTGGGCTAATGTATATTTTAGTGAGTTTAAGGGATAAAATCCTTTATAAGACAACATAAAAACATAATATAGAATAAAAAAACCTCAATGAGGGCTTTAAATCAAATACAAGTATCTTCATAATCTTTTTTGCACAAATAACCCTCTTGAGTGCAACTATAGGCCTACATTACCCAAGAATATAAATTTCATTACGTGTGAACTTAGATGAGGATGTGCATTGGATAAAATGGAAATAGGAGAGGATGGGTAGGTTACCCTACTCCAATTTTGTGGCATTAGTCAGAATATCAAGGATTTTTTCTTTATGAACATCCTTAACAAGTTTGACACCTTAAAACCCTGTTAAAACCCCAAAAAGAGCTCAATAGAAGAGAAGGTCTGTCTAAATGACTCAAATGGAATTGAGATGTATTAAACACACATGATTATATATGATCATCTCTTAAACACCTTGTATTCCAACCATCTTGGCATGTGTGAAAAGGGCTAAAATTGCATGTTCTTGATCATTTATAGGGTGTTTGACTACTTTGAGCTTCTTAGACTATTAGAAGTGCCTCTCCAAGTTAGGGAAGAAGAATAAGCATCTATTACCACTCATACAAAAGGTTTAAATGGTGTTAATATAGTTTTCAAGCCACTAATTAGGCTTCAATAGATATTATTCTCATTTTGGCATTCATGGGGTGTGATTGCAGACCTTTCTCAAGGCTATCAAGAATGAAAGGACCTTCAAAACATATTTATGATCTACAATGCTTAAACAATAATTTTGTGACCTACTACAGTACTTACATGAAGCAACAAGCTATGGTGGAAATCTCCAAAGCATAAGACTAGACCTTGCTTGAGATATAGGCTAGTTTATATCACTTTCTTTGGACAAACACACTTTAACAATGAATTACATGATCTAAGGACAAAGATTAGTATGAGAAGATATTTGAGGTTTGGGTTTAACTCTCACAAGGTGGAGAAGCATTACAAGAGTAAGGGTTGGTGTATAGGGTTTCCAAGTAGACCAAGTGTTAATGAAACAACTTATAACTACCCTTCAACGAAGTGAATGTGCTACTCCAAGGAGAGGGAGTTACCTAAAAGAAGCATCTAACTAGTTATGATGATCTTGTACACCATCCACCAAGAAGAGATACATCAACACCTATCCTAGAGTGTTGAGAACAAGAGGACAACACATTCTTATCAAACTTAGTGGCAAGTTTTTGCTATTTTGTAACTGATTTGATGATAAATGATAGTTGATGGATTTTCTCCTTGTCCTACCTCCCTCTCTCCCCTTATTTATTCTATAAATGAAGCTCATAATGGCATCATATATATCCTAAAATATTATATGGTGAATCTCTACCAAACATAATATTTATTTATTTCCTATATAATGAATTCAAGTTGATTTATGCTTTCTTCATCTTTCATCTAGAACTTTTAAGATGGATTTTTGAATGTTAGTGATAGTGTTTCACTTCCTTGTATGTGTCCTCTTCATTCATGCCTCTATGTGAGTTAGTCATCTTTATCCAGGTCATATGATGTGTGTCAAATGATTTGTTAATTTAAGGGTAGAAATATCATTAGTGTTTTCTCTTAGGCCTCTTGATTATTCACCTTGGCTATTACATCAGTCGCAACCTTCAAATAAAAATAGTTGTGTGGGAAGAACTATTTTGGAGTTATGGGATCAGGATGTAACCTTGTCAATTCATAGTGAAAGTATAGGCAAGTAGAGGAAACTATTTTTTGGTCCATCACCTCCATGTTTTTATTGGGTTTTAGTCTTCTCTTCTCCATTTTCTCTATAATTGAATAGGTTTAGTAGTAATTGGGTGAAGCATTATGGGAAATAGCCCATATCTATAGATTCACCTCATTGATTGGGCCACTCATAGCTTGGAGGTGTTTCCATTGCTATCATCTAAGTAAAAAGGCTTGAACAACCTTATTAGGCATGTAATTTGGAGTGATAATAATTATTCTTAAAATTATCTTGTCATTAGTATATAATGCTTTAATATAATGTCTATGAAATGGTGTGTATGTTGTCTTATCAGTCAATTTTGCAACTATTCTTGACCTAAAACATGGTTGTAATCCTTTCAAGATCCTTCACTCATTGGAAATGGAATTGTCTCTAATAAATTTACATGGCACAAATGAACAAGGAATGAAAAAATTGTATAGCTTTGGACAATCATTTGATAGAGTGTAAGAGACACCAATATAAATACTTAAATACACGTTGGCTGAACTAAATGACATGATTTGGTAATATGAAAATATTATTTGTTTTTAAGTCATTTTATTTAATTATTTAAGTGATTATAAATTGTATGCAATGCTAACCATTTATCATTTCTGATTTGAACTTGGATATAGATAACCCTTGGTGGTTTGTATCCAATGCAAGATGTTAATGTTGTTGAACCTAAACCTTAATGTCCCCTAGTTGAAAATGTTAGTACTATGAATTGATGGTATTCAAAATTTAATTATTATTGTGATCAATCATGATTTCAAAATTTAACTGGTTCATTTTTTGTTTAGAATCTTCTCTAAGTTCCTCCAACAACATTAGTGAAAAAGGGAACAATCGGAGAAGGTGGTAAGTTTTTATTAATTTGTTATATTCAAATGTTAATATTCTTTTATTTAATTATAAATTTTAATTATAACTAATGCATTACTTTTGTAGTGTAATAATGGTAGGGAGGACAGATGCACTATTCCCATTCATAGGAAGAGAAAAATTATTGAATAGATTAAACCATGCTTTGTAGCCTCCTTCCATACACATGGACAACCTCATCCCATAGAGAAGGTAATATGGGAGATGGGAATATGTGGGGTTTGTGAGTTTATGAAATTGGTATGAAAATTGATTGTGATCTTTAATTTTTTCTTCTTCTTGCAAAGGAACCTATTATTATCTCTAAGGAAGAAAAAAATCACTCATTTCATTAAAGGATGAGGATGATCTAGATTACAATGTTTCAAATAAGTCATGTGTTACAAGGGTAATTTTTATTTCACATTATTTTGTTTTTAATTCACATGTATATCTTCTTATATACCTATTTGAGATTTCTAACTGTTGCACTTATTTTTAGGTAAACAATGGTAGTGAGGAGGGGTGCACACCTATTTTTTTATAGGTTGAGGACTTTGAAAATTTTGAGCTACCAAAGGATTCATCAACAACCTCTCCATGTACACACAATCCTAGTCAGAAAGAGAAGGTGATATGTTGGGATTTGGGAGTATTTTTTAAATCATATGAAACATGATTGGGATATTTTTTTTTATTACTTTTACCTACATAGGAACCTGTTACCCTCCCTCACATGAAGAGAAAAAGAATGAAATGAATCACCTTCTCAACCTCTTCGCATGGACATGGGCATAGACAAAGGATAATGTAATATGTTGGTATTTGCATGTGTTTATTTAAGTCATATGAAACATGATTTTGATATTATTTTATCAATTTTACCCACATAGGAACACGTTATCCTCCCTCAGAGGAAGAGAAAAATAATGTAATGAATTACCTCATCAACCTCTTCAGGTGCACATGGGCATCCTTTAAAGGATAAGATAGAATGTGGGGAATTGTGATTTTTTTTTAGTGCTATGAAATAGGATTGTGATATTATTTTTGTGGTTTTATTTGCATATTAAAATGTTACCATCTCCAAGCAAGAAAGAGACTCACATGTTTCATGTGAACATAAAGATGATGTCAAATTTTAACTATCATAGGATTTTCACAATGACTTGGAACAATCTCTACATTGTACAAGGGAAATTCTCCCATGTTTTTATATTTTTAATTTAGATGTATATCATATGAATTTAAAATTTAAGATGTTTGTTTAATTTAAATCTTTTGACATGTGTAGATTATCTTTGAGTATGAGGAACATGGTTACAAGATTATTCAAAAGTTTGGATATAAGGACCAATTATATTGTATTGCACCACAATGTCTTGCATCATACAAAGGTAGGAATAAATTCTAGTCAAAACCATAATTTAATTCACACCATACTAAAATGCATATGCTACCTCCCATTCTAGATCATCAAGCAACAAGGTATCTAATCAAGATAAGACAATAGAGGCATATGAAATGGAATTTATAGTAACCATTGTATGAGATGTGTAAATACATGAAAGTTGCTTTAAAAAAATAACAAGTTTATTACTCTGATGATTTGACCCCTAAAGGGTAAGTAGGTATAGATGAACTCAATATTTACAATTCCAAAGAAAATAAATAGAAAATGAGGCACAAGATTTTAAGGCAAGGGGAATTTAAAAAAGTAAGTGATACATTATATGTTTTCCATTATATTCATTTCTTCACCGATACATTCACATCTTGTGATTACACATGAGTTATGAAACTTGACAAAAAAAATAAAATGCCTTGGCTGCAAACAAGAATGTGAAGGGGAGAAGATGAGAGTTAAAGGATAAGGTAGACTATCTTTGGGTTTTAAATCACTCTTGCTCTTGAATCAAATAAGCTTGGTTTTTATTTTTTATTTATGAAATTAATTGTATTCATTTTTTTAATAGTAGGACAAGGATGGTTCGACATAGAAGAAGGAATGAAAGAGGAGATGAAATGTTTTATGTTTGATGGCTTATTCAGTTTGTGGAGATTTAGTATGTTTATGTGATACATGGTGTCAAATGTTATGACATACTAAAGAGGGTGGAAATATAATCTTGGATCCTATTATGAATAGATTTGTTCAGCATAATGAGATTTTTCCCATAAGGTAATTGTATGTAGATAGTTATCTTTAATAAATAAAATGTGCCCACAAAGTAAAAGAATACCCTTTCAAATTAAAGAATCATCTCATAATTTTTTTTCACATGCATTATATTCTTTGAAATAGACAAGTTTTTAAAAAGGGAATGTTTACAAATATTTTATCTTTCTTTATTAGTTTCTGGAGTTTTGCTCACATGTTTTATGCCTATAAGTGTCATTTGTGTATTACAAATATTATTTTTTTGTGTTGGTTATTTGGTCCATTGACTAGGTTTTTGCATTAATGAGATAATGTTATTTAAACCAAGTTGAGTTTATTTAATTTAAATTATGTCTCTTTCAAAACCCTATTTGGATCTCATTCATATAATAGAAAACATGTATGAGCTATTAAGTTTGTGAAGGCCATCATAAATAAAGGTAACTATCATCATACACAAAGGGAGAATTATGGTAGAGATTAACACATTTAACTCCATGATCATTCTTAATGGTATTCATTATATTATTTTGCATGACTATGCTGCAATTAGACCTTTCCTAGTTTTGTGCTCATATATTATCTCATTTGCTTTGCTTTTACCTTAGCCCCATTTTAATTTTTAGTTTTTTTATTCCTACGTTCATCAACAATATTTGTTATTATCCAACTCAAATTAATCTTGGCCATCATTATGTATTTTACCATACTTAGATTTAATGTTATAAATCAAAGTCTTATTTTTGAGTTTCACCCCACATCTTTAATAATGATGTGCTATGGGATTTGTCATCTATGATTCTCTCATGTACAATTCTAAAATTTAGGTAATTGCCACCATTATAATGGCTATAAATTTTTTGATATGATATAAGGTTATTTTATACATATCACCTTTCTTCAACTTGTAGTCAATGTTTCACTACATTGTGCCTCTATTCCATAATAGTGTTGTAGCCAAACATGCACACCTTCAACAAATGTCACGTTTTCTAGTTTTTGCCTTGATGGATGAATCGAATTGTAATAGGAAAAACTCCCTTACATTAACAAAAAATTGTATACTAAAATATGCAAACAAATGTCCATCTCACCCTTGCTAATTGAGTGTAATATGAAGGAACTGAAAAAGCTTTTTAGTATATGAGGAAGAATTGGTTAGTATTCTTGTTTCATATGAATAATGTGAACATTGTTTATTTGTCTTTTAAGCTAGGTTTATAGTTAGCTTATAAATATTAAGATAAACCTTGATATGATTGTAACTTGCACATAAGGGTCACAAAAGTAGTCATTTCTTGGAATGTGGATTGATATGCGATTTATATATCTTGACCTTGCTAAATTAGTTGAAGGATAATTGGGAACATTGTGTGTTATGAAGGTTTAATTTTATTTGACTCAATTTTAAAAATACCTTATTCAAGTAGTATGATGAACTTTTCATTGTAGTGAAAACATTTATATGTGAATATGAATATGGTTTTAACTATATACCTTTTGAAGGAAAATTAAAAGTTTTCTTCATCTTTATATTGGTAAGTATGATAAAAGGAAAAACACACAACCTTAAGATTTTGACACTACCCATGATGTGTTACACAAAAAATATATCAATAAAATGACAAACACACAAAATTTCTCATGTCCATGCATGTATGCCAATATGTTTCACATCCATATAGAGCATGATAAAGTGCAAGATGCATACAATGCATGTGTTCATCAATTGAGAGTCATATCATTTCCATCCTAGTTTTAATACCATTCCATGATGCATACAACCATGTTATATACTAGGGACAATAAATTGCATTGACATGGATTTTTTTTTAAATCAAATATTAATTGACCTCATGCATTTAACATGTTTTATGCCACATGGCATGTAACATCTACAAGTGCCGTGTGTGTATGGCTCATAATAAAATGTGATGGGGCTTCATTCATAATGCCATGTGCCAATTATTTGTTACATTCATAGTTAAAGATTGAGTGTGAAATTCATCATGAAAATGCATTGTTATAAAATGGAATAATAATAAGAAAGTGACAATGATATACACCCCTATTCTCCCTCCCTAAGATAACATCTAGATTCTCTCATTTCAACATTTACTCTCTATATAGGGTCACATTATAAATTTATACAACATCAAAGCTCAAGTATGTTTATCCACTTTCTTGAAGGTAAGGGAAAACTCATAGCCTTTACATTCTTTGTAATGGTATACACAAATCAAGTATATATATTCACTTTTTATATAACACACTTTATTATAGCCTATATAATGCCTTGCATATTATTTTTTTATAAAATACCATTTACTTTCTATGTAATGGTCTATTGGTATCCATCTTGATACATAAAGAAAATGAATCAATGAACTATAAATATGTATAATGGTCTATTGTTGTCCATATTATTGTAATATATATAATGCCCTACATCTTGCTTGTTTGTATAATACTCTTTACATTATGTGTAATGGTCTATTGTTTTCCATATTGATACATAAAGGAAAGGAACCAATGAACCATCAGTATATATAATGGTCTAATGTTATCCATATTGATACATAAAGGAAAGGAACTAATGAACCATCAATCTATATAATGATCTACTATTGTCCATATTATTATAATTTGTATAATTCCCTAGATTTTTCATGTCTGTATAATAATCTTCACATTTTGTATAGTGCTCTACTATTTTCCATTTTATTACAAAATTTTTAGGAACCAATGAAGCCACATGTCATTATATTACAATGTTTGTGCTTGTTCAATAATATACAAAAATAAAGATAAAAGAAAAAGAACCAATGAAGTTGTCAAGATGAAACTGATTGATATTTTGAGTGTAGATCATGATCCCAACAATCAGACTTTAGGTGACATCTCTTCATAGGAATACATGTATTTTAGTGTCATATAATTACTAAATCTCCATGGTTTTACTTCTATGTAGCTTTCAAGAAGCACATTCCCATTCCCCCAAGCAACTTTGTGGACCAAACAAAAATTCTTGAACAAATGAATGCAAAGGTGGATGAGGACCTTCGAGAATGTGAACTAAGGCATTTGAAGAATAGGTTGGATGTATGAGAGTAATGAGAAAAGGTTAGACAATAAAGGGAGGATAACTTGAAGGAAAACTTTGAAGGAATGAATACAACCATATTATATTTGACAAATGAGAACAAGGAACTAAAGCTTTGTATTGAATGTGTAAGGAAAGAAAAGCTATAGGCTCAAATGTGGCTCAAGGATCAAATTGCATCACTGAGAGTATATGAAGTTGTGATAAGTGCTAGGTATATTTTTTTGGAAGAAAATCATTATAGGAACATAATAAAAAATAATATTTATGAGGAAGAGATTAAAGTGTTGACAAAATTTTCAATCCATCTTATGAATTTTCCAACAACTCCCACCACATCCATGCTTCCTAACTCCAACACTGATAACAATGATCATAATTAGTGTATTATTTTACTATGGTTCATTTCAATATAGTTGTTGACTTTTACATATATATGGTTCATTTCACAGTAGTTTTTAACTTTGTAGTTATTCTACTTTGTGAAATTTATAAAATATGAATATACATGCCTCATAATAATGTGAAATTTTAAAATTTTCTTAACACCATGTGTGTTGAATTGGATAAATTAAGTATGGATAATTTATTGGCACATGTCGTATTTATAATGGATAAATTACTTGAAAATTTAAGTTATCTTTTATTTATGTTGTCAATTTATTATTGATGGTACTATAAAATCTATAAAAATATTAAAATATCATTTATAGCTTGTTGGCACTCTTAATGGGTTCAATAATAACAGAGTGAAGCCCAAATTAGGGATTATTAAAAATGTACAAAAATGATACTTCCAAGATTTATGTGCTAAGTGATTACATCCTTAATACAAGGCCCATCCTCATTAACTTTAAACAAAGTAATTGCTTACCAATGAAAACACTTGATGATGATGCAATCATTATCATCAATTGAGGTTTGTAGCATTACTATCCTAACTACATGTAATAAGACATAATAATATCACTTGTAACATTTAAGTATCATGGAAAAAACTTTGAAGAGCATAATAATTTTTTTATTCATTTATAATATTGATTAAAGCTTGACATGGTAAGTGTTGGCCCAATTTTTCCCCTCAGGCAAAATCTCGGTCACCTTCTACACCTGCTTTACATGGCCAGTCATTTTGGGTTGCAAGGTCCATCTTCAGGGTTTGACAGCTCTGTTTTAGAGCATTGGTTTATCAGCCTCATTTGTTGATGTTCACAGTAGCATAAGGTAGAGCCTTCGAACATTCACACAAGGGGAGAGGAAAAACTGGGGCGTTTAACACTAAGGCAAAAAAGAAGGGTAGACAAAATGTAGAGGGTGGCAAAATCGCTGCCCACAACACTGGTAGGTAAAAAGAGACCGCCTACACACATCCAGAGGGTGGAAAAATCACCATGTGAAGCAGCCGACGGAGAAAAAGAGGCCATTAACATCGGCCAACGTCGGCAAAACTGCCACGGTTGACAACTTACATCGGCCAACGTCGGCAAAACTACCGCGGTTGGCAGCTTACTCAGCCGATGTCGGCAGAAGTCTCACATGAAGTCCATGACAGTGGGTGGAAAATTTGCCACCCACAACAACAGGTGGCAAAAAACACCTATAGAGCACAGAAAAAAGCCTACCCAACCGTCAGAGGAGAAGACCAACACGCAAAACAAGGCAACAAGCATGGTCTTGGCAGACTTATGACATCAGCTACAGTGTTTTCTCACTCTTCCCAATGAGACTCCTCTTGGATCTTCCCATATAAATACACAGACTTGGTCATTTATCAGGATCTTCCCCAATTTTGTAAAGAGCACTGCTCTGCAAATTCCCCACTTGAATCAATAAAATACAGTTTTGCCTCCATCCTAGATTGATTTGCTGTGTATGCCATGAGTATTATTTGTATTTAGTCATTATCTTCCATGATTTCATAGGTAATACCAACAGACCAGCTATCTACAAGGTGCCGATTTTGCCGCTGAAAGGAGAAGAGCAATACTTGAGAAAGACAAAATAGAGTAAGTTGCTTGTAAGTGTGCATTCCACAGCACCTTGGTAAACCTCTATTATGTATTTTCCATTATAGCCTCCCTGTTAGTCTTAGCAGCCTGGTTCTTCTACCAGATGTGTAGAGTATATTTGCATTTTCTCTTGATTCTGAGAGTGGATCTGGAAGGTCACCCCTTTATTTTGGTGTATCACTTTTTTTAGAGTAGGCTGTTTGTTTTCATACATTTTCTCTCTCCCTTTTCATCCCCCCAGTATATCTATATAACTATATTTTTGCACTGCTTGGAACAAACAAGATACATTAGAGGGAATCAGCCCATACCTAGAGACTCTCCTCTCCTGCTTCGCCATCCCATAGGCGAGAGAGGGGTTTTCATGTTGCGGGGAGAGGGTAGGAATACGTTTTCCTACCACAAGGTGCACTTTCCATCGTCAACAATTTTGTCACGCCCAGTGGGACCATAAGTTTTTAATCAAAAAAGTTGCAGGGTTACTCGTTGATCTTGTTACACAAAGGAACCACCAATACAGCACTGTGTATGTCAATAGTTTTGGCACGCCCGGTGGGACCATAAGTTTTTAATCAAAAAAGTTACAGGGTTACTCGTTGATCCTGTTACAGTAAAGGAACCACCAATACAGCATCGTGCGCGTCAATAGTTTTGGCATGCTCGGTGGGACCATAATTTTATCAGTTTCTAACATAGTAGTATTTTAGGATTGATGCTGGTCTTGCTACAACCATTTCAAATATTTCTAGCATCTGGTGACTCCACTGGTAAGAGCTCAGTTCTTTATTTTTAAGACCAGTCACTTAAAATTCTATGCCAAAGGTTACCACAAGGTCAGCTTCAAGAGGGGTCCCTTTTGTTTTCATTGCACTGCCTTTAAACTCTGTTAAAAGGCTCAGGTTTGAAAGAACTCACCCTTAATTATTAGTAAATCCTCCTAGACTTGTTGCTAGGAACATCAACCCAGCTCAGCCACAATTGCAGTCCGTTCCAGCCATGGCATTGCCTTTTTTAGCTTTTCGTGGTGAGAGCCCTTTAAACCTCCCATGCTATGATCCGATTCTAGAAATAGCTCTAAAAAATGTGCCTTCTTTTGATGGAGTGGGACCTATTACAGTTATTGAGCATATCAAGAATATTGCCAACCTTTGCAATATTCACAATATAACAGAAGAAAATATTGCCATCAGACTGCTAGCCTTGTCTCTGAAAGGGAAAGCTCTCGATTCGTATGGCACCTTGCCTGTGAATTCTATACATTCTTGGAACAAATTGGGCACCCATTTAACTGGTCGTTTTGGGGAGAAAAGTGACGGCCTCTCTCTTGCTGAGCAGCTGACAACTATAAAAAGAGCTCCACACAAGTATATGTAGGACTTCAACACGCGGTTTCAAAAAACTTGGGATAGAATTCCCATCTTAGTAAGGCTGACTCCCAGTTACACTTTCTTGTACTATTTAAAAGCATTAAATAGTGACATTGCTATGATGATACAATCTATGGGAGGACATATACTACCGGCTGCATATGACATTGCCATTGCGGCCAAAAATTGTTTGATTCAAGCTAAGAACATCGCCCCTAGGCCTCACATGCCATTTTTCCCAGAATTGCTACCCCCAATTTAGGCTGTCGCTCCCACAATTGCTCCCTTACCTGTCATTGAGAAGCCAACTGCTGTTCCATCCAATGAATTTAATGAAGTTAAGGGCCTATTGTAAAGCATGTCAAATGAACTTGTTGCCCTTAAAAGATAGCAAGCTCAAAACAACAAGCCAAACCAGGGTTATCAAAATTACAGCCATGCCCCTAGACCCCCCTTTCAAAATTATAACTAAGGTCAAGGGTAGCTCACTACAACCAGGCCTTATCAAAATTATAACTCAGGCCCCTCTTTGTCATCTAAAGCCATGGTGCCTACTCAAAACAATCTAGTGTAGGAGCAGCCAGGTTGTTCAACCATGGGACAAGGTCAAGAGCAAGCTGTCCACACGAATGATATGATGAATTTTTTCCAAAATTTAGAAAATTAGGCTGCTGATTTTTCTCAATGTTTTAAGTTTCCAGCTCAGGCCAGCACGAGTAACAATCAAACTCAGCCAGATTCTACCTTGATAAATCACGAAGAGGGTGAGCTCTGTGTAATTAATCATGGGGTGGCTGCAGATAATCAGGCTGATTGCGTTGCAGCCAACACAAGATTTAAAAGAAGATTAGTTGGAGAAGTGTAGGCTTCCCCTTAGGCAGCAACGAATCCTCCATCACACCCATTTCAAAGGGCCCCAATTTCCAGGCAACTGTTTGCACTTCCAGCTCCTCAATCTACAGCTCCAGTCAAGATCAGCCCAAAGGAAAGCACGAAAGGAGTCAGTCCCCAAGTTAATATAGTTGATCAAATGAAGAAATTGCATGTGAGCATTTCTCTATGGGATTCGTTGTCTCTCTCAAGACAAAGAGACATTTTGAAGAAAGAATTGCATGAGCTAGATCACCAGACCATCCCAACAGACACTAATAACGTCTTAATGACAAATGGGCAGCCTTTCACTTCGGATCAGGTAAAGAAAGAAGAAAGGACTCCCCCCTTTTATGTATCTTTGATCATAGGTGATTTCTTAGTACACAATTACATAATCGACAGTGGGGCCAGCACTTCAGTAATGCTCAAGTGCATTGCTGATAAGATGGGGTTAAAGTATGAAGCAATGAACAAAAGAGTCTTGCAACTAGATGGGACACCTACAAAGACAGTCAGAATCCTAAAAGGATTGAGTTTAACACTGCATGCCTGCCTGACATTCTCAATCCCCCATGATATAGTGGTAGCAGACGTTCTTCCATATTTTGCAATCTATTTGTCAAGGGACTTTACATCCAAGATAGGAGCCTATCTAGCAGCAAATTGGTCATATCTAGTTTCTAGAACCAAGTACAGGACCAAAGTGAAAATTAAATCTGAGCCACTCTACAAGGACCACCTAGAACCCTATTCACCCAAGGTAGCGAATGTCAGTTACACCATCATCAATCCAGAAGAGTCTCAAATGGACAAATCTTCATCTTCTGCTCTTGAAGGAGTTGCAGATCTACTCTTGGATGAGTGGGGAAGTGATAACTTCGAGTACGATCCTTATAAGTTTATTGAGGAGGCAGACCTTGGTGTCTATTGCTTGCATGAAGAAAATGCCATCATGCCCAATATAATGAAGGAAAACAAAGAAGACCTTGGCCTGTGGCAGCTGTACTTTGACGGTTCCAGAAGTAAACTGGGTGCTGGTGGTGGGGCAATGTTAGTTTCCCCTTCTAAAGAAAGGTACTTTTCAGCTTTTCGTTTCAAATTATCTTGCACCTGTAATGTTGCAGAATATGAGTCCTTGATCCATGGACTAGAGTGGGCAAGAAAGAAAGGGATCAGGAAGTTGCAAATACTAGGGGACAATGAACTAATTGTGAACCAAATAAGAGGCCTGAACTTAACCAAGAACTCCTTGCTGAAGTCTTACAAGCATAGAGTATGGTACTTGATGGAGGATTTCCTTGCTCTTAACATTACCTCGATCCCCAGAGAACAGAATAAGCAAGCTGACAGGCTGGCTGCTATTGGCACCCAATTTGATGTTTCAAAAGAGATAAGTAGGGATTGTGGTTTGTGCCATTTAAAAGTGGTGGTTCGGCCTTCAATTCTAGACAATGTTACAAATTGGCAGGTCTTCGAAAGTGACTAGCAGATAACTCTCTTCCTGCAAGAAGAAGCTAAGTTCGCGGTCCACAATCAAGCAAAATTGCAACAGCAATATGGAAATCAGATTGTTCAATTAAAAAATAATAAACTCCCTAAGGGTCTGGTCACACTTGAAAGTATTTTCAATGGAGAAGACCAACTAAGAGATGACAAAGCATGCATCACTACCAGAGAGGAGAATTATGAAAAAGTTGAAATCTTCAAGGACAAGTTGCTAGCGCTTGGTAAGGTCTGCACATTTCAAGAAAAACAAGCTTTCATTCTGCTATGTCAAGAGTTCGCTGACATCTTCACCTGGAACTATAGCGACTTGAAAGGCTTCGATCCAAGACTCGCCCAGCACACCATTGAATTAGAAGAAGGTGCAAAACTAGTCACGCAAAAATAGAGGCCTATTAATTCGATGATCGAACGCCTTATGCAGAAAGAATTGGTCAAGTTGATTGAGTCTGGTATTATATTTCCGATCAAACATTCCTCATGGTTGGCCAATTTGGTTCCATTTTAAAAAAATGGGGAGATCAGGCTGTGCGTCGACTTCAGAGACCTTAATAAAGTCTCTTTAAAAGATCATTATCCCCTCTTGAACATGGAGTAGATCCTCCAAAAGGTAACTAGTTTCGAACGTTTCTCCCTCCTGGATGGTTATTCGAGATATAATTAGATTTTGGTGTGAGGCTGTGACCAATACAAAACAACCTTCACCACTAAATGGGGAATGTTCACCTACCAAAAGATGCCTTTCAAGCTATCCAATAGTGGTGCTACCTTCCAGCGAGCCATGGATATGGCTTTTAATGGTTTGATAAATAAGAACGTGCTGGTGTATCTTGATGATATAACAGTTTTTTATAGGGAGGCGGGATAACACATGGAACACGTCAGGCAAATTTTTGAGAGGTGCAGGGAATTTGGCATCTCCCTAAATCCAAAGAAATGTGTGTTTGTGGTTCATGAGGGGAAACTTCTTGGCCACATTGTGTCCAAAGAAGGTTTGTCTATTGACCTCGGGAGAGTCCGCTCCATCTTGGAGATGTCCCTACCAAAGCACAAGAAAGGCCTACAGAGTTTTTTTGGCTGGATAAATTTCATTCAGAGGTTCATTTTGAATTTTGCTAAAATAGTTAAACCCCTAATCTCTATGCTGAGGAAGGGTGAAGAATTCAAATGGACAACATCAAGAAAAGACAGCTTTGAAGCTATCAAATAGGCTTTGACCCAGGCTCCCACTCTAATCAGCCCTAACTTTAATAAGGACCTCAATATCTATACCTTCAGCAATGGAGAAGTAATATCTGCTATGCTTACTCAAGCAAATAGTGATGACCTCGAGTAACCACTCGCCTTATTTAGCCAAGGTTTAGAGGACTTCGAAATTAGGTACACTTACGTAGAGAAGTAAGTCCTGGCAGTGGTGCGCAGCTTGAAGAAATTCAGATATATGTTGTCAAACAACAGGATCCATCTCATGGTTCCACATCTTGGTGTCAAGGATTTCTTGACCAATTGAGACTTAAACGAGAAAAGAGCAGGATGGATCACCAAGGTAATGGAGTACGACATAGACATTAAAATTGCCAAGTTGGTGAGAGGAAGGGGCCTGTGTGAACAGCTAGCAGTAGATTTGAGGCAAAAGGGTGAAGACAACTTGCTGATCCATGATGCAGTCACTACAGAAGAACCAACTGTCATAAGAGATTGGACAATGGACATGAGGTGCTTCCTTCTTACGGGTGAATGTCCACAGGGTCTCGATAGGGCCAAAAGAAGGTATTTTAAACTTCAGTCCCTTCCTTATGTTTTGATTGATGGAGTATTATTTAGGAAGGATCTCTCTGGGGTTCTCTTAAGATGCATTGACCCTAATCAGGCTGACAAGGTATTGACTGAGTTTCACGATGGGCCAGTAGGCGGCCATTTTGCTCCTAAGACCACAGCAACAAAAATAATGAGAGCTGGCTATTTCTGGCCCACTCTTTTCAAATATACTTATGCCTGGGTAAGGAAGTGCCAGAAGTGTGCACTCTTTAAGGAAAAGCAACAATTAGTTGCCATGCCCCTATAACCCATTCAAGTTGAACAACCATTCATGCAGTGGGGCCTGGATTTCATAGGGATGATCAATCCTCTCTCTAGCGCCGGACACAAGTGGGTTTTGACTGCTACGAATTATTTCACCAGGTGGGTGGAAGCCATTGCTTTGAAGGAAGTGAATGAAAGCACAGTCCTAGATTTCTATGAAGACTTAGTGACACGCTTTGGGGTCCTAGCCACTATAATCTTAGACAACGCCTTGGCTTTTCTGGGAACCAAAACTAGTGAATGGGCGCTAAGGTATGGTATATACCTCAGCACTTCATCAAATTACTACCCACAGGGAAATGGGTTGGCTGAGTCTACTAACAAAAATTTGATCAGCATTATAAAGAGGACCATGGAAGAGAATCAAAAAACTTGGCATGCCAAGCTGAAGACAGCTCTATGTGCCGACCGAATCACTCCAAAGAGATCAATCAAAAATTCTCCATACACACTTGTGTATGGAAGGGAAGCAAGGCTTCCTATCTCACTCGAGTTGCCAACATTAGACCTCACTCATCAGCTGCAGCTAGAAGAAGGAAGCAGCATGGAGGTCAGATTGTGTGAACTAATGGAGCTCCAGGAGGTAAGGAATCGGGCCATGGTCTCTATGATCAGTCGTCGACATCAGGTGAAAAGACATTTTGACAAGAAGTCTTCGTAAAATTTTTTTGCCGAAGGAGACATTGTCTTAAAATGGGATGAAGATAGAGCTAAGCCCAGAAAACATGCAAAATTTGATGCCCTCTAGAGCGGTCCTTACATGATTACTCAGTGCAAGCAGCATAACGCGTTCCAGCTCTCCAGGTTAGACGATGAAGAATTGCGTATCCCAGTCAACGGGATACATCTAAAGCATTGCCACTAATTTTTTTTGGTTCAGCTGTACATAGTTTCCCTTGTTTTCTTTCCTATTTTCCCTAAGTGCAATTTGCACAGTTAGTTATTTTTAGCTTTGTGTGTTTCCCTTTGTTTGGGGGTAAATTCTATGTATTTGATTCTGGGATCTCGAAAGCTATGGAGAACTCTCTTCAAAGTCACCATCTGACTCCACACCTAATGGAATGTAAGGCAACTGGGTTCTAAGCATAACTGGGTTCTAAACATAAATGTGGAGGGCAGCAAAATCGCCACCCACAACACTAGCGGGTAAAAAGAGACCACCTACACACATGCAGAGGGTGGCAAAATCACCATGTGGAGCAGCCGACAGAGAAAAAGAGGCCATTAACATTGGTTGACATCGATAAAACTACCGTAGTCGGCAGCTTACATCGGCCGACGTCGGCAAAACTACCGCAGTCGACAGCTTACTCGGCCGACGTCGGCAGAAGTCCCGCATGAATTCCATGACAGCGGGCGGCAAATTTGCCGCCCACAACAGTAGGCAGCAAAAAACACCTGCAAAGCATAGGAAAAAGCCTGCCTAGCCATTAGAGGAGAAGACCAGCACATAAAACAAGGCAACAAGCATGGTCTTGGCAGACTTATGACATCAGCTACAGTGTTTTTTCACTCTTCTCAATGAGACTCCTCTTGGCTCTTCCCATATAAATACACAGACTTGGTCATTTATCAAGATCTTCTCCAATTTTGTAAAGAGCACTGCTCTGCAAATTCCCCACCTGAATCAATAAAATATAGTTTTGCCTCCATCCTGGATTGATTTGCTGTGTATGCCATGAGTATTATTTATGTTTAGTCATTATCTTCTATGCTTTCACAAGTAATACCAATAGACCAGCTATCTACAAGGCACCAATTTTGCAGCTAAAAGGAGAAGAGCAATACTTGAGAAAGACAGAACAGAGTAAGTTGCTTGTAAGTGTGCATTCCACAACACCTTGGTAAACCTCTGTTATGTATTTTCCATTATAGCCTCCCTGTTAGTCTTAGCAGCCTGGTTCTTCTGCCAGATGTGTAGAGTATATTTGTATTTTCTCTTGATTCTGAGAGTGGATCTGGAAGGTCACCCCTTTATTTTGGTGTATCACCTCTTTTAGAGTAGGCTATTTGTTTTCATACATTTTCTCTCTCCCTTTTCATCCCCCCTAGTATATCTATATACCTATATTTTTGCACTGCCTGGAACAAACAAGATACATCAGAGGGAACTAGCCCATACCTAGAGACTCTCCTCTCCTGCTTCGCCATCCCACAAGCGAGAGAGGGGTTTCCATGTTACAGGGAGAGGGAAAAAATATGTTTTCCTGCCATAGGGTGTACTTTTCAGCGTCAACAATAAGTACTCTCTACTAAGAGAAATCCCTAAATTCATTGCTTCTACATACATTATTTTGCTCCTTATCACTCTCCATGAAATACACTAATATTATACATAACACATATAATATCAATACAACAAAAAAAAAAAATACCATAAAATAACTCATATGCCCTCCCAAGTTCCTCTAAACTCTACAATATAGTTACATGTTGGGCATCTAATAATATTTGATCTACCATAATTGGAAACATATTTTGTTCATATTGCTAATGATGGTATATGTTGTTAATCATTTATATTCAACTCTAACTTGGAAAGTGGCAAAAGAGGCTCATTAATGTTAGGATCCTCCTTAGAGTACAATTGATTACCTTTGTATAAGTAACTAAACACATAATTAAATCAGAAGTAATAAGTAACTAGAAATCAGAGACAACAAAGAATAGGAGATACGAGAAACAATACAATTTGTATTACACTCTTCTAGAAGAAAATACAATGAAGAAATCTCACTCTTCCCACACCTCTTGGGTGTATAGTAATTCTGCCTCAATAGTTCTCTCTCTCTTAATTACAACTAACAATCAACTCAATACCGAGTTGTTTCTTTTAGTGACAATCAACCCAATGGTTGTTGTTGCCTACTTCCAAGTGACAATCAAATCAACTGTTGTTGCCTACTCTGTCCATAGATCTTCTTGATCTTGCACCTTGTAGATCTTCTTGATCTTGCACCCTGCAGATCTAATTGATCTTGTTTACATTACAATACAGCTCCATGGGTCTCTTAAATAGATCCCAAACCAAACAATAATTAGAAACACAGACTCAAGACTAAAATTAGTTTTTACATGCAAACTAACTATTCATCTAAAATTAGAATAGTTATGGAATGCACAGATGACCGATGCTAGTCTCTATCTATCTGAAGATGACCGATGTCAGCCGATGCATAACTAATGTCGGCATATTTCAGTTCTTGCATGACTGATGTCGGCAAGTTCTAACCGACGTCAGTTACTATGTAACCCAACAACCTCCACATTTGCATCAGTGAAGCTTTTAGCTCCATAGCTTAACAATCTCCCACTTAGAGATAAACAGCTGCACCTATACCTATACCTGTACAACAACATCCTCTAATTTGTTTCTAGCTTGTTCTCCATCTTCAAGTTCAATCTTAAAGACCAACAAAAGTTGAATGAAGATTCAACTTCTCCTTTGTTCTTGGCTTTGTTAACATATCTGTAAGGTTCTTATCTGTATGGATCTTTTCTAGCTTCAATTGTCATCTTCTAATACTTGTCTAATGAAGTGGTACCTAAGTTGTATCTGTTTGATTCTTGAATGAAAAGCTGAATCCTTTGCCAAATGAATTGCTCTTTGACTATCACAATGCAATTTGCAACTCTCTTGCTCCTTTCCCAACTCTTCCATGAACCAAGTCATCCATATCATTTCCTTGCTAGCCTCTATGACTACAACAACCTTCTGTAACTCTGAAATCTAGCTAATTGCCCTTCCACCAATAATGAACACATATCTTGTAGTGCTTCTCCTGTCATCCAAGTCACCTGCCATATCTGAATCTACATACCCATGTAGAGAAGTGTTTGATCCTCTATAGAATAAATACCTATTATTAGTCCCTCTTACATATCTGAGAATCCACTGAACTACTTTTCAGTGCTTCTTTCCTAGATTGGCCATAAACTTGATGACAACTCCCATTGCTTGGGCAATATCAGGTCTAGTACATACCAAGTACTCAACCTCATCATGTGATTTAGGACACTATTTTTTGCTCAACTTGAACTATCCAGCCATAGGTGTGCTTACCAATTTTGCATCCTGCAAATTGAACCTCTCCACTACCTTATTCACATAATCCTCTTGAGACAAAATCAACCTATGATTTTTCTAGTCTCGAGATACTCATGCCAAGGATTTTTGCTCTTAAATCTTTCATGGCAAATCTCTGAGCTAATTTTACCTTTAGCTCAGTAATTTTTTGCATGTATGAACCTACAACAAGCATATCATCTACATACAGTAATATGATAATGTAGTTATCATTATCCAACTTGGTAAAATAAACACAATGGTCACATTGACATTGACTAAAGCCATGCTTTGTCATAAACCTATCAAACCTCAAATACCACTATCTTGTAGCTTGCTCAAGACCATATAACCTAGCCTTCTATCTCACATGTCCATTCTCTCTTTTCTTTAACCTATAAATCTATTCATATTTTAGTGCTTTCTTTTCGGCTGGCAACTCAACCAAATCCCACATTTGGTTCTTTTCCAAGGAATCAATTTCTTCATTCATGCCATGCTCTCACTATTTTCTAGATTCTACCTACATTGCCTCTTCAAAACTTCTTGGTTTTCCACCATCAGTGAGCAAAAAGTAGTTTAAAGAAGGGGAATTACAAATTTGAGGCTTACATACCCTTTTGGACCTTTTCATGGGCGTTTGAGACTCATTGACAGCTTACTGTCCACCCAAATTTCATTCTAATAGTGATTGATCTTAGTCATCTCTCAGTCTACACCTGATTGATGTCGGTTCCACCTGACTGACCTGACTGATGTCGGTTCTCATCTGACCGACATTAGTTTCTACCTGTTCGACATCACTGACTTTGGTCTCCATCAGACTGACATTGGTTCCTGCTTGATCGATGTCGGTTCTCACCTAACCAACGTCAGTATTTGTGTTTTCCTATGAGTGATGATTTTTACCTGCGAGCTCATTTTAGATCATAACTTTGTCCAAATAAACATTTTCCTTCTTAAAATTATTTAGCCTCTTGAGCTGATCACTGTCCATCACCTTCTCTTTGAAAATCAAGGCTTTTCATTTCTTAAATGTGTTAAAAATATCAGATTTCCACTTTATGCAATAAACCCATACCTTTCTTATAACATCATCATTGAAAAAAACATAATATTGTGATCTTCCAATAGAAGCTCCCTAAGTTGATCCCCACATGTCTGTGTGAACAAACTCTAACCTGTGCTTCTTCTTTGTTGACCCAGTTGTGAGAAACCTTACTTTCTCCTATTTTTCAAAAATACAATGCTCACAAAAATCTAGATCTATCAAATCTGAAAGCTTACTTTTTGACTTAAGAACATGCATTCCCTTCTCACTCATGTGACCAAGCCTACAAAGCCACATCTTTGCATCTACATCTAAAGTAGATAAAATAGAAGGAGAATTAGTAATATAAGTAGATAGATAAAGTGTACCTACTTTCTTACCTCTAGCTAAAATAAGTGCACCCTTGGAAACCTTCTAAAATTCTATTATGAGAGTTATTGTGAAACTCTCATCACCTAACTTTCTTACAGAAATTAGATTCCTCTTCAGGATGGGTACATGCATGACATCTTTCAACACCCATGTGTTGCCATTCTACATCTTCAGCGGCACTTTTCCTTTGCCAACAATTTGACAAGGCTCACCATCCCCTAAATAAATTTTTTCAAAGTCTCCATGGACATAATCATGGAAAAATTCTCTATTTGAGGTTGCATGGAAAGAAGCACTAGAGTCTAAAACCCATGATTCTACCTAACTATCCAAAGAAAACATAAGAGCATCCCATGCAACAATACCTGCATCATTTACTTCTTTATTACCTTCATGCTGATTTTCTTTCAACCAACAATCTTTCTTTGCATGTCCTTTCTTTCCACAATTCCAATAGGTGATACTTCCATTTTTAGATTTAGATCTACTGCCCATCTTTGACCTTGACTTTCCTTGCTTGCTCTTCTCTCTTTGCCATGCACTACTTTCAACACTTAAAGCATTCCCTGATGTTTCCCTTGTGTTTTTTTTGCAAATTTCTTTATTTAAGATTACACTAACAACATCATCGACTTTTAAGATATTTGAAGCAGATGCAGTATTACTAACTACCATTACCAAGCTATCCCAACTTTCAGGTAAAGAGCATAAGATTAAGAGAGCCATAATTTCATGATCAAAAACTATTTTGACTGAAATTAACTAATTTACAATTTCATGAAAATTATTAAGATGATTATATATCGATCCACCTTCTTGGATTTGCAAATTAAATAATTGCTTCATAAAAAATACCTTATTCAAAGTTGAGGGTTTTTCATATAAATTTGCCAAAGATTCCATTAACTCTACCATTGTCTTTGCCTGTGATAAGTTGAAAATCACAGACGATGCCAGGCTCAACTTTATAGATCCCAGAGCCTTTTTGTCAAGAACATTCCATTCTTCATCTTGCATATATGTGGGTTTACTTGAAACCCCACCCAACGGTAAGTACAAATCTTTCTGATATAGATAATCTTCTATCTGCATCCTCCATAATTTATAATTCTTGCCATTGAATTTTTCCATTCTTAGCTTAATTTCTTCTGCCATTGCTTTACTCCCACTCAAATAGAAACCCCTGTGAGTGACCCTGTAATCAACAAACACTAACACACTCTGCCACTTGTTAGTGAACCAGGCTCTGATACCAATTGTTAAGATCCTCCTTAGAGTACAATTGATTACCTTTGTATAAGCAACTAAACACATAATTAAATCAAAAGTAATAAGTAACTAGAAATTAGAGACAACAAATAATAGGAGATACAAGAAATAATATAATATGTATTACACTCTTTCAGAAGGAAATACAATGAACAAATCTCACTCTTCTCACACCTCTTGGGTGTATAGTAATTCTCCTTGAAGAGTTCTTTCTCTCTCAATTACAACCAACAATCAACTCAATACCGAGTTGTTGTTCCCTCCAGTGACAATCAACCCAATGGTTGTTGTTGCCTACTTCCAAGTGACAATCAACTCAACCATTGTTGCCTACTCTGTCCATAGATCTTCTTGATCTTGCACCCTGCAGATCTTCTTAATCTTGCACCCTGTAGATCTAATTGATCTTGATTACATTACAATATAACCCCATGGGTCTCTTAAATAGATCCCAAACCAAACAATAATTAGAAACACAGACCCAAGACTAAAATTAGTCTTTACATGCAAACTAACTATTTGTCTAAAATTAGAATAGTTTTGGAATGCATAGATGACTGATGCCAGTCTCTATCTGTCTGGAGATGACCAATGTTGGCTGATGCATAACCAATGTCGACAGATTTTAGTTCTTGCATGACCAATGTCGGTAGGTTCTGATCAATGTCGGTTACTGTGTAACCCAACAACCTCCACATTTGCATCAGTGAATCTTTTAGCTCGACAACTTAACAATTAATAGTGTCTTGTAACTACATAAGTGGAGAAACCACACTATTACCACTAGATGAAGCACCACCACCATTTGTTATACCCCATCTTGTCATTGATTTCACATCCCCAACATCATGTATAGATTTAATCTTCACACTGATAAATTTACACATAAGTGACTATGGTTGTCTATTAAGTGTGACCAACTTCTTGTCTCTTACAAAAATCTTACTAGACATTTGGTCACACATTAATTTAGAATTGCTTTCAATAACCACATTCTCTACATTCTGATCATAAAGAGTCATAAAACCATGATTAAGAGCTACATAGTACGAACCATTCAATTTATTACCATAATTTATTGGAGTAAAATTAAATGTTGTCACTTCTTTACTCAGACCATAAATAATATACAAATATTTCAAACATGCATTGCTAGTATCATATCAAACAACAATATGCAAGACATATATGTTGTCCTTAATCCTATATAAAAAAAGAAAACATTTAGAAAACATAAGCATTTTCAAGATTCATATAAACATTTGATGTTAATGAAAATAAGTTGACACACCCTAACCTAAACACTTTCACAGGGTTATACTTTGAGAATACGAGCAAATAAAAAATTAACAATGTACATCTTTACCATACATTGCATTAAGAGATTGCATATAAGGCTACAAATGAAAACTTTCAAATTCCAACTAGTAATATAGTATGTCACTATTTCCATTAGCAGCATGAAATTAAAGATTATAAACATCCATTCATATAAGCATTTAATGGAATAGTTATAACCAACCTCAACATGATTTGAGTCATACAAGATAGATGCAAGTTTAAAGACAAAACATGGTAAGATCCTAAAATCATTCCCAAATAAGCATACCATCAAGTTCAATCAATCATGAATACAATCAATGGGTTTCATGACCATTATATTATTAACTTAATAGAGTTATCAATAGAAACAAACACAAAAAATGTTTTGTAATCCCACAAGAATGACTAATACTGAGTACTAAGCTAAGAAAAACATAACATTGAGAGAAATATAGTACTAAGTTATCCACCACCTATGTCACTATTTCCATTAGCAACAAAAGTAAACATTATAAACATAAATTCATATAACCATTTAAGGGAATAACTAAGTAACAAAAGATAGATGCAAGTTTAAATACATAATAGGGTAAGATCCTCAAATGATTCCCAAATAAGCATACTGTTAGGTTCAAGCAGTCAAAAATAAAATCAATGGTTTTCCATGAGCCTTCTATTTTTAAATTAATTGAGTTATAAAGAAAAATGAACACAATAAGTGTTTTTCAAGTCCATAATAAATAATTATACATGCCTATCCTTCACATAAGCAAAATTACCATCGAAGAACTGAGTATTATGTTGACTACTTGAAGGAATTGATTATTAGTTATAACATAACCATTCATTCAACACATAATTTATTGAATGTTTATATAATTATATATGCTACATATAATTCATTAAATGCACAATTCATTCAATATCAGTTATTACTTCAAACATAACTCACATTACTATACTCTACCTCTTATAATAAGGCATTAACTATATTTTTAACTACTTGAACCCATGATGGTATGATTATTTGAGAATGATTTTAGGATCTTAACCTATTTTGTGCTTAAACATGCATATATCTTCTATTACCGTTAGAATATGTATTTCTCATGTTTTCTAGTATATTAGTTAGTTATTTCATCTTTTTATGAGTTTGTCTTATGTGAAAATTTATCCCAAATTAGTTAGTTAAGCTAGTTCTATATTTTACCTTACCTATTTATGCAAGAGAATTTATTTTTACTAGTATATCATATTTTTTGATAACACTTGATTCAATTTGCTTTGCAATCAATTGTCTACAATTTCATGTGTGATGTTCTTAGAGTTATCACTTATGAATCTTAGGTTGGAATGCTTGTTCTCCATTTCTAACATGGTACCAGAGCTTTGAGGTGTTTCCCCCATCCGTATTGCTACATTTTTCTTTAGAAATTTCTCTTGACGTTTCTTCTTCCCTTGTCATCCTCAACTTTTTTTCCCTCTGATTAATTTGGAATTTTTTTGAAGCTTTGAAGAAAGTGTGTGGTTTTACCCTTGAGGGAAGGCAGAGAGGAAGCATAGGATAGAGGTGTGTGTGGAGATTTGCTTGTGGTGTCATTCTTTAAAGGATTTTTAAATATTTTATTACTTTTGAAGCTTATATTGCTTCTGAAGCTTGACATTTCATTTAAAGATGTAGTTAAAGTGGTGTAAAATTTTGGCATTACAGTGAAAGGGAAGAGTTGTTAGACCTATTGCAATTAGGTGACTCTTTTATCTCATATTTATGTATCTAAGTCTACAAAGAGTGGCATTATGGAGAGGCACATTTTTCTATTTAGGTGCCTTTTTCTTCTTCATATCTACCTATCAAATTTGGTGCTTTATTTTTAGACCAGACGCTTTGAAGATATCTAAAGAGCAAACCAAGATCTGATGTATTGGAGGAGAAGATTTACATGCATGAAGAACAAAGAAGGCATTGACCAGTGGTTTTTTGGCATTATGATCTATAGGGAGGAGGTGTGGAGGAGCATGGAGTTGTTTTGACCTACACATTTTTCTCTCTATCAACATATTCTTCTCTTGATGGGCCTTGGATTTTGTTTCTTTATTTTTAGATCTACATTGTAAAGGTATCGTCTGCACTTTTGAACTAAGGCACTTTTGACTGGATTTTTGTTTTCTACATTAAACTTCTCTATTGATCATCCTCAGTCAAAATAAAGAGTAGACCTATGTTGGAGGAGAATTACATCTCTACAAAATCTTTATTTTATTTTAGATCTATTATTTAAAGATAAAGATATGAGATTTGTAAAGAATTTTCTAGGCCTACACTCTTTCTTTAAGGTGGTTCTTTAGTTTGGCATTGAAAAAGTCTTCTCTTGGTGCTTGGTGTTCCTTTTAGAGGGGCATGGATATGTTTTTGCATCTTTATGGATGGATTTGAGATAAAATACAATAATAAAACCATCTTTCTCTTCTTAAAACATTATCTTAATTTAATTTTTTGCTTTTATAAACTAAATTTTTGCCTCAAGAGGAGGCATAATTTTCTTGCAAAAGCATAGCAGTAACTAGAAGGATCATTTTTCACTTTGCTTAGCATTTTTGAGTCTATGGTTTAATTCTAGTTTTAATGAGTAGTTAGACAACTATATTATTTTCATATTTGGTCATAAAATTAGTTTGTAGTGTTTTTTTAACGTTTTGACCCATTTTAATGGAAATCATAATGCCTATAACTTTCAAACCATAACTCAGATTTGAGTTATATTTTTTTTAAAGTGCATGGTTTTCTATTATCTATCCATTTGTGTCATTAATTTTTAAAATTTCATTACTTATATAAAGTGCCAAATTGGGGGGTCCTTAATACAATCTTTTATGAGGTTGTCTCAGTGTTGATTTTGTATACCTTTTTGCATTATATCTAATATTTATTGATTAGTTATCATGGATTTTATTTATGGTATTGACCATTGCAAACCTTTAAATACACATAATTACCATACATGGAGACCTCGAATAGAAACAATCATAAAGCACAAAGGATTATGGTCCTTAATGAATGACACTCAACCATAGTGTGCATGTGAATTTAAAATTTTTTAGCACCAATGTAAGTTTGAAGAATGCATACATTTTATTGGGATTTATATGTGTGATAGTATTTTGTTTCATTTAGGTGTGTGTGATTCTCTATTTAAAATATGGGCTAAGCTAAAGGGTTTATTTGGGAAAGTGGATCACTTGAGAGTCATGTAGCTTGAAGTAGAACTTACTAAACTAAATCCAGATGACTTTGCCTCTATTGTAGACTACCTCATTGAGTTTAAGCATTTGTTAATATAGTTGAAGGAGAGTATATGAGATAAAAAAGATGAAGAGTGTGTGTAATTAAGTTTGTCTAAGTTGAGTGGCCCATTCTAAATCTTTGTTTCTACCTTTTTATCTAATTTGAAAATGCTAGATCTAGAGTTGTGTTATGAGAGACTTAATAAGGAGGAATCTAAATTGTGTACTAGAGTCTTCCACCTCTAAAAATTATTAGTATCATCACATCCTAAAAATAAGGGAAAAACTAAGGGTAAAAAGAAGAACAATCTTCCATCTCAAAATACACCTAAGCCCAACACTAATACATCTAAACCCAAACCATCTTCCAAATTCAAGAATATGTATAACTATCTTTCTTCTATTGTGGGGGGACTAGTCATGAAGAGTCTAAGTGTTTCAAGAAAATGCAAGCCTTAGAAGATGCCATTAGAAAACACAAGATTTCTATCTCCATTCTTTCTCCTTCTCATGAGCATGGCAAAGCACTTAATGTTGTTAGGAGATCACAATTACCTATTTTAGATAGTTGGGTTCTATATTCTGGTGCTTCACACCATTTATGACTTCTTCCAGGAAGTCCTTTGAATCTCTTGGTCTGAGTTCTACTTCCAACATTAAGGTTGGATATTCTTCATTTATTTCTATTAAGGTTAAGGGCGACATATATCTAGATGGTGGTCACATCAATGATGCATTATATGTTCTAGACAACAACACCAATTTACTCTCAATTTATCAGATTTGTCATTTTGGTCAGGGCAACACAGTAACTTTCACACCACAAGGTGCTTAGATTGAACTTTGTTAGAGTCACGCACACTTATTACACATGGTGTTGTTGATCATAGTTCTTTACTCTATTATTTTGAGGGTTTTTATGATACTCCTCTTATAGGGGCATGTTTAATTTCTCATGCAAATTCTGAAAGTAGGCTTTGGCATGAGATATTTAGACACCTAAACTATAGATATTTGAAGGAGTTGAACACTCTTAGTATGGTAGAGGGTATTTCTATAGTTTCATGTCTTGATGGAGTTTGCCCTAGTTGTGCATTAGGGAAATAACATCAGGATCCATTTCCTAAGGGTATGTCCATTTGAGCTTGTGCACAGTGATTTGGTCTTTCCTACTCCTTATTTCAATAGATTTAAGTATACACCTGCTTTAATTGATAATTTATTAAGGTGCACTTGGGTTTATTTACTCAAGTACAAAAGTGATGATTGTGCTCATTTCAAAGTCTTTAAGGCTTTGGTCAAGAAATAGTGTTTGAGTTGCATCAAGAATACTCATACAAATAATGGGGGGTAATACTTCAATTGAGATTTCTCTAATTTTTTGGCAATCCTTCATATTGTTCACCAACATTATATTACACATACTCCACAATAGAATGGCTTAGAAAAATAGAAGAATGAAACTCTAAAGGATATGGATAACTACATGATGCATTAGTGGGATTTACCTCCTATCTATTGGGTAGAGGTAGATAATTATGCAAACTATATTCAGAATTGTACACCAACTCAAGCACTTGAGCATATGAATCCAAAGGAGGCTTGGTCTAGAACTAATCTTGATATCTAATTTTTTTGAGTCTTTGGGAGCCTTACTTGGGTATTTATACCAAATAATAAAAGAAAAACATTAGACAAGAAGAGAAAACCTTTGATTTTTGTAGGGTATTGCAAGGACATGAGAGCTTATCATCTTTTAGATCTTGATACTCATGATGTTCATTTTCTAACACATGTATAGTTTGATGATAATTTCACATTTCATACCTTTTCATCTTATTTCATTCCTTCTTCTTATTTTGATGGTTCACCTCCTCTCGAGGATTCATTCATTAAGGACCTAGTTTAGGATATTCTTGAGGAGGTTATAAAAGATGAGGATCCTATTCACATTGATGTTACCACTATGTCTAAGTGGGCTCATACTATAGTTTTTAAGGTAACACCATTCATATAGGATCTTCTACCTGCTCAACATCATCATGCACATTCTATGGGTACTAGACTTTTGTGTTAGGCATTCTCTATGGATCCATGATATTTTTCACAGGCTTATGGGATACAGGAGTGGGTTGATGCAATGACATATGAGTATTGTTCATTAACAAAGAATCACACTTGGGATTTGTTCACTCTTCCTAAGGAAATAAAGTTGGTTAGATGTAATTGGATTTACCATACCAAGTATATAAATAATGGGTCCATTGATAAGTATAAAACATGTCTTGTTGCAAAGGCATTCTTGTAGGTCAAAGGTATTGACTACTTTGAGACTTTTACACCCATTGCCAAAATAGATTTCATTCACCTTCTACTTTCTCTTGTTGTATCATAGGGTTGGCTAGTATATCAAATGGACAATAATAGTGATTTATTTTATGAATACTTACACGAGTAAATATTTATGGAGTAGCTTGTTGGGTTTGTTTATGATTCTTCTCTTGTTTTCAACATATAAAGTCTTTTTACAGCCTCAAACTGACCCCTTGAGCCTGGTATGAGAAGATGGATTCATTTCTTCTCTCCATTGGCTTTGTTCACTACCACTTCAATCCCATAGTGTTTATTTAGCATATGGGAAGGACATTAATATATTGGTCTTGTATGTTGATGATCTATTTCTCATAAGCAACTCCTCATCTCAGATTTAGACTATTCAACAAGCACTTTCAACATAGTTCAACATGATAGATTGTGGTCTTTTTATTTATTTCTTAGTTTATAGATTTCATAGTTAAATACAAGGATTTATTTGAGTTAGTAAAAGTACACACTTGATCTTCTTCAAATTTTTCGCATGGTTGATTATAAGCTAGGTCCTTCTCCTTTTCAGTCTAGACTAATTATCATTACCTCCTGTTCCACTCCACTTTATGATCTTACAATATATAGGCAAATGGTTGGGATTATTATGTATTTAACCCATACTCACCTTGACATTTCATTTACATTTGGGATTATATCCAAGTTTACACATGACCCTCATGACAATCACTGGTAGGTTACCAAGAGGATTCTATGATATATATGGGGCACTACTCATTTTATATTACACTACACTAGGGGTTCTACTCAGTTGGTTAGGTAAAATGATTCATATTGGGCAAGTTTTCTTGATGATAGGCATTCCACTTATGGCTACATATTTTATATTGGTTCTTCACCTATTACTTGATTATGCAAGAAGCAGTAGGCTATTGCATTTTCATCTATAGAAATTAAGTATAGGGTAGTAGTTACAACAAGTCAATAGATTCTTTGGTTTCATCAGTTATTGAAAGAATTTGGCTTCATGCAGGATTCACCCATTGTACTTTGGTGTGACAACCATAATGGAACTCATATGTATTGTAACCTAATTGAGCATCAACATACCAAGCACATTTATGTACTTATTCACTTAATTTATCAGCACATTCAGGATGGAGTTCTTAGTTTGGAGTACATTTTAACTCAACAACAAGTTGTAGACATCTTCATGAAGCCTTTTGCATCACCTTGTTTTCTTTAGTTATGTGACATTCTTGGGGTTTTATAAGTTTTCCTTGGGGGGTGTTTGTGAGGACATATTCCTTATTCATTTCATGGATACATATTGTACATGATTACCTTATTAGGCCTAGTTACCAGGACTCATAATGTGGATATGCCACTATTTCTTTTTTGGCTATTGTTAGCCCTTAGTTTCACTTAGGGGATGTTAGAGTATTTATTTCATGTATCTATCATGTTTTATAGTGTATTATCTAGTTATTTCATCCTTTTTTGAGTTTGTCTTATGTGAGGATTTATCCCACATTGGCTAGTTAGGCTAGTTCTATGTTTTGCCTTGCCTATTTATGTAAGAGTTTTTATTTGTACTAGCATAACATATTTATGAATAACACTTGATTTGATTTGATTTACAATCAATTGTCTATAGTTTCATGTGTGATGTTCTTGAAGTTATCACTACTGAATCTTGGGTTGGAATGCTTGTTTGCCATTCCTAACAATTACTAAGCTCATGTTGATGATGGTTATAACTATAATTAATTGTATTTACACAATAGAGGTCAAATTTATAAACATTCAAATTCTTTTACAATGTAAAGCTAGAATACAAAGGTATAGAGTTCAAATTCATTTATATGTAGCATATCCAATAATTATTATGTGTTGAATTAATGTGTTCATTAAATTTTATGTATCATATCATAATTACATAAAATATTCAATAAACTATGCATTATATGAATGATTATGCCTTAATTAAACATTAATTCCTTTAAACAATTAACAATAAAATCAACATAAAACAAATCCAAATATATTACGTAATTTAAACCAATATGTCCTTCTAAGATGTTGAGCTGATATCATGCTTAAATGTTGGGGATTTAATAATGTAGACAATGCAATTCATTGTTGCTAACCAACTTATAAATTAAAATGTCTCCTTGGGAATGCTCCTACAGTTCACGATTTTGGAATTGGGTTATGGAGAACATGCTCTTGCACAAGTAGAAAAGGAATGAAAAATGAGAATCGGTATTCTCTTTGAACAGGGTAAATGTGTGCAAATAACAAGTCAAAGTTTAATAGGTATTGGAATTTTATTTTTCAACTAACATTCGACTTAACCCCTAATGTTTGCCTTAACCATTATTATTTGCCTTAATTGTTATTATTTTCCTTAGCCATTATTGTTTGCCTTAACATGTTGTTAATGAAAATTACCCTAGCCACAAGTGCTAGACTTTGACCAATTTAGTGGGGCTTGTGAACACGTTAGCAAAAAATGTGGATGCTCCTGCCAGTTAAGGAAATCTACACCAATTACACCTATTCTATGAAAGAAAATTAATGTATTGAGAATATTGGAGGGAATTCCTTGGATATTTCCATCCACCATGAGAAAATAATTGGTGAGGTGATGGATTTTAACATGCTCTTCATCATATTGTTGGGTAGCTTGGATATTATTTGTCAAATATATGCATGCATTCCATAGATAGTAGCTTATTTTCCATCATTTTAGCTTCTAATCTTTCGTCAAAAAATATCTTTGAGTTGTGAAATGTGTCACATGATCTCTGGATTTATGTGTGTTTTCAGGACTTACCATGGGAAGTAATTACTCCACTTAAGCCACTTACTTATCTATTATTTCTATCACTTGAGCACTAGTACTAGAGCCATCATTATGGCTCAAAATTTTTGCTATGTGCATCTTCAATCTACCAATAGTGTTTAACATTGTGGGTTTGAAACCCTTCAGTGAAGTGATAAGAGAGAATAGTTTGGAAGTGAATAAGAGAAGTTGGATAGAGTGTTTGTTGGTTGAAGTGGCATGATATATCATATGAATATGAAGTAAGAGAGGGTAGATTTTATCTCATAGGAAGTGGTACGATGTTGTGTGTATCTATCGATCAATAATATACAAATACAACACTAAATAAGGCTTTAAGACAAATGTGAGAGGAAGTAAAAAAGGAAAAAAATTACAATCCTTCACCTTTAGTAATTCAAAGGCAATGGTGTGAGATGGTTGAAAAAATAAAAACAAATTCTTTTTATAATTGAAAATTTACCTCCAAACTATTAGGAGCTTGAAATTTTATCATATCTTTGTAAGATGGAAAAGTGGTTTTATTTCAAAAATGTATTACATTAAACCATAAATAATGTATAAATTGATAATAAAAATATATTTAATTGTAATAAAATAATAATATAAAATAATTGTAATTGATAAATAGAGGGTTATATAAAGAATATTGATTTTTTTTAAATTGTACATTTTTTATGCTCAAATCATGTGTAAATGGGTTTAAGAACCAAGACAGACATAACGTACAAAATTTAGAAGAAACTAATAACTTAAAAAAATTGATTAAGGGTGAAATGTCAGGCTCTTGGCATGGTGAGAAGTGGACTAGGATGCTCTTAACAGGACCAAGTTCGAATTGGAACACTCCTAAAAACTATCCTTTTATGAAATAAAATTGACAAATTTAACCCTCTACTCCTGGGATATAAAAACCTTGATTTGTTTCTTAGAACTCAAAGTGCATCACCCTTAAATCTTTATCCTTCTTTGAAACCTTGATTAGCTCACAAAACCTTGCCATAACCTAAAAAAATAGTATGATCAATATAGGGCCTATTTCAATAACATATGTCCTTGGAAAAGTTTAAAACCAACATTATGCAATTCAACAAGAAATCATGTGAAACTAGCATTGATCCTTATATCAATATTCACTACATAAAGAATTATCAATTACGTAATATGAATACTCCAAAGGAAATTTTACTTTTAAATTCAAATGCTAGACTTTTAATTATCATTCTTGACCTTTTCTAAGAACTCTTCCTTTCATTCACTTTCTCCTGCATTCCTATATACATGATAATGTACTTGTGTACATATATATGAACTTACTAGATTCAAATTATGATCATATTGATGCCTCATACCAACACATAAAGGGTAGGAAAGACAAAAAAGAAGCACAAACCCTAGGGAAAATAAATAAAAGGGCCAAGGGGACCCACAAGAAGAAGGAACTAAGAGGAGTGTATTGTTATTCTCTTGGCACAAATTCTAAAAACAAAAAAAAATAAGGTAAGGAAAGCTAAGGAGAGAGAGAAACAAGAGGAAGGGAAGGAAAATAGGGCCTAGAACACATGAAACACATTCCAATGAGATCCTATTATAATCTAGGATCACACCACAATCAAATGCGATCCCACCAATGGATCCAAAATATTTATGTAGCATATCTCCCCATGTAGACAAATGTGAACTCAAAGACATTGCATAAAGACTCAACTCTTGCTAATAATAAGGACAAAAATTCACCACTTGTACTAGTATATTCAACTACACATGGTCTGTATAGGTCTAACCCAAGGTGCAAATGAGATATCATTGAGGTACTCATGAAGAGAAAGTGGCATGGTGAAAAATATTACTAGATATAAAGACTAGATCAAACTATAACTCTTCATCCTACATAATCAATCAATCATTACCAAAACATTAATCATGTATAAATCATCATCCCATAAACATAACTCCATTAAACACAAAAAAATTACAAATTACACAATGTTATACCTATAATAGATGCACATAACCACACTTATTTCATAATCAAAGTACAATTATGATCATAAGTTTCCTTGCACCTTGCACTATAAAAACATGAAGAACATAGTTACAACTAGTTATGTGTTGAACTATTACACAAATCCAACATGAACCTATATAACTACTATGAAATCTTCATCACTTCAACCTTGCCACCTATATCAATTTCTAGGAATTTCCAAATAAGGGGCCCCTAGGGGTATTTATAGGTATTATGAAACCCCTTGGTCTTGTTAGTTGACAAGATTATATTCTTTGATTCCTTATAGATACCTCGAGGATGTCTAGTTATGATTAAGTTATCACACACTCCAAGCATCTAGATTTTTATCCCATGTTCTTCCTTACTTGTCTCAACCTTGATCTATCTACAACTCTTCACAAGTTAATGACATGTCTAGTGTTCCCCAAAATTTGACACATGGATTTTTTGGATAACCTTATTAAATTTGTGTATTTTATCATTTGTAAGTCAGTTATTCTTATTTAAACTTAGTCTCTTGAATAAGACTTAATCTTTAGTTAGTTTCATTATGGTTGCTTTCAATCCCAATTTCTATAAATTTCTCCAGAAGGTGAGAAAATGTCTGCCTAAGTCATCACTGAAAAACCCATTTTCCCATCTTCTTAAGAAGATAAAAAAATAAGTGTTTGGGTTCACTTCCAAGCCAACTCAAGTTCTCCAAGTAACTTTACTTATCAAATGATAAGTAAGTAGTCATCACCAACCCAAGAAACACCAACCAGTTCAAATTGGAATTGTGAAACAACTTCACTTCTCATCAAAACTTAAGTAAAGTAGTTTTGTAAATCTGTAGAGCACTAACTAGAGAAAACTAGGTTTTTTAAGTTACTTTACTTACTCAAAGTCACAAGTAAAAGTAATAAGGGTTCACAATTATAAAGTACTCACATGTCAAAACCAAATCAATATTACAAAGTTACTTGACTTCAAAGGCCAAATTAAGCAAAGTAGTCCATGAAACATGACAAAAAGCTAAGTTCTTGCATGGCATCCCTCACACGTGTCACCTATTTATAATACATGCAAGGGTTAATATAAATATTGAAAATTACACCCCATTTCTTACTTGGCTTTCAAGTTGTTTGACCAATTTATTTCCCCTGTGAATCTCAAACAATACCATTTGAGCCTTTGGAGCAATTTTTGAATAATTCCTTCACAACCCGTTTGTAGTAGAGGTATGTAGATCATTTTACCTTTGATTTCATGACTCCTTCTTGGGTTTTCTATCTCATTTTTTCTCTTATAATTTTTCATTTTTTGCTTCAAGGGTTTTTTTTGTCATTTTCTTGTTTCTCTTGCAATTGTTTGTCTTTTCTTCATGCACTAATGTTGTAAACCTTATAATAATCCTTAGAAACACTTGGCATGAGAAAAACCTAAAATAAAATCTCAAGAACATTGAATTCTTCCTGATAGATGCCTTAGGATTTAACCTACCACATTTTTCTTAAGTTTTTCACAACTTCTTTCTTCCCAGAGTTCCAATCCCTAGTAGCTTATCCTAAGAAACCCGAAGCTCACAAAAGACTTTCCCTGATCGAGTTCTCAAAAACCTACTTGCCTAGGGTTTTGATTACTCACTACTTCTGATTCATCAGGTTTTCCAACCCAAGTTACTTGATCACTCAAACCTGAGTAACTATCTTGAAAAAAATCATAGTTGCCAATGTTTATTACTTTCTTGGAGTTTCTAACACTGAAGACTTAAGACTTGCAGAATTACTAGACCTTCCCAGATTTTTGACACTCCTTCAATTAGAACAAGCTAACTAAAGTTTTCAAAGATTATCACTTTATAAAAGTACCTTATAACCTAAATCTTGATAATATGTGTTACTTAAGAAAGTAACTTAACTTAGTTGTTCAAACATTTCCAAATTAGCATGAGAAATTACTGAGCTCTCTAAAGCATTCACCAAGTCTTTCAAGTATCAATCACAATAAATGTTAAGATCAAAAGAAGAAGAAACTAAATTATAAGTACAAGAAGAAATAACTCTCATTGAATAAGTTCTTGAGCTATCACTAGAGGAAATACTAGGGACAAGTAGGAAAGATGGGAAAAAGCAAAAAAAGTTGTGAAATCACAAGAACCAAAGATGAAGTATGAGTACAAGGGGTATCCCATTGAGTCTAGTACTGTGACCAAAGTGTCAAAAATCAGTGACACAAATATGGGGCATGTGTCTATAACTAAGTTATTGGAGAGATCCAAGGCTATCACCAAGACCACTCATTAAAGAAATGACCAATAGTGAAATCCTGCAAACTGCAACTTTCCCAAGTTTGGCACAACTACTTGAGTTTTTCTTGAAATGTTCCAAGTATTATGAATCTCTCACTAGAACAATGAAAAACACTTTAGGCAATGTGGTAATCAAGCTTGATGTTCAATACTTTGACTATTATTTGAAGAATCCAATGAGGTCTAAAGTAATAGATATATCAATGGAGAAATCCAAGAATCTCTATGAAAGACAAACTTTAGAGTGTATCAAGATAATGAACACTAACTATATAAATAAATTAAATCAGAACTTGAGGTTCCCAAAATAGATAGTAAGTTCTGACTTTATTCAATAGATGGATGATATAACCTAGTTATTATGTAGAATAAATGGAGAGAAGAATGTAAAGTGCTTTTCAACTTGGATGTATGCATACACTAGGGTCACTGATGTCAATAGGAGTTCTAAAATGATTGAGTGGTCAAGGATGATAAGTGACAACATTGACTAGCATCTGAATGATGTTTTACAAACTCTAGATTTCAAGATGACTTCATACTTAGTAAATGCAATAGCATCAAGTGGAGCCTTTAATAGATTGACTACAAAAAGGATGTTGGCATCAGAACCCATCTATGAATATTACCCTTAATTGGTTATTTCATAAAATTTCAAGCATTATAAGAGGGTAAATGATGGATTCTTTTATGAAGTCCTCTGTAAGTTGAATGTTTCTTTAAAGCCCAAGAGAGTGTTTGATGCACCTTGGGAAGTAGTTTCCCATTTTTGATGCATCTTCATTCAATTACTTAATTTCACATACACTAGAGTTTTTGGTTTCTTAGGCATACCAGACAAGTTTCCAAGATATCCTACTAACAAATGGATTCTCATGGAGTTGTGTAGGTAGCTGGTAGAATTACATGACCTATAGTCAAAGGTTCATCATTTCTTAGTTAGTTTTTCCATTATATTGGTAACTATCATTGTGCACGAATATAAAAAGGAAAGAATGTATAAATGGAGATGTGCCATAGCTACAATCAAACCCACTTTGAAGGTAGAACAAATTTTTATTGTAGAGGCATAGCTCAAAATATAGTTTCTATTGAGTATATGCATATTCTTGCACTTGAAGACTTTTGGATTGATTATAGGGATGAGTTTGAATTAAGAAAAAGAGACACAAGTGATTGACTATTGAGCACATTTATTCTTTCAATTTAACAACAATTCTTGAGAAGATTAGATCTTTTGATTTAGCAATAATTCTTGAGGACATGGAAAATGATGGAATAGTAACCAGTGATGCTTATCATGTAATAGGAGGAGATAATGCTCCATTTCTAAAGATTATTTTTGGTAAGAATCAAGTTAAAACTATTACTGAGAGAACTTCTTTGGTCCTTGCCATGAATTCCACATGGATTCTAAATAAGGGATATTGCATGAAGGAGTTAATGACCAAAACTACTTGAGTAAGTTAGAAGTGAAAAGTGTTTCAAGGAAAAAGTAGTCAAGTGCCTAATAATAAATTGAAGTTGAAGAAGAATGTTGATGACACCTACTATGTGGTGAAGATAAGGAACCAATTCATCCATCTATCACTACAACCCCTCTGGTCTCTTCCATACATACTTTTCCTCTTATCATTCCTACTTCTACTACACCTACCATAGATCCATCAACACTCATGCCACATCCAAAATCTCATAGCATCAAGCCTCTAGAGAAACCCATTCAGAAGAAGATTGATGTTCCTCCTCCTCCTCCTCCATCTTCTCCACCTACTGCTCCACCTCCTTCAAATGATCAACCCACCACTAAAAAAGAGCTAGGACATGTAACTACTAAAAAAATGACCCCATCTTAGGAGGTATCACAAGAAAATCAAAAGGAAATAGTTGAATTAGAGAAAGCAAAAAAGGCAGAGGCAACAAAGGAAAAGGAAAAAGAAAAATAGAGAGAGAAAGATAAAGATAAGGAGAAAGAAAAAGAAAATGATGAGCAAGCAGTTTCTAATGTAGTTCAAGATGTTTCAGGTGTACAAAAAATTCCTTCTCAGGAATTAGTAGTTAGAAACAATCAATAGTAAATAGTTTTACATTCAACTACTTCAACAAGCACAAACTTATCATCATGTTTAGCATTGCAAATAGTTCCTAAACCAAGAGAAGTGATAAATTTTGAGGAAATTGACTTGTAACTACTAAAGAGTCTTGATCATAAAGGAAAGAAGCCCATGAGTGATAAAGTGACTTCCAATCTAGTAATTGAACCTTCAAGGCAGAAATTTGTAGAGATATTAGTTCCTCCATAGGGCAAAAATAAAGATGAAATCATTGAGCAAGATCTAACAATTAAAAAGATATCCCTTGGAGAAGTTACTACAAAGGGATTGAAATATGACATTCAGACCTTGATCAAGACTCTATTTCAAAACCTTGATGAAGAGAAAGCTAAAAAAGCTAAATTGAAAGAATGAATTTCAAATTTTTGTGAAATAATTACCAAGGTGGCAAGATCTAATCCAAAATAATCATTACTTTTAGGAGGTATATTTGATCAATAAATAATAACAGAGGTAGAGGAGATTGGGGACAAGGCCATATATATTGATGAATGGATAGAAAAGATGTTACAAACTACTCAAAAATGGTTTCCCAAGGTCTTAGGTACTCTAGCTAACATTGAAAAAAAATTGGCACAAATAAAGATAGTAACGAAGGAGATAAAAAAATGAGAATGGAATCTTTGAATTGTAACAAGAAAGTCTTCAAAAAATAAACACTTTGAGTGAGAATTTTTTTATTGAAGAATAGATTGTTCCTGAAGGGTCAGTAAAGAAGGCAAAACAAGAGGAACATCTCATATCTTTCTGTATGTGTATTCTTGGGGCAATGCTTGAAGAGATGAAGACTTTAGAAGAAGATGATCATAATGAGAAAGTGGATCTGGAGGATTGAATCTTTGGTCTCACTAAGGTTTGGTATAAGAAAACTGTAATGACATGTGAGCAATTGACACAACAATTCAAATAATTGATTGAAGAGGCCTCAACTCCTTTCACAACAAAATATATAAAGGACTTAATTAAAAGTCAACAAGAGGTCAAGAGGTTGGAACCCCATCTTGAGAGAGTAAAAGATTATTATAGGAAGCTGGAAAGAGAACTATGGAGATATGAAATCAAAAGGTAATCACTTACTAAATTAGATGATTTAGAAATCTAGTTCATGTTGTCCCAACATATTAAATATAGAAAAAAGTGCAGATATGAAGTCCACGACTTGGAATGATTGTTATTGCTTCTCTTCTCAACAACTTCTTTCTTCTTTCATTTTATCCAAGTAATGTGTTTGGAGTAACTTTGTTATAAGTAATTACCGTATAAGTAAAGTCATTTAGTGATGTTACTTGTCAAGGTAAACTACTTTATAAAATGTAAGACTCAAGTAACTTGGTTGCATGCCATTACTTGATGTTATTTTGTAAAAGTAAATTAATTGAACAAGCTTTGTGTTGCATGCAAATAAATTATTTTTTATTCAAACAATGAAACTGACAAGTGCTACATGTCATCGGTCATTGCATGCCACATAGGATAAATTATAGAAGGATGTTGCTCAACGATTTAAGTTTTTATCACAACACATAGGAATTTAAATAATTTTATCCTAATTGATTTTGACATCTAAATTTAATAAATAATAGTGAAGGTCTATGTGCCAAGTGATGATAATTTTTAGAAAATAATTACAACTGAAGCACGCGAGTTTAAGCAATTTAAAACTTTATGTTTAGATTTCTGAGTTTTTATTTTGTATGAAATTGGTTCAAAGTGAATAAGAAGGAAGTTGATTTATGTGGAACTTTGCATCTAAGGAGATCATTTGGTATATTTGTAAAATTAAAATGGTAAACTTTTTGTTATCTTTAAATTTGAATATGATTTCTAATATTTCTTAATCATTTGTTGAAAGGATTATCATCTCTTGAATGATTATTTACTTGTATGGATTCAATAAGCTCTGTCAAACTAATTATTATGAAGTGCACCTTCTTTCATCTCACATATTCTAGTCTTTTCATTCTATATCTCCCCAATCTTCTTTACACATTCTCTAAACAAGTGCTTATTTGCTAAAAAATCACTTTGTTATGATTCATGAACTTTGTGATTAAAGTAATACCCTAAAATAAGATAACTTGTGTATATCTTGTGGATAAATGGTGAATAACTAAAATTGTGAATAGTTAGAAGTAGATAGACATAAGCATACAGGAGCTTCACCATTAAATGAAGGGGATTTAATCCTATGACTGACTAAGTAATTTTACAACCTATAAAATATTTAGCCAATAGTTTTTAGTGACTTCATTGGGGATATACGAACTTAACTCCCAGAACTAAAATTAGATTACTCACACAAGTCAAGATAGGCGCAGTTTAACATTCTATACTCTAGAATCTCAAGTTTTATTAACTGATGTTTGAGACATTTCATGCAAATAATGGTGCATTTGTCTATTTAAAATGCATCCTTTATGAATTTAATTGGACTGATTAAAAATATACATGTTGGTTTTCTTGAGTTACTACATGTCCCAATGCATCATTATATGAAACATTTTATTTTACACTCTATTTTTCCTGACTTTATGAAGCATGTTAAGTAACCACCTCTCAGGACTTTGCTTATAAAACTGAATTAATCTCAAAATAAATCCTTATAAAATCTTAGGTGTTTCAATCTAGCCAATCGACCTTTCACTAGAGCAAGAAGAGCTTAGGGCCAAACCATGACTTCTTTAAACTTTAAGAACAGTTTAATTTTAGCTTTCCTATCCAAGACAGGACAAGAAGAGCAAGTATTTTACTTGTGAGACAAGTACAAACTCTTATAAATTAGTTGAAACATAAATCTTTAGAAATAATTCAACTTGAAAACCCTTAATTTCATATTCCTTGAAGAATGACATTACCACTACTTATTCCTTGGGGGGCAGTGATTGGCCTATTGAATTTGAACCTTCCTCTCCATGACTTGCCAAAGGGCTTAATAAATATTTTTTCAATGTTCACAGGTGATGGAAAACAAAGTCAAAATGAGCACCTAATTACCTTCTTCATAGCTTGTGGAGTAATTAGTGTTGAGCATGAAGATGTCTCAGTTAGACTCTTTATTGAGACCTTGCACGACTTAGATGCAAAATGGTTTTACCATTTGGATCCTTGAAATATAGTTAGTTAGGCCACTATGTGTGAGAAATTTGAAAATAGATTTAAAGCTGTAAAGGATTCACATATATTGCTCACCCAACTAACTCAACTCATAAAAGAACCACATGAATACATGTGGGATTTCATTGCCAAGTTTAATAGATTACTATATAAAATCCCTCAAGCTACTCTGACCACTAGAGATAATCAAAATTTCTTCTTTATCAATGCTTAATTACCTGAGGTTAGCTATTAGTTTTGTAAATCACATTTGAATGATTTAGCAATAGCTCAAAATCTTACTACAGAGGTTGAAGATGACTTGATAATGGTAAAAAGATCAAGAAAATAAATTCTAAGGGTGATTCTTCTACTTTAAGCACATCACAAACCATTGATCTCCTGTTACAAAAGTTGGATAATGATTTGATACAAGTCAAAAGGCAATCACTCAACGTACTCATGTTGCTCCTACTAGGAATGCACTTACACAAAATTTTAATAATAAGAATAAGAACCACATTGTTGGTCCTACATAAAGACTAGCAATTGAAGATGCTCCCAAAAATCACGTTAATATGAATGAATAAAGTTAGATGGCTGATGATACTCATAAAAGTTTTGTTGATTAAAATTACTTTATAGCTCCTATTGGTGACTCCAACATAGGCTACATTGAATATCAATCAGAAAGTCATTATGAAGAAGTGTTTGAAGAAGATCATAGTAACTCTTTTTCAATGTTTACAAGATCATGAACTCAGCAAGTTGGTGAGAAATATTCCAAGGAACAAGGGAAAGAGAAAGAAGACTCTAGATCAAATGTAAGCATTCTTAAAATAGGTAGTCCTCTACCTTCTCTAGTTCTAAAAGATAAGTATTTAGCTTCCTCTTCTCAAACTCATAAGCTAGTTATTCATACTTCTAAAGCCAATATTACTTTGTCTACATCCATCCCTTCTTTTGAAATAATTGATCACATAAAGAAAACTAAAATTCAAATGTCAGAAGTCGAATACTTGAGGTCTTATCTAGACCAATTGAATAGACTAGTCAAGTATGTTCAAAGTAAAGGATCAAATAATACAACCAATGCCTTTAAAGGTATATTTCCTACTCTCAAATAGGTTTCTACCTATAACAATGATGCAACTAATTTTCCCACATCTACTTTTACATCTGAAAGGATAAAGCCATTCTATATGTCTCTCTTGATCAATGGGTTCAAGTTGGGCAATTATATCCTAGATTTTGGAGCCTTGGATAATGTTATGCCAGCTAAAGTAGTTGATGCCCTTGGCCTCACTTTAACTAATACAATGAGGAGATGTTAATCAATGGATAGACAAGTTCCCTTGATTGAACAAATCAAAGATACCCAAGTTATCCTAACAACTTTCCTAGATAAAAAGCTCAAAATGAAAATTCTAGTTGTAGATATTCCTATTTCCTATGAAATGTTATTAAGTAAAAACATTTGCAAAGATATGGGTGGAGAAGTTAATATGGATTGGTCACGTGCTCACATTCTAATGAAAAGAGTAAATCAAAAAATTGAGCTTGAAAATAAGTCTAAGTATACACTTTCCAAATCTAATGATCCAAGATCACATATTATTTTTGAACAATCAAATCATGGAGTTTATTACCTTGAATTAGGAAAGGAAATTCAAGAACCAAAGACATAAGAAGAAGAAGAAGAGAAAATATGGATGTTAAAATTTGATGGAAGCTATTATTTTCTTGGTTCAGGTGTTGGATTTTTATTGGTATCTTTGAATGGTAAAATATTTTCTTACTCCTACAAACTCATGTTTGAAAATACTAACAACATAGTAGAGTATGAGGCATTGTTGTTAGGACTTGAACAAGAAAAGGAAAAAGGAGTGATACTTATTAAAGCACAAGGAGATGTTGAGTTAATAATGAGACAAATTCAAGGACAATACCAGGTGAAGAAATATAAGTTAAGGCACTATCGTGATCTAGTTCTAAGTGCAACACTTGATTTTGTTGTGTTCTCAATCTATTTTGTTCCTCATAATCAGAACTCTAGAGTTAATTCTCTTGTAGTTACCATAGCTTTTCTCAGGATAGATAATCCACCCACACTTTTTCAAGAAGGTGACTATAGAGTAAAAATCTTTTTCCATCCAAAATTTCTAGATAATGTCAATTAGTGGCAAGTTTTCAATGATGACAAGCAGATATCTATATGTCTTGAGCATCAAAATAACTTTGAGAAGCTATACTTTGAAGGAAGCAGTTCACTTCCACACCAAACAACAAAAGGTAACATTGACCTATAACTTAATGATAGTGAAGATGTTATTCAATTGAAGGGAAATACAATCCTTAAAGGGTTAGTTTCTTTATAATAAATATTTGATAAGCACGATCATTTTCTAGAGAAAAAGAAAGAATATGGTGATAGTTCATCTCCATAAGTATAACAAGTTAGTATAGGTATTGAAAAAGAGCTCAAGATAGTCAACATTGGTAAATTTTGTTCCCAATAGGAAAGATAAGCATTCATTAAGCTTATTATGAAGTATATTGATGTATTTACTTGGTCTTACAAAGACTTGAAGACTTTTCATCTAGATGAGGTGTAGCATTACATTCCATTTCAGCCAGAAGTGAAGCATTTTAGGGAAAAACTTTGAAATCATAATCCCACAATTTTAGGTACTATCTTTGCTTAAATACAAAAGATTCTTAATGCCAAGATCATCTATCTTATTCATCATTCAACATGTTTAGCTAAAATTATTCTAGCAAGGAAGAAAAATGGAGAAATGCATTTGTGTGTTGATTTCCATAATTTGAATGAAGCTTCTCTAAAAGATAATTATCTATTGCCTATTATGGATTTCACCTTGTAAGTAGTTATAGGCTCAAATATGTTTTCCATGTTAGATGGATTTTCAGGGTATAATCAGATAAAAGTGGTTGAAAAATATCAATACAAGACAACTTTCACAATGCCATGGGGGATATTTGCCTACCAAAAGATGCCCTTTAGGATGATTAATGTTGGAGTGACTTTTCAATGAGTAATGGATCTAGCATTTGCACATCTGAAGAACAAGAGGTAATCATATGGCTGATTTGGAAGAGGTTCTCATCCAGTACAAGAAACATGGGATCTCTTTGAATCCCAAGAAATCAATATTTATCATGACTGAAGGGAAGCTTCTTAGTCACAGATTGTCAAAGTAGGGAATGAAGATTTTTCCAAAAAGGGTAAAATGTATTCAAAGTTTACCTATGCCTACCTCAAATAATAGAATACATTCTTTCTTTGGTAAAGTCAACTTCCATAGAAGATTCATTCTTGACTTTACTGAGTTGACTCACCATATTTTTGACATGATAAAAAATAAACAAGGCTTCAAATGGAATGTTGAAGGTAAGTTGGCATTTAAAAGGATTAAATCAGCTATAGCTCAAGCTCTAGTGTTGGCTTCCCCAAATTTTAATAAAGATTTCATTTTTTATTGCTACTCTTCTAAACATAAAATGTCATCCACACTTCTACAAAATAATGATGAAGGTATTGAATCCTCTATAGCTTTCATGAGCTAGCCATTGAAAAGATATGAGCTGAAGTATTCATAGATGGAAAAACATGTCTTCACTGTAGTCAAATCATGCAAAGTATTTAGGTACTACATTTTGTCTTCACATACTATAGTCTATGTACCTAACACTATAGTCAAATCCATTCTAACATAGCAATAGTTGGGATTATTGAGAGGCACCTGGGTAGTTAAGGTGCAAGATTTTGATCTTGATATCAAACCAATGAAGCTAGTAAGAGGAAGATACTTGTGCCAATTGATGATAGAGAAAAAACTTGATGACATAAATACAATGGTACCTTCACTCCAAGTTGAATTAGATGAAGATTTGCTTATGGTGATTTTTATTGATCTTGTTGATGTATGGTACAATAAGATTGCTTACTTTCTGACTTATAGAGAATGTCTAATTGATCTTACATGTAAGGAAAAGTGGACCATCAAGTTGAAGTCAAAGGATTGTGTCTTTTAGACTAATGGTTTATATAAAAGAGGAATTAATGGTGTTTTCTTTCGTTGTGTGGACAAAAAACAACAACTGAGACTTCTAGAGTATTTTCATGACAAAGCCTATGGGGGTCACTTCTTAGCATGATTTATAGCACATATAATCATATGAGCAAGGTACTATTGGCCTAATATTTTCTAAGATACTTTGGATTGAGTTGATAAGTGTCAAGCATGTCAACATATTATGGGACATCTAAAGTTACCAGCATTGCCTCTAAAACCAGTCATTATTGATGAACCATTCTGCTAGTGGGGCATAGATTTTATTGGTATGTTGAATCCTTTTTTAAGTGCTGGACATTGCTCTATGTTAACTATAATTTATTACTTCAACAAGTGGGTAGAAGCCATTCCTATCAAGCATGCCACTTCTAAATTTGTATGCAATTTTATCAAGGAAAACATTATAGTGAGGTTTGGTGTCCCACACAAGATAGTAACAGATAATGTAGCTAACTTTTCTTTAGTAAAACTAACTTATGTTGCTCATATGGAATATATCTAGTTCATGCTTCAAATCACTATCCTCAAGAGAATGGTTGAGCCGAATCAAGTAATAAGAACTTGATGATAACCATTCACAAGCTGGTTGTTGGAAATATTGTCATTGATGTCAAAGGTCTAGTATTATTGGTGATAAAGGCACCATTGCATTTAATGTTGTTTATCTTGGCTAATGTGAGTTAATATTTATTTAATATTAACGAATATATTTTTGGTTGCATATGAGACAAAAGAAGGGCCCATAGAGAAGTTGAAGAGCCATGGGGTAAAGACAAAAGAAGAATGGGATGCATTTTCCCATGAAGAGTCATCTTGGGGAATTCCAAGAGTCACCAAGTGAAGACAAAAGAGTAAGGGTGAAATTTCTCATGAAGGGACACTTTAAGGAATACAAAAAGTCACCAAGATGAGGACAAAAGATGGAAGGACATTTTTGGTCATGAAGGGTCACCACATGACTTTTCAAATGCTTGAATATGAAGGGCCATCCAAGATTGACACCATTTTCTATGAGGATTGAAGGGTCACAAAGGGGGAAGGCCAAAGGTCATTTGGAAAGCTATAAATAAAGGCTTGAGAAGCCATTTGTAATATGGAAGATAGAGGTTGATTTGATATTGTAATATCTAGCTTAGAAGAGAAATATGAGAGATGAATATGTTTTGTATTTGTTATATCTAGCTTAGAAGAGCAAAGGTGAGAGTGAAGAAAGAGATGTTGTATTGATCTTATCATTTGTTTAGATAGAAACATTGAGAGATAGGTGTGTGGTATACACAAAGGGGTTGGTGCTCCTGTGGGTTGGTGCTCATGAATAGTAGCTAGGTTGGTGCTCAACAAAGGGGTGTGGTGCTCCTGTGGGTTGATGCTCATGAATAGTAGCTAAGTTGGTCTCGACAAAGGGGTATGGTGCTCCTACAAGCTTAGATTGTGAATATTGTTTGGGTTTGTTCTCATTCATATAATTGAGATTGTTTTCCTATGATTTTTCTCACATTGGGTTTCCACATTATATCTGATGTCTCTCTCTATCTTGTGTGGTGTTTATATTTTGAGTTTTATTGCATATCTTGAATGTTTGATTAAGTGAAATTTGGTTAAAATAAAATTTTATAAGATATATGATATACTAATTCACCCCCCTCTTAGTATATCCCATGCTTAAAAATTGGTATCAGAGCAGGTTCCTTTTTGAAAAGTTTTACAGCTTGAAGGTAGATCGGAAAAACACGATGGCTAGGTCATATGAAGGATTTTATAAAAATAGGGAACCTTTGTTTGATGGAACAAATTATGCTTTTTGGAGCATGAAAATGAAGGTTTATTTGATGGCCCTTGGATTCGGCATATGGAAAGCAGTGGTGGAGGAATATGAAGAGCCACAAACATCTACAATTACTCTAGCAAAACAGAAGGCAAGTGAATGTAATGCTAAAGCTTTAAATGCTATTTTATGTGGTATATGTGAATCTAAATTTGTTAAAGTTATGCAATGTAAATTTGCTCATGAAACTTGGGTAAAACTTGAGAATATTTACAAAGGTGATGGAAAGGTTCAATAAGCTAAGCTGTAGACTTTTAGAAGGTAGTTTGAAAGTTTGAAGATGGAAAAAGAAGATATAGCAAGTTATCTTTTATGAGTTGATCAAATTGTAAATCATATTCAAGGTCTTGGAGAAATGTTGGATGAGTCAACAGTGGTGCAAAAGGTTTTGAGATCTCTACCAATGAGATATGATGCAAAGGTTTTGGAAATTGAGGAGATGAAGAATTTAGCCAAGCTAAAGATGGATGAGCTTCATGGTATTCTCACGGCATATGAGATGCAGATAAAACAAGATAAACCCTCAAAGAGAGAAGTTGCTTTCAAGACATCAAAAAAAGAGAAAGTTAAGATTCAAGAATCAAGTGATAGTTCCAGTGATGACGAAGATGACAACGGAGCACTTTTCATTTTCAAGCCAAAAAGAGGAATAGGTAAATATCAAGGAAAATTACCTTTTAAATGTTTTAATTATGGAAAGATTGGACATTTTTTAGCTAGATGCCCAGATAAGGTTAATGATGATGAAGAAGAAAAGCCTACATATAAGAATAATTTCAAAGGCAAATCTAAGAAGGGATTCAAGAAGAAGAGCCTATATTCTAAAGATCCTAGCTCAAGCAAAGATAGTGGAGTCAACGATTCAGAAGAAGAAGAGATTCTATTCATGGCCATACATGAAGATGATCAAGAAGAAGAAGAGGAGGAAGATAAAGTGAATATGGAAGGAGAGCTCATTTGTGCCTTAGAAGAGTTAGAAGCTATTCAGAAGAAGAATCAAAGATTAAATCACCAAATCGAGAAAAATGAACAAGAGTCAAAGGAAATGATTGAAGATCTACAAGCACACTTTGAAGAAGCCAAGAAGAATGAAGAAGATCTCACAACATAGTTGGAAATAACAAGAAAATATTGTGAAAGGTATGTTATTGAAATTGCCTCTTTAAAAGAACATATTAAGAAAGCAGTTAGTGATTCAAAATTTGAAGATAGCACTAACATGCTGAATAAGATATTGGAAAGTCAAAAAGCAAATTTAGATAAGATAGGGATCAAATTTGAAAAGAAAAAGAGCTATGCTGAAGCTCTTACACAAGAGGAAACAAAAATGAGAGAAGTGAAGAATACAGAGGACATTCCAAACAGAGAAGGCTAGAAGGAATAAAGCTACAAAAGGTAATTAGGTCAGAGATATACAGACATGTCTTATTTTTATGGCTATTGTTTTTATTGTAATGGATATGGTCACAAAAAATTAGAATGTAGAAAAAGAGCTAACAATTTCAGAAATAAAGAGAAGGAAAGTCAAGTAGAGTCAAGCAGAAGCCACAACTCTTTTACTCCTCTATCAAGCTTTGATGAAGAGACCATAATATGCTAGAAATAAAGAGAAGGAAAGTCAAGTAGAGTCAAGTAGAAGCCACAACTCTTTTACTCCTCTATCAAGCTTTGATGAAGAGACCATAATATGCTACAAGTGCAACAATTTCGAACACATAGCTCAATATTGTAGAAGTGTGTTTGAGTCAGTCAAGAAGGATCAAAGCTTCAAAGATCCATTCATCAAAAAGAAGGATCATAGTCTCAAAGCTCCATTCATCAGGGAGAAGGTTCAGACATGTTCATGGCAGAAAAAACATGAAGATTTTATGATGGTTCAGACAGCCCTGCACGTAAGAGGTAAAGATCAGCCATGGTTAATTGATAGCAGATGTTCAAGGCATATGATAGGAGATAAAAGCAAATTCATATCTCTAAAGAATATCAATGGTGGTACAATGAGATTCAAAGATAAAACCACTGCCAAGATAGCTAGAAAAGGTACTTTGAGTTTGGATTATGGTAGAACTAAGACTAAGAATGTTCTATATGTAAAAGGTCTTAAGCATAATCTATTGAGTGTTAGTCAAATATGTGATCAAGGATATACATTAAAGTTTCATAAATAAGGTTGTGAGATTAGAATAAAAGATTCAAATGAGTTGATTGCAGATGCTCAAAGGATAGGGAACAATGTGTATATATTATCAAATATCTTCTCAAAGGCATGATCAAAGGATACATTCAAAGATCGACGAGAAGAGTTGGGAGTAATTTCTATTACTTCCTACCATTGACATTCAACATCAATTGAGGGGGAGCTAAGTGTTAGCTCTAGGTAGGCCCTTTGCCATTGATGTCAAAGAGGGAGAATATTAGGTACAAGTATAGGTGTAGAAAATAGGTACAAGGAATCGGTACAAGTTGCTATAGTAAGGGGGAGTTACTGTATGTTTTTAGATGATAGTATGTGCAGGTGACAGGATGTGGCAATTTCAGGATTGAGGTTGCCATCAATGACAAAGGGGGAGATTGTTGGAAATATTGTCATTAATGTCAAAGGTCTAGGATTATTGGTGATAAAGGCCCCATTGCATTTAATATTTTTTATCTTGGCTAATGTGAGTTAATATTTATTTAATATTAATGAATATATTTTTGGTTGCATATGAGACAAAAGAAGGGCCCATGGAGAAGTCGAAGAACCATGGGGTAAAGACAAAAGAAGGATGGGATGCATTTTCCCATGAAGAGTCATCTTGGGAAATTCCAAGAGTCACCAAGTGAAGATAAAAGAGTAAGGGCACAATTTCTCATGAAGGGACACTTTAAGGAATATGAAAAGTCACCAAGATGAGGACAAAAGATGGAAGGACGTTTTTGGTCATGAAAGGTCACCACATGACTTTTCAAATGCTTAAATATGAAGGGCCATCCAAGATTGGCACCATTTTCTATGAGGATTGAAGGGTCACAAAGGGGGAAGGCCAAAGTTCATTTGGAAAGCTATAAATAAAGGCTTGAGAAGCCATTTGTAATATGGAAGATAGAGGTTGATTTGATATTGTAATATCTATCTTAGAAGAGCAATTGTGAGAGATGAATATGTTTTGTATTTGTTATATCTAGCTTAGAAGAGCAAAGGTGAGAGAGAGGAAAGAGATATTGTATTGATCTATCACGAATAGTAGCTGGGTTGGTGCTCGACAAAGGGGTATGGTGCTCCTGCAAGCTTGTCTTGCGAGTATTGTTTGGGTTTGTGCTCATTCATATACTTGAGATTGTTCTCCGTGGTTTTTCTCACATTGGGTTTCCATGTTATATCTGGTGTCTCTCTTTATCTTGTGTGGTGTTTATTATTTGAGTTTTATTACATATCTTGAATGTTTGGTTAAGTGAAATTTGGTTAAAGGAAAGTTTTATAAGATATATGATATACTGATTCACCCCCCTCTCAGTATATCTCGTGCTTAACACTAGTGAATGATAATCAACATACCTAGCATAAGAAGTTGTTTGATGCACTATGGGCTGATAGAATCACTCTAAAGAAAGCCATTAGTATGTCACATTTTTAGTTGTTATATGGAATAGACGTTGAGATACCAATCACCATAGAGTTTCTTGATTTGCAATTATCTAAAGCTATTGAAGATATAACTTACCAAGATCCACTAAATAAGAAGATTATGTTTTTCATTGAACTATAAGAGGTTTGTACTTAAGTTGTTGATCAGTTGAGTGATCATTAGATGAAAGTGAAGAAGATATTTGATAAGAAGGCTCAAGAAAGATAGTTTGAAGTTGGTGACTTCGACCTTCTATGGGATAAGCAAAATGAACAAAAAAGGAAGCATCACAAGTTTGACTCATTATGGAAAGGGTCTTTCACTATAAATAAGATTGTTGGAAGAGATAGCTTCATCCTAACTTATCAGGATGGAAGTGAATTGCTACTACCTTATAATGGGCAGCAGTTGAATCTCTACAAGAATTAAGTAGTAGGGTAACACCTTTATGTATATAAATAAGTCCTCAGTCCATTTTTTGTTAAATTATTTTAATTTTTCTATTTTTTTGGTTGTTTTTTAGTTTTTTATGATTGAGTTTTTACATGAATTTATACCCAATAGATAAGACTCAAAATCAAAGATACTGATATCTCATCCTTGTTTCTTTCTTTCTGATAGAAACAAAGATGTCCCCATTCAGAACTAGCTGGTGTCCCTCAAAATTTCACACATGGAATTTTGGGATACCCTTATTAAATTTTTATCTTTTGTCTTTTATAAGTCAGTTATTCGTATTGAAACTCAGTCTCCTAAACAATACTTAGTCTTTAGTTATTTTCTTTATGGTTGCTTTCAATCCCAATTGCTGCAAATTGCTCCAAAAGGTGAGAAAATGTCTACCCGAGTCATCACTGAAAAACCCATTTTCCCAAGAAAATTAAAAAACTAAGTGTTTGGGTTCACTTATAGGCCAAATTGAGTTCTCCAAGTAAATTTACTTATTAAATGAGAAGTAAGTAATCATCGTAATCCCAAGCAACACCACCCAATTCAAACCAAAATTGTGAAATAACTTTACTTCTCATCAAAAGTTAAACAAAGTAGTTTTGTAAACCTATACAGCACTAACTAGAGAAAACTAGGGTTTTGAAGTTACTTTACTTACTCAAAGTCACAAGTAAGAGAAATAAGGATTTGTAATTCTGAAGTACTCACAAGTCAAGACCAAATCAGGATTACAAAGTTACTTGACTTCAAAGGCCAAATTAAGCAAAGTAGTTTGTGAAACCTAATAAAAAGCTAAGTGCTTGCATGACATCCCTCACATGTGTCACTTATTTGTCATAAATATAAGGGTTAATATAAATATTGAAATTATACATCATTTCTTACTTGGCTTTCAAGTTGTTTGACCAATTTGTTGCACCTATGAATCTTGAACAATGCCATTTGAGCCTCTAGAGCAATTTTTGAATAATTCCTTCATAACCCATTTATAGTTGAGGTATGTATATCATTTTCCCTTTGATTTCATGACTTCTTCTTTGGTTTTTGTCTCATTTCTTCTCTTATAAGTTTTCAATTTTTGCCTCGAAGGCTTTTCTCTCATTTTCTTGTTTTTCTTACAATTGCTTATCTTTTTTGCATGAATTGATGTTGTAAACCTTGTAAAAATCATTAAAAACACTTGACATGATAAAACCCTAAAACAAGATCTCAAGAACATTTAATTCTTCCTATAATATGCCCTAGGATTTGACTTATCACATATTTTCTAAGTTTTTCACAACTTCTTGCTTCCTAGAGTTCCAAACCCCATTAGCTTATCCTAAAAAACCCAAAGCTCACAAAAGACTTTGCCTACTCAGGTTCTCAAACTCCTACTTGTCTAGGGTTTTGATTAATCACTACTTATACTTCATCAAGTTTTCCAACCTAAGTTACTTGATCATGCAAACTCAAGTAACTATCTTGAAAAAACCTATAGTTGTCAATGCTTATTACTTACTCAGAGTTTCTAACACTAAAGACTTAAGACTTACAAAATTACTAGACCTTCCCAAATTTTTGACACTCCACTTAGAACAAGTTACCTAGAGTTTTCAAATCTTATCACTTGTTAAAAGTACCTTATAACCTAAAGCTCACTAATAAGTGTTACCTAATACAATAATCTAACTTAGTTGTTCAAACATTTCCAAATTAGCAAGAGTAATTACTGAGCTCTCAAAAGCATTCAGCAAGTCTTTGAGGTATCAATCATAAAAAATGTTAGGATTAAAAGAAGAATCAATGAAAGTAGAAGTACAAGAATTAGTCACTCTCATTGAATAAGTTCATGAGCTAGCACAAGAGGAAATACCAGGGCCAAGTACGAAGGGTAAGATAAAAGCAAAGAAGGTTGTGAAATCCTAGGAAACAAAGATGAAGTATGAGTACGAGGGGTACCCCATTGAGTCCAATATTGTATCCAAAGTGTCAAAAATTATTGACATAAATATGGGTCATGTGTCCATAACTATGTTATTGGAGAAATCCAAGGCTATCACTAAGACTCCACTCATGCAAACAATGACCAACAGTGAAATATTGCAAACTGTAGCTTTCACATGTCCTACACAACTACCTAAGTTTGTCCTTGAATGTGCCAAGTAATATGACTCTCTCATTAGAATAGTGAAATACACTTTAGGCAATGTGGTAATTATGATTGATGTTCAATACTTTGACTATTATTTGAAGATTATAGTAAGGCTTAAAATAATAGATTTATCAATAAAGAAAACCAAGAATCTGTGGGAAAGACAAACTTCACAGTGTATCAAGGTAATGAACACTAAATATCTAAATAAAGTAAATTAACCCTCAAAGTTCCCAAAATAGATAGTAAGGTCTGAATTTATTCAAGAAGTGGATGATATCACTCAGTTATTATGCATAATAAATTGAGAGAATAATGTTAAGTGATTTTCAACCTGAATGTATGTATACATTAGGGTCATTGATGTCAATAGGAGTTCTGTGATGATTGATTTGTCAAAGATGATAAGTGATAACATTGACCAGTAACGAAATAATATTTTACAAACTCTAGATTTCAAGATGACTTCATACTTGTATATACAACATCATCAACTGGAACCTTTTCCAGATTGACTTCAAAAAGGACATTGGAGTTAGAACCCATATATGAATATTACCCCCAATTGGTTCTTTCAAAATACTTCAAGCATTATAAGAGTGTAAATGATGGATTCTTTATGAAGTCCTCTATATGTTGAATGTTTTTCTAAATCCCAAAAGAGTGTTTGATGCACCTTACGAAGTAGTTTTCCATTTTGGATGCATCTTCATTCAATTCCTCAATTTCACATACATAAGATTTGGTGGTTTCTCAAGCACACCAATCAAGTTTCCAAGATATCCTACTGACAGATGTATTTTCATGGAGTTGTGTAGGCAGCTAGTAGGATTACATGACCTACTATCAAAAGTTCATCATTCCTCAGTTAGTTTTCCCATTATTATTGGTAACTATCACTATGAAAGCATCTACAAAGCAAATAATGTGCAAATAGAGATGTATCACAACTACAATCAAACCCACTTTGAAGTTATAGTAAATATTGATTGTAGAGGCATAGCTTAAAATATAGTTTTTCTTGAGTATGTGCATATTCTTGTACTTGAAGAATTTTGGATTGATTGTAGGGATGAGTTTGAATTAAGAAAAAGAGACAATAGTGATTGACTGTTGAGCACATTTGTTCTTTTGATTTAGCAGTAATTCCTGAGGACATGAAAAATGATGGAATAGTAACTAATGATGCTTATCATGCAGTAGGAGGAGATAATGCTCCAATTTCAGAGATTATTCTTGATAAGAATCAAGTTGAAACTATTACTAAGAGAACTTCTTTGGTATAGATAAAGACAGTAATGAAGGAGATAGAAAATGAGAATGGAATCTTCAAATTGCAATAAGAAAGTCTTCAAAGAATAAACACTTTGAGTGAGAAAGTTTTGATTGAAGAATAGAATGTTCCTGAAGGGTTAGTAAAGAAGGTGAAATAAGAGGAACATCTCATATATTTATTCATGCATATTCTTGTGGCAGTGCTTAAAGAGATGAAGACTTTAGAAGAAGATGCTCGCAATGAGAAAGTGGATCTGGAGGATTGCTTCTTTAGTCTCACTAAGGTTTAGTTTGAGAAAAATCCAAGGATGTTTGAGTAGTGGCATCAATAATTCAAAAAATTGATTGAAGAGTCCTCAACTCCTTTCACAACAAAATATATAAAGGAGTTAATCAACAGTCAACAAGAGGTCAAGATATTGGAACCCCATATTCAGAGAGTGAAAGCTTATTATAGGAAGCTAGAAAGAGAGCTACTAAAATATGAAATCAAAAGCCAATCACTTGCCAAATAAGATGATTCAACAATCTAGTTTACGATATCCCAACATATCAAATATAGAGAAAAATGCAGATCTAAAGTCCATGACTTGGAATGATTATTATTGCTCCTCTTCTCGACAACTTCTTCTTTCTTCTTCCATTTTCTTGTATTTTCTTCAAGTAATGTGTTTGAAGTAACTTTTTTATAAGTAATTACTTTGTAAATAAAGTCATTTAGTGAAGTTATTTGTCAAGGTAAATAACTTTGTAAAATGTAAGACTCAAGTAACTTGGTTACACACCATTACTTTAAGTTATTTATTAAAATCAAATTACTTGAGCAAGCTTTGTGTAGCATGCAAAGAGATTATTTTTGATTCAAACAGTGAAACCAACAAGTGCTACATGTCATCGAATATTACATGCCACATAGGAACATTTTTAGGTGGATACTACTCAATGCTTTTAGTTTTTAGCACATCACATGGGAATTTAAGGAGTTGTCTCCTAATTGATTTTGAAATTTGAATTAGTATAAATAACAGTGAAGGCTTGTGTGCAAGGAATGATAATTTTTGGAAAGCAATTGTAATTGAAGCAAGAGAGTTTAAGAAATCTAAAACTTTGTGTTTAGATTTTTGAGTTTTTCTTTTGTATGAAATTGGTTCAAAGTGAATAAGAAGGAAGTTGATTTTTGTGGAACTTTGCATCTAAAGAGATCATTTGGTGCATTTATGAAGATTAAAATGGTAAAATTTGTATTATCTTTAAATCTGAATATGATTTCCAATCTTAATCATTTTCTAAAAGGATTATCATCTCTTGAATGTTTATTTAGTTGTACAGATTCAATAAGCTCTGTAAAGCTATTTATTGTGAAGTGCACCTTCTTTCTTCTCATATAATCTAGTCTTTTCATTCTATATCTCCCCGATCATCTTTACACACTCTCTGAAACAACTGATTACTTACTACAAAATCACTTTGTTATGGTTCATGAACTATGTGATTAAAGTAATACCCCAAAATAAGATGACTTGTGCATATCATGTGGATAAATGGCGAGTAATTGAAATTGTGAATAGTTAGAAGTAGATAGACATAAGCATGCAAGAGCTTCACATTTAAATGAAGAGAATTTAATCCCATGGCTGCCTAGGTACTTCACTAGCATAAAAAATATCTAGCCAACAATGTCTACTTGTGTGTCATTGATTTGTTGCCCTCGACCATGGGAATCTATCTTCATTAAAATAGTCATAGTTCATTTTATTTAGGCTTGTTTCAGCTTTAAATAAATCTTTCACTTATGTCCTTCTATGCACATGACCAATTGTATGAGTCTCGTACATCTCACTTGTACATGTGTCATTTGGCCCTTTGTATGAGAAAAGACTTGGTGCCTTTTTTTGGGGCCAACATCTATTCAATATTACTTTTCATTCAATAGTGCAAGCTCAATTTGGGATTTATTCATTGATATTTCCTATGTTTACCACTATTTAATAAATATATTATAATGTTTACAAAATTTGATACTAGGAAGAGATAAAATGGAAATTTTAAGTCTTATCCTTTCATCCCAAGTGCAATTGTGAATTCAGTCTAATGCTTTATAGCTAAGATAAAGGATAAAAAACTGTTAGTTTCTTATATTTACACTTCTTTTCCTCTAATTGAGGTTATATTGAAAACTAATGGGACTGAAGTTCCCTGGCCCCAAAACACCTTACATTTTTACTATTTTAGAGCCCCATGATGTAGGTGATAAAATTTATGTTTCCAAATTAAGATGGTTATGTCTCTTTCCTTGTTGACAAACTTCCCTTAAATGTTTATTTTGAGTTGTATGTTTTGACCTTTTATGATGTTTTTAATATATACTATTTTTTGTTATTTGAGTTTTTCAAACTTTGCCTAAAATATTTTATGATTCAATATTTTTACTATGTTTTGTTATAGTTGGTTAAACATTGAGCTATGTATCAATAATAACAACTGGGTTGGGGTGCTTGCCCACCTGTAAATGGAAAGAAATTGTGTATCTGATTCTGGGCTCCTTTAAGACATGTTTGGCATCCTTGGTTTATAAGATAGGTCCAACATTGAGCAAGGGCATATATATTTGGGGATGAAGTAGACTCAACCATATAATGTTAGCACCAAAATGTTATTTTTTTAACAGTTTGGTTGAAAGTGGTGCAAAATACCAAATATCAATCTATGTGATTGACATTAATAACATGGAATCCACCATTTCATGTGCTACACATGAAAAATCTTATTCTACTTATGTTCATTCTGGATTGTGTTTAAATCTACTTATTTATCACATCGATGATATTTTATCTACCATCAATTGTTTTATCATAAATGCAATGAATTGTAGGGGTTACATTTAAAAACATATGAAACATGGTCCACCATTAAGTTCTTTACAAATATATATTTTAAATGTTCCTTATTTTGATTTGTTTTTCCATCAACTATTTTTTAGGCATCCAAAAATCAAATTTGAATATGTTACAAGCTTTCTAAAGGGTTTTGACCTATAACATCAAAAGTAAAGTTGAAAAATCAGTCATACAGAAAGTAAAATCTAGATTTTAAATGTCACAACTAAAATGTTATTTTTTTTAAAATGACAAAAGAAGGGATATTTCATTAAATAGTTGTTTTATGACGAATTGGTAGGGTGTCATGTATTGGGAATCTTTGATTGGTTGGAGATGATAATGATAGTTGGATTTAGGATTTCGAAAGATTTTTATGATCATGTAAATCTTAAGTATATTTAATACATGGTGAGTTGGTGAAAAATATGTCAATAGCCAAGTAGTGGTGTTGAAAACCCAATTCTAACTTCCCATTCTTTCAACAAAGTAGGGATTACGTGTGAGCTTGAAAAGTCATATAGTGCTCTCTTTACTAGTGTATCTTCTAGAGGATTTCATTGGACTTCTCTAAAAATTCAAATTTACCATAGTCATCTGGCATTGGTCTCACAAGGTGGTGGAACCATGCCAAATTCATGCCTTCAAGTCTTTGTTTTCAAATTTTTGATTCCTTGGGTAAGAGACTCAAACCCTATATATTATGTTTTGAATTCATTTCTAATCTTTGTGAATTATAATAAGGGGTCATGCTTGTATTATTGTAATGTTTTCATAATGGAGCTTTCATATCATGATTTATTTTTGGAATCATGGTTATAATATTGAAAATTTAGTCAAATATTTCATTTCCTTTTTGGTTTACAAAGTCTTTGTGTTATTATCTCTTTTAAATGGCTAACTAATCAAACTCTTTGGTAGATTTTAGAGCTAGTGTACCCACTTGCCTTGATACTCAACTATTCTACAAAAATTTTTGTCTATAATTATCAGATTTGTCCCATAGTAAAAAATAAATCATATTTTTCAAAGGTAAGACCATCTTCTTCTCTTGAATCATAGTGTTAAAACATTTAATTTTAAGGTTTTAATAAATTTGAATAATAATTTCCTTTTCTTATAATAAAATGCTTAAAAATTTATCATCATTTTGATATATGTGTTTGATTAGAAGTGAAGCACCACCTGCACAAGCATGATTTGTGTTTTTCCTTGTGGATGTCATCATGGTTAGCAGAATATCATTTATTTTGGTCTTGATTTACTATCTTGGAATCCCTTATACCTATATTATTTCTCTATTTGCCATTAAAATCCCAAAAGCCATCAATGTACAATTGCTTAATTTCACATGAATAGTGCTCTCGATGTATTAGTGTGGTCTATTTTAATATTAAAATCCCTCTTGCTTACAGATTCTGAGTTACGAGGCACAATTCCATAAATACTTGTAATGGAAACTAATAAGCATGTAGATTTTCACTTGAATTTTTTTGGTGAGTTGAATACATAGATATTTTACCTTTTACTCCTCTTGACATTATTATTTTCTTTTTTTCTCTAATATTTCCATGTAGAGTTTCTAGGTTGACATATTATAGTCTGTTAAAAGTTTCTTTTGTTAATACAATTCTTGTTTATTTTGAGAGCTAGAGATATTAACATGCAAAGTAAAATTTCAATATAATAGAACCTTTGGGTTTTATTTCAAACCCTGGCAGTTCAAAAACATTTGTTTTAAATATTTCCATGTAATGGAAACATGGGAAATCACCTTTTCAGTATGGTGGGCATTTTGTTATTTACCTTCAATGTTTCAATAATTTTTCTTAAAGGTGGTTTTAACTTGGCTATCCTAATTTGAGTGGATAAAAGAAAGGTTTAATTTATTTGATATTGATTTTAAAAAAAAATCAATGAGATTTTGATATAATGGGAAGTGTAGAGTTGGTAGTTTAATCATGGTAAATGAAATTAATATTTTACAAGAGAATTTTTTATTGAATGTGTTTAAAGATGGTATCTTTTAGATGTTTATTTAATGATTAGTATTAAAATATTTTATTTTTTTGAAAATATATTTTTCAAAATTATAATATGAGGGTAATAGTTATCTTTTATGTATAGGGTATTTGTTGAGTAAGTTATCTCAATGATGTCTTACCATGATAAAATATGGAAGGTAGATTCAATTAAGATTATGTAGGTAGAAGATTTCACATCTATTTAGAAACTTTTTGATTATTTTACTATGATTTTGCATTATAAATTGGCTCATGAAATATCTTAAGTAAAGGTTCTAGTTTCTTTAAAAATTTCATGGGTGGTGTTTTTAGTAGTGTGGTTTTGGTTTTAGTGTTTAATTGGTTGTGAACGGCTCTTATTTGTAGATATCACTCATTTTTAGAATAATAGTAGCTTGTAGGGAATAATTTCCATATATGTTGATCATTTGGTGAGAGATGGGAATCACTTTAGTTGTTTTACTTTTAAGTTGTGCTTTGGTATGTTGCAAAAAAGGTGTTTTAGATATTTTAGATAGGGATTCCTAATTAATTTTTTTGGCAATGGTATTGATATAGTTTCTTTCATTTCAATTTCTTTCATCTAATTATTTTTGTAGAGTCATTTTTCACTAAGAAATGGAATGATATTCTTTAGAAATCAGACTTGAAGTTCAGTTTGATTAGGCATCAACTTGTTGAAATGAAAATATTCAATATTAGTCTCAATGTATCAATTAAATAGTCAACTTAATCAAGGAAAAAAATTATATAACACTTATTTATTTTATAATTTTATATTTATTTTAATTTTTCATTGAATAAGTATAAATTGTGAGAAAATGGCTTCCATTGATCATTCTAAGAAAGATAAAAGACAACTATCACTTGCTGATGAATTTTGTATCCCTCAAAATTCTAATCAACAATTTCATTCCCAAAATGAAGTTTTTGATGTTCATCTACATGAATAAATATACAAATCAGATGGAGAAAAAAAAATTAGAAGATGAACAAACAAAGAAACATAAAATAACATTCAAGTCCAAATAAAAAATAAGATTTCTATGAGCTTATGTTGTAAAAGACTGCAATGGTGTTGAAAGGATAAAACGTTCTTGGTGTGTAAAATATAAGAGATAAACTGTAGTAATACCCTTTAATTCATATTGTTCATCTCAAAGCATATTGTTTTTGAATTTATTACCAACATATTATGGTCTTATCAACAAATATCTCTACTTTCATACAAAATTAGTTTTAGAGTTAGTATAAAAAATAATTCTAGAGTCATATATATAATTTTGGAGTCCTTATTTTTAGTGATGCATGTACTTAATTTACGCTTGTCAATTGAAGTATAACTATTTGTCACTAAAGTGTTGAATGAATAAATACCCTTCAATTCAAAACTAAAGTCATCCTTTCAAATTATATCATTAGAAGTATCTAATCTTAGAATAAATATACGTTTATTTCTCTCAAATGTCATTTTAAAAGAAAAAACAAGACACAAATATTTTTAGGTTTTGACAGATAAAAATGTTTATTTCAGATTTTGCATTAAAATTGGATCATGACCAACACAAAAATTGACACTAGAAATATAAATTTCTATCACCTATGAATTCAAAAGGTCTAAACAATAAAATAATAAAAATCATTAATTATGCTTTGGGAAACTTTTGACTTGTCACAAAACACAGTTTGAAAATTGATCGAATCTCTTTTTTTTTGGGAGAAAGGTTTTTTTAATTTTTTTAAATATTATTATTTAAGAATTTTTTAAATGGGCTCTATTTCAATTGTTTAAGGAGGTTAGTTAATTTAATATTTAGTAAGCTTGTTTTATTGTATAACATATAAACTTAGTATTTTTAGTATTTTTATGTTATTATAAAAAGGGGTTTTTTAATTAAAGATAAAAAAATATTAAATGTAAAATGAAATTTTGGGTAGATTGTTAAAAATGGTAAAGAGTTATAAAAAAATATGCATTGTTTTTCATATTTCCTCTTTCTATTTTATTATGAACTATATTAATATATAAATAAAAATGTTAAATAAATAATTGTTATAAATTTTTACATAATGAATAGAATTGATCATCAAATTTAATTTCATAGTACTCATATTTATATTATTAAATTATTAATAGTATATTGTTCTTAATTTTTATATCTTTAATACGTTTATTTTTTACTAATATATATTTAGATTTGTTAATTTAGAAGTTATTTTTTATATATTTAATTTAAAAAATTCGTTCATTTCATTATATGTTAGTAGTGTTTTATCATTTTTTGGTTCATTGCATTTTACATTTAGATTTTTTAATTTTCATGCATCTTCCTTACTATAATATTGGTATTACATTATTTTTATACCATTATGGGTGTGTACACATAACTTACTTGAAATTTTTTATGGTTGTTTCTTACCACATTTTCATTATTATTGTAGTTGCTCATTTCTCATTTTTGAAAAAATAAACCATTAATGATAATGTAATGAAGCATACATATTTCCTTCTCCCACTCTTGATTTTAAATAACTTGGTGTACATGTAATTTTGAAAAATTGGGATCGATATCAATTTTGTCAGGATTTGTATAGTAAAAAGATAGAGCATGGAGTGAGATAAAAGGATTTATTATGTAATACAAATTCAGATTCTTCAAGATTGTTTGAATTCATTTCAAGAAGTGAAGATAAGTTTTTAGACCCAATAACACATAATTTAAGGAATGTGTGCAATTTTTTTTCCTGTGATAATAAAAATTGCCCGCTTTTATTTCATCCTTATTAGATTATTTTTAATTTTTTTTTCTTTCTTTTTAGATACTTAGGGTAATCAGTGATGTCTAACGAAGCAAGGCTTATACCATAGTTCAAAACTAGGCATTGCCTTTACCTCCTAACTGATCATATAAATGTAAGAGTAACTAGTTCTTTCAAACATGACTAATTAGAACCTAATTAGGAGTTGGAAAAGCACTCATGACACACCCATTTTCTACTTTTAAACATATGTTATAAATTATGGAGTTAAAATTTTGACCTATTTTTCTTATAAAACACATATATCAAATGGAGTACAGGCCTCGGTTGCATTAATGTTTTGCTACAGAATTCCTTTAAGTTATGAAAATGTAAGTTCTTATAGGATAAATATGTTCATATACCCTTGGTCAATCCTTAATAAATGTCAGTACAAAATCTATTAGGCATATTTTTGGCACAATATTCTTTTTTTATAAGTAAAAAAGTTTTATTTATTTAATATTGATGCAATACAATAAAGTACAACTAATATGTTGGCATAATATAACCTTATCACTATGCTCAAAGGACGGGCCTAGTAGACCAATAACCGTATCCCATAAACCAAACATATGTGTGCATAGTTATAATTGTGCTTCTTCAACTACTTTCACAACTTCCTTGATGGGACGGGTTGGCCTCTGCATCCTTGGACACAATGCTAATGGTGGAGATGAAATTTAACACTTGCGGTGTCCCCCACCAGCTTTTCCAAGTGAATCTACAATGATCATCAATATTATTCAACTACTTTCACAATTTCCTTGATGGGTGGGTTGGCCTCTGCATCCCTGGACACAATGCTAATAGTGATGATGAACTTTAAAACTCATCGTGCCCCCCACCATCTTTTTCAAGTGGATCTGTAATGATCATCAGTATTTATTCAAATCATTGACAATACCTGCATATGCAACTTTATTTCCTTGAGGATGACTTCCATGAAGTTATTGAGATGTAATAGATTGCCATTCACAACTTTGTCATATTCTAGTATGCTATGAAGAATTATCAAAACCTCTTGGTCACCATCTCCTTTTCTTTTTGATGTTCTAAATTTTAATTATTTTGCATCATAAGTAGGTTATTGATACCCATCAGGGTATCATGAATTTTTTCAGCTTGTTCCCTTTCTCTCATAGGGTTTTTTGAATGATGTTCGAACTACTCCTTTGATGATGTGAATCACCTTCCCTTTTTCCAAAACTTCCTCACCTCCCCATCGTCAATATGAATCTCCTTTTTTAAAGGACCTACCTCCTCACAAGAGGCTTTTATCTTTATCGATTCTTGCCTTTATTTTTTTCTTGGCTCTCAATTTATTTAATCTTTTCCATTTAATTCCGATCTTAATTTTCTCTCCTAATCCATTTTTTTCCATATTTTATAGCTAGTATAAAACCTCTTTCACATATAATCTTATCTGAATGATGTTGGAAGGAATTAAATGTATTTTCTTCTTGACTAGTCTTAGCCTTAGAGGCAATTTATTTCTCTTTTTTTCCTTGACCATAATTAATTTTTGCTTCCTCATTTAGATTTATGATTCTCCTTTGATTCTAATTCCCAGTCATGGGGTAGTGAGGGCCATTTTAACTACTCTTGTTTCTACCATTAGCTTGATCTTCATTAGCTAGTTCTGTCAGGGCATTAAATCATTCTGGTACAAGAATTATGATGGTGAGTGCATAATGAATACCTTGAAAGAGAGACATTCTTGATTTTTCTAGCAAATAAGGCATCGAACCAAGTATATTAATAAATGTGTTACATCTAAGACCATGTGTCAAGATATATATCTACAACCATTCATCACTTATTAGATTAGAATCAATGGACATGCTATATAAAGTTTTAATTACTATTCTCATTTTTTCCAACACTTGCCTAAATTGCCTTGCCATCTTGTTTTTTCTTCTACTCTTCCTGGGTAGCCATAGAGTCATGCAAACTATAGATTCTTTCTTTCCCCCTTCCACATAAACAACATTTTGATTTTTTATATCTTTACTGTCAGATGGGTACAAATTTATTAAATAAAAGAAAATTTTCTTTAGCGATATGCTTGTTTTCACTTGTTTCACTCACATGCATCATAGACCTTATTTTAACCTATATTCCAAAAATGATTTTCTTGCTAATGTCATTTTTATCTATTTTATTCACTTGTAAGAACATTCCTAACTAATAATGAGCATCAAATCTGCCATTTCCAATTCTATGGGAATTTCACCTATCCACTCTTTATTTCTAATTGTCTTCACTTTTACTCCCTAGTTCGCTAGCTAGTCCACTATTGCATTAGTTTCATGAAAAATATGGCATACTTGAAGATCTTCAAATAGTGGATGAAGATTTTTTGGTTTTTCTATAATGTTTCTAATTCTCCAATTTTTAGCATTTGCTCCTCTCCCAAGCAAAAATCATCAAAAACAAGTCCCCTTCCACTATTAATTTTTTGATGTTTATTTTAACGGATAATTAAAGCCCAACATTTAATCATTTTACCTTTGCAATGTTGTTTGAATTTTTTTCTCATATAAAAGGCTCCATTAGTGACCAACTGCCCTAAGTGGTCTCTAATGATCGCTCTAGCTCCTGACTGCCCTAGGTTACTTTAGATACACTATCAAAGTTTAATTTACATCAACCTCAATCAGAGGGGTGTCATTCTAATTTTTATCTTAAAATGATCTTCCTCTATTCTCCATTGGGAATTAATGAATCATATTTTTCCTTAAAACCTTCCCGAATTTTAAAAACTTTTAGCTCCTCTAGACTTGATTCTTTATTTTTCCCTTGATGGGATATGCCAAAAATCTAAGTAATATTGCTTTGCAAATCTATCTAGATTCTCCCTATAGTCTTTCTCTTGATCTTGTATTCAAATATTCTAAAATTTTGTTACATCCAAACTTTCCATACCAACATGCTCATACCCATTTCCCAAATATCTCATAATATGTTCAACTTATAACAAGGATGCTGGGCTTTGAGATGCCTTTTTAGGTTTTGATTTAAGATCCATTCTAAATTAAATTTATTCAAAAATAAATTCTATAGACATGATGCGTAATGGAAATGGAGAAGTAGATGATCCATGATTTCTTCTTTCTAGCAGCATAAAACACACCTTGACAGGCCTTGAAAAACTCTTTTCTTCAAAATTTCTCCTATAAGAATTTTTTCTTGTTCAACCAGCCATAAGAAGACCCTAGATTTATTCCAATCTTTGTATTTCCATATTCCATTTCAAACTATCATGTCAAAATTATTGAGTTATGTATCTAACTGCTTATTATGACCTTCTTTAACTGAGTATCTAGTTGCTTATTGTAGCATTCTTTAACTGAGCAGTCTCCTAACCCTCAATTTTTATAGTTAATAACATCCTTATTTACACTCCATGATATTCTAAAACATTCTAACTTGGCATTAATTTTCTTGTGCCCCTCAATTTTTATCCCTTCTCTGCTTTGAAAGGTTTTCCAGACAAAGGATGTGAACCCATATTCCATTTTTTCTATCCAATAGTCTTTAACTTTATGACCCCACTACCTTATGATAACTTCTTTTATGTCCCTAAGGTCTACCTCCATGCTCAATGGTTTAGGGGATATCCAGATATCTTCTCAAAAGTTTGTCAATTCCCCATTTTTTAAGTTATAGAAAAGATCCTTTAGAATTATGTGTTTGGCCTCCCTCATACTATTCTAAATTGTCAAGCCACAAAGGAGATTCTTATAAGTGAAGATTCTAGATTGTTCATTATTGTGTAAATACTTTCCTTTTAACATCTCATTCCAATGCATTCCCAAGTTGTTTCCCAATCTCCATACTAGCTTGGCTACTAGAGCCTTGTTTAACTTATCCAAATTACGTATTCTAGCCCCCCCTGGATTTTTGGTTGGCTCACCTTTTCCTAGGGCAGTAAAGTAATTTTATTTTTTTCTCCAATACCTTACCATGGGAATTTCCTAAAAATTCTTTTAATTTGATTAATTACCTCTAGAGGAGCCTTCAACATTGAGAAATAGTAAACTATAGTAGCTTGAAACACATATATGATAAGGGTTATTCTTACCATGAGAGTTAGGTATTTTCCTTTCTAGTCACTAAGATTCTTCCTAATTTTTTCAATGATCTTATCCCATAATTTATTCCCCCGATTATTGTAGAAGAGATGATATCCTAGATACCAAGCTAGAAGAGTAATAATTTTGAATCTCAAGAACCTGTTTAGAAATGCTTGTAGATTGGGGAACATATTTATACAAAACACTTTGGATTTTTCTTTGTTAATAATTTGACTTGAGGATTTTTCATACCTATAAAGAGCATCTCTAATTATTTTGATGTCCTCGATGGTAGGATTTAAAAAATGTAAGGTATCATCTGTAAATTGGAGGTGGGTGTGACCTTCCCCATCTATCATTACTTGTAAACCATTCAACTTATTGATGTTCTTCAAATACTTTAGCCTCTTTCCCATAGGTTCTACCATCAAAATGAATAATTATGGAGAGAATAGATCCCCTTGCCTAAGACCCTGTGTGGATGGGAAGAAGCCTTTTGGAGACCTGTTAACCATTATCAAGAACATGAAAGTTGAATAATAGCTTCTAATCCATTTTATCCAACTCATACTGAAACCAAGTCTCTCTAGGAGCCCCTCAAGGAAGTTCCAATTAACCCTATCAAAGGCTTTCAATATGTATAATTTAAGCAACATCCCTTGCCTTTTAATGGTATGAAGAGAATGAATGACTTCATGCACTACAACTATTCCATCTGAAATTTGTCTCCCTTGCATGAAGCCTACCTATTCCTCTGAGGTCAATTTTGACAAAATACCCTAAAGTTTAGATGCAATTATTTTTTAGAAAATCTTATAAATTGAGTTACATAAAGAGATAGATATAAAGTCCTCAAGGGATCGATCATCATATTTTTGGGGATAAGGGATATAAAGGTGGTGTTAAGTGATTTTAACATTCTTTGAGAATCCTTGGATTCTTGCACCACTTCCCTTATGTCCTTCCATGGGAGCTCCCAAAGATGCTCAAAGAAAAAATCAAATTCCTTATGGGATCGATCGTCATAATTTTTGGGGATAAGGGATATAAAGGTGTTGTTGAGTGCTTTTAACATGCTTTGAGAATCATTGAATTATTTCACCACCTCGCTTATGTCCTCCCATAGGAGCTCCCATGGGAAAATTATAGGACATAGAGCATTATCTCCTTCCATTTCAAAAATTACCTTCTTGACCTCTTCCAATTTTATGTCTTTTATTATCAAAATTTGTGATGAGCTATGGAAATTAATTCCAAAATTCTTGTTGCTCCTCACTTTCCTCATTCTCATGACTCTACATTCTCTTTTAAAAATTTAACCAAGTAGACTTTGATTTCCTTTGGATCCTTGATTGTAAGTCCCTCTTTAGTGTCCAACTTTATGATATAATTTTTGTATCTTTTATTTTTACAAGAAAGGTGGAAGAACCTCGTATTCATGTCTCCTTATTTTAACCACCTTATCCTCAGCTTCTATCACCAATAAATTTATTCCTTCTTGCTTAAAACCTCCCTTTCTCTAGCATCTTCCTCTTCTTCTACCTAAATGTCATTCTCAATACTTCCATCCTCCTATCTTGAAATTTTCCACTTTTCCTCTCTAGATCCCTTTTCTACTAGAAGATATTATTAAATATGACTCATTCCAATGTTTCAGGGCCATCTTGAGATCCTTTAATTTATTATGGAAAATAAACATCTTTGTTGCATATATAAGACTGGGCTTGTTCCATTAATCTTTAGTGAAATCCTCAAGACCAAGGTGTTCAAGCCACATATTTTTAAATCTAAAGGGCACCTATGTTGGTTGCACATCTTTAGATAGGCATATGGCCATAGGCCAATTGTCTGACCATGCCTCTCTCAAAACTTTTGCTTCAAGGATAAAGTTGCTTTCTAAATCCTTTTTATGGATAAACAATTTGTCCAACCTCTCTAGGATTAACTCCCTTCCTTGCCTTTTATTACTCCATGTGAACCAATCACTCTTAGTTTTCATATCACATAAATCTGAGTTCTCCAAAAAATTGTGAAAAGTTCCACTATCCCTTTCATTTCCTTTTCCACCTCTCTTTTCAAAAGGCCCCAGTCTTGCATTAAAATATCCCCCAATTATCCATGAGCATTCCTTTTCCACATTGATTTTATCTTTTAATTTTCTCCATGTTTGTTCTCTCTCCTCTTTGCATTGAGGTCCATAGAAGTTCACCAAAATAAAAGGAAAGATTGGTCTTCCTACTTTATAGTTTAGCAATAATTAATTGCTCTGTTGTTGGATTATTTAAAGATAAACTTCATTTTAATTCTAGAGGAAAGCCATTCCCCTTATCATGCATTTATCATTCCTACCACTAACACTTCTACCCATAATTTTAGCAAAACTATTACTAAAACAATATATATCCTTAATTTTGGTTTCCTAAAGATTAACACTTCCGATTTGTACTTTTTGATAATGTTTCTTAGTATCCTTATTTTTGTAGGGGCATTTAGACCCCTAATATTCTAGGATAAGTATTGCATCTGGAAGGAGGATGATTTTGGTGTCCACTAAGATTGAGTTCAACTAAACTTGTATACCTATCCCTATAGCCTTTAGTGCTTCATCTTACTTTTCTTTTTCCTACTAGGCCAACCTCTCCTTTTTCTAAAATTGGCTATTCTATTCAGATTGGGGGTTTGTGAGGCTCTAATATTGTCTTCAATATTTTCTAAGTATGTTTCCTCTGATTCATCCACTAAAAGAATCTATATCCTCAATTTTGATTTCTCTAAGGATTAACACTTTCTATTTATACTTTTTGATAATGTTTCTCATTGTCCTTTTTTTGGCAATGGCATTTAGACCCCTAATGTTTTATGATAAGACATGCATTAAGAAGGAGGATGATCTTGGTGCTCGCTAAGATTGAGTCCAACTAAACTTGTGTACCTATCCCTATAGCCTTCAATGCTTCATCTTATCTTTTATTTTTCCTACTAGGCCATCCTCTCCTTTTTTCTAAAATTGGTTGTTCTATTCAGATTGGGGGTTTGTGAGGCTCCAGTGTTTTCTGAGTATGTTTCCTCTAATTCATCCACTAAAAGAATATATATCCTCAATTTTGGTTTATTAAAGGATTAACACTTTTGATTTGTAATTTTTGATAATGTTTTTTAGTGTCCTTTTGGTAGAGGCATTTAAACCTTTAATGTTATAGGATAAGACATGCATCAGGAAGGAGGATGATCTTGGTGCCCGCTAAGATCGAGTCCAACTGAAATTGTATACATATCCCTATAGCCTTCAGTGCTTCATCTTATCTTTTCTTTTTCAACTAGGTCATCCTCTCCCTTTTTTGAAATTAGTTGTTCTATTCAGATCAAGGGTTTTTGAGGCTCCAATATTATCTTTAATGTTTTTTGAGTATGTTTCCTTTGATTCATCCATGCTCATCTAATTTTATTTTCTCCTACTCCTTTCTGCTACACTATTATCATTGACTTGTTTCTCTTGATCTCCTTTCTCCATTATCTTGGGTTTGTTGCCTATTTTTGGTTCTTTCCATAATATACTATAATGTCTTATAATTCCATGTTATCCTTTTCTTTCTAATGTTGGGTTTCATGTACCCTTTATGATTTTTATTTCTGAGGAATCTTATTTTATGGTTCAGTTCTCCCTTCCTTGGGGATATATTTCTTAACCACCTTGCCTTTCACTTTAGCTACATGTTTCCTCTTTGGCTTCATAAATCCTTCAACATCTTTTTCCAAGGGCTCTAGTAATCCCCTCATAATTGTTCTTTTTTAGGGAGGGGCATTCTTGAAATAAATGACCATACTCATGGTAGTTTCTACATCTAAATGGGATGCTTTCATAGTCCATATCTTGATTCCATTCAATCTCTCTAGCTTTTAAAGTAATTATTTTTGGTAAAGGTTGAGTTAGATCCATTTCTACACAAATCCTCACATAACTTGATAGACCTTTACCATGATGGGGTTTTGAGATATAAACCAGATGGCCTAAAGTATTAGCAATAGTTTCAAATACATACCTAGACTAAAATTCCTATGGTAGATCATACATGCGTATCCAGACTGATACCATGGTGGGAATTTATTCAGTTGGTTTGAATGTCATATTCCAATGCTTCAAAAAAAGGCCTACATTTTTGAAGAAGTAAATGTCTCCCCCAAAAACATTATCTTTATTTGATTCATTTACAAAGATTCTTATAAAATACCCTTTTGTACATAATCTTAACTCATATTCCCCATTAGTTTTCTAGGTTCTCTTGGTTTACGCATGTAATTATTCCATTGATAGCTAGGACCCCATAAATTTGTAGATTAGGCTATGGCCATAAAGTCTTGTTATATCCATTTTGATCTCAGCTTGATCAAGTATTGCTATTGGAGTCCCCTCAGCCATTTGCATGCATGCACTTCTTATTCCAATCCTAGAATCTTGTAATTTATTCTTCCCTATTGCATTAATTAATGCATCAATTTCATTGTTAGAAACCACCAAGGAGGCACCAAAAAACATGTTTTTGAAAGAGGGTTTCTAGGGGGAAGATTCCCCCTATATAAAACATCTTTCACCTACAATAAAACCACAATGTGAAACCATATCATAAAGTATTGATGCAAAATGAAAACCACTGGATGATCAAAACATGGCTAAGTTCATGCTCTCTAGTCATAAAAAACCAAAACTTGTCATTTTAAATAAGAATCTTCAAATTGATATCTCATTTTTGGCACAATTTTCTAAACTAATCTTTAGGGCCTCTTTTTTGGCAAAAAATAGACATATTTTAATTTTCTATTTACAAACACAAGTTAGACATTATGTTGAAGAAAATGTGTTATCTTGATCTGGGTAATTATGAAAAGCTTAACCTATATTTGGCTCTTCTGGACATCAATTTTCTAGATAAGAATTACTAGGATGAGGATATCATGATCAAAGGCTTTACTTTTAAGATCCTTACTTCTTGTAAAGTGAAAAAAATGGTGGAATATCTTATATATTTTTTAGAACGTGGCTTTTAGACAATAATAGCTATCTATGTTATGACAATAATAACCATTGGGGATTTGAATCTATATCACATATTGCCATCCATATATACATTGATTTTGATTTCCTTAGCACTAAAGGCACTTATGTTGCATGCTCCGGATGCCAAGGTAAGTTGGTTGATATTTTCATTGTTGTGGTAACAAGTTTCCACTAGATTAATTATTACAGAGTTAACATTGATAACAATTTGATAAATACTAAAGTTGTTTAGTAAGAAGGAATAATATCTTATTATTATCCAAAAAAAATTGGTAGTGGATTTGTTTATTCTTTGATAGGGTTTTTTTTAGTGTAGGTTTTCAATAGTTGAGGGATTTTTATAGTTATGCAAAGAGGGATGAGTACTTGTGCAAACATTGAAAATTGTTTGGTTATAAGTGTTCATGCAGTTAATACAAAAGAGGTTTTATATGTAATATTGAACCTTGTTTAATGTTATTGTTGGAATATTTTATAAAAGCCTCTACACCTTTTTTAATATGGTGATCACGTTTTTCAAAAAGTTTTTATTTATATTTTGAATGGAAACACATTATTAAATGACAAGTTATGGGATATTAATGGTAAGCATTTTATTGGAAAAGTGGGCTCCTTGATGTATGAGTTAAGGACCAAAACATTTTATAAATAGATAAATTTTTATATATGTTTTAGTGTATCAATAAGCAAAGAATGGGCCTTTTCCTATCAATCACCATCACCTCCAAACTATTGTTTATTTTCCCCTCATCTTTGTTTCAAATACTTGTTTTCCCATGGGACATCCATTGTTAAAACAATTTATAGAAATACAAGTACTCTAAATCAATGAAATTTGATTTATAAAACTACCCCCATACCAAAATTAGGGGTCTATATAATGCCCCGATTTGATGCATGTGTGTATGGTCATGCATATAAAAGTAAAACAAACAAGTGTGTTTGGAAGGGATCAAAGAAGATGTTGTAGTTGAAACATGTAATATTTCTCAAAATCAATATAGGAAATGGTAATCATCTAAAATTCAAAGGATGAGAGAGATTGCCTTATCTTAGAGTCTAGCTTTTGTGATAGACAAAATAAAAATAAACCTTGCACTCCTCAAAATTCATGCAAGTGGGTTGACCACCACTATGAGAATCCATGAAAATCATGGAACAAACATCTACATTCATGTGTCTAGACTATGAAAACATGAGTATGTCTAAACATAGGGAAATGTTTTACAAGTGAATCGATGTATATGTCTAAATTGATAATCAAAGAACTACTGAAATCAATGATATAAAATGAAAAATAGTAACAAATACATCTAGTTGTGTGTACACTATGAAGTTAATTATTTAAAATTCATATTTCAAAATCTATATCATCTCTGAGTATATGCCTCATTAAAGAGGTCAAGTGAAGTATGCAATATAACACTTTTTTATTGTTTCTAAATGCGAGAGTAAGGAAAATATACCTTATAATTCTCTTGGAATATTGCGTATCATCATGTTACTAAGGATAGAATAAGCAAATAATATGGCCCACTTTGAAGTTGTAGGATGAACATGTGAGTCACATATCTCAAAATAAAGGGATAACAAATACGATGTCTAAAATAGGAAAAATAAAATATCTCATGTATAATTGTACTAATGTGTCATCGCTAAAGCATGCATGTATAAAAAAAAAGTATAATCATAAAGACATATCATTATGAAAGCACATATATAAAAGGTTGCCCCTATGGGTAAAGATGTAATCAATGTAAGTGCATATGAATATCATGCCCTTTGTAGGCAATACACAATTAATGAAGCATAAGTGATAGAATGCCCTAAAAAATAGACATATCAAAGTAAAACATATGTATAAATATTTGTGCCAATAGATGCATGATATGAGTCAAGGCAACATAAGAAAATAAACAAGAACATATAGTTTTTCCAATGGTTTCTTAATTTTTTAGATTTCCCTAATTTTCCCTAGATTTATTAAAATTGACCTTATTTTAAAAAATAACCCTAATTTGGGAAAATTCAACAAAAAAATCATAGTTTGTAAATATGGTATTTTTTTTAGTTCTTAAGCATGATGTAATTTCTCCAGGTGTCGACATATTAACAACATAGATGAATGAAAGTTACAAGATAAACTTCAAGACCTCAATGCCTTTTCCCTATGTCAATGGCATTGTAACACTAATTTAAGTCACACATCAGATATGGAGCCTTGCCATAATCAAATTATCTCTATTGAAAACATCATCCACCATTGACAATAGAAAATAACCAATCAAATATGCCACCACCTTGAAAGTTGCAAACCCATTTACAATGGGTGGAGGTCATGTAAATCCAAAAGTTTCATTGAATTTGGGTTTGGTGTATGATATGGACCATAAAGATTACATAAAATTTCTATTTGGTTTAAAATTATACACCAAAAAACAAATATCCCTCTTCACCCACAAATGGCCTCCTTGTCCTCAGGGCAAATTTATACACCAAAAAACAAATCTCCCTCTTCACCCACAAATGGCTTCCTTGTCCTGATTCCAAATTAGCTACAAATCTCAACTATCCATTGTTCTCTATGGTGTTTACATATGGTGAACATGATTATATAAAGCATAAGAATATAACCAATGTGGTTGGGGATAATACAATGTACAAAGTGTAGGTGAATAGCTCTCCTATTGTGAAAGTAACTGTGGATACAAAGACATTAGTGTTCAATAAATAATTTGATAAAGAAAAATTTAATATGGCATTTGAAATCAATGTGGGTGCAAGTCTTAGAGGTGAATTTGAACACATATAATGGAAATGCATCCAAGGTGGAACCCACATTATTTGGATCCCACTTGCCATATTATGGACACTTTGAATTGGAATGTTTATACTAATACATAAATGTATTTAGACTATGTTTATATGTTTTTAGATGAAAAAGTGGGAGTGGTTTGCAATTGAAGACACCTCCAGAATCAAGTGGGGTGCACAATAGGGAGGGGTACAAGTAGAAACTAGGCTATGTGTAGGACATCATTGGTAGGAAGAAGTTATGATATGTCAAATAGTCATTTCATTTTGAGGTGTAATCTAAATCCTAAGCACTCACTTCTTTTCTATTTAATGATATTAATGGATAGTTTCATAGCAATAAGGGTTCCATGCTTGAGAAGTCAATGAATCGAGACATAAAAGGGTATATGGGTTGTAGAAAAGCATGAATATGTTCAATGCATATTTTTAGTCAGGCATATTGGGACCACAATGGCAATATCAGTGGGATTGAAGTTGTCACCTTCTTCCAACATGCCAAATTACCCAAACAAGTACTTGCATAGGTAACCAATCTTTTCCAAATTTCCTTTGAACTACTTCGATCCCTCCACTTTATATATAATATATTTATTTATTTTACACTCTAAAATTTTCCCTTGATCTTCTCTTTTTCATTGTCAAATGTCCTTTCTACTTGCCTTTTGTTCTCTATAATTTGTCCTTGAAAATATTTCCACGATTATAATGGTTAGTGTGGGGATTGGGTGAAAGTGTGTTTTCACTAGAAATAGGTCTATATCATCATCCCATTGAGGGGTTGTCAAATAAAAGGGCTGCCTACATTTCTAAATCATAAAAGCCATCAATGTTCTATTGTGTTACTTTATTGGTGGCCTCTCTTGTTCTACTAAAGCTAGGAACCTCAAAGACACTTTCAAGCTCTTTGGCGAGGTCATGGCTTCTAAGGTTAGTCCTTATATTTCTAGTGGCTTTTAGATATACACTTTTAAATTTTTATTTTGGGGGTTTAATTTGTGTGTTTTTTTGTTCAAAATGTTGTGCATGTTGTGAGTAACTTAGAGACATGAAGATCCTATGAATTTGGATTTATAACATTTACCCACGAGTAGTCAATAAGAGATGTAGTCAATGACATGTGCCAATGAAGGGATGAATGGAAGACATTTTGAAAGAAGGGATATTTTTATCAATCAAGCTAAGCCAAAAGAAAGTGGTAGTGGTGATGGTGATGGAGGATACGGTGGCAGGGTAGTATCAACTACTAGAGTTGCCACTATGGTGGGGATTATAGAGGTGGTTGAAAATTATCTAAGCCTAGTTATAGTGGTGAAATCTATAATAGAGGTATCTTGGGTTACATTGGGGCTTTCATTATGGCTTTGTAAAGGAAAATATTACTTTTGTTATGAAGACAATGACATCTCTTATTCATTGTAAGCTCAAAGTTTAACACAATTCGATTAGAATCATGTGTGATTGATTAGGGTTTTGATAATATATTATTCTTGATTTTACTTGATACAATACTTAATAGAAAACATAATTATTTTAGAAAAGGAACAAATCAATATTTAGAATATGGGTCTGCTAAATGACCAGATAGGTCGATAAATCATCAATGAAGTTATAGTATTAAACATTTAATGGAAAAATCACATGGAGTGATCCCCCGGTAGATAAAAACATTTTGTATTTAAATTTAAAGCAAATAGGATGAGATACAACAGAGGCCAAGACTGAAAATTTATTTGTAAAGAGGTAATGGATGACATGCATCTCACATATCAACTATGGATGGTTGTATTGACAATTTAATGATGATTAATTATATTTTCATGTTTGATATTTAATATTTATTATGTGATAATTCATGATATTATGAGTTGTCCAATGGCTATTATCTAAACAATCCAACAAGTTTTTAATTTGAAGACTTTGTTACAACTTGGACTTGTTGCATTGCATGTTGCATCAATAATTTTAGATGTCTAAGTTTATAAAATGTAAGGGGACTATTTATGTGAAATATTTTATACCTACAAAAAAAATAAAACCCTGATCTTGTAAATATATTAATTTGAAAATCGGTCAAAATAAAAATGTATCAAGACATTAAATGATCCATCTGTTATTTTATTTGATAGGTCAAAGTTTTATCATTTTATGTGTGGAGGCTTGTGGGCAGATGTGAATATTGTTTTCCACATTGATCATACTTTAGTGTGTACACAAAGTTCCCCACAACCTATTTTTAATCATGGAGAGTGCTCACTCTCTCCTTAGCTACATGCAACAATCTATATATTGCAAATATAATCTATCTCCAGTTTATAAAGCTGATGTGTTATTCAATGCATAAATTTTTTCATGAACCAAACTTACAAGTACACTCGAAAACATTTAAAAAACTAAATACACTCAAATCATCAAATTTTACTTCTTGCATACTCACGAAACCTTTCTAAAGGAACCATTTCAAAGTATGCCAGGAGCGATGGGCATGGTGTTTTTTTTTTAGACATCAAGTATCTGTTGATATAACACTTTTGATAGAGTTGACATTTTGGAAAGGAGCCATTAATTTTGGTGGGGCATTAAAAGTAGGTTATCAATGATATAGTTCAAAATGTTTATCATTTTTTAAGTTAACATTATTTTTATATTTTTTTTTGTATTTTACATTTATTGGGCTTGTCCATTATTTACATAATTAAATTTGAGCATATTGTTTTAAGTATTATTAAATGTAATTTCAATGTTTATGGGTAGATGTGGTGCACGTAAATATAAAACCACTTTCTCTCTTAATATATGAATTTTTATTTAATACGGCAATTTTTTTCTATGTAATAGGGCAAAAGTTTAAACAAGGTTTACAGGTCTTGAAACCACATTGAGGGTTTTGATGGGGCCCCATAACCCAACAAAAAGATTTTACAAATCCTAGAGCTCCACAATCAAAATTGGGACATAATAAGAGGCACAATCAAAATAGGGAGTCAAGGTCACGTAGTGGTAGAGGTGAGATAAAATGCAAAGTGGACAGGGAGTGGAGGTGAGGTAAAAAGTAGATAAAACACAGGTAAAAAGTAGATCAAAAGAAGATTGTAGCCATTTGGATGGACAAGGACAAAAAAAAGTAGATGAGAGCCCTCCCCTCCCCATTATTTTCATTTCATTTTATTCATTTCATTTAAATGTTTTCTTTCTTACTGTTAGGTTGTTACAATCTTCTCTCTATGAGATTTTTCTCATTATACTAGTAGTAAGAAGCAATTTTGCTAATTAGGTCAAGGCAAACCTTGTCACATTAATTCTACTTGATCTCTTTCCATAATCACCTAAAGTAAATCATGTAAATTTGAAAAAGGGAATTAATTTTATTTTCTTCACAAAACATCATATGCAAGTCAACCACCATAAAGGCATCTCCATATGCCTATACATTTAACTATGTCATCATTTATGGACAGAGTTGACATAGATACCTTATATTATTTTGAACATAGTTCTCATTTAACAAACAAGGGACCTTGAATCTTTAGACTAATTATGCTAAAATTTTATTGTTAAATAGGCTACATTAGTTACTTGTAATATCAAGCACACCTTAGTACTCAAAGAGGCCAATTACTAAAACTAGATAATAGCTAAACATTTACACACCAATTCTTAGTTATATGATGCATGTTTCTCCTTGAAGCCTACACTTTGCTAGGGCTTGACACATGTGTCTAATTAATTTTACAATAAATTCTGATAACTAAAATGACTTGAGATACAATCATTATTTTCAAACCCCTAGGGGTTTTATTTTCCACCATGGCATTACAACTATATGTTACTAGCTGACAATGCAATGCAGTTACAACAGTAATACTTTAAAAAATAGTCAAAGTACAAGATGCATTGTGGAGGGAACATTCTCCTCTCCCTGTACAACATTATCCTAAGTAATTATAAATCTATCGTAGGGAATCAACACTCTATGAAGGAGGAATCTTCTCCTTTTCAAGGTTATTGCATAATTATCTTAACATAAATTATAGGGCCTTAATGCCCCACTACCAGGATTCGATTGTTCTATCCACTTCATAGGTCTAAAAATCTAGTAATAATGCAAAATCATTAAGTTTTCGAAGGTCATATTTTATTCTAGTCAGGAAGTTGTGTGCAGACTTATTTTACAAGGGAGAATTTATCTTCAAAGCCCACATCAAGGCAATCTCATTTCATAACATTAAGGAATGACTTATGTGATTGACATCTTATCAACACCTTAGTTTCCTAGTCAATATCAACTAAACTTATTGTCTTTATAGGGTAACACAATGTTTTATGCTAACATGAAGATAATGGGCTTTCTAACCACCACCTTCTTATACAATAGTTTTTTGAAGGGTTTTATCTCTATTAAAATTTATGCTAAGACTAAGTTTTCCTATATATTTCTCATAATGGTTAAAATAGCATGGGTTAGACACCTTCTGCTAAACCTACTACTCAATTTCTTTCCTTTATCCTATGCATAAAGTCCATATACAACACAACAAGCTAGTGATGTGCTTCTCTTGAGGATCATTGACAATAGAAGGGAGGGAATACTCACTTGAAATTATTTTGTAGCTAGTTGTAATTTAAAATATTTAATATGGGATTGGACACATTATCCTCTTGGTTTTCTCAAGAACTCATCTCATTCCATGCAAGATTACAAATTTCAAGGAAGTGGTAGTCAAAAATGAGATTCTCATTTCAGCACAAAGTGCTTAGCTGATCATACTCTCCATTTCTGAGTGAAACCCTACAGTAAGGCATATTTATTTCTCCCTTATGGTTTAGTCCACTGTATACAATTATATATGTTTATCCTCCTTTTTAAACATAAACTTCATAATCAACTATATAGATTAAACTACTTAAAATATGCCTAATTATTTCATTGATTGTATGACATTACAGATAGAAGAAACCATGCAGTCTAGTATAATCCAAGTGAATAGAGCCCTCGAAGAAATTAAGATCTAGAAGTCTATACTGAAATCGTTAGAACTTAAGACTATCATGTTGCTGTAAATTAAAGCTTCCTTGAGACTAGAGGGTATCACTAATACTGGCAAATGTTCTGACTTTCCCTTATAGCAGTCCATAACTATAGTCTGTGCACAAGCACCCAAGGCAAGTATTTATGAATATATTTATTTTTTAAAACATCATCAAGGAAATCTCCTGTCTAAGTTATCCATTGCAATTATACTATTATGCCAACCTATCTACATAAATTCCATGCCTCAGATTTATCAAGCGAGGGCACAAAAATGCATCAAACCATTGATGATTGTGTTCAAGACAAACATATCTATATGAGGGTTTGTAATAATGACATCATGCAAATAATATTTCAGATTTATAAGAATCATAATCATTTCATGCATATGAGGTTTTAGATGTATAGTATTCTTAACTCTTTAGCAAGTTATTACTGAAATTTTTAGTTGTAGCTATGATTATAGTACAGTCATGGTCATCATAAAGTACAACCAAATTATTAAGACATCCTAAAAGAAGATGCAATAATACATTTCGATAATAAAACCTCTAGTTTGACACATATTACATATCCCTAGGGTCTCCACATAGCCATTGGTTGTACTCTCAATCTAATTAGTAAAGATTTCTAATGAAACTTGTTAACTTAGTAGAGAGATGAGACATTGTGACTTGAAAATAGTCTGGTAAAACAAAAATGCCATTTGATATCTGTGAGATGCCAAGAAATGATCTACATAGAAAGCTAACTTGGGTTGAAGAGGCTGGGGGGTTTAGGGGCAGGCTATTTGAACATGATGGTTATGTCTCCTTTAAGTGATTGATCAAGCGTCCCCTTCAAAATTAATGAGGTAGGGCACCTAAAGAGTATTTTTAGGGAGAGAAGCGACTTAATATATGTTCATGGATTATAGTAGCAGGGAGGCTTCTTGATTCTTGTTGGTAGGCACACAAGGGAAAGAGAAGAACTCTATTTACAGGAAAAAAATTACCAAGGTAAACTAGGAGGTTCAAATTGAGTTTGAATTTGTTACTAATAAAATTTGAAAATGGTTTGGAAATGTAGAAGGTTAATAAAAATTGTTGTTAAGTTTGAAAAATAAAAGAATGCAAATTTGTTTGTAACTTTGTATTTCCAAATTAAAATACAGATATTGAAGACTGAAGAAATTTGCTCTTTTGATAAACCTTAGAAAATTGACTAAGCAAAAATAACAACCATTCTCATACAAATGTTGTATTCCTATCTTGATGAACTAAAAAGGCAATGCAGTGAGGCATTGGATCTTTCAAGCTTTGAAATATTACACAAATTGCAAGGACATTATTTGCTTGAGGAAATGATGATGTTTCATGTTATAGAAAATAATTACTACCAATATTTTTGGTGAAGCTTTTTGCAAGTAGCATTGAGGAAACATATCCTATAGTCTGCGTTGCTATTATATAGTCTATAGTATATCAAACTAACTCATACTATAACTTAGAAAAATATCTATAATATTCCAAGATGAGATTATAGGCAGTTGAGTGATCATCCATCTTTTTGTTTTCAAGTACAAAAATGTATTGCCTGCACATTATGAGCACTGCCATTATTGTATACTCTAAAATCATGTTAAAACTAAAACATTCCTTATTCTATTCAGTATTCCTCAATCTTTGATAGGTGACAAATTAATATGAGTGGTCATTACCATATATATGTGTAATAGTTATGCATCTAGCAGAGAAAAGAATGATCCATGGAGTAGGCATTATCTCATTCTCTGAACTAGATTCCTTATTTACAACTCAAATTTGAATAGTCACTTATGTAAGATAATTTACAGATAGATCAATGTTCAAAAGATGCAATACATTGTCCTATGTATTCAGTATCACTGATAGAAGATGTGATTACCATGGATTTGTGGCATTTTGGCAAACATATATAAAAATATGCTAGCATATGGATTTTTTGGCAAGTTCGTGATGTTTTTCTTTCTAGTTTCTAGTGATAAGTCACATCTGATACTTGGATTTGCCATTTTCAATAGTGAACTTGAAAATTATGTGATTTTGATTTATGATACTTTGTGTGTATATCATATGTCACTAATTTGTTTTTATTGCATGCTAAGTTAAGTGCTACTGCCATAGTTTGGAAGGAAAGAGAAGTTGTAGTTTTGGCATTGGGTGTAATTGCAGAGGGTTACATCAATGGAATTTTCCCACATTTATGGTAGGTATGGAATAAGCATTGAGATACATTAATTTTTAACTATAGATTATTGGTTAAAACTTAAAAGTAATGCTGTTTTAGCATGTATAATTTAACATTAAGATTTTTTATGGTATTATGATCTTTATTTGTTGTTTTATTCTTTATAATGATTTTATATACTTAGTGATTGCTTTTTTTTTAATATATATCTATTCTATCATTGAGATAGTTGGACATCATTCCTCACTCCTATTGAGCTTCATAAAAGTATAACTAGGTGTCCACAGGGGAAAAACCCATGGTTGACATTTTTTGGGTGGACTGTGTGAATCTCTTGTGCAGGAGCATGTTTGTAAGAGAGAGAGGCACACACATTCACAAAAACATAAAAATACACATAACTTTCACTATATAGATAATGCATATGCAAAATTTTATACTAGCTTTTGAACGCATATCTCATGTTCAATTAATAGGTTTAGCTAATGTTTAGACTAGATGACTTTCTTGGATGGTATACTTGTAACTACACTTATACGTCTTAACCTTGAAGAACTAAATTGAATGGGAGAAATTTATAGATTCAAAACTTTTGGGGAATAATTGTTTGTAGTACATTTTTGACTAATCTCTAAGTAGCCAACCCTGTTACTAGTATGAGATGGGGTTCAGATATGCTGGTGTGGAAATTCTTGTTAGCTTGGGTACATTTTTGGGTATGACCATACAAATACACACACACACACACACACACACACACACACACACACACACACACACACACACACACACACACACACACACACACACACAGAGACACACACACACACACACAATATTAAAAATATAAAATTATAGCCAAATAAGCAAAATTAACCACATAATATGGATAGAGTAAACAAAATAAGTTAAATAACCACAAAACATATTGATAATTCAATGCCAAATTTCTTAATATTTAGTGGTCAAACTTAAAAAAAGTACATTTTTCAAATGTTACAAGTTACAATGTATACACAAAAATCACTTGGGAGAGAACCCTTCTATTGGTGGGCAGATTTATGTATCGACTTGCTACTTATGGTCAAATTATTTGGGGAGGGTGCTAATTTAACATTTCTCCCCCCTCACATTTTTAGATGGATGAAAAATATTCTATGGGGAATGATTCTTCTTGTTAGGGGTGGCATCCACCCTCATTTACGACTCATCATCTTTTAGAATTTGTATGAGATGTTGTAAAAGTCCAAACCTTCCATTGATTGTCAAACAAAAATGGATACAAGGAACAATGGTAACCATGTAGAATATTTACCATATAATGCTCAAGTTATAAATCAAATTCATCAGTCAATTTGTACTTTTCCACTATAGGCTTCTTACTGTGTTGTGCAGTGTGCTTCTTGGTTACAAGTCACATTCTTATTCTATGAAAAGATCAAAACCTTGATCATATAGTGCACCAGTTTTACAAAGCACATCTTGGAAATATATTTCAGTTTTCTGATATGGCTATGCATGATTGATGAATAAACATAGATAGGTACAATATGTTTAGGCTGAGTTGTTCAGCATTTGAGTTTGCTTGTGACACCCAACTACATTTGCTATACTCAGTAAAGGTATTATTGATATCACTTAGGACTCTTGTCACCAATTATGAATTTTTTTTTGCTCAACATCATTGTTGTGAGGTCCATGTGAAGTCTATGCATAACAATCTATGACACACAATCCAATTGGGTAGGGGACCTTGATTCTGGATGTGTAGAGCTAAGACTATTAAGATTTTATTGTGTGTAGGGAAGGGGTGATTCATCCTACAATTAGGTGTAATCCCAAGGTCACAAGGATTGCCTTTTTTTTATTTTTAGTGTGCATGCCGTAGTGGATAATTTATCCACAACATATCTAAAACATGTATGTTTAATAAACATAGGGTAGCATTCGATCCTTGAGTTGCACAAAAGTAAAACATATTTTAATTTACCTAAGTATTGTATATAAATGCCTATGATTTACTTGTTTCATTATCTGTGGTGTTTTCTCTATCTTTCTAGTTACATTGTTGCTCCTAATGTGGAATGATAAATGTAATGCGTCTTTACAAGAAGATGATATTATCAACTTGTGGAATTTGAGAAAATGTAGTGTTGTGGGTCTTGATGGGTCAAAACAGTAAATATTTACGATTGATAATTATAAGATCCTAATATAATTAGTAAAAATTTTAAATATAAACCTAATCTTTCATCTCACTATATATATATATATATATATATATATATATATATATATATATATATATTATCTTAGGTTATTTCTTATATGTTAAACATTTGCCAAAGTCATATTCTCTCTATTGTAAATTGACAATTATTCACATCTATTATGTTTGATAATGGCTCAAGGATTCGCCTGCCCTTTTACAATGTATATTTTTTTTCAATTCCTAAAAAATACCATTCCTCACTCTATTTTTTCCCTTTCCTTATGGTGCTGGTTTATCTCTATTTTGTCTCTTTCATTGATCCTCCTTGCATCTCTTCCCAATCCGTATTTAATGCTCTCCTTGCCTTCTTTCCACATCTCTCCTTTTGACATTTTATCCTACTATGGTTATTTTTGCACTATACGTTGCTTATTCTATGGTGGTCTGGTTTATAATATGAAAATAGTTGTGAGCATTATTGATGGTAATTGTTTATGTAATTGTTCATTTGATTCCAACATCCCCTCTTTATTCCCTATGGTAGAATGGATGATTTGGATAGTGTGTTTAGATTTTTGCTCTATTGTTGGGCATTTAATTTATTTTTTGTGCTTTTTCACCTCATTTTCTTTTCCATTTGTTCTCCTTTGTCTTTTTTCCTTTCAGCGGGGTCCTTTGTTCTTTTTCCATTTTCTCTTACATTAAAGCTTTTGTTTTAAATCTCTCTCTTTTTGGTGGACGTTTTCTTTTCTTGGATCTTTGTTTTGTTTTGTTATTTTCTATTTCCCCCTCTTGTGGCCTTTCTATTTTTTGTTTACTCCTTTTAGCCCCTTTTTGGTTTTTTGCCTTCTATGGTCGTATTTATTACTTTGTATTTTATCTTCACTCTTTTTTCTTTCTTTATAGCGAAGTGTTTTTATCTTTGCTTTGTCTCTTTTGTTGATCCTCCTTGCTTCTTGTCTCAAACACTATTTAATGCTCTCCTTGCCTCCTTTCCACATCCCTCCTTTGCCCTCTTTTCCTAATGTTTTTTTATTTGCACGATACATTTGTGGTTCTATTGATGGTTTAGTTTATAACTCAAAAATAGTATTTAGTGTTATCCATAATGTTCTTTAATGTGATAATTCATTTGATTCTAGCATTCCGTATTTTCTCTCTACAATAGAGTAGATGATTTGGATGGTGTTTGGTTTTTTTCTTTATTGTTTGGCTTGACATTTTTTTTTGGGTTTTTTTTCTCTTCTCTATTATTCCTTTTGTTTCCCTTTATATTTTTTCCTTTTGACAGTGTCCTTTGTTTCTTTTTTCCTTCTCTCTTGCTTTAAAGCTCTCTCTTTGGTGGAATTTCTATTTTCTTGGGTCCTTGCTTTTTTTTATATTTCCCCTTCTTGTGGATTTTTTTCCTTTTTATCCTCCGTTGCCTTATTTTTCCCTATCATTTTTTTCTTGCTCACTCTTTGGGTTTTTCCTCTTTCTTTATGGCATATGTTTTTATTTCTACTTTGTCTATTTCATTTTTCCTCCTTGCTTCTCTACTTGAGCCCTATTTAATGCTCTCCTTGTCTCCTTCCCCTTCCCCCCTCTTTCACCCTTTTATCCTATTATTGTTCTCTTTACACTATGTGTTGCAGATTCCACTGGTAGTCTGGTTTATAACACAATAGTCTTGAGTTCTATTGATAGTGTTTGTTGAAGTAAATGTTTGTTTGATTTCACCATCTCATCTTTGCTCGTTATGGAAGAGTGGATGATTTGGATGGTGTTTGGATTTTTTCTTTATTGTTGGGTTTTTATTTTATTTTGTAGACTTTTCCCCTTCATTTACTTTTCCTTTTGTTACCCTTTGTCTTTGTTCCTTTTGGCATGATTATTTGTTTTATTTCCTTTTCTCTTACTTTAAAGCTTCCTCTTTGGTGGACTTCTTACTTTTTTTGCTCCTCACTTTGTTTTTTTCTTTTTATTTCCCCCTCTTGTGGCCTTTTTGATTTTTATTTACGCCTTTTAGTGTTTTTGGTTTTTTGGATTTTACCCTCTACACCTTTTTCCTATTGTTATTGTCTTTGCACCATGCATTTTTAGTTCTCTCGGTAGTCTAGTTTATAGCACAAAATAGTCTTTAGAGCTATTGATGGTGTTTGTTTTTGTAATTGTTCATATGATTCCAACATCTGGTCTTTGCTTACTATGGTAGAGTGGATGCATTGGATGGTTTTTGGATTTTTTTCCCGATTATTGAGGTTTACTTTTGTTTTTTTCACTTTTTTGTTTCCTCCACTTTTCCTTTTATTCCCCTTTGTCTTTTTCCTTTTGGCGGGTCCTTTGTTTTTTTTTTCCTTTTTATCTTGCTTCAAAGCTTTCTCTTCGATGGTTTTTTTTTCTTGGTTTCCCCCTTTTTTCTTGCTATATCCCCCTCTTGTGTGGCCTTTCTTCTTTTTGTATGCCTTTTAGCCTTTTTGGTTTTTTTTGGGGCTTTTGCTCTTTGTGGCCTTATATATTATTTTCTACGCTTTCTTTTTTCCTTACTGATTTTTCTCTCTTTCTTGATGACAAAGTGTTTTACATTGTCTCATTTGTTGATCATCCTTATCTTCTAGAGCCCTATTTAATAGTCTTCTTTCCTTCTTTCCATGTCTTCCTCCTTCACCCTTTTCTCCTATTGTCGTTCTATTTGTAATTTTGCACTATGCATTGTTGGTTCTATTAGCAATCTAGCTTATAGCACAAAAAATAGTCCTAAGTGCTATTGATAGTGATTGTTTATTTGATTCCAACATCATGTCCTTCTTCATTATACTAGGGTGGATGCTTTTCAGGGTGTTAGGATTTTCATCCTACTATTGTGCTTTTCTTTTATTTTTTGGGATTTTCCCTCTCCTCTACTTTTCTTATTGTTCCCCTTTATATTTTTTCCTTCAAATGGGATCCTTTGTTTCATTATTTACTTTGTTTTTCTTTAAACCTTTCATTTCAAATATCTCTCTCTTAGGTGGACCTTTTCTTTTCTTGGCTTCACACTTTTTTTTTCTCTATTTCCCCCTCTTATGGCCTTTTTCCTTGTTTTTTACTTATTTTAGACTTTTTGGTTTCTTGGATTTTTCCCTTGGTGGCCTTATTTATTATTTTCTATGATTTTTTTCTTCCTCACTCATTGGTTTTTTTCTCTTTCTTTATGGTAAAATGTTTTATCTCTACTTTCTCTCTTTTGTTGATCCTTCTTGATTCTCTCCTCGAGCCCTATTTAGTGCTCTCATTGCTTGATTTCCGTGTCCCTCCTTTTCCCTTTCTTTCTAATAGTGTTTTATTTGTACCATGCATTTCCAGTTCTATTTATGGTTTGGTTTGGTTCTCCTATCTCAACTGTTAATGCACTATGTGTAGGCTATTATTGTGATCACTGACTCTTCAAAGTCTGAAGACAATGGATATTTCTTCAGTATGAGTGATACCAAAAATAATTATATATCTCTTGTTGGGTTGAAATATATTCATATTTATAGAAACTTACATGCCCTTTCACAACTACCCTGGGATCCATCTTATTTTGGACAATGAGACCCAGGATCATGAGGTGTATAACAAGCTATATGATTTTGGAAATTTTTGGGAGCCATTAAGGAGACCATGCAACACTTGATATTTAGTCCTACATATAGGGTTTAACAAATTGCAACTAACATGATGGACAACAAACTACTTTATCAACAAGGTATTTTTAATCTCCACCTTGTAGAGCTACATCAGTCAAGCAATACACCCAACATTTAAAGATAATTTGTTTTGGCTCCATTGGCTATTATTTTGGCCATTAATGATGAAATTCTTGCCAAAAATGATTTAAATGATGAATTCTATCACCATTCTCTATCCTCCCATGGTGCAGTGAATGAGGGCAGTCCACTAAAGCATAGCCAAAGTAGGCATGTTTCCTCTTCAAAAGGATAGATGGTTACTACAGAGGTTGTAGGAGGCTGGTTAAATCTAAGAGATAATCTTAGAATTCTCACAAACCAAGATATATAGAGGTTTATTTTGTGTATCTCAATGCCCAAAGAAGATAGGAGGTTGGTTCACGTTAGTGAGAGTAAAATTTTGATTCAACCTATTAACAACAACAAAATGAAATAATGCCCTCTTATTCAAGTCAAGATAATTCCAAGCCCTACAAAATAGATCTAAATAATCTCATAAGCAAAGAATACACTCCTCCAATCATGAAAAACACATATAACATTGAAAATTCTACCATGAAAGGAGGAAATTGAACTTTGCATAATATTCAGCCATTTTTTACACAAATGATTGAAGATATAAATAGTTTAGGGAGAAATTTACTATCTTAAATCCATGCATTGATGATAAAAATGAATGATGGAAACAAAATCCAACTCTAAGTCTTTGAGTAAAGCAGTGAATTCATGAACAACATGAATGTAACAATGCAGTGAAGTTTACCAAAAATTGAAGAATGGGTCAAAATTGTCAATGAAAGGAATAGTAGAAACCAATATGCTAATGGAAATGATTGCAATGAATGAACTTCATGTCCCTCATGGATTATGTATGCTTTCAAGGCTGTATGTTTTTCTTTACTTATTTTGTTTGTTTTGCCTAATGTTAGAGACTCACACCCAACTTCTTTCAGCCTTCTTGGCTAGTTTTCTAATCCTTTTTATTGTACTTGCTGAGATGAGATATTTACCCATTATTTTTTATTAATATATTTACCAATTATAAAAAAAAGAATCTAGAAAAACCCAAAAATTACCCTAAATAGTTTTGTATTTCATGGATACGAATCTGAACCATCAACATACAAGAAGGCTTTAATCGAGATCTTCTTTCTAATTCATGATGAGCATTGGCAACGTGGTAACCCCTACAGCTATAATCCTACCTAAGAATTTCAAACTTGAAGGATCTACCTAAGAAGTTATTCTACATTAAAGGTGTTAATGAAGAAGTAGAATAAGAGGGTGTTGCTGAGAAAGATGAGGAGATAATAGATACCCAACTAACCATTTATTGCCATGCATTTTTAGGGATTATTACCCCATAAGCCCCCAAGGTGGTGGTTTCCTAGCAAAAATAGAAGGGCACAATATTGATTGATTGAAGAAGTACCCTAAATTTCATCAACAAGTTGGCTGCCAGCTTGAACTATTTCGTTTATCAAACTCCAAAATTTCATGTCATGATTATAGATGGCAGCAATACAATCAATTATACAAGGAAATGTCACAGTATTAAACTTACCAGGGAGACTACTTTCTATATTGCCCTTTGTTCACCATTCCCATGGGTAGCACAAACATTATGTTGGGATTCAAATGGCTTACTACTCTATGAATGATTGAGTTGAATTCCTAAGAAGCATTTATATGTTTAATTTAAGAGGAAGCATATTTGAACTAAATGGGCTATGTGAAAATTCCCCATAGTTTGGTTAGTTCTCATCAAATGAAGAATATTCTTTAAAATGGAGTATATGGATTTATGGTGTACTTTATTTTCATTAGAAGAATTACTAGCAAAGGTGCCTACACCGTTAGATTTATAAAAATTGTAGAGTGAATTATTTTTTAAAATATACCAAAATGATTACTAAAAATGGATCATGATCATGCCATTCAGTTGGTCTTAGGGATCCAACCACCCAACATCTGATCTTATATACAAAAGAGTGAGATTGAGAAGATGTTGCAAGAAATACTCGAGCCAGGAATTATATGGCATAGACAAAGTGATTTTTCCTCTCTAGTGGTGATGGTATGTATAAAGGATGACAAATAACATGTGTCCAAACCATAGGGAACTCAATAAGTAAACCATCAAAGATAAGTTTCCAATTCCTATAATTGATGATTTCTATATGAGTTACATGGCATTGTATACTATATGAAACTTGATCTTCACTCAGGGTATCATTAGATCATAATCAAAGATGAGTATATACATAAAAAGTTTTTTTAATGTATGAGGGCCACTATGATTTTATGGTGATGCCATTTGGCCTAAAAAATACACAATCTACATTTCAAAGTTTGATGAGCTTTGTCTTTTGGCCATTTTTGCATAAATTTGTCTTGGTATTTGTTGATGAAATTTTAATATACACTAAAACATGGGCATAACATTTGCAACACGTGAATCATGTTTTGGATATTTTGGCACTACATCAATTATACGCTAAGCCTTCTAAGTGTGTTTTTTTAGTCAAGGAGGTGGAGTATTTTGGGTCACATTGTGCCCCATGAAGGCATAAAGGTGGACCCTCAAAAGATTAAGGCCATATTAGAGTCATGGAGGTGGAGTACTTCATGTCACATTATGTCCCTTGAAGGAATAAAGGTGGGCCCTTACAAAATAAAGGCCATGGTCGAATGGAATAAAACCCTTAAGCAACTATGGGGCTTCATAGGGCAAATAGATTACTATTGTCAATTTGTCAAAATTTACAGAAATATAGCAACACCACTTAAAGATTTATTGAAGGAGGTCTCCTTCCATTATAATGAAGCATCCACCAAGGCAGTTGAAAAGTTAGAGGTCACGTGCACCAATCTAGTTAGAGCTATCTCAAAATTTTCCAAACTTTCATTGTTGAGTATGATGCTTGGGGGCATGGGCACCATTCATGCAAGGAGGACAACCTATTGATTTTGAGGGTCATTAACTCAAGAGAAAGAGGTTGTTGAAACATATAAATGAGAAGGAAATGATGGATATCCTTCATGTAGTCAAAAAATGGAGTATTTATTTGGTGGGAAGACAAATCATGATATTCATCAACTCAAGTGTAAGAATTTGTTGAAGCCCATAAATGAGAAGGAAATGATGTCTATCTTTCATGTAGTCAAATAGTGGAGACCTTATTTGATGGGAAGATTCTTTAAGGTGAAGACAAATCATGATAGTCTAAAATACTTTTTATAAAATAGGTTATGATCATTTGGGTCACAAAGATGTTGGGATATGACTTTGAGATCATATATGAAAGGAAATGAGAATGTAGTCATTGATGCACTATTCAAGAAAAGTGTGTCCATAAAAGCACTATTGTGTGCCATATCAATATTACGATAGATTGGACAGAGGATGCAAAATCAGAATGGGTGAATGGAGCACATACACAAATCCTCATTTAGAAACCCTAGCAATATCCGAGTGTGTTAGAATTTTTTTATGGAAAGGGATTGCCTATACTTGTGTAAGAAATTAACCCTTAAGAATAATGTTCTTACAGAGCTACATGCTTCACTAATTGGTGGGCACTCAAGCTTCTTGAAGACTTATCATAAAATCATGTAATAATTCTTTTGGGAAGGGCTCAAAGGGGAAGTCTAAAAATTTGTGGTAGACTGCATCGTGTGTTAGCAAAACAAGGGTGGGAAAATCAAGACCTTGGGTCTTCTCCAACTATTGTCTATTCCTAGCTAGAGGTGTTCACGGATTTCATCACAGGGTTGCCTAAGTCTAAATGGAAAAATGACATCACAATTTGTTGTGGATAGACTCACCAAATGTGCCCATTTTTGTTCTTTATCACATCCTTTTGTAATAAGTATAGGAGCATCAAATTTTATGGATACCTTTCAAATGATACATGGGACCCCAAAGATCATAGTAACTGATTGTGATCCTATAATTACTAGTAATTTTTTGACTGATTTTTCTTGATTGGATACTTAGTTGGCTCGTAGTTCATCATATCATTCCCATTTTGATGGCCAAATTGAGATGGTCAACAAATGCTTGGATGGTTGTTGGTGATGTTTTAATTTGGATAAATAGGAGAAATAGGTTCAATGGTTACCATCAATAGAATGGTGGTATATTAATGATTTCTATATGTCATAAAAAATGTCTTCATTTTTGTAATTGTAAGGGTACCATCTTCTATCCATCACCTTTGCTACAAGGGTTCAACCAAAGGTTCATGCAATTGAAGGCCACATTGAGCACTAGTAGGAGGCAAAAACTAGTCTTAGAGAGAATTTGGCAATGCCACATAACTGAATGAAGTAGCGAGCTGACCAACACCGAATGAAAAACATTTTGAAGTAGGAGATTGGGGAGCACCAATAGGAGGCACTCTTTAGTCTCAGAGAGAATTTGGCAATGGCACATAATTGTATGAAGTAGTAAGCTAACCAACACCGGATGAAAAACATTTTGAAGTAAGAGATTGGGTTTTTTTGTGATTACAACCATATAGTCAAATATCCTTGAAACAATAGAAGGATAATGATCTTTCACATAAGTATTGTGGGCCTTATCATATTTTGTAAACTCTAGGCACTGTAGCAGAGAGACTATAGTTATCCCATTTAGCAAAAGTACATCGAGTCTTTCATGTTTTTAGCTTGAAGAATGTTATTGGGGAAAGTGTTTGATAAGACAAATGGAATAAAAAGCCACTCATATAACCCATCTTGTGTCTTGAATGCATTTTTCCATGTATCTCCTTTAATTTTGATCTAATGATAACTACTCCTCAAGTCTATCTTGGTGAAGTAATTAGCTTCACTCAAAATATTCATCAAGTCATGCATTCATGGCAATGTAAATTTGTAGTGATCACAAAATTATTGATGACTCTTATATCTATACACATGCCATTCTCCTCCTTTCGTAGGTGCACAATCTTATATATACATGTAATTGGAGCATTTGATATCTCGAATGGCAATACAAATGACTCATATAACTCATTGTATGTCTTGAATGAATTTTTCCATTCATTTCCTTTTATTTTGATTTGATGATAGCTACTCCTCAAATCTATCTTGGTGAAGTACTATCTTTACTTAAACAATCCATCAAGTCATTTATTCACGGGAATGGAAATTTGTGCTATATTGAAATCTTGTTGATGGATTTTGAGTCCATACATATGCCATATTATTCACCTTTCTTAGGTGCCAATATTGTAGGAACTACACGTGCCATTCTATGCCTTTCTTATGTACCAATACTGCAAGAACCACACACAGATCAAAATTTCTCTTGTCAAAACCTTCTCTAATAGATCATTCACTTACTTACCTCCTCATTCTACATAGGTATCGACCTATTTGATACTTTATTTGGAAAACTTGATCCGGGCACTAGATCCCTCTAATGGCTAATGCTTCTCCTAGGTGGCAATTCATTTGATAACTATTTGGAAACTATATCAACATATTTATCCAATAAATTCTGCACTTCTAGTGGAATTTTAATTAGCTGATTTATAATCACATCTTTTATAGGTATGGGGATGGAAGAAAAAAAATGCCTTCTCCTTCTTTGCCTCTTTCAAGAATTGTTTACTAGAAACTAATAAGATCTTTGGATCGCTGTCCACTTCTTCTCCTCATTCTTTTAATGGGATCAATTTGAACCTCTTACCATCTTGTTAGTTCCTAGTTATACACCTCTTTCACTCAGCCTTGTATACTTGAAGAAAATGGCAAACAAAGATGAAAAACTTGCTAGTATGTTGTTGTAGTCAGGGGAGGGTTTGGCATCTAGACTAGACCAAATGCATAAAATGACTGAGAGGCACCTACAAAGGGTATGGTCAGCTCCCTGCTACTTCTAGCTTTGCCTAAACCAAGGTGAGAACACTTAAGGGGTAGCTTGTTCACATGGAGAGATTCTGCAATTCAACCTCCATAGGATTTTTAGCACAAGGGAATATAAATGTGACCACAACCAAACTCATTCACCCCACCCAGGAAGGGTTATCACATTGAATGAACAAATGTACTAGATCACATATAAGTTACTCAAGATAGATGAGGAAATGATTGTAATCTTCATTCTATAAAATAATCAACAATAGGGGTCAAATGTAAAATTGCAACACTATGCTTCAAAACACAAAACACAGACACATGTTAAGTATACAATATTTATGCATCTATAGACAAATAACACTTAAGATATGTAAAGGGTGTATTACTTGAAGGGTAGGATAGGGTATTAAAAGTTGGATAATTATAAAAATGAAGGTGGTGTGTTGGTGGTGTTCAAACAACATGATATCTTGCAAGATTTGTGACATCATTCCTTAGCACAGATGTAGGAAAACTCACATGAAAGCTAGTGGGAAATACCAAATGATCATTGAAAGAATAGAACATACACTGAAACTAAACATTAAAAAAAAACTCTTCTCTATCAAATCCATAAACCTAGGGTGCCCTAATAAGTTATTCAACATGTTATAAAATAATATAGAAAGGGTTTTATAACCCAGATCTATGCTCAAGATGATAACCAGTAATGAACATAAAACTAGATATCTTGTCAACAATATTTACAAAATAGATTGTTGCACTTCATCAACAGGAAATAACAAAGAACCACAAGCATCTTCATTAACTTGAAAATTAATATTACAAACATCAATATTTCAAAATGCTACCATGGGGACAAGCATGGTGAGATTGCTCTTTTGGCAAGGGAGACATAAATATTCTCCCAAAGCTCAAGAATGTCTGTATAGCTACATCCACCTTAGCAAGGGAGACAAGATCTACACACAACAATTGATCCTATAATCTCTTGTAGAAACTAGACTTAGATAAAATGAACACCTAAAATAATGACCAACAACCTTTGAATAGAGGAGAAGCCCCCTATTTATACATTTTCAAATTTGGAACTATGGGTCACCACTTTCAAAATTGCAAAGCAGCCCTTCAAATTCACTAAGATGCTTCTAGATGGAAAATATTCCCAGCCACACCTAAAATATTCATCCATTTGCAAGAAAATCATGGCCATAACTACCTCTACTGGGAATGATGAAGATTTTGCAACAAACTATTTGATTTCTTAATTGAAAATCCTAGTGAATATGAGTTGGAAGGTGGAAATTCGTAATGGAGGCCGAAAAGACCATTTGTCATTACATAAAACTGCCAAAAGATGCGTTTAATTATGAGTTAAAGGGGGAAAAATATTTTGAGTAGCCAAAAAAACTTTTTCACTTTGCATAGCCACTTAGAGATGCTTTGGACCACTCACTTGCACAACTGGAAACTCCTAGACAACTGCCCTTCCCTTTATGCATGCCATGAAACAACCTGCTCCTGTAATGATTTCCTGGGAATATTATGGATCCATGGCCACCTTGAATGATCTTCTTTATAGTGGTTCACTTTGGATTTGAAAACTTACAATTTCTCTCCCATTAAGGAACTTGGACAAGCAAAATAATGAAATAATGTAAAAGACTTAGGTCATTTTCAATTTCTCACCCTTTGACTCCAATTTATTTTTCAAATTTTGCATTTTTCAAATTTGCTTTTTCACATCTAGCATTTTAGAGATTCCCTCATATTTTTTAATGAAAAAATGCATTATTTTCACCATCAAGGTTAACATGCCTCATTTTGAAAAGTTCCAAGTCAACTTGTTTCTAGTGGTGAAATCTTAGCCCACTGCCTTGCACACGGTCCTTGAATATGACATATATGCCTATGTGGCATCACCATGTCATGTCTGCTCACCAATATCTTTGCCCAAACTGACCTTAACATTACTTGTCTCCATATGCGGTGGAAATTTTTGTTCATCCATAGAGCACTTCATTGGCTGCCACATTTGCCTTGAAATTCATCAAAATGCCCACCTTATGTGGCAATGCCAGATCCTTGTATGCATGATGAAAAAACATGCCACATGGAAGCTTTGTAGGATTTCAACATCCATTTAGCATTATTTTTATTACAAGCTGTTAGATCTCCATTGAGACCCCCTGAGACCATGACACCTGGAGAATTCATGGGCTTACTGTGCTCTTGCCAAGTGACAGTCCCACATTCATTCTAGGCTTTGTTGAAAAGTCTTGAATTAAAATTCATCATAGATCAAATTATTTACAATTTAACTCAAACTATCGATCTCTAGGAATGTGCTTGATCTTTAGCTTGTGACCATGTATTGACTTTTCAACTTTGCTCTTGCACCATCAGATCTGGCTGAGGCAAGTAAACATGCTCCATTAGATCATATCTAAGTGGTAGAGCATTATTGGATGCTGCTTGTACTTGGCCCTAGGGATGTGCCACTTGGTATGCTTATGGGATTTTTGATTTTCTCTAAAAATAGCCCCAATTGCTTGATCGCCATCATGTCACATGGAAACACCTTATGATTCTTAACCTTTTGACTTATTCTGCTTATTGTCAAATCTATTGCTACTTGCCTAAGATCTTGACACTTGTTGAGCTCACATTTTCTCATAGGGTATTTGAATTTTTGAATCCTTGCTCACCATTAGATCATCCTCACTTGAGAAAATGTGAGTCATAGATTTTCCTCTATTTGAACTCAAATGAATACTTCACAGGGCCAAAATATGACACCTGCGCTCCTATAAAAAAACATCCATGAGACTGCCATACCTATAATTAGAACAAATTTCTTTAGGGACTTTGCTCATCAAGATTTTTGTTTTCAACATTCTTATTTGCATTTGGCCTTTGGTCCTTGGTATTCCTGTCTTTGACATTTTTATATCGACAACAATTATTGCAAGCTTTTTGTTCTCGACAGTTCTACTCCCAGGGCCTTTGTTTATCAGGACAATTGTTTCAGACATTTTGTCCAAGATAATTTTTTCAAAATATTGAACTCTCTTGGACACTTCTATCACAAAAATTCGGTCTTTGGAATTTTTGTCTTTTTTAGGATAATTGTTTCAAGCATTTTGCTTGAAATAATTTCCCTGAAGAAATTGAGCTTTGCATTTTTTTGAAGAAATTAAATTTTACAGTCTTCTCAAAATAATGGAATTTTATCGAGATTTTTGTGTGAATAAAATGTGTGCAAGAATTTGTCTTTTGAACTTTTTATAGTGGACAAAATGTCTGAGGAAATAAGCCTTTGGGATTTTTTACCATAGACAAAATGTCTGAAATAAATAGGTCTTTGGGATTTTTGCCAACACTTTGGCTGAAACATAGAATTTTCTTGGAATTTTTGCATGATTAAATGCCTGAAGGAAATAGACCTTCAAATCTTTTACGTGAGCATTTGGCCCAAAGGAAATAGTCCTTCCGCATATGCTAAGTAAAGACCGAATTATAAGTTAGCCGATTCAACAAAATACATTACCTTTGACATGGACAATTGAAGACAAAAATTGGGCTAAGCACTTAGGATTTGATACTTGAATCATGTTGGACTTAGGCACGTACACTTGAAAAGGGACCAATTACTTTAGTATAATTTTGGGCACTAACATTGGCCCTCACCTAGGGATGCATACCCCTTATGGGTGTGTAGAGAACCCCAAAACATAAAATCAAGTGCCAATCCAATGGGCTATGAAGTCAAGACTTGGAAAATTACCAACAAACACTCATGGAGGCTAAAAAAAATAATGCCAAACTAATAAAAATAGATTAGGAGGATCTAAAAATGAACACACGATAGAAAACATGAAGGGAAACTGTATAAATAAAGCCAGAACTAGAGGGGCAACAATGTAAGAGAAGGACAAAGCAACAAAACCTTATACAATTATGTATAGTTGTAAGTTATAGACTCAATCAAAAAAGTGTTTTAAATGTATTTCATTAACTAATGGCTCTAATATTTCACCATCTATATCTCTCAATAAAAAGGTGTGTTCCCCAATCTGACAGTCAATGGAATAGGGACCCATCCACAAGGCATCAAATTTGCCATGCTTACCTTTCTCCTCATGCTTGGTGTCCCAAAGTAGAACTAGATCACCTACTTGGAAGGTTCTTGGAGGGACATTCCTATCAAGTATATTCTTCAACTTTTCCTTGAACTTAAGGTATCTTTCATGAGCTTATCTTTGAATTTTATCAAGCTGAATAATTTGGTTCATCTTGCTTTCATAGTGGTTGATCTGCTCATCATCCTCTAGTTGCTGCATGAGCTGATAGGTGGGAAACTGTAAATTCATAAGAAAAATTTCTTGAGCTCCATAAACAATCTCAAAATGGCTATTGCATTTAGTTCTCTTAGGCATAATCCTATCGACCAATAAGGCAAACTTCAGCTATTCACCCCACTTCTTATTTGCTTCCAATGTTCATTTTATGATCTTAAGCAAGTTCTTATTACTGGATTTTGCTTACACATTCCACAAAGGGTTGTAATTGGAAGCGTATGTCAAATTAATCTAGATATCTAAATAAAAAGGTGTGTTACCCAATCTTGCAGTCAATGGAATAGGGACCCATCCAAAAGGCATCAAATTTTCCATGCTTACCTTTCTCTTCATGCCTACTACCCCAAAGTAGAACCAAATAACCTACTTGGAAGGTTTTTGGAGTGACCTTCCTATCAAATATATTTTTTAGATTTTATTTGAAATTGAGGTTTCATTCATGAGCTTATCTTCAAACTTCATCCAACTAAATAATCTGGTTCATCCTACTTTCATAGTGGTTGATCTGCTCATCATCCTCTAGTTGTTGCATGAGCTGATAGGTGGACAACTGTAAGTACATAAGTAGAACTTCTTGAGCTCCATAAATAAGCTCAAAATGGATTTTTCTTGTAACTCTCTTAGTTGTAATCCTATCACCCCATAAGGTAAAATTAAGCTATTCACCCCACTTCTTATTTGTTTCCAATGTTTGTCTAATGATCTTGGACAAGTTCTTATTACTGGATTCTGCTTACCCATTCCTCTAAGGATTGTAATTGTAAGCATAGGTCAACTCAATCTTGTACTGTTTTTAAAATTCCACTAAAGGTTTCAATTTGAAGCTCATGACATTGTAAGCAATAACCTTAACAGGCACACCAAATCTACAAATAATCTTATTCAATAAAAAATCCATTACTACCTAGTGTATTGCTTTCTTTGTATGGACCGTCTCAACCCATTTTGTGAAGTAGTCAGTTGAAACTAGTATCCATTTGTGTCTAGTTCTTGATGAATGAATAATTTATCTAATGAAATTAATTCTCCATTGTCTAAATGGGCCTTCAATCATCACAGGGTGCAAGGGAAGAGAACCTGAAGCTTTCATCCTACCAAGAAAGCACTAACATTTTTTGCATTTTCTAACTTTTTGAGCAAGATATTTAAACAATAATGGCCACCAATAACCAAATTTCAAAATTTTATGAGTTTTGAGTTCAGGTACAAAATAGCCACCACATAATCCACTATGGAAGATTTCAATTAGGTCAACAAATTATTCTTCTATCATGTATCGTAGGAGAACCCCATATGGATTCTTCCATGCTTGCCCATTTTTAGTGAAGAGATATTTTTGGGAAACAAGCTTGAGACTTCTTTGATTCTTATCCAAGTTAAGGGGATACTTTAGATTTTACAAGTAATAGATGATGTTTGTATACCATTGAGACATGTTAAATTGACTCAAAGAATCATCAACATTAATTACAACATTGTTTACCTCAACAACATGAAAATTTATCCTAGCCATAAGCTTGGCTAAACCCATCCCTATTACTAACTTTGTGGTTTAAATATCCACATCATACTCTTGTAACTTGTTGACCCACCTGCATCTCTTGGTGGATACTTCAATTTGAGTTAGGATGTCCTTCACCATAGTATGCAGGACATAAGCAACAATATTTGAACTCATAATATAAGGTCTGAATGTCTTGAAAACTTTATAAGAGAGTGAAAGCTTGCTTTTACATGATGGTATAGTTTAGTTTAGTACATTGCATAACTTTTCTAAAGAAAGCTATGGGTTGTTCATGAACTTCTTCATTATTTTGCATAGAACAACAACAACAATATTATATGATGCAAAAGATAATATCTAAAATGACTTAGTGTAATCAAGGTTTGGAAAAATAGGGGAAAAATTTAAAGCTCCCTTGATGTTGTTGATCATTTGCACATGGTTCTCCTCCCACTTGATGCTCTGGTCCTTCCTCAGCATGGAAGTAATAGGTAGAGTAATCTCTACAAAATTAGACACAAACCTCCTTAAAAAGTTAATTTATCCAAAGAAAGACTGAATTCCTCTTTTAGATTGTGAGATAGGCACTTTGTCAGTGGATTTGACCCATTTAGGGTCAATCATGAAATCATCTTTGGACACTATATGTCCCAAAAACTTGGCCTTTTATATGCCAAAGTGGCACTTCTTCAGGTTAAGTGAAATGATAAACTCCTTGCATTTGATCAACACTTTATCTAGATGCTTCAATTATTCTTTTCTAGTCTGGAGTACATAGTAATGTCATCCTGATACACAATAATTAACTAGTTAATTATCCTTGCAAAAGTGATGTCCATTGCTCATTGGAATGTTGCACCAGTGTTCATCAGCATAAAAGGTATCCTCATATATACAAATGTGACCCAAGGTGTCCTAAACATAATCTTGGATCTCTTGGATTCCTTCACCACAACATGGTTGTACCCTAAAAAGCCATCTAATATGGACATTTCTAATCCAGTAACACCTTGCAATAGGGTCTCCATATTAGGCATGGAATAATTATCTCTCAAAGAAGATTTATTCAAATTCTAGGAATCCACACACAAATAGATGTCACCATTTTTCTTTCTCATAGGGACTAAATTGGAAACCCATGATGAATACCTAATGCACTGAGTGATACCACCGTACCTTAGCTTATTTAACTCATCCCACATCTTAGTGGACAAGATGGGGTTAATAGGTCTTTCTTTCTACCTAAAAGGCTTGCTATCATGATGTAATGGCATGACAAATTGGAACAAGTCTTACCTATATGCTTTTAAAACAAAATAAGACCATTCTAGATAATCTCGGTACCTTTTAAGCAATTGCATTGCACTTAGTCACATCTTTTTAGATGAATCAGACTCTTGATTTGATTATATGAGATCCATCAAAAGATGCTTATAAACTTACCAGTCCTCTAGGGAGCATGTTTGTCTTCAGCTAAATGATTTCCTTCCCAAACAAGGTTTCCTTTCCATCACAAACCTAAACCATAGATTCCAAGTTTGTGCACTGATCATGGAGCTCAGCTTCATAATTTAGAAACCTTTTGCTCTGATCATCATCAAACACCTGCCAATGATGAACATTATCTGGGATCAAAGGCCTAACAAGCACTTCAACTTGATTCTAAAAATGAGGGATTGTATTAGCAATATAAAATTGAGTGCCTAACCCTAAGAGTGTATCAAATTCTTCATTGAAACTTCTATTATGATAACAACTATTGAATACATCAAAAAATTCAAGCAAATCCCAAACAACATTTTGATATTGTTTCAACCTTTTATTCTTGGTGGCATAAGCACTATGGAATTGCTTTACCACTAGCTCATAATCATCATTTACAATCAAATTTTTAATTCCATATTCATAGGAAATTCACAAACCAAGCAAGAGTGCCTCGTACTCAGTAATATTATTTGTGCACTCAAAGGATAGATGAAAAAACATGAAATATTTACCATTTGGGGCATAGAAGACAACCCTAGCTCCATTTCCAAGATTGGAGCAAGCCCCATCAAAACACATCTTCCAAACTGCACCTTCTTTGTCAAGTCTAACATTAAGAACAATAGGCCATTCACTAGTATCAACATTCCCAACAAAGTTGTCCAATTCAACATCTGTGTACAATACTTCATTTAGAGCACATTTTGGATCTTTAATCACATGTAGCATCTTCAGCTCGCTATAAAGCTTGACCATCTTATCCTCCAATAGAATGGTAGTGTATGAAAGGTCCATCTACACACTTCCACCTGTGCTAGTAGTCCATTTTCCTGACAACATCCCTCACTTAGATGGACAGTCTACAACTACCACTTCCATATGTAGATACTTACCAGGATGAATTACGAACTGTATAACTAATCCCTTGAATTATCCCATAATTGGTACCTCTCATGAGTCCATGGTATAACACTTACCAAAAGCTAATTTAATCTTCACTTCAATCTCATTTGGGACACCCAGGGGCATTACATTATAAGAAGCCCCAGAATCAAACATGCATATGGGAACAACCAGACCATTGATCGATAGGGTTGTATAAAATGAATCCACATTCAACCAACTTTTCACCCATGTAGTCCCTAAATAGATCTCCAAAGTGGGTTTAACAACCTATTTTGATTCTTCATCACTTTTTAGGGGTGTTTAGGGTAACTCAATTTCATTCAAAGTTGAATTCTCACCAAATTCCACGTACTCGAATGCTCTCTTCCTATGTTTAGGGATTCTTACTAATTCAAAAAGTGGCACAATGATTTTTAGTTATCTCAACACTTGGGCCATATCACATATGCTGTATTTAGGAAGAAGAGTATTTGGTGGAAGGGTAACAACATCTTTAGCTCAAATACAATCACTGAAGGTATGAAGTGGAGTAGGCTGGGATGGATTAACATTCTTATCAACAACCTTCAAAGGCTGATTTTGTTTAAACTCATTAGCACCCTTAGGGATACTAGCCAATATGGGTACCCTATTCTTGGCTAATGCACCTCTAGGTTTATCAAATTAGAAAATAGGTACTGGCTTGGAAGCTTTAGGGACTGCTATGGTTTTTTTAGCCTCCTTATTAACATCCCCTGCCTTTGGATTTGTAGGGGTAGTGTCTTGAGGAGCAACAGCCTGATGTTTTCTCCTCAAGTGATGCATCAATATTTTTAAGAGAGGATCGATGCCAGTAGGGAGGAGAGAAGCATCAATTCTTTGAGTAGAAGGGTAGTAGTGAAGATCAACGCTTAGGAGGGGAGGAGGAAAAACAATGACGCCTAGAGTAGAAAAGAAAAAGAAGAAATTGTGAGTTCTTATTATTTGAAAATATAATTTTTCTTTTATTTTTTATTTCATCAATAATATATTACACTTAAAATTTAGATTTTGTTTTGTTCAGATGCACTTGGACCTTAAACAAAGATCTACCATAGATTGTTTTCGTAGAAACAATCATTTTAATGTTAAAACTTGAAAGTCAAGATATTGAGTCAAAATTAGTTGTTTGCTTTAGGAAAAGTTCAAACTATCTCCTTAGAATAGTATTTTCAACCAAAATGTGATGTAAATATGAGAACAAATGTGTTCAAAAACAAAATATATTAGGATTGCAGTTATGCGGTATATTATGCAAAATAGTTTGTTCCTGTGCGTACTTAGGCTATAAATTTTGGCTTTGAGAGAAAGATATTGCTAATTTTATAAGAATTTCCTTAGGTTTATTTATTTTGGTTAAAAAATGGGTTCTTTTAGATCTTCATTTAATTTTTTTTAAATCTTATGATTAATTCTACGTTCACTTTGGTTTCACATTGCTTAATAGCTTGAACCTGCAAGATATCTTGTAAACATTGCACTTCAACATGGATGAACCTAGATCTAGAATAAAGATTCATCGTAGCTCTTTGTGCATAGAAAAATGTTATTCTGGTGTTAAATCTTTATAAATTGGGAGATTGAACAAAACTCTACCTCTTTAGGAGGCCACGAATCTATTTACTGGCCACCATAGTTAGAATAATCTTAGTTTGTTTCTTTATATGCATGTACACTATAATAGTTATCGGTTGTTCTTTCAAATCTAATTTTTATCTAATTTGGAAAGGTGAAAGTTTGTTTTAAATTGTTCTTTTATAATCTTGAATAAATGAAGTCTATTAATGAAAATAGGTTTAATTCTATTAGAATATATGAGTAATGGGTAAATCTTTTTCCCATTTAATTAATTATGTAGTATGCATCTTGCTTTTATAATAACCTATTAATTTAGTACGTTCTTTAGGAATAGTTTTGATTCATATTACATATTTGAAAGTGTTCTCATACTCCTTACATTTGGAAGATAAATTTACGAAATTCATATTTTTAATTAGAATGATATTCAATTTAAAAATTTCAATATTACGTTATGTTACATAGAATAAATATCAATTTCCATCCTTATAATTATATGATATTCTAACCTATTATACATTATGATTAGAAATAATTTTCAATTTCATAGTTGTGAAACTAGAAATTATTTTTTTTACTCAATTTTACCTATTCCTTAGAGATTCGCTATAATTATCCCAGAAATTAATGTTGTAAAAAAAATATTGATGTGACTAGAAGATCATTTTATTAACTAATTTCTACCTTGCTACTCAAGAAGTTGTTTTGAAAGGATAAATGCAATAGTTTACTTCAAGTATTCTTTATTTTTTTTCCATCTAAACTTAGACCAAGAATTTAAAGTTAAACAAAACTATGTAGTGTTAGGTATTAAGTGGTGCCTTTGACTCACATTTTTGGGTAATGTCATCACGTTTGAGCTACTACATCCATAGCCTAACACTGCTACAACAATGACATCTAGGCATCATCCCCATAAACCATCAGGGAGAAATAATGGCCATGTTGTGTCATTAAGACCAAGGGGTGGGATAATCACTCTTAGTCAAAAATACTAATTAAGATAAGGAAACAACTTGAACTACCTTAAACAATTCTGACTTGTGAACTGATGAAATAGAAATGGAGAAAGTACATTTCTCACTCAAAACTCTGTACCACCAAAAATGATCAATAAAACCCAAGATTGAGAGTGTTAAACCAATTATTATCAAGAAACCACCAATCATACGGCTCTCAGATAACAAATTTTTGACAAAAACAATTGTACAAATAGGTTGTCTAAAACAAGGATAAAAAACATTGTTGATGTAAATAAAAAGTAGAAAGGGGAGATGTAGCTTACAATGTTCATTTCTATTTCTTGTTAAGATTTAGGGTTAGTATAGTTAAAAAATTATTCAGTCACTTAAACCGATACTTTTATGCTCTTGTTTGGGTAGCAATCACAGAGGAACTATCTAGAGAATTGGGCCCTAGAAAGGGATGCATACCTAGACCTACAATTCACATGAAATTTAGAATAGAAAATAGAACTACATGCATAATACACCTTGATCTTATTTGGAAGCATGTATGTAAGCAGTCTAAGAAGTGAAAGATGCTTCCAATACATAAGTGAATAGGATGGGGTTGGGATTGTGTGCTAAACAAGATTAATATTAAATGAAAAGGCAAGACCATTATAATAAGACCCTAGTTTAGATAAACAAAACAAAGATAAGAATTATATGATATATTTGGAAGGATCTCAGTTGGATCATCACAATTCCCAAGGTTTTAGGTCGAATTCTAAGGTAAAATGTGAGTATTTGTTATATATTTTATACTCCTATCATGGTGACCTCAGTGTTTATCAAGTAGAGATGAGTGGTGAAAAATGAGCAACTCAAGATATAGTTGATCTCGATGAGTCAAGTCTCTAGCCAGAGCATAACCTACTCATGTGTAAGATGCCTAACCTATATGGTTAGATGCTTGCCCATTTGGCAAAGGATAATAGATACCTAATTTGTATGGTTAGATGCTTACCCATTTGGAAAATGATAATAGATGCCTAACCCATATGGTTAGATGCTTGCCCAATTGTCAAAGGATATTTGATAGGATAAAGTATACCTAAGTTAAATTCTATATTTTAAGATAGGATTAGGTCACTACAAATAGGGACCTGTCCACAAGGCATCAAATTTTCCATAGTTACCTTTCTCCTCATGCCTTTTGTCGTAAAATTGAACCAAATCACCTACAAGGAAGGTTCTTGGAGTGACCTTCCTATCAAATATCTTCTTTAGCTTTTCCTTGGACTTGAGTTGTTTTTCATGAGCTTGTCTTAAAATTTTATCAAGCTTAATAATTTGGTTCATATTGCTTTCATAGTGGTTGAGCTGCTCATCATCCTTTAGTTTCTACATGAACTGATAGATGGGCAACTATAAATTCATAGATATAACTACTTGAGTTTCATAAACAAGCTCAAAAGGGATTTTGCTTGTAGATCTCTTAGGTGTAATCTAATCAGCCCATAAGACAAACTTCAAATTTTCACTCCACTTCTTATTTGCTTCCAATGTTTGACTGATAATCTTGAGCAAGTTCATGTTACTGGATTCTACTTGCCCATTCTATTGAGGGTTGTAATTGGAAGCGTAGGTCAACTCAAACCTGTACTCTTTTCATAATAACACTAAAGGTTTGCATTTGAAGCTCATATCATAATTCAATAATAACCTTAATAGGGACATTAAATCTACAAATACTCTGATTCAATAAAAAATCCATTACTACCTAGTGTTGCTTTCTTTGTGTGGACCAGCTCAACCCATTTTGTGAAGTATTCAATTGCAACTAGTATCCAACTATGTCCAGTGCTTGATGAATCAATAATTTCTCTAATGAAATCCATTGCCCATTGTCTGAATGGGCCCTCAATCGTTATAGGCTGCAAGGGAAGAGAACCTCAAGCTTTCATCTTACCACCAAAGAGCTGGCATTTTTCTTATTTTTTGACTTTCTTAGAAACATCTTTAAATAATGATGGCCACCAATAACCAGCTCTAATAATTTTATGAGCTATGATTTAAGGCAAAAAATGGCCACCACATAATACACTATGGAAGACTTCAATCAGGTCAGTGGTTTGTTCTTCTAGCATGCATCGTAGGAGAACCCCATCTAGATTATTCCATGCTAATCCATTTTTAGTGAAGAGGTATTTTTGGGAAACAAGCTTGAGAGTTATTTGATTCTTATCCAAGTTAGAGGGACATTTCATATTTTTTAAGTAATAAACGATGTCTCTATACCATGTAGACATGTTAAATTGGCTCAAATAATCAACATTGAGAACAATGTTTACCTCAACAACTTGTAAATTTGTCTCAGCCATAAGGTTGGCTAGACCCATCCCTCTTACTAACTTGGTGGTTTGAATATCCATGTCATACACTTGCAACTGGTTGACCCACCTGCATCTCTTTTTGGATACTTCAATTTGAGTCATGATGTCCTTCACCATGGTATGTGAGACATAAACAACAATATTTGACTCAGAATATAAGGCCTGAACGTCTTGAAAACTTTTAAGAGAGTGAAAGCTTGATTTTACATGATGGTATAGTTCAATCTAGGGCCTTGCATAACTTTGATAAAGAAAGCTATAAGTTGATCATGACCATCTTCATTCTTTTGCAATAGAGCAACAATAATAGTATTATATGATACAAAAGAGAATATCTAAAATGGCATAGTGTAATCAGGGTTGGTCAAAATAGGGGCATACTTTAAAGCTCCCTTGATATCATTAAATGCTTAGATGGCCTTCTCCTCCCACTTGATGATCTGGTCCTTCCTTAGCATGGAAGCAATAGGCAGAGTAATCTCTACAAAATTGGACACAAAACTCCTTATAAAGTTAATTTGTCTAAAGAAAGACTGAATTCCTTTTTTGGACTGTGGGATAGGCACTTTGTCAATGGCTTCGACCCTTTTAGGGTCAATCATGACATAATCCTTGGACATCATATATCCCAACAACTTGGCATTTTGTACTCTAAATTGGCACTTCTTAGGATTAAGTGAAATGTTGAACTCCCTGCATCTAATCAACACTTTTTCTAGATGCTTCAAATATTCTTTTCTAGTCTTGGAGTACATAGTAATGTCATCCTAATACACAATAATGGACTAGTCAATTATCCCTACAAAAGTGATGTCCATAGCTCGTTGGAACATTACACCAATGTTAAACAACCCAAAAGGCATCCTCATATATACATACGTGACCCAAGGCGTGGTGAACGCAATTTTAGATCTCTTAGATTCCTTCACCACATCTTGGTTGTACTCTGAAAAGCCATCTAATGTTGACAACATCTCTGATCCAGTAACACTTTGTAGCATGTTCTCCATATTGGGCAGAGGATAATTATCTTTCAAAGAAGCTTTATTCAAATTTTATAAATCCACACACAAATAAATGTCACTATTTTTCTTTCTCATAGGGACTCAATTGGTAACCCATGATGAATACTTGATGGGTTGAATGATACCACTATCCCTTAGCTTATTTAACTCATCCCACATCTTAGTGGCTAAAATGGGGTTAATAGGTCTCTATTTTTTCCTGAAAGGCTTGTAATTAGGCTATAATGGGATGACAAGTTGGAAAAAGTCTTCCCTATACACTTTTAGCTTAGAATAAGACCATGATAGATGATCCTGGAACCTTTTAAGCAACTACATGTAATCATTCTTCTCAGCTGCACTTAGGTGAGTACCTAGCCATGTTGAAAAATAATGTGCAGATAGAAATAATGACAGTGAAGGAAAATAGATTCAAGACACATACACATATATTACATGGAAAAACTTGGCAAATCACTAAGTAAAAAACCATGGGAAAAGGTCTTTAGTATTTTATTATCTAGGAGTTAATACACAATTAAAATAATGGTAGTCACCATACATTAGGTTAGAAATGAGTACAATGAGTACAACTCAATAATACTTTACAATTCATGGGTTCCATATATAGGAAAAATACATAGTACAAAATAGTATTAGTATGAACATGGGTGTACTACAAAACATGTGTAGTACAAGTCCATGTGTAGTAAAAAACACATGTACTAACTCCCCAAAAAACATGTATCAACCTACCAGCTTGGTTGCCACCTGCTTATTCAAATGTTGACTTCATAATCAACAAGCCAAACCTTCCTTGGATTCTCAAGAGAACCCAAGTTGCACTCAATCACATCTTTTGAGATGAATGAGTCTCTTGATTTGATTCAATGAGCTCCATCGAAAGATGCCTCTAAACTTACCAATCCTCTAGGGAGCATGTTTATCTTCGACTGAATGACATCCTTCCCAAATAAGGTTTCCTTTCCATCACAAACATGAACTATAGATTCTAGGTCAATGAGTTTATCATGGAACTCAACTTCATAATTTAGAATCCTTTCAATTTGGTCATCATCATCAAACATCTACCAATGATGAACATTGTCTAGGATGGAAGGCTTACCAAGCACCTCCACTTGATACTGATAATGAGGGCTTGTATTAGCAGTATCAAATTGATCACCTAACCCTATGAGTCTATTAGTTTTTTCACTGAAACTTCTATCATGATAACAAATGTTGAATGCATCAAAAAATTCAAGCAAATCCAAAACAACATTATAATATCATTTCAACCTTTTATTCTTGGTGGCATAAGCACTGTGGACTTTCTTTACCACAAACTTGGAATCACCCTTTAAACTTAAATTTTTAATTCCATATTCATGGGCAATTTTCAAACCAAGCAAGAGTGCCTCATACTCAGCACTATTATTCATGCACTCAAATGACATCTAAAAAGAAAACATGAAACATTTACCATTTGGGGCATAAAATACAACCTCAACTCCATTTCCAAGATTGAAGCATGCTCCATCAAAACACATCTTCCAAACTACACCTTCTTTGTCAGGTTTAACTTAAAAAATAAGAAGATGTTCACTAGTATCAACATTCCTAACAAAGTTTCCCAATTCAACATCTGTGTACAATATTTCATTCAAAGTACATTTTAGATCTTCAATCACATGTACCATCATCGGCTCTCTATAAAGCTAGACTATCTTACCCTCCAATGGAATGGTGGTGTAGGAAAGGTCCATTTGTACACTTCCACCCATGCTAGTAGCCCATTTTTATGATAGTAATATCCCCCACTTAGGCGGGCAGTCTACAACTACCACATCCATATTCAAATACTTACCAAGATGAATTTCCAACTGTATAACTAATCCCTTGACTTATCCCACAACTGGTACCTCTAGTGAATCCATGGCATAACACTTACCAAAATCTGATGTATTCTTTACTCTGAGTTCATTGAGGACACCCAAGGGCATTACATTACAAGAAGCACCAGAATCAAACATGCAAATGTGAACAACCATACAAGTAATCAATAGGGTTGTATAAAATGTATCCACATTCAACCATCTTTCCACTGATGTAGTCCCCAAATAGACCTCCAAAGAAGGTTCAACAACCTCTTCTGATTCTTCATCACTTTCTAGGGGTGTTTGGGGTAAGTCAATTTCATTCAAAGCTGATTTCTCATCAAATTCCACATACTCGAATTCTCTCTTCCTATGTTCAGGAATTCCTAATAATTCAACAAGTGGCACGAAGATTTTTAGTTGGCTCATCATTTGGGCCATATCACATATGATGCACTGAGGAAGAAGAGTATTTGGTGGAATGGTAACAACACCTTCAGTTGGAATAGTCACTGAAGGTATGAAGTGAAGTAGGCTAGAATGGATTAACATTCTTATCAATAGCCTTCAAAGGTGGATTTTGCTTAAACTCAATAGGACCTCTAGGGATACTAGACAATATGGGTACTTTATTCTTGGTTGAATAACCTCTAGGCTTAGCAAATTGGAAAATGGGTACTATCTTGGAAACTTTAAGGACTCTTGTGGTTTTCTTAGCCTACTTATTAGCATCCTCTACCTTTGGATTTATAGGTGTAGTGTCTTGAGGAGAAACAACCTGATGTTTGCTCTTCAAGTGATTCTCTTTATTTTAGGCAATTGTTGCATTAATTAAAAACTGCCTATACTCAACTAATAGAATCCCCCCATCATATTTCTTAATCATCATGGAGCATAAGAAATCAAAATCATGAATGGGTATTTCATATGCTTGTTCTATATTAACGTCACAAGCAAACTCAGAAGTTGAGACACTTACCTTTTCAACCACACTCCAAAATTGATCAAGAGTAACAACACTCAACAATTCCTTGGATGTAGTCAATTTGATTCAAGGGATTTGACCATTAAACATCAAAATCTCATCACTAGATGACATGGACTCAAGTTCATTTGAATCTTTGTCAATCAGTTCAACTATATCACATGGAGGATGTGGTAGGAAACACTTGTTACACCATTCAATATCAATGTCACATTCTACAACATTCACCTTGACATTTAAAGGAGCAGGCACTTCTTTTCTAGTGCCTCTATTCTAGTTTTTATCTATTCTCTCTTCATGTGCATGCTTCTTCCCTTTATCATTATCTTGTTTGTGGAAATCAGCCCCCCTTTGTGCTTGATTCATATTTGGAGGCCTTTTTTGATTGGTAGACACATGGGGGATCCCCTTATCATTTTTTACCAGCTTGTATAACATTTATTTGACAATGGAGACCGAAGTTTTAATAGTCTCCTTAAGGTTGGTTGTCTTTGTAGACTATTTCTTTTCTGGATTGACTAGCTTCACATCAGCTCACTTGTTCATGGGCTTTCCCATAACCTTTATGTTATTTTAAATTTGGATGGCCATATTGAATGCCAACCACAATTTAGCTAGAGCCTCATCCCTCAAGTAGTGCATAACTTTCTTATCAAAGGCATCATAGTATTTTATCAAGCACATTGTATCACTAGGCTTGATGTTCTTGGGTAGTCACATCATGGTCTTATTGAATCATGTATTGAAGTCCTACATGTATTCATTAGGATTCTTTTTGATATTTTCAAACTTAGCTAAAAGAAACCTGGATCAAATCTTTCACCATATTGAATTTTGAAAACATTCTTCATCTTTTTCCATGAATTAATGCATCCACGAGGAAGGGATTTGAACCATTCATGAGCGTCTTCTTCCAATGTGTGCACAAATAGTTTAATGCACACATCCTCATGCTCAACCTCATAATATTCAATGATATTGTGAAAAGCCCTTAAGTGTTGATCACCACTCACTGCATTATCCATGAAACTTTGGAAGGCATTTCCTTACTTCATTTGTGATTTCATTAAGATACCCTGCCATTTCTTCAAAATTGATAGGCCTGAATTTGGGAGCACGGTTATTCTCATCTTGGTCCCTATGTCTCATGATAGGTTTAATGGGAGGTTAAATAACAAATGACAAAGGGATATGAGGGAGTGAATGAGGTGGACTTGGTGGATCAAACTTGGGAGGGCATTCAACTAGTTGAGAAGGCACTGGGTAATACACAATAGGTTTCAGAGTGACCAAAAGAGCTATGAAAGTCGTCAACATTAAGAAATTCAACAAAAATCTCAACATTATCAAAATCTTGGTAGTCAAGACAGTCTTTAGCAGTTGAACTTTTCCCCTTCAATAGGCCTCCAAACTTGTCTCCCTCTTCTTTGATGCAAACCTAGGGGCGAGACAAGCCTTTTGGATGAGTCACCTTTGAAGGATGATCTCAATCCTTCTAATTTTGCAAACAAGAAATAACACTCAAAGATGAAATAAAGATAATATTTAGAATAGGCACTGATCTTTATTGAAACCAAGTAATAAAAATTAGAGTTATCACTAGAATCACAATTTTAGAATATAATAGTTAACAAACTGATCATGATACATGATGGCAACATACTTTTCTGAATTTAATGATGAGAGTAAAAATAAAGACAATAAAATTTTTAGAATAATGTTTAAAAGGGAAAAGACACCTTCCAACATGTAATATTAACAATGTTTTTCAAAAAACATAGTAGAAGTCAAATTGTCAACTCTTCAATTCCTAGCACGTCCTCAATGGAGTGTTGCGATATTGACAGTCAAGATAGCCCAAATGTATCAAATAATAATAGAGAACTTTCAAACTCAAAATAATTATAGCTTAAGCTCTCTGCAAGAGTCCCCAACAATATGGGTGAAAAGAATTGTCCCCGACAATGATGTCAGAAAAGTGTGGGTTCCCAGTTGTACACCTCTTTTGCTTAGCCTTGCACACTTGAAGAAAATGGCAAACAAAGATGAAAAACCTGCTAATATGTTGTTTTAGCTAGTAGAGGGTTTGACATCTAGACTAGACCGAATGTATAAAATGACTGAGAGGCACCTATAGAGGGTATGGTCACCACCTTTCTACTTCTTGCTCTCCCTGAACCAAGTTGAGAGGACCTAAGGGGTAGCTTGCTCACATGGAGATATTTTGTAATTCAACCTCCATGGGGTTTTTTAGTACAAGGTAATATAAATGTGATTAGGGCACAACTAAACTCGTTCACTCCACATGAGAAGGGTTGTCACATGGAATGAACAAATGCACTATATCACATACAAGCTACTCAAGATAGATGAGGAAATGATTGCAATTTTCATTCTATAGAATATTCAACAATAGGGGTGGAATGGTAAATTGCAGCACTATGCTTTAAAACATAAAACACAAACACATGTTAAGTATTCAATATTTATGCATCTGTAGACAAATAACACTTAAGATATGCAAAGGGTGTATTACTTGTAAGGTAGGACAAGTTGGATAATTTTAAAATGGAAGGTGGCATGCTAGTGGCCTTCAAAAATTAGGATATCTTGCAAGATTCATGACATCATTCCTCAGCATAGATGTAGGAAAACTCAAATGCAAGCAAGTGGGAAATACCAAATGATCCTTGAAATAATAGAACATACATGAAAACTAAAATTTCAAAAAAAAAATCTTTCCTGTCAAATCTATAAACCTTGGGTGCCATAACAAATTATTCAACATGTTTTAAAATAATGCAGAAAGGGTCTTATAACCCAAATCCATGCTCAAGATGATAACTGACAATGAAGATAAAACTAGATATCCTATCAACAATATTTTCAAAATAAATTGTTGCACTTCATCAATAAGAAATAACAAAGAACTATAAACATCTTCATTAATTTGAAAATAAATATTAAAAACATCAATATTTAAAAACCTTGTCAATGGGACAAGCATGGTGAGATTGCTGTTTTGGAAAGGGAGATATAAATATGCTCTCAAAGCTCACTAATGGCTATACAATTACATCCACCTTAGCAAGGGAGACAAGATATACACACAATAATTTATCACATAAACTCATGCAGGACCTAGACTTAGAGAAAATGAACACCTAAAACAATGACCAACAACCTTTGAATAGAGAAGGCCCCATTTTATACATTTTCAAATATAGAACTGTGGGTTGCTACTTTAAAAATTGTGAAGCAGTGCTTCAAATTAGTCAAGATGCTTCCATCTGAAAATATTCCTAGACACACCTAAAATCTTCATCTATTTACAAGAAAATCATGGCCATAACTGCCTCTACTAGGAATGAATAAGATTCTGCAACAAACTATTTGATTTCTTAACTAAAAATGCCAGTGAACATGAGCTGGAAGGTGGAAATTCATGATGGAGGCTGAATAGACTATTTGTCATCATATGAAATTGCATAAAGATGCTCTTGATTGTGAGTTGAAGGGGGAAAAGTCATTTGAGGAACCAAACAAAGTTTTTCACTTTGTGAGACCACCCGAAGATGCTTTGGACCACTCGTTTGCACAACTAAAAACTCTTAGACAACTGCCCTTCCCTTTATGTATGCCATGGAACAACTTAATCCTGTAATGATTTCTTTGGAATATTAAAGATCCATGGCCACCCTGAATGATCTTGTTTTGAGTGGTCTACTTTGGATTTGCAAGCCTAAAATTTCTCTCCCATGGAGGAACTTGGACAAGCACAATAATGAAACAATGCAAAAGACTTAGGTCATTTTCAAATTTTCACCTTTCAGCTCCAATTTATTTTTCACATTTTGCATTTTGCATTTTTCAAATTCACCTTTTTCACATCTAGCCTTTTAGGGCTTCCCTCATATTTTTTAATGCAAAAAATTCATTATTTTCACCCTTGGGGTTACCATGCCTCATTTGCAAATTTACCATGTCAACTTGTACCTAGTGGTGAAAGCCTAGCCAATTGCCTTGCACAGGATCCTTGAATATGATGTATATGCCTACGTGGCATGGCTGTGTCACATCTACTCACCAATATCTTTGCTCAAACTGACCTTAACATTACTTGTCTCCATATACAGTTGAAATTTTTGTTCATCCATAGAGCACTTCACTCGCTGCCACATTTGCATTGAACTTCGTTCAAATACCCACCTTATGTGGCAATTCTAGATCCTTGTATGCATGATGAATGTGAGCATGCTACATGGCAGCTCTATAGGCTTTCAACGTCCATTTAGCATTATTTTTTATTGCAAGCTGTTAGATCTCCATTGAGACCCCCAAGATCATGACACTTGGAGAATCTATGGGCTTACTACACTCTTGCCAAGTGGTGGTCCTACATTCATTCTGGGATTTTCTAAAAATTATTAAGTTAATACGCATTATATATTAGATTGTGTACACTTTAATGCATACCATCAATCTTTGGGAATGTGCTTGATCTTTAGCTGATGACCATTTATTGACTTTTTAACTTTACTCTCATTTTGTTAGATCTAGCTTAGCCAAGCAAACACACTCCATCAAATCATGATGTGAGGGATGGAGTTTTATTGGCTACTACTTGTACTTGGCCCTAGGGATGTGCCACTTGGAAACCCTATGAGATTTCTAAGGTTCTCCAAAAATAGTCCCAATTTCATGAGTGCCATCATGCCGTGTGGTATCACCTTATGTTTGTTGACCTTTTGACCTATTCCACTAGTCGTCAGATCTATTTCTACTTCCCTGAGATCTTGACACTTATCAATCTCACATTCTCTCTTAGGGTCTTTGAATTTTTGAATCCTCACTCACCATTATATCATCCTTACTTGAGCAAATGTGAGTCGTATATCTACCTCTATTTGAACTCAAATGGCTACTTCACGGGGCCTAAATTTGATACCCACATTCCTTTTAAAAGAAATCTGTAAGATCATCTTCAATGTTCATATTTGCATTCGGCCTTTGCTCCTCGACATTCTTATCTTTGGCATTTTTGTTATAGTAGTAATTATTGTGGGATTTTTGTTCTTGGAACTTCAGCTCCTAGGCTATTTGGTTACCGGGTCAATTGTTTTAGACATTTTGTTTGGGACAATTTTCCCAAAATAATGAACTTTTTTAGACAATTTCATGCAACAATTCAGTCTTCGACATTTTTGTCTTCATCGGTGCAATTATTTTGAACATTTTATCTGAAACAATTTCTCCAAAGAAAATGAGCTTTGTATTTTCTCAAAGAAATTGAACTTTACACTTTTCCTGAAACAATGGAATTTTCTCAAGCTTTTTGTGTGAATAAAATGCCTGTAAGAAATCAGCTTTCATATGTTTTATAGAGGACAACATATCTGACGAGAATAAGCCTTTGGGATTTTTTGCCTTGGACAAAATGTCTGAAACAAATAGGTCTTTGGGATTTTTTCTAACACTTTGGCTGAAACATAGAATTTTATTAGACTTTTTGTGTGGTTAAAATGCCTAAAGGAAATAGACCTTTAGACCTTTTGCACAGGAAAAAGGATCTAAGGAAATAGTCCTTCCACATATGCTAAGTAAAGACTAAATTAGCACTTAATCAATTCAACATAAATATTGACCTTTGACATGGACATTTGAAGACAAAAATTGGGCTAAAGACTTAGGATTTGATACTCAACTAACATTGGACTTAGGCACATACACTTGACAAGGGCCCAATGGCTTCAGTATTATTTTGGGCACTGACACTATCAAAGTAGAACTAGATCACCTACTTCTAAGGTTCTTGGATTGACCTTCATATTAAATATATTCTTCAGCTTTTCCTTAAACTTGAGGTGTCTTTCATGAGCTTGTCTTCAAACTTTATTAAGCTCAATAATGTGGTTAGTGGTTGATCTGCTCATCATCCTCTAGTTGTTGCATGAGTTGATAGGTGGGCAACTGTAAATTCATAGGCAAAATTGCTTGAGCTCCATAAACAAGCTCAAAAGGGATTTTGCCTTTAATTATCTTAGGCATAATCCTTTCAACCCATAAGGCAAACTTCAAGTATTCAGGTCACTTCTTATTTACTTCCAATGTTCATTTGATAATCTTGAGTAAGTTCTTATTACTAGATTTTACTTGCACATTCCTCTGAGGGTTGTAATTAGAAGCGCATGTAAACTCAATCTAGATATCTCAAGAAAAAGGCATGTTACCCAATCCTGTAGTCAATGGAATAGGGACCCATCCACAAGGCATCAAATTTTCCATGCTTACCTTTCTCCTCATGCATGTTATCCCAAAGTAGAACTAGATGACATACTTGGAAGGTTCTTGGAGTGACCTCCCTATTAAATATATTCTTTAGATTTTCCTTAAACTTGAGGTGTCTTTCATGATCCTGTCTTCAAACTTCATTAAACTCAATAATCTGGTTCATCTTGCTTTCATAGTGGTTGATTTATTCATCATCCTCTAGTTGTTGCATGAGCTGATAGATGGCGAACTGTAAATTCATAAGCAAAACTACTTGAGCTCCATAAACAAGCTCAAAAGGGCTTTTGACTATAGCTCTCTTAGGCATAATCCTATTAGCACATAAGGCAAACTTCGATTGTTCACCCCACTTCTTATTTGCTTCCAATGTTAGTTTGATGATTTTTAGCAAGTTCTTGTTACTAGATTCTGCTTGCCCATTTCCCTGAGGGTTGTAATTGGAAGCATAGGTCAACTCAATCTCGTACTCTTTGCACAATGCCACTAAAGGTTTATATTTAAATCTCATGGCATTGTTAATAATAACCTTAATAGGCACACCAAATCTACAAATAATTTAATTCAACAAAAAATCCATTACTACCTAGTGTTGCTTTCTTTGTAGGGATCACCTCAACCCATTTTGTGATGTACTTAGCTGTAACTAGTATCCATCTATGTCTAGCACTTGATGAATCAATAATTTATCCAATGAAATCCATTGCCCATTATTTGAATGGGCCTTCAATCATCACAGACATTAAGGGAAGAGAATCTACAACTTTCATTCTCCCCACAAAGCACTTGGATTTTTGCATTTTCTAACTTTCTGAGCAACATCTTTAAACAACCATGGCCATTAATAACCAGCTCTCAAAATTTTATGAGCTGTGACTTTAGGCACAAAATGGACACCACATACTCCACTATGGAAGACTTCAATCAGGTCAGCAGTTTGTTCTTATAAAACATCTTTAAACATCGATGGCCATCAATAAATAGCTCTAAGAATTTTATGAGCTATGACTTTAGGCACAAAATGGCCACCGCATACTCCACTATGGAAGACTTCAATCAAGTCAGTAGTTTTTTCTTCTAAAATGCATCGTAAGAGAACCCCATCAAGGCTATTCCATGCTATTCTATTTTTAGTCAAGAGGTATTTTTGGAAAACAAGCTTGAGAGTTCTTCTTTGATTCTTATCCAAGTTTGGGGGATAGTTCAAATTTTTCAAGTAATAGACGACGTCTCTATACCATGAAGACATGTTAAATTGATTCAAATAATCATCAACATTAAGAACAATGTTTACCTCAATAACTTGCAAATTTGTCTTATCGATAAGTTTGGCTAGACCTATCCCTCTTACTAACTTGGTGATCTGAATATCCATGTCATACCCTTACAACTTGTTAACCCACTAGCATCTCTTGTTGGATACTTCAATTTGAGTCACGATGTCATTCACCATGGTATGCAAGACATAAGCAATAGTATTTGAACTAAAGTATAATCCTTGAATGTCTTGACAACTTTTAAGAGAGAAAAAGCTTGCTTTTTGATGGTGTTATAGTTTAATTCAAGACCTTGCATAAGTTTGATAAAGAAAGCTATGCACTACTCATGATCATCTTCATTCTTTTGCAATAGAGCAATAACAATAGTATTATATGATGCGAAAGAGAATATCTGAAATGACATAGTGTAATCAGGGCTAGCCAAAATAGGGGCATAATTTTAAGCTCTCGTGATGTTGTTGAATGCTTGCATGGCTTTCTCCTCCCACTTGATGATATGGTCCTTCCTCAACATGGAAGTAATAGGTAGACTAATCTTTTCAAAATTGGACACAAACCTCCTTACAAAGTTAATTTGTCTAAAGAAAGATTGAAATCTTTTTTTGGACTATGGGATAGGCACTTTGTTAATGGCTTTGACCCTTTCAAGGTTAATCATGACACCATCCTTGGACACTATATGTCCCAACAACTTCACTTTTTGTACTCCAAAGTGACACTTTTTTGAATTAATTAAAATGCTGAACTCCCTACATCTGATCAACACTTTTTCCAGATGCTCCAAATGTTCTTTTCTAGTTTTGGAGTACACAATAATGTCCTCTTGATACACAACAATGAATTGGTTAATTATCCCTACAAAAGTGATGTCCATAGTTCACTAAAACATTGCACCAACGTTGATTAACCTGAAAGGCATCCTCATATATATATATACATGCCCCAAGGCATGGTGGATGTAGTCTTGGATCTCTCAGATTCCTTCACCACAGCTTGGTTGTATGCTAAGAAGCTGTTTAATATAGACATCTCTGATCTAGTAACACTTTGCAAAAGGTTCTCCATATTTGGCAGGGGATAATTATCTTTCAAATAATCTTTATTCAAATTTCATAAATCCACACACAAATGGATGTCATCATTTTTATTTCTCACAGGGACTAAATTGGCAACCCATGATGAATACCTGATGGGATGAATGATACCACTGTCCCTTAGCTTCTTTAACTCATCCCGCATCTTAGTGGCCAAGATGGGGTTATTAGGTCTCTATTTCTACCTGAAAGGTTTGCTATCAGGCTATAATGGGATGACATGTTGAAACAAGTCTTTCTTATATGCTTTTAGCTCAAAATAAGACCATGCTAGACAATCTTGGTACCTTTTAAGCAACTACATCTAATCTTTCTTCTTAGTTACACTTAGGTGAGTACCCAACCAAACCTTCCTTGGATTCTCATGAGAACTCAAGTTGCACTTAGTCATGTCTTTTGAGATGCATGAGTCTCTTGATTTGATTCTATAAGATCCATCAAAAGATGCTTCTAAACTTACTAGTCCTATAGGGAGTGTGTTTGTCTTTAGCTGAATGATGTCCTTCCCGAATAAGGTTTCCTTTCCATCAAAAACATGAACCATAGATTCCAAGTCTAAGATCTAATCATGGAACTCAGCGTCACAATTTAGAACCTTATGATCTGGTCATTATTATCAAACACTTGCCAATGATGAGTATTGTCTGGGACTAAAGGCCTAACAAGCACCTCCACTTGATATTGACAATAAGGTCTTGTATTAACAATATTAAATAGAAAGCCTAACCCTATGAGTCTATCAATGTCTTCATTGAAACTTCTATCATGATAACAAATGTTGAATGCATCAAAAAATTCAAGAAAATCCCAAACAACATTCTAATATTGTTTCAACCTTTTATTCTTGGTGGCATAAGCACTATGGACTTGATTTACCACTAGCTCAGAATCACTCTTTCTAATCAAAATTTTAATTCCATATTCATTGGAAATCTACAAACCAAGCAAAAGTGCCTCACACTCAACAATATTACTTGTGCACTCAAAGGACAACTGAAAAGAAAATATGAAACATTTACGATTCAAGGCACAGAAGGCAACTCCATCTCCATTTCCAAGATTAGAGAAACCTCCATCAAAACACATCTTCCAAACTACATCTTCTTTATCAAGTTTGACATCAAGAACAATAGGCTATTCACTAGTATCAACATTCCCAACAAAGTTGCCAAATTCAACATCTGTGTATAATACTTTATTTAGAGCAGGGTTTGGATCTTCAATCACATGTATAAACTTTAAATCTCTAAAAAAATTGATCATCTTACCCTCAAATAGAAAGGTGTCATATGAAAGGTCCCTCTACATACTTCCACCCATGCTAGCAGCTCATTTTCATGACAACAACATCCCCCACTTAGACGGGCAGTCTACAACTACCACGTCCATATTCAAATACTTACTAGGATGAACTACCAATTGTACAAGTAATCCATTTACTTGTCTCTCCACTAGTACCTATCATGAGTCCATGACATAACACTTACCAAAATCTGATGTAATATTCACTCCAAGATCATTTAGGACACCTAGGGGCATTATGTTACAAGAAACACTGGAATTAAACATGTAGTTGTGAAAAACTAGACCATTGATTAGCAAGGTTGTATAAAATAGATCCACATTCAACTGAATTTCCACCAATGGAGTCCCCACATAGACCTCCAAATTGGGTTCAACAACCTATTCTGATTTTGCATCACTTTGTGGGGGTGTTGGGGGTAACTCAATTTCATTCGCAGCTAACTTCTCACCAAATTCCAAGTATTTGAATGCTCTATTCCTATGTTTAGGTATTCTTAATAATTCAACAAGTGGCACAATGATTTTTGATTGGACCAACACTTGGGCTATATCACATATGTCATACTGAGGAAGAGGAGTATTTGGTGGAAGGGTAACAACACCTTCAACTAGAATATAATCACTTAAGGTCTGAACTGGAGTAGGCTGGGATGGATTAACATTCTTATCAGTAGCCTTAAAAGGAAGTATTGGCCAATTTTTGGCCCACATTTTTAAATCTCTTGCGTGTTTGAGTTTGATGAACTAATGGATTAAGGGGGGATAAGAGAAGAACTGAGAAGGTTGTTCAGAGGTTAGCAACAAGCCAAAAGACTAAGCCTTGTGCAAATTTCTTTTATTTGACTAAGTCATTATTAATTCTTCTAGGATTTGTAAGAGCTAAGTTTTTCTTCCCTCAGGTTTTTCTTTGGTTAAACTTCATGGTTTTCCTTTGGAAAAATTGTCCACACAATTTTTTTGAAGGAATGTTTTTCTTTCAGCCAAGTTTCCAAGTTTCTTCATTTGACTAAGTGTCGAAATTGTTTCATACTTTTTGTTTGAAACAATTCTTTCGAAGGGCACTTGTAAAATTCTGATGGGTTGTTCAAAGCAAAGTGCCCAAACAATTTTTTGAAGGGTACTTCTTGGGAGAAATGATCCAATTCAATATTTTTGAAGGGTACTTCTTGGGAGAAGTGGTCCAATTCAATATTTTTTAAGGATACTTGCCCTTCACAAAAGTTCTGAAATAAGTTTTTGAAGGGCACTTTCTTCTCAAAGTGGGCCATTGTAGTTTGCCGAATGATCTTTTTGAGCTTCAAGAGGACCATTTCAAATTTCTCAAAGGATCTTTTTGAGATTCAGGAGGAGCATTTGAAATTTCCTAAAGGATATATTTCCCTTTGGAAAAGACCATTTATAAAATCCCGAAGGGTCTCTTGCCCTTTGAGAAAGTCCTTTTCAAATCTCGAGGGGCAATTTGGAAGGGTTTCAAATGAATTCCTTCAAACTTTTGTTCAAAGGAAATAAACAAAGGAAACTACTTCAGGAAAATAATCCCAAAGGGAAAAAAGCATAGGAAATAAACTTCGAAGCAATTCCCCCAAAGGAGTTCCTTTGAGAAAAAGGTCATGACAAAAGGACCAAAGAAACAAAGAACTAAAAGGAAAAGGCTGAATAAGAAACGTGAAGGAATTCCTTCGAAGGTATTCCTTTGGGATAATTGTTCAAGGAAAAGGCTAAGCAAATTCCCTATGGGAGAAATGCTAAAGAGAAAATGGAGCTCATAGCAAAGGGCTTGATATAAAAGAAGCCCATAGTAAGGGCCTGAAGGGTACATGATGAGTCCGTAAATGTGAAAGTTGGGCTTTGTCAAATAGACGTTGGCATTCAAAATCACCAAAGGGGTCTTTGGCCAAATGCAAGGTTGACAAGTGTCTAAATCTCAAGTGCCTGGATCATCTAATGGTGAATGGATAAAGACATGGTAATGGGCCTAGTTAATGACACAAGTGATGGTCAAATGGTCAGCCAATCTAAGGGGCCAATCAATAAAGGACAAGTGGCACAAGGGCATCTAGCTAATAAAGAGAATCAATAGTTCATGAAAGTCAAAGCTCAAATAGACGCAAGTTAAATAGATATGGGAAAACCAATGTTCTTAGATTGGTTTTCCATCTATAAGAGGGGTTTGGTCTAGGTTTTAAAGCAGGAGCTGGTAGGTGAAATTTAATGACAAAGACCTCATCCTTTGACATGGCCATCATCTCTGACAAACAATTGTTTAATGCATAAGCAACATGGTTCAGGCTAGTTTCAAGGCACAAAGACCTAGATCCTTTTCAGTAGGACACATGTAAGGGGAAGTTGCCATGCCATTTTGAATGCAGGGATCAACTCAGTTATGCCAAGAAAAGACATCCAACTACCCTTGAATGGCTTCTTAAACTCCACCCAAGGAGACTTGAATATGAGAATGGGTTGAGGGGATTGGGATGGCCTTGGGCGATGCATTTCATGGTCAAAGTAGGATGATGACAAGGGTACCAGTCATCATGACTCAATGACTTCTCTCTTCTCACTTTCTCACATAACCCTTTCTCTCTCTCTCCTTTATCTATATGTATCTCATGATTTTCCATTGTAAAGGTTCCCAATTTTTTAGATTTTTGTCATCTTTTTGGGAGATAGATGCTCATTGAGACGTTTGCAAAAGCATGCTCTTTTGACCAGGCTAAACCCTATCAAAATATTGTAAGAACTTCCTCTTGAATGTAATGAGATGATTTCTTTGCCTATCTCTGATCTTTGATTAGTGCTTTATCATGCTTGTGCTTGGTGGATTTGTGAATGAGATTTTTCCTATTCCATTAGGCTTATGCTTGCCTCTTTGAATTATTTTCAAGCTTTTATAGGTCTAGATTATGTTCTACCTAAACATTTTCTAGCATGATAGCTTGATTTTGAGATCATTCAAGCCATAATTGTCTCATGGCTGATATAGTGTGGGTTCAAGAGTAGATGAGTATTCATTTTAAATTGGTGTATCACTTGGTTAGCTTTCTTAGGAGCCCTTTTCCCCTTTCTAACCCTTTTCTCTGTGAAGTTTTAGTTTTAGCTGATCCATCAAGAGGAACTAGCCTCTTTAAAAATCTTAGAGGCTCAACCTCATCGTAGGATACCCACATCCCAAAGTTGTTCCCATGATTGTGGATGGAAGTGGGAGACCCTAAAGAACTCTCCCACAAGGGTGTAATTCCAAGCCACAATAGTTTTTGGCATGCCTAGTGGGACTAAGGTCCAAACCAGTGGAAGGATTTTTGGTGTTGTCCTACATATCAGCCTTTAGAGGCATTCAACAAACATCAATGGAGACTCTGAGCATCTATCAGGTGGTTTAAGTAGTCTAAGTGACTAATTATCAACGTATTTGGTATGCATAATCAACCATATTTTGATCAACATGCTTATTCTCTACCTTTTCATCACACTTATCAAGCTAATAATGTTTATGTGTTCCCCCCAAGTGGCCCTCAAACAACTTATTGGCCCTATCATGGTCTTTACCCTTTTCCCAACCTTGCGTATGACCAAGATCAACCTCTTGTGCATTCAAATCAGTCTGCTATTTCCCATTGTCAAGACTATGTTTGCCTTATTACATCATTGTCATGATTCAAGTAAGCATTATCAAATTATATTGAGCTGATAAGAGAGATTGGTAAGGGTTTAAAACATTCTTCAGTTATCCCTATCCATGTTCTACAAAAGGCAAGGAGTTCTCTTTAGTTGGTCAAGAACATGTGGGTAGTTTGTGAGGATGAATAATGGGCAGCTTGTGACGACAATAAGGTGTGGTTGAGAAGCATGGTCAAAAATTCAAAAAGTGTGTTGATGTCTTATGAAGATCAATAGGGTCTATGCAATTAGTCCTATGTGTCATCTCCCCTCTAAGAGCCTCAATCTCAGCTTCCAAAGGTTTCAAATCAACCCCCTACGCCCATTTCCACTCAAGAGTTTGAAGCCATCCCACCATGGGTCTTCTCCTACACTTTTGACCCTAATCATGTCATGCCCTTTCTTGTGAAACCACCCTATCCTATACCCATTCAAAAGAAGGAAAAGGTGGTTGTTTCTTGCACATTTCCATCTTGAAAATTGGTTCACCTAGTTCAAGAGAAGAAGGAAGAGGTGTCAGTTGTGGTGATTTAAGAGCTAGTTCAAGAGGAGTTAGTGGTTGAAAAATATAAAAATGAGGTGATATCTTAGGTCAATGAGCTTTCCCTACAAGATTTCCAAGACTCTTTCCCCCTCCCTCAAGAGCCACAAAAGAGACTACTCATAGTACCTAGCTGGAAAGACACTCTCTCAAGCTGCAAGCAAGGTGAACTTTTTCACCCTCCCACCATCTCCCTCTTGAAGGAAGACACTATTTTGAAAGGAATAAAGGAGAAGCTTATAGTCAAGTTTGAGAATGAAGTATAAAATGCAACCACCTATGATGAAGAGATCATGATTGACAGTCTATTCCAGAAAAGGGAGGAGAAATCAAGTTTGGACCAGCTATTGTGGCATGGTTTTAACATGGATGAATTAGATCCTGAAGATAGTACTGATGCCTTCATATTTAAAGAGGTGTGTATTTAGAATGTAGCTAAGAGCAAAGAGGTTTTTTTTGGTCACTAGATCTTCCATTTAGCATGGCTATTGAAGAGGATGATCAAGGTGTAGAGATTGACGTAATCAATTAGTTAGCTGACCATGTTGGAGAGGTCATGAATGAAATAGAGGATCAAGATGAGGTATGGAAACTATTGTACCATGACTTCATGGATCAGGTAGAGGTTTTAAACTAGCCTATGCCTCTTACATAATGTGTGGATAAACTTACTAATCAAGTTGGAAAAGCTGACCAATCTTAAGATGAATTGTCCATTAAATGTAGTACTGATGTCTTCAAGAATGAAGGGGAATGGTTAGATCCATAGCCACAAAAATATTACATGTTGGGCCTTAGATGGATTAACAAACTACCATATGGTTCCTTTCAACCAAGCAGAGCAAATATGGAGTTGAAGTTGGCATTGTCTTAGATGACCAAGAGGAAGCTGCCTTTTGGGATGACTAGGAGGTTTTCTACTTAAGTCTAGATAACAAACCAAGCACTAACTCAAAGGAGCCATCACATGTTGTGCTTCATTCAAAGCACACAATTGAGCCATCAAATGAGAATATTGAAAAATACCCTAAAATCCAACATGAACCAAGTTTGGAGGAGATTAACCAATACATCTACATTGGAGACATGTTTATTCCATTCCATCCATTAGAGGGCACATCAAAAGGATTGACCATAAAACTGCCTGGTTCACCAATTCTTGTACCTCCAAAGCAAAGTATTTTTAATCTTAGATTACTATAGGGAAATTATACTCATAATTTCCCATTTGATATAGGAGTGAGATACTTATAAATTGTAACCTTGTATATATAAGGATAGATTTCATGCTTTCCTCCAAGTGCCTTGTGCACATTTCCTTTTTGTTTTTTTTCTTTCCCAGTGCCTTGGGCACTTTTTTTTGTTTTATCCTTATTGATTTAGAGGAAGTTCCAAAAAGGATCAGCCTTGTATCTAGTTTTAGACTAGGTCAGTTGTAGAGGCAAATGGAGACTCCATGCCTAATGGATTAGACTCTGACTGATTGGGTTCCCAAGCATAATAGGCATGCTTCCCTACAAGTTGCCAAAGATGTTGGCCAATTTTTGGCCCACATTTTTGAAGCTCTTGCATTTTTTGATGAAGAAATGGATCAAGGGGGGATAAGAGAAGATCTGAGAAGGTTGTTTAGGGGTCAGTAGCAAGCCAAAATACTAAGCATTGTGCAAAGTTCTTTTATTTGGCTAAGTCATTGTTCATTATTTTGGACTTTGTAAGAGCCAAGTGTTTCTTCCCTCAGGTTTTTCTTTGGTTAAAATTCATGTTTTTTCCTTTGGAAAAATTTTCCACACAATTTTTTTGAAGGAATGTTTCTCTTTTGGCTAAGTTTCCAAGTTTCTTCATTTGAGTAGGTGTCGAAATTGTTTTAGACTTTTTTTCTGAAACTATTCTTCCGAAGTGCACTTACAAAATTCTAACAGGTTGTTCAAAGCAAAGTTCCCAAATAATTTTCTAAAGGGTACTTTTTGGGAGAAATGGTACAATTCAATATTTTGGAAGGGTACTTTCCCTTTACAAAAGCACCTAATTTTTTTTTCAAAGGGCACTTTATTTTCATAGTGGACCGTTGCAGGTTTGTTGAAGGCTATTTTTGAGCTTCGAGAGGACCATTTCAAATTTATTGAAAGGTATCTTTCCCTTCATAAAATACCATTTGAAAAACCCTGAAGGGTATCTTTCCCTTCAGGAAAGTCCTTGTCAAACCCTGAGGGGCATTTTGGAAGGGTTTCAAATGAAAAGTCTAAAGGAAATATGCAAAGGCAATTCCTTATGGAAAATAATCTCGAAGGGAAAATATCACAAGAAAGAAACTCTGAAGGAATTATTTTAGGAAAAATGTCAAGACAAAAGAACTGAAGAAACAAAGAACTGAAAGGAAAAGGATAAATAAGAAACTTGATGGAATTCCTTTGAAGGATTTCCTTCAAGAGAATTGTCTGAGGAAAAGGCCAAGAAAATTGCCTATGGGAGAAATGATGAAGAACAAAAGGAGCTCAAAATAAAGGGCCTAAGACAAAAGAAGCCCAAATCAAGGGCTAGAAGGGTACATGATAGGCCCACAAATGTCAAAGTTGGGTCTTGTCAAATAACCATTGGTATTTAAAATTGCCAAAGCGGTCTCTAGCCAAATGCAGGGTTGACAAGTGTCCAAATCTTGAGTGCCTGGATCATCTAACAATGAAAAAATAAAGATAAGATAATGGACCCAATTAGTGACATGAGTGATGGTCAAATGGTCAGCTAATTTGGGGGTCAATTAATAAAGTACAAGTGGCACAAGGGCATCCAACTAGAAAGAGAATCGATAGTTTGTAGAAGTCAAAGCTCAAATATACCTGAGTTAAATGGATACAGGAAAAATAATGTCCTTAGATTGGTTTTATATCTATAAGAGGGGTCTGGTCTACGTTTTAAAGTAGGATATGGTAGGTGAAATTTAATGATGAAGCCCTCATCCTTCAACATGGTCATCATTTCTGAAAAACAGTGGTTCAATGCAAAAGTAGCATGGCTCAGGCTATTTTCAAGGCATAGAGACCTACATCTTTTTTAGCAGGACATGTGTGGGGGGAAGTCACCATGCCATTTTAAATGTAGGGATCAACTCAGTCATGCCAAGAAGAGACATCCAACTTCCCATGACATGTGTTGAGGAGATTGGGATGACCTTGGGCAACACATTTCATGGTCAAATTAGGATGACAATAGGGCTCTAAATCATCATGACTCAATGACTTCTTCCCTCTTCCCAATTTCTCATGCAACCCTCTCTCTCTCTCTCTCTCTCTCTCTCTCTCTCTCTCTCTCTCTCTCTCTCTCTCCTCCTTTCTCTATATGTATCTCACAATTTGCCATTGTAATGGTTCCCAATTTTTTAGATTTTTGTAATCTTTCTGGGAGATGGATTCTCATTAAGATGTTTTCAAAAGCATGCTCTTTTAACCAAGGTAAACTCTATCAAAATATTGTAAGAACTACCTCTTGAATGTAATGAGATGCTTTCTTTGCATGTCTCTAATCTTTGATTGGTGTTTTAGCATGCTTATGCTTGGTGGATTTATGAATGAGATGTTTCCTAGTCCATTAGCCTTCTGCTTGCCTCTTCAAAGTATTTTCAAGTTTTTGCAGGTCTAGATTAGTGTTTTGCCTAAACCTTTTCTAGTGTGATAGCTTGATTTTGAGATTGTGTAAACTATAATTGTCTCATGACTTATCTAGTGTGCATTCAATCATAGATGAGTGTTCATTTTAAATGGGTGTATCACCTAGTTAGCCTTCTTAGGATCCATTTTCCCCTTTCTAACCCTTTTCTTTATGAAGCTTTAGTTTTAGGTGATTCACCAAGAGAAACTAGCCTCTTTAAAAATCCTAGAGGCTCAACCTCACCATAGGATACCCACATCCTGATGTTGTTCCCATGCTTGTGGTTGGAAGTGGGAGAGCCTAAAGAAATCTCCTATAAGGGTGTAATTCCAAGCCATAATAGTTTTTGGCAACTCGGTGGGACTAAGGTCCAAAGTATTGGAAGGATTTTTGGTGTTGTCATACATATCAGCCTTTAGAGGCATTCAAAAAACATCAATGGTGACTGAGAATCTATCAGCTGGTTTAAGCAATCCAAGTGCCTAATTATCAACATATTTGGTATGTATAATGAACCATATTTTGATCAACATGCTTATTCTCTTCCTTAGCACCACACTTATCAAGCTAATAATGTTTATGTGTTCCCCCCAAGTGGCCCTCAAACAACCTATTATTCCTATCATGGTCTTTACCCTCCTCCCACCCTTGTGTATGACCAAGATCAACCTCCTATGCATTCAAATTAGTATGCCATTTCCCCTTGTTAGGATTTAAGCAAGCATTATCAAATTATATTGAGTTGATATGAGAGATGGGTAGCGGTTTAGAACTTTCTTCAGTTATCTCTATCCATGTTCTACAAAAGGCAAAGAGTTCTCTTTAGTTTGTCAAGAATAGGTGGGCAATTTGTGAGGATGAACAATGGGTAGTTTTTGAAAAGGAAAATAAGGTGTGGTTGAGAAGCATGGTCCAAAAATCAAAAAATGTGTTGATGTCTTATGAAGATCAATAGGCTCAGTGCAATCAGTCCTATGTGTCCTCTCCCCTACAAGAGCCTCAATCTCAGCGTCCAAAGGTTTCAAATCAACCCCCAATGCCCATTTCCACTCAAAAGTTTGAAACCATCCCACCATGGATCTTCTCCTACACTTTTAACTCTGATCATGTCATGCCCTCTCTTGTGAAACCACCCTCTTATACCCATTCAAAAGAAGGAAAAGGTGTTTGTTTCTGGCACATTTCCATCTTGGAAATTGGTTCAGCTAGTTCAAGAGAAGGAAGAGTTGTTAGTTGTGGTGATCCAAGAGCCAGTTCAGGAGGAGTTAGTGGTTGAAAAATATAAAAATGAGGTGATATCTTAGGTCAATGAGCTTTCCCTACAAGAGTTCCAAGATTATTTCCCCCTCCCTAAAGAGCCACCAAAGAGACTACTCATAGTACCTAGGTAGAGACACTCTCTCAAGCTACAAGTAAGGTGAACTTTTTCACCCTCCATCTCCCTCTTAAAGGAAGACCCTTGTTTTCAAGGAATAGAGGAGGAGATTATAGTCAAGTTTGAGCCTAAAGTAGACAATGCCACTACCTATGATGAAGAGATCATGATAGACAGTCTAGTTCAAAAAAGGGAGGAGAAATCAGGTTTGGACTACTTATTGTGGCATGGTTTTGACATGGATGAATTAGAGCCTAAAGGCTGTAATGATTCCTTCATACTTAAAGAGGTGTGTATTCAAAATGTAGTTGAGATCAAAGAGGTTTTTGTTTGGTCCCAAGAGATTCCATTTGGCATGGATGCTAATGAGGATGATTAAGGTGCAGAGATTGACGTAGTCAATTAGTTAGCTGACCATGTTGGAGAGGCCATGAATGATCTGGAGGATCAATATGAGGTATGGTAGCAATTGTACCATGACTTCATGGATCAAGTAGAGGTTTTAAACTAGCAGATGCCTCTTCCATAATGTGAGGATAAACTTGCAAATCAAGTTGGATAAGCTGACCAATCTCAAGATGAATTGTCCATTGAAGGTAGTACTGATGTCTTCAAGAATGAAGGGGAATGGTCAGAACAGAGCCACAAAAATATGACATGTTGGGCCTTAGATGGATTGATGAACTACCATATGGCTCCTTTCAACCAAGTAGAGAAAATATGGAGTTAAAGTTAGCATTGTCTCAGATGACCAAGAGGAAGCTACCTTTTGGGATGACTTGGAGATTTTTTGCTTAAATGTAGACAACAAACCAAGCACCGGCTCAAAGGAGTCATCACATGTTATGCTTCATTCAGAGAAAAAAATTGAGCCATCAAATGAGAAGACTACAAAATCCCCTATAGTCCAACATGAACCAATTTTGGAGGAGATGAACCAATACATCTACATTGCAGACATGTTTGTTCCATTCCATCCATTAAAGGGCACATCAAAAGGATTGACCATAAAACTACTTGGTTCACCAATTCTGGTACCTCCAAAACAAGGTATTTTTCATTTTTGATTATTATAGGGGAATGATACTCATACTTTCCCATTTGATCTAGGAGGAAGATACTTGTAAATTTTAACCTTGTATATATTAGGATATATTTCATGCTTTCCTCCAAATGCCCTGTGCACATTTCCTTTCTGTTTTATTTTTCCTTTCACAGTGCCTTGGGCACTTTGTTTTGTTTTATCCTTATTTCTTCAGAGGAATTTACAATAAGGGTTAGCATTATATCTAGTTTCAGACTAGGTCAATTGTAGAGGCAAATGGAGACTCTATGCCCAATGGATTAGACTCTGACTGATTGGACTAGGTTCCCAAGCATAGCAGGCATGCTTCCCTGTGAATTGCCAAAGATGTTGGCCAATTTTTGGCCCACATTTTTTAAGATATTGCATTGTTTGATGAATCAATAGATTAAGGAGGGATAAGATAATATCTTATCAGGGTGTTCAGGGGTCAATAACAAGCCAAAAAACTAAGAGTTGTGCAAAGTTCTTTTATTTGACTAAGTCATTGTTAATTCTTCCAGGCTTTGTAAGAGCTAAGTGTTTCTTCCCTCAGGTCTTTCTTTGGTTAAACTTCATGGTTTTCTAAATTGTCCACATAATTTTTTTGAAGGAATTTTTATCTTTTGACCAAGTTTCCAAGTTTATTTATTTGACTAAGTGTCAGAATTATTTCAGACTTTTTTTTGAAACAATTCTTCCGTAGGTTACAAAATTTTGACAGTTTGTTCAAAGCAAAGTGCCCAAACAATTTTCCTAAGGGTACTTCTTGGGAGAAACTATCCAATTCAATATTTATAAAGGGTACTTTCCCTTCACAAAAACACTGAAACAAATTTTTGAAGGGAACTTTCTTCTTAAAGTGGACCATTATAGGTTTGCCGAAGGTTCATTTTGAGCTTTAAGAAGACCATTTCAAATTTCTAGAAGGGTATATTTCCCTTCAGAAAATGAAATTGGCAAAATCCCAAAGGGTCTCTTGCCCTTTGGAAAAGGCCATTTTCAAAAGCCCAAAGGGTCTCCTACCCTTCGAGAAAGTCCTTATCAAAGCTCGATGGGAAATTTGGAATGGTTTTGAATGAATTCCTTCAAACTTTTATCTGAAAGAAATAAGCAAAGACATTTCCTTTAGGAAAATAATCTCGAAGGAAAAAGAGTGTAGGAAAGAAACTTCGAAGTAATTCCTTAAAAGGAATTCCTTTAGGAAAAAGGCCAAGACAAAAGGCTCAAAGAAACAAAGAACCAAAAGGAAAAGGCCGAACAAGAAACCCAAAGGAATTCCTCTGAAGGAATTCCTTCGAGAGAATTGTTTGAAGAAAAGGCTAAGAAAATTCCATATGGGAGAAATGATGAAGAACAAAAGGAGCCCATAGCAAAGGGTTTGAGATAAAAGAAGTCTACAACAAGGGCATGAAGGGTACATGATGGGCTCATAAAGGTCAAAGTTGGGACTCGTCAAATAGCCGTTGGTATTCAAAATTTTCAAAGGGGTCTTTGGCCAAATGCAAGGTTGACAAGTGTCCAAATATTAAGTGCTTGGATCATCTAACAATGAAGGGATAAAGACACGATAATGGACCTAGTTAATGACATGAGTGATGGTCAAATGGTCAGCCAATCCAAGGGGCCAATCAATAAAGGATAAGTGGCACAAGGGCATCCAGTTGGCAAAGAGAATCGATGGTTCATGGAAGTCAAAGCTCAAATAGACTCGAGTTAAATGGATACAGGAAAACCAATATCCTTAGATTGGTTTTTCATCTATAAGAGGGGTTTGGTCTAGGTTTAAAAGCAAGATCTGGTAGGTGAAATTTAATGATGAAGCCCTTGTCCTTTGACATGGTCATCATCTTTGACATATAGCCATTCAACATAGAAGCAACATGGCTCAGGCTTGTTTTAAAGCACAAAGACCTAGGTCATTTTCAATAGGACATGTGTAGGGGGAAGTTTTGATGCCATTTTGAATGTAGGGATCAACTTGGTCATGCCACAAAGAGACACCTAGCTACCTATGACATGGCTTCTCAAACTCCACCCAAGGAGACTTGAATGTGAGAATGGCTTAAGGGGATTAGGATAACCTGGGGTGATGCATTTCATGGTCAAAATAGGATGATGATAGGGGTCTAAGTCATCAACAATTCAATAACTTCTTCCCTCTTCTCACTTTCTCATGTAGCCATTTCTCTCTCTCTCTCTCCTTTCTCTATATGTATCTCATGATTTGTCATTGTAATGGTTCTCAATTTTATATTTTTGTCATCTTTTTGGGAGATGGATGCTCATTGAGATGTTTTCAAAAGTGTGCTCTTTTGACTTGGCTAAACCCTATTAAAATATTGTAAGAACTGCCTCTTGAATGTAATGAGATGCTTTCTTTGCTTGTCTCTAATCTTCAATTAGTGCTTTAGCATGCTTGTGCTTGGTGGATTTGTGAATGAAAATTTTCCTAGTCCATTAGCCTTCTACTTTCCTCTTTGAAGTATTTTCAATCTTTTTTAGGTCTAGATTAGTGTTTTGCCTGAACCTTTTCCATCGTGATAGCTTGATCTTGAGATTGTGCAAGCTATAATTGTCTCATGACTAATCTAGTGTGGGTTCAAGCATAAATGAGTTTTCATTTGAAATTGGTGCATCACCTGGTTAGCCTTCTTAGGATCCCTTTTCCCTTTTCTAACCCTTTTCTCCATGAAGCTTAAGTTTAACTTTAGTTTTAGGTGATCCACCAAGAGGAACTAGCCTCTTTAAAAAGCCTTGAGGCTCAACCTTACCATAGGATACCCACATCCTAAGGTTGTTCCCATGCTTGTGGTTGGAAGTGGGAGAGCCTAAATAACTCTCCCACAAGGGTGTAATTCCAAGCCATAATAGGTAGGTTTTGTTTAAACTCATTAGCATCCTCAGGGATACTAAACAATATGGGAACCCTATTCTTGTCTAGAGAACCTCTAGGCTTAGCAAATTGGGAAATGGGTACTAGCTTGGAAGCTTTAGGGACTGTTATGGTTTTCTTAGCCTTATTAGCATCACCTGCCTTTGGATTTTCAAGGGTAGTGTCTTAAAAAACAACAACCTGATATTTTCTCTTCAAGTGATACTCTTTCTCTTGGGTAATTACTGCATTAATTAGTAATTGCCTATCATCAACTGATGAAATCCTCCCATCATATTTCTTAATCATCATGGAGCATAAGAAATCAAAATCAGAATGGGTATTTCATATGCTTGTACCATATTAACGTCACAATCAAACTTAGGAGTTGGGACCTTACCTTTTCAACTGCACTCAAAAATTGATCAACAATAACAACACTCAACAATTCTGTAGAGGTAGTCAATTCACTTCAGGCTCTTTGATAATTAAACATCAAAATCTCATCACTAGATGATGAAAACTCAAGTTTATCATCATCTTCATCAATCAGTTCAGTTGTATCACATGGGGGATGTGGAAGGAAGCACTTGTTATACCAATCAATATCAATGTCACATTTTTTAGCATTCACCTTGACATCTAAATGATCAGGAACTTCTTTTCTATCCCCTCTATTCTGGGTTCTATTTATTCTCTTACCATCATATTTGGCTTGGATAAGCAAACATACTTTGTCAAATCATGATCTAAGGGGTAGGACATTATTGGATGCTACCTGTACTTAGCCCTAAGTACGTGCCACTTGGTAGCCCTATGTGCTTTCTAATGTTCTCTACAAATATCCCAATTGCTTGTGTGCCATTGTGCTACATGGAAACACCTTATTCTTCTTGACCTTTTGACCTATTCCACTCGTCAGTTCTATTGTTGTTTCCCTGAGATCTTGACACTTGTTGATCTCATGTTTTCTCATAGGGTCTTTCACTTTTTGAATCCTCGCTCGCCATTGGTTCATCCTCACCTAAGCAAATACAAGCTGTATATCTGCTTCCATTTGAACTCAAATGACTACTTCATGGGGCCAAAATTTGATGCCTATGCTCATGTCAAAAGATGTCTGTGACACTATCAATCTTGTAATTCAGAAAAATTTCTTTGGGGACTTTTCTCATCGATCTTTTTGTCTTCAACATTCCTGTTTGCATTTGGCCTTTAGTTCTTGGTATTCTTGTCTTTTGCATTTTTTTATTGACAATAACTATTGTGGGCTTTTTATTCTCAATAGTTCCACTCGTGGGCACTTTGTTTATTGGGACAATTATTTCAGACATCTTTTCCAAGACCATTTTTTGAAATATCAAACTCTCTCAGACAATTCTCTCACAATGATTCAGTCTTCGACATTTTTGTCTTCATCAAGACAATTGTTTCAAGCATTTTGTTCAAAATAATTTCCTTGAAGAAATTGAGCTTTGCATTTTTTCTAAAGAAATTGAATTTTACAGTTTTTTTGAAATAATGGAATTTTGTTAGGATTTTTGTACGAATAAAATGCCTACAAGAATTTGGCTTTTATAATTTTTATAGCAGACAAAATGTTCGATGGAAATAAGCCTTTAGGCTTTTTGGCTGTAGATAAAATGTTCAAAACAAATAGGTCTTCAAGATTTTTTCCAAAACTTTGGCAAAAACATAGAATTTTCTTGGACTTTTTACATGACTAAAATTATTGAAGGAAATAGACCTTTGGATCTTTTGCATGGGCATTTGGCCCAAAAGAAATAGTCCTTACGTATATGTTAAGTAAATACTAAATTATAAGTTAGCCGATTCAACATAAATCGTGACCTTTGACATGGACAGTTGAATACAAAAATTGGGCTAAGGACTTAGGATTTGATACTCAAATTGTGTTATATTTAGGTACATACACTTGACAAGGGCTCAATTACTTCAGTATAATTTTGGGCACTAACACTGGTGCTCACCTAGGGATGCATACCCTCTATGGGTGTGCAAAGAATCTTAAAACATAAAATTAGGTGCCAATCCAATGGGCTATGGAGTCAAGACTTGGAAAATTACCAAAAAAAATCATGTAGGCTCAACAAAACAATGGTAGAATGACAAAAATAGATTAGGAGTATCTAAAAATGAGCACATGATAGAAAACATGAAGGGAAACTGTATAAATAAATTTAGAATTAGAGGGGAAACAAAGCAACAAAAAACCATATAATTATGAACATAGTTGCATGTAATGGAATCAATCAAGGAAGTGTTTTAACTGTCTTCCATTAACTGGTAGCTCCAATATATCACCATCCAAATTTCTTAAGAAAAAGGTGTGTTCCCTAATCTGACAGGTAATGGAATAGGAACCTATTCACAAGGCATCAAATTGCAATGCTTATTTTTCTTCTCATGCATGTTGTTCTAAAGTAAAACCAGATCACCTACTTGGAAGGTTCTTGGAGTGACCTTCTTATCAAATATATTATTCAAATTTTCCTTGAACTTGAGGTGTCTTTCATGAGCTTGTCTTCAAACTTTATCAAGTTCAATAATCTGGTTCATCTTACTTTCATAGTGGTTGATCTACTCATGATCCTGTAGTAACTGCATGAGTTGCTAGGTGGGCAACTATAAATTCATAGGTAGAACTACTTGAGCTCCATAAACCAGCTCAAAGGGATTTTTCTTGTGGCTCTCTTAGGTGTAATCCTATTAGCCCATAAGGCAAGCTTTAGTTGTTCACCCCACTTCTTATTTGCTTCCAGTGTACATCTAATGATCTTGAGTAAGTTCTTATTTTAATTATTTTTGCTTGTCCATTCCCCTGAGTGTTGTAATTGGAATCGTATGTCAACTCAATCTAGATCTCTCAAGAAAAAGGTGTGTTACCCAATCCTGCAGTCAATGAAATAGGACCCATCCACAAGACATCAAATTTTCCATGTTTACCTTTCTCCTCATGCTTTTTTGTCCCAAAGTAGAACTAAATCACCTACTTGGAAGGTTTTTGGAGTGACCTTCCTATCAAATATCTTCTTTAGCTTTTCCTTGAACTTGAGGTGTCTTTCATGAGTTTATCTTCAAAATTCATCAAGATCAATAATTAGGTTCATCTTACTTTCATAGTGGTTGATCTGCTCATCGTCCTCTAGTTGTTACATGAGCTGATAGGTGGGCAAATATAAATTCACAAGCAAAAATGCTTGAGATCCATAAATATGCTCAAAAGGGATTTTTCCTGTAGCTTTCTTAGGCATAATCCTATCATCCCATAAGGCAAACTTTAGTTGTTCACCCCACTTATTTGTTTCCAATGTTCATTTAATGATCCTAAGCAAGTTCTTGTTATTGGGTTCTGCTTACCCATTCTTTTGAGGGTTTTAATTAGAAGCGTAGGTCATCTCAATCTTGTAGTCTTTACATAATTCCACTAAAGGCTTGGCTTTGAAGCTCATGACATTGTCAGAAATAATGTTAACAGGTACACCAAATCTACAAATAATCTGATTCAACAAAAAATCCATTATTACCTAGTGTGTGGCTTTCTTTGTAGGGATCACCTCAACCTATTTTGTGAAGTAGTCAGTTGCAACTAGTATCCATCTATGTATTGTGCTTGAATCAATAATTTATCTAATGAAATCCATTCCTCATTGTCTAAATGGGTCTTTAATTGTCACAGACTGCATGGGAAGAGACCTTGAAGCTTTCATCTTTCCAATAAAGTATTGGCATTTTTCACATTTTTTGACTTCTTGAGCAACATCTTTAAACAATAATGGCCACCAATAACTAGCTCTCAGAATTTTATGAGCTATTATTTTAGGTGAAAAATTGCCACCACATATTCCACTATGGAAGACTTCAATTAGGTCATCAATTTGTTCTTCTAACATGCATCATTGGAGAAACCCATCTAGATTCTTTCATGCTTGTCAATTTTGAGTCAAGAGGTATTTTTAGGAAATAAGCTTGAGATTTCTTTGATTATTATTCATGTCAGGGGGGTACTTTATATTTTACAAGTAATAGATGATGTCTATATACCATTGAGACATGTTATTTTGACTCAAAGAATCATCAACATTAAGAACAACAGTGTTTACCTCAATAACTTGCAAATTTGTCTTAGCCATAAGCTCTGCTAGACCCATCCCTCATACTAACTTGGTGGTTTGAATATCCATGTGATACTCTTGCAACTTGTTGACCCACCTGCATCTCTTTTTGGATACTTCAATTTGAGTCAAGATGTCCTTCACCATAGTATGCGGGACATAAGCAACAATCTTTGAACTTAGAATATAAGGTCTGAATATCTTGACAGCTTTTAAGAGAGTGAAATCTCACTTTTCCATGATGGTATAGTTTAGTTTAGGACCTTAAGTAACTTTACTAAAGAAAGATATGGGCTGTTCATGATCGTCTTTATTATTTTGCATAAAATAACTACAATATTGTTTGATGCAAAAGAGTATATCTAAAATGACTTAGTGTAATCAAGGTTGGCCAAAACATGGGTAGACTTTAAAGCTCCCTTGATGTTGTTGATAACTTGCATGGGCTTCTCCTCACACTTGATGATCTGGTACTTCCTTAGTATGGAATTAATAGGTAGAGTAATCTTTGCAAAATTGGACACAAACCTCATTATAAAGTTAATTTATTCAAAGAAAGATTGAATTCCTTTTTTGGACTACAGGATAGGCACTTTGTCAATGGTTTCGACTCTTTCAGGGTCAATCATGACATCATCCTTGGACACTATATGTCCTAATAACTTGGATTTTTTACTGCAAAGTGACACTTCTTTAGATTAAGTGAAATGCTAAACTCCCTGCATCTAATCAACACTTTTTTCAGATGCTCCAAATGTTCTTTCTAGTTTTGGAGTACATAGTAATGTCATCCTGATACACAATAATGAATTGGTTAATTATCCTTGTAAAAATGACATCCATAGCTCATTGGAACATTTCACCAACATTCATCAAACTGAAAGGCATCCTCATATATACATACATTCTCTAAGGCATGGTGAACACAGCCTTGGATCTCTTGGATTCCTTCACCATAGCCTATTTATACACTGAGAAATCATCTAATGTGGACATCTTTGATATAATAACACTTTACAATAGGTTCTCCATATTGGGAGGGGATAATTATCTTTCAAATAATCTTTATTCAAATTTTGGAAATCCATACACAAGCGGATGTCACCATTTTTATTTCTCATAGAGACTAAATTGGCAACCCATGATGAATACCTAGTGGGTAGAATGATACCACTATCCCTTAGCTTCTTTAATTCATCCCACATTTTAGTGGCCAATATGGGGTTAATAGGTCTCTATTTTAGTGGGTGAAATGATACCATTGTCCCTTAGCTTCTTTAACTCATCCAACATTTTAGTGGCCAAGATGGGAATGATACTATTGTTCCTTGGATCTCTTAGATTCCTTCACCATAGCCTTGTTATACATTGAGAAATCATCTAATGTGGACATCTCTGATCTAATAACACTTTGAAATATGTTCTCCATATTGGGAGGGGATAATTATCTTTCAAAGAAGCTTTATTCAAATTTTGTAAATCCACACATAGGCAGATGTCACCATTTTTCTTTCTCATAGAGACTAAATTGGTAACCCATGATGAATACCTAGTGGGCAGAATGATACCACTGTCCCTTAGCTTCTTTAACTCATCCCAAATTTTAGTGGCTAAGATGGGGTTAATAGGTCTCTATTTTTTCTTGAAAGGCTTGCTCTCAAGCTGCAATGGGATGACATGTTAGAACAAGTCTTCCTTATATGCTTTCAGCTTAGAATAAGACCATGCTAGACAATCTTGTTACCTTCTAAACAACTGCATGTATCAGCTACACTTAGGTGAGTACCAACAAAACCTTCCTTGGATTCTCATGAGAACTCAAGTTTCTCTTAGTCACATCTTTTGAGATGGATGAGTCCCTTGATTTGATTCTATGAGATCCATCCAAAGATGCTTCTAAACTTACCAATCCTCTAGGGAGCATGTTTGTCTTTAGCTGAATGATGTTCTTCCCAAACAAGGTTTCCTTTCCATCACAAACCTAAACCATAGATTCCAGGTCTATGAGCTAATCATTAAACTCAACTTCATAATTTAGAATCCATCTAATTTGGTCATCATTATCAAACACCTGCTAATGATGAACATTGTCTGGGACTGAAGGCCTAACAAGCACCTCCACTTGATACTGACAATGAGGGCCTATATTAGCAATATCAAATATAGTACTTAACCCTACGAGTCTATCAAATTCTTCATCGAAACTTATATCATGATAACAAATGTTGAATGCATCAAAAAATTCAAGAAAATCCCAAACAACATTCCAGTATTGTTTCAACATTTTATTCTTGGTGGTATAAACATTGCGGACTTGCTTTACCACTAGCTCAGAATCACCCTTTATAATAAAATTTTTAATTCCATATTCATGAGCAATCCACCAACCAAGCAAGAGTGCCTCATACCTAACAATATTATTCATTTTCTCAAAGGATAGAAAAAAATGAAATATTTACCATTCGGGGCATAGAAGACAACCCCAGCTCCATTTTCAAGATTAGAGCATGCCCCATCAAAACACATCTTCCAAACTACACCTTCTTTGTAAGGTTTGACATCAAGAACAATAGGGTGTTAACTAGTATCAACATTCCCAACAAAGTTTCCCAATTCAATATTTGTGTACAATACTTCATTTAGAGCATGTTCCACATCTTCAATCACATGTAACATCTTTGGCTCTCTATAAAGCTTGACCATCTTACCCTCCAATAGAATGGTGGTGTATGAAAATTCCATATGGAACCTTCCACCCATGCTAGCAACCCATTTTTGTGACAACATCCCTCACTTTGGTAGGTAGTCTACAACTACCATGTCCATATTTAGATACTTACCAAGATGAATTGCCAACTGTACAACTAACCCCTTGACTTGTCCCACAACTAGTACCTCTCATGAGTCCATGGCATAACACTTGATAAATGCTAATTTTAATATTCACTCTGAGCTAATTTAGGACACCAAGGGGCATTACATTATAAGAAGCACCATAATCAAACATGTAGTTGTGAACAAGCAGATTATTGATCAGCAGGGTTGTGTAAAATAGATCCATGTTCAACTGACTTTCCACTAATGTAGTCCCCAAATAGACCTCCAAAGCAGGTTCAACAACCTATTCTAATTCTTCATCACTTTTTAGGGGTGTTTGGGGTAACTCAATTTCATTTGAAGCTAACTTCTCACCAAATTCTAAGTATTTGAATGCTCTCTTCCTATGTTTAGGTATTCTTAATAATTTAACAAGTGACACGGTGTTTTTCAGTTGGCTCAACACTTGGGCCATATCACATATGCCATAGTGAGGAAGAAGAGTATTTGGTGGAAGGGTAATAATGCATTTAGCTAGAATATAGTCACTTAAGGTCAGAATTGGAGTAGGTTAGGATGGATTAGCATTCTTATCAACAACCTTCAAAGGTGGATTTTTTAAAAACTCATTAGCACCCTTAGGGATACTAGACAATATGGGTACCATATTCTTGGTTGGAGTACCTCTAGGCTTAGAAAATTGGAAAATAAGTACTATATTGGAATATTTAGGGACCGCTATGGTTTTCTTAGCCTCCTTATTATAATCCCTTGCCTTTGGGTTTGCTCCTCAAATGATACTCTTTCTCTTGGGCAATTGTTGCATTAATTAGCAACTGCCAGACCTCAAATGACAGAATCCCCCCATCATATTTCTTAATCATGGAGTGTAAGAAATCAAAATCATGAATGGTTAGTTCATATTCTTGTGCCATATTAACATCACAATCAAACTCAAGAGTTTGGATACTTACCTTTTAAATTTCACTCCAAAATTGATCAAGAGTAACAACACTCAACAATTCCATGGAGGTAGTCAATTCGATTTGGAGGCTTTGATAATTGAACATCAAAATCTCATCACTGGATGATGTAGGATCAATTTCATATGCATCTTCATCAATTAGTTTAGTTTTATCACATGGTGGATGTGGAAGGAAGCACTTGTTACACCAATCAATATCAATGTCACAATTTGTAGCATTCACCTTGGCATCTAAAGGATCATGCACTTCTTTTCCAGCTCCTCTATTCTAGTTTTTATCTATTTTATCTTCACATGTAGGCCTCTTCCATCTATCATTATCTCAATTGTGGAAAGCATGCCCCCTTTAATCTTGATACAGATTTGGAGGCCTTTTTTGATTAGTAGACACATGAGGGATACCCTTATCAGCTTTGGCCAACTTGTATGACATTTCTTTGACAGTGGAGGCAAAAGTTTTAACAGTCTCCTCAAAGTTGGCTATCTTTGTAGATTGTGTCTTTTATGTATTGACCAGCTTCACATTAGCCTGCTTGTTCATGGGCTTTCCCACAACCTTTATGTTATTCTCAATTTGGATGGCCTTATTGAATGCCAATATAGGTTAGTGGGAGCCTTGTCCCTCAAGTAGTACACAACCTTCTTATAAATTGCATCATAATATTTTATCAAGCACATTGCCATGTCATCATCTTGTTGAATGACGTATTGAAGTCTTGCACACATTTGTTAGGATTATTTTTAATATTTTCAAACTTAGTGTAAAGAAACCTATGATGAAAGCTTTCACCATATTGAATTTTGAAAACATTCTTCATCACTTCCCATGAATTAATGCATCCATGGGGAAGGGAATCGAACCATTCAAAAGCATCCTCTTCTAACATGTGCACAAATAGTTTAATGTACATACCCTGATGCTCAACCTCATAAACTTCAATGATATTATGGAAAGCCCTCAAGTGTTGATCACCACACACTGCATTGTTCCCTTGAAAATTTTGAAGGAATTTCCTTACTTCATTTGGGAATTCATTAGGATAGCCTAGAATTTCATCAAAATTGATAGGCCTAAATCTAGAAACATGGAATATAGGATGCTCATTCTCATCTTGGTCCCCATGCCTCATATTAGTTCAATGGGGGTTCAAGAGCAAATGGCAAAGGGATATGAGGCAGTGAATGAGGTGGACTTGTTGGATCAAACTTGGGAGGCGATTCAATTGGTTGAGAAAGAATTGGGAAATACATAGGACTATAGGTTTTAGAGTGACCAAAATGGCAAACACAGATGAAAAACCTGCTAGTATGTCATTGTAACTGGCATTGTGTTTGTCATCTAAATTAGCCCAAACGTAGAAAATGACTGAGAGGCACCTACAATGGTATAGTCAACTCCCTTCTACTTCTGGATCTACCTGAAGAAAGGGGAGAGGACCTAAGGGGTATCTTATTCACATGGAGATATTTTGAAATTCAACCTCCATGGGTTTTTTTAGTACAAGGTAATATAAATGTGACCAGGGCATAACCAAACTCGTTCACTCTATATGGGAAGGGTTGTCACATGGAATGAACAAATGCACTAGATCACATGCAAGTTACTCAAGACATATGAGGAAATGACTACAATCTTCATTCTATATAATATTCAACAATAGGGGTTGAATGAAAAAATGCAGCACTATGCTTCAAAACATAAAATGCAGACACATGTTAAGTATACAATATTTATGCATCTACAGACAAATAACGCGTAAGATATGCAAAGGGTATATTACTTGTAGGGTAGGACAGGGTGGGACAAGTTGGATAATTATAAAAAGGAAGGTGGTGTGATGGTGTCCTTCAAACAATAGGTTATCTTTCAAGATTCACAACATCATTCCTTAGTACAGATGTATTGAAAACTCAGATTCAAGCTAGTGGGAAATACCAAATGATCCTTGAAAGAATAAAACATACATTGAAAATAAACTTAAAAAAAAACTCTTTCCTTTCACATATATAAACCTAGGGTGCCCTAACAAGTTACTTAATATTTTCTAAAATAATTTAGAAAGGGTTTTATAACCCATATCCATGCTCAAGATGATAACCAATAATGAACATAAAACTAGATATCTAGGCAATAATATTTGCAAAATAGATTGCAACACTTCATCAACAGGAAATAGAAAAGAACCATAAGCATATTCATTAACTTGAAAATAAATATTACAAACATCAATATTTAAAAATGATACCAAGGGGACAAACATGGCGAGATTGTTCTTTTGGCAAGGGAGACATAAAGATGCTCTCAAAACTCACTAATGGCTATATAATTGCATCCACCTTAACAAGGGAGACAAGTCTACACACAACAATTGATCATAGAAACTCTTATAGAACCTAGACTTAGAGAAAATGAACACCCAAAACAATGACCAACAACCTTTGAATAGTGGAGAATCCCCTTATTTATCTATTTTCAAAACTGGAACTATGGGTCACCACATTAAAAATTGTGAAGCAACCCTTCAAATCTGCTAAGATACTTCTAGCTAGAAAATATTCCAAACCACACCTAAAATATTCATCCATTTATAAGAAAATCATGGATATAACTGCCTCTACTGGGAATGATTAATATTTTGCAACAAACTATTTGATTTCTTAACTGGAAATGGGAGTGAACATATGCTTGAAGGTGGAAATTTATGATGGAGGCCAAACAGACCATTTGTCATCATATGAAACTATCAAAAGATGATTTTGACCATGAGATAGAGGGGGGGAAATAATTTGAGGAGCCAAACAAACTGTCACTTTACACAACCACTCAGAGATGCTTTAGACCACTTGCTTACACAACTGAAAACTCCTTGACAACTGCCCTTCCCTTTATGCACGTTATGGAACACCCTACTCCTAAAATGATTTCTTGAGAATATTATGGATCCATGGCCACTCTAAGTGATCTTATTTGGAGTGGTCCAATTTGGATTTATAGGCCTACAATTTATCTCCCATGGAGAAACTTGGACAAGCACAACAATGAAATAATGCAAAAGACTTAGGTCATTTTCAACTTTTCACCTTTCAGCTCCAATTTGTTTTTCAAATTTCAAATTTTGCAAATTTGCGTGTTTCACATCTAGCCTTCTAGGGCTTCCCTCATTTTTTTTGCAAAAAATGCATTATTTTCACCTTGGGGTTACCATGCCTCATTTACAATTTTTTCAAGTCAACTTATTGCTAGTGGTGAAAGCCTAGCCAATTGCCTTGCATAGGGTCCTTGAATATGACATATATGCCTATGTGGCATGACCATGTCACGTCTATTCACCAATATATTTGCTCAAACTGACCTGAACATTACTTGTCTCCATATGCAGTTGAACTTTTTGTTCATCCATAGAGCACTTCACTGGCTACCACATTTGCCTTGAACTTCATTGAAATACCCACCTTCTTATGTGGCAAATCCCTGATCCTTTTATGCATGATGAACGTGAGCATGCCACATGGAAGCTCTATAGGATTTCAGTATCCATTTATCATTTTTTTTATTACAAGCCATTAGATCTCCATTGAGACTCCCTGACACCATGACACCTAGAGAATCTGTGGGCTTACTACACTCTTACAAAGTGGTGCTCCCATGTTCATTCTGGGCTTTGTTGAAAAGTCTTAACTTAATACGCATCATAGATTGGATTATGTACACTTGAATGCATACCATCAATATATGAGAAAGTGCTTGATCTTTAGCCTATGACCATGTATTGACTTTTTAACTTTGCTCTTGTACTGTTAGATCTAGATTAGGCAAGTAAATGTGCTTTATCAGATCATGATCCAAGGGATGGAGTGTTATTGGATACTACCTATACTTTTCCCCAAGGACATGCCACTTGGTAGCCCCATAGGGTTTCTGAAGTTCTCTACAAATAGTCCCAATTGCTTGAGCACCATCATGCCACATGGCAACACCTTATGCTTCTTGACCTTTTGACCTATGTTGCTTGCTGTCAGATTTGTTGTTGTTTCCCAGAGATATTGTTACTTATCAATCTCACGTTCTCTTTTAGGGTGTTTAAATTTTCAAATTATCACTCACCATTATATCATCCTCACTTGAGCAAATGTCAGCCATAGATTTGCCTCCATTTGAACTCAAATGACTACTTCATGGGGCCAAAATTTGATGCGTGTGCTCCTATCAAAAGATGTCCACGAGACTGTCATACCTATAATTTGGAAAAATTTCTTCAAGTAATTTTCTCATCAAGCTTTTTGTTTTCAACATTCTTGTTTGCATTTGGCCTTTGGTCCTTAGTATTCCTATCTTTAGAATTTTTATATCGATAACAATTATTGTGGGATTTTTATTCTCGACAATTCTTCTCTCAGGCCCTTTATTTATCAAGACAATTATTTCAAACATTTTATTTGGGACATTTTTAAAAAATATTGAACTCTCTCAAACACTTCTCCCACAACAATTCGGTCTTAGGCATTTTTGTCTTCATTGGGACAATTGTTTCAAGCATTTTGTCTAAAACAATTTCCTCAAAGAAACTAAGCTTTGCATTTTTTATAAAGAAAATGAACTTTACACCTTTCCCAAAATAATTGAATTTTGTTAAGCTTTTTGTGTGAATAAAATACCCACAAGAATTTAGATTTTGGAATTTTTATAGTGGACAAAATGTCTAACAGAAATAAACCTTCAGTCTTTTTTACCATAGACAAAATGTCTGAAACAAATAGCTCTTTGGGATTTTTGCTAACACTTTGGTCGAAACATAGAAGTTTCTCAGACTTTTTGCATGATTAAAATGCCCAAAGGAAATAGACCTTTGAGACTTTTGCATGAGCATTTTTCCCAAATTAAATATTCCTTCTGCATATGCTAAGTAAAGACCAAATTAGCACTTAGCCGATTTAACATAAATTGTGACCTTTGACATGGACAGGTGAAGACAAAAATTGGGCTAAGGACTTAGGCTTTAATTCTCAAATAATGTTAGATTTAGGCATGTACACTTGACAAGGGCCCAATTGCTTCAGTATAATTTTGGGTACTAACATTGGACCTCACTTAGGGATGCATACCCCTTGTAGGTGTGCAAAGAACCACAAAACGTAAGATTAGGCGCAATTCCAATGGGCTACAGAATCAAGACTTGGAAAATTACCAAAAAAACTCATGGAGGCTCAAAAAAATAATGGCAAATTAACAAAAACATATCAAGAGGATTTGAAAATGAAAGCACGGTAGAAAACATGGAGGTAAAGTGTACAAATAAATCTAGAAGTAGAGGGGAAACAAAGCAATAGATGGACAAAGCAACAAAACACTATATAATTATGTACGTAGTTGCAAGTTATAGACTCAATCAAGGAAGTGTTTTAAATGTCTGTCATTAACTGGTAGCTCTTGTATTTCACCATTTAGATCTCTCAAGAAAAAGGTGTTCCCCAATCTGGTAGTCAATGGAATAGGGACCCATCCATAAGGCATCAAATTTTCCATACTTACCTTTGTCCTCATGCCTATTGTCCTAGGTAGAATGAGATCACCTACTTGGAAGGTTCTTGGAGTGACCTTCGTATCAAATATATTCTTTATATTTTCCTTGAACTTGAGGTGTCTTTCATGAGCTTGTCTTCAAACTTCATCAAGATCAATAATCTGGTTCATCGTGCTTTCATAATGGTTGATTTGTTTATCTTCCTTTAGTTGTTGCATGAGCTAATAGGTGGGCAACTACAAATTCATAGGGAGAACTACTTGAGCTCCATAAAAAGGCTCAAAAGAGCTTTTCACTATAGTTCTCTTAGGCATAATCCTATCAACCCATAAGGCAAACTTTAGCTATTCACCCCACTTCTTATTTTCTTCCAATGTTCATATGATGATCTTGAGCAAGTTCTTATTACTGGATTATGCTTTCCCATTCTTTTGAGGGTTGTAATTGGAAGCGTAGGTCAATTCAATCTAGATTTCTCCAAAAAAAGGCATGTTCCCCAATCCATTAGTCAATGGAATAGGGACCCATCCACAAGGCATTAAATTTTCCAGGCTTACCTTTCTCCTCATCCTTGCTATCCCAAAGTTGAACCAGATCACCTATTTGGAAGGTTCTTGAAGTGACCTTCCTATCAAATATATTCTTCATCTTTTCCTTGAAGTTGAGGTGTCTTTCATGAGCTTGTCTTCAAACTACATCAAGCTCAATAATCTAATTTATCCTACTTTCATAGTGGTTGACCTGCTCATTCCTCTAGTTGTTGCATGAATTGATAGGTGGAAAACTGTAAATTCATAGACAAAATTGCTTGAGTTCTATAAACAAGCTCAAAAGGGAATTTGCTTGTAGCTCTCTTAGGCATAATCCAATAAACCCATAAAGCAAAATTTAGCTATTCACTCCACTTCTTATTTGCTTCCAATGTTCATCTAATGATCTTGAGCAAGTTCTTATTACTGGATTTTGCTTGCCCATTATGTCGAGGGTTGTAATTAGAAGCGTAGGTTAACTCAATCCCATAATCTTTTCATAATGACACGAAAGGTTTGGCTTTGAATCTCATGGCATTATCAATAATAACCTTAAAAGGCACACCAAATCTACAAATAGTTTGATTCAACAGAAAATCCATTACTACCTGGTGTTGCTTTCTTTGTAAGGACCACCTCAACCCATTATGTGAAGTAGTCAATTGCAACTAATATCCAACTATGTCCAGTTCTTGATGAATCAATAATTTCTCTCCAATGAAATCCACTGCCCATTGTCTAAATGGGCATTTAATCATCATAGGCTGCAAGGGAAGAGAACCTCAAGTTTTCATCCTCCCAACAAAGTGCTGGCATTTTTCATATTTTTTGACTTTCTTAGCAACATCTTTAAACAATGATGGCCACCAATAACTAGCTCTCAAAATTTTATGAGTTGTTACTTTAGGTACAAAATGGCCACAACATACTCCACTATGGAAGACTTCAATTAGGTCAATGGTTTGTTCTTCTAGCATGTATCATAGGAGAATCCCATCTGGATTCTTCCATGCTAGTCCATTTTTAGTCAAGATATATTTTTGGAAAATAAGTTTGAGAGTTCTTTGATTCTTATCCAAGTCAGAGGGACAGTTCAAATTTTGCAAGTAATAAATGACATCTCTATACTATGAAGACATGTTAAATTAACTCAAAGAATCATCAACATTAAGAATAAAAGTGTTTACCTCAACAGCTTGCAAATTTGTCTCAACCATAAGCTTGGCTAGACCCATCCCTCTTACTAACATGGTGGTCTGAATATCCATGTCATACTCTTGCAACTTGTTGACCCACTTGCATCTCTTGCTGGGTAATTTAATCTAAGTCAAGATGTCCTTCACCATGGTATGTGAGACATAAACAAAAATCTTTGAACTCAGAATATAAGTCCTGAACGTCTTGAAAGCTTTCAAGAGAGGGAAAGCTAGATTTTCCATGATGATATAGTTCAATTCAAGACCTTGCATAGCTTTGCTAAATAAAGTTATGGGATACTCATGACTGTCTTCATTTATTTGCAACAAAACAATAATATTATATAATACAAAATAGAATATCTAAAATATTTTAATGTAATAAAGGCTGGCCAAACTAGGGGCAAAATTTAAAGCTCCCTTGATGTTGTTGAACTCTTGCACAACCTTCTCTTCCCACTTGATGATCTGGTCCTTCCTCAACATGGAAGTAATAGGTAGAGTAATCTCTACAAAATTGGACACAAACCTCCTTACAAAGCTAACTTGTCCAAAGAAAGACTGAATTCCTTTTTTGGACTATGAGATAGGCACATTGTTAATGGCTTTGACCCTTTCAGGGTCAATCATGATACCATCCTTGGACACTATATATCCCAACAACTTGGCATTTTGTACTCCAAAGTGGCACTTATTTGGATTAAGTGAAATAGTAAACTCCCTACATCTGATCAACACTTTTTCTAGATGCTCTGAATATTCTTTTCTAGTCTTGGAATAAAAGTAATGTTGTCTTGATACATCGCAATGAACTGATTAATTATCCCATTAAAAGTGATATCCATAGTTCATTGGAATGTTTCACAAGTGTTCATTAACTTGAAATACATCTTCATATATACATACGTGCCCCAAGGCATTGTGAACACAATCTTGTATCTCTCAGATTCCTTCACCACAACCTAGTTATACCTTGAGAAGCTGTCTAAATAACATCTCTTATCTAGTAACACTTTGCAATAAGTTTTCCATATTGGGTAGGGGATAATTCATTCAAATAAGCTTTATTAAAATTCTAAAAATCCACACACAAGCTGATGTCACCATTCTTCTTTGTCATAGGGACTAAATTGGCTACCCATGATGAATTTTTGATGGGCTAAATGATGCCACCGTCCCTTAGCTTCTTTAACTCATATTTCATTTCAGTGGCCAAGATGGCATTAATAGGTCTCTATTTCTACCTAAAAGGCTTGTTATCAGGGTGCAATGGGATGACATGTTGTAACAAGTCTTCCCTATATGCTTTTAGTTCAAAATAAGACCATGCTAGACAATCCTAGTACCTTTTGAGCAACTGCATGTAATCTTTCTTCTCAGTTGCACTTAGGTGAGTACCCAACAAAACCTTCCTTGGATTCTCATGAGAACCCAAGTTGCACTTAGTCACATCTTTTGAGATGAATGAGTCTCTTGAATTTATTCTATGAGCTCCAAGAAAAGATGCTTCTAAACTTACTAGTCCTCTAGGGAGCATGTTTGTCTTCAACTGAATGATGTCCTTCCTAAACAAGGTTTCCTTTCCATCACAAACCTGCACCATAGTTTCCATGTCAATGAGCATATCATGGAACTCAGCTTCACAATTTAGAATCCTTCTAATTTGGTCATCATCATCAAACACATGTCAATGATGAACATTGTCTGGGATTGAAGGCCTGACAAGCACCTCTACTTGATACAGATAATGAGGGCTTGTATTGGAAATATCAAACTTAACGCCTAACCCTATGAGTCTATCAATTTTTTTTGAAACTTCTATCATGATAACAAATTTTGAATGCATCAAAAAAATTAAGCAAATCCCAAACAACATTTTGATATTATTTCAACCTTTTATTCTTATAGTATTATTCATGCACTCAAAGGATAGTTGAAAAGATAACATGAAACATTTACCATTCAGCACATAGAATACAACCTCAACGCCATTTCCAAGATTGGAGCAAGCCCCATCAAAACACACCTTCCAAATTACACCTTCTTTGTCAGATTTGACATCAAAAATAGGAAGTTGTTCACTATTATCAACATTCCCAACAAAGTTCCTCAATTCAACATCTGTGTACAATATTTCATTTAGAGCACATTTTGGATCTTCAATCACATGTAGCATCTTTGGCTCTCTATAAATATTGACCATCTTACCCTCCAATGGAATGATGGCATATGAAAGGTCCATCTGCACACTTCCACCCATGCTAGCAGCCCATTTTCATGACAGTAGCATCCCCCACTTAGGTAGGAAGTATAAAACTACCATGTCCATATTCAAATACTTATCGGGATAAACAACCAACTGTACAACTAATTACTTGACTCTTTCCATAACTGATAACTTTCATGAGTCCATGGCATAACACTTGCCAAAAGCTGATGTAATCTTTAGTCTGAGATCATTTAGGACACCTAGGGGCATTATGTTACAAGAATCACTGGAATCAAACATGTAATTGTGAACAACTAGACCATTGATTAGCAGGGTTGTATAAAATGGATCCACATTCAGGTAACTTTCCACCAATGCAGTCCCCAAATAGACCTCCAAAGTGGGTTCAACAAGCTCTTCTAATTCTTCATCACTTGCTAAGGGTGTTTGGGGTAACTCAATTTCATTCAAAGCTAACTTCTCACCAAATTCCATGTAATCGAATGCTCTCTTCCTATGTTCAAGAATTCTTAATAATTTAATAAGTGGCATGGTGATTTTTAGTTCGCTCAACACTTGGGCCATATCACATATGTTGTACTGAGGAAAAAGAGTATTTGGTGGAAGGGTAACAACACCTTCAACTAGAATATAGTCACATAAGGTCTGAATTGGAGTAGGCTAGGTTGGATTAACATTCTTATCAACAACCTTCGAAGGTGGATTTTGTTTAAATACATTAGGACCCTTAGGAATACTAGACAATATGGGTACCCTATTATTGGCTAAAGCACCTCTAGGCTTAGAAAATTGGAAAATAGGTACTAGATTGGAAGCTTTAGGGACTGCTATGGTTTTTTTAGCCTTCTCATTAGCATCCCTTTCCTTTGTATTTGTAGGGGTAGTGTCTTGAGGAGTAATAGCCTAATATTTAATCAAGTGATACTCTTTCTTTTAGACAATTGCTACATTAATTAGCAACTTCTTGTCTTTAACTAATAGAATCCCCCCATCATATTTCTTAATCATCATGGAGTGTAAGAAATTTAAATCATGAATGGGGAATTCATATGGTTGTGCCATATTAATGTCACATGCACACTCAGGGGTTGGGGTGCTTACCTTTTCAACCACACTCCAAAATTGATCAATAGTAACAACACTCATCAATTCTGTGGAGGTAGTCAATTTTCTTCAGGGGTGTTGACAATTAAACATTAAAATGTCATCATCGGATGACATGGATTCAATTTCATCTACATCTTCATCAATCGGTTCAGCTATATCACATGGGGGTTGTGGAAGGAAGTACTTTTTACACCTATCAATATCAATGTCACATTATGCAGCATTCACCTTAACATTTAAAGGATCAAGCACTTATTTTCCAACCTTTGTATTCTAGTTTTTATCTATTCTCTCCTCACGTGCAGGCCTCTTCTCTCTATCATTATCTCTATTGTGGAAAGTAGGCCCCCTTTGTGCTTGATTAAGATTTAGAGCCATTTATTGACTTATAGACACATTAGAGATCCCCTTATCAGTTGTGGCCAACTTGTATGACATTTATTTGACAATGGAGACCAAAGTTTTAATAGTCTCCTTAAGGTTGGTTGTCTTTATAGACTGTGTCTTTTTTGGATTGACTAGCTTCACATCAGCTTGCTTATTCATGGGATTTCCCACAACCTTTATGTTATTTTCAATTTGGATGTCCATATTTAATTCCAATCGTAGGTTAGTCAGAGCCTTGTCCCTCAATTAGAACACAACCTTCTTATCAAAGGCATCACAATATTTTATCAAGCATGTTGTATCACTAGGCCTGATGTTCTCAGGTAGCCACATCATGTTCTTATTGAACCATGTATTGAATTCATGCACACATTCATTAGGATTATTTTTGATATTTTCAAACTTAGCTAAAAGAAACCTAGGATGAACTCTTTCACCATATTGAATTTTGAAAACATTCTTCATCTCTTCTCATGAATTAATGCATCCACAGGGAATGGAATGGAACCATTCACCAGCATCTTCTTCCAACGTGTGCACAAAAAATTTAATGCACACATCCTCATGCTCAACCTCATAATCTTCAATGATATTGAAAAATTCCCTCAATTGTTGATCACCACTCATTTCTTTGTTCCCTTGAAACTTGGGAAGGCATTTCCTTACTTCATTTGGGATTTCATTAGGATAGCCTGACATTTCATCAAAATTGTTATTCTCATCTTGGTCCCTATGCCTCATGATTGGTTCAATGGGAGGTTCAAGAAAAAATGGAAAAGGGATATGAGGGGGTGAATGAGATGGACTTGGTGGATCAAACTTTAGAGCTGATTCAACTGGTTAAGAAGGAGCTAGGTAATACACAAGACTACAGGTTTTAGAGTGACCAAAAGAGCTATGAAAGTCCTCAACAATGGGAAATTCAACAAAAATTTCAAGCTTATAAGAATCTTGGTAGTCAAGACACTTTTTAGAAGCTAAAATTTTCCCTTCAATAGGCCTCCAAACTTGTCTCCCTCTTCTTTGATGCAAACTTAGGGGTGAGGCAAGCCTTTTGGAGGAGTCACCTTTAAAGGATGATATCAATCCTTTCATATTTGCAAAAAAGAAAGAACACTCAAAGCTAAATTGAAGATAATATTCATGATAGGCATTGATATTTCTTGAAACCAAGTGATAAAAATTAGAGTCGCCACGAGAATCACAATTCTATAATATAACAATTAACAAATTGATCGTGATACATGCTAACAACATACTTCACTGAATTTAATGATGAGAGTAAAAGCAAAGACACTAAATTTTTTAGAATAATGTTTAAAATGGGAAAGACACCTTCTAATATGAAATATTAACAACATTTTGTGAAAAACACAACAGAAGTCAAATTGTCAACTCTTCAATTCTTGGCACGTCCCCTATGGAGTGTTTTGATGTTGACAACCAAGATAGCATAAGTATAGCAAATTACAATAAAGAAATTTTGAACTTGAAATACTTATAGATCTAGATCTTTGCAAGAGTCCTCGACAACATGGATGATAATAATTATCCTTAGCAATGATGTCAGAAAAGTGTTGGTTCTTAGTTGTACACCTCTTTCACTCAGCGTTGCACATTTGAAGAAAATGGCAAACAAAGATGAAAAACCTGCTAGTATGTCATTGTAGCTAGGGAAGGGTTTGGCATCTAGACTTGACCAAATGTAGAAACTAATTAAGAGGCACCTATAGAGGGTATGGTCAGCTCCCTTCTACTTCTGGCTCTATCTGAACCAAGGTGAGAGGCTCTAGTCAAATTTATAAACCTCAAGTGCCCTAAAAAGTTATTCAACGTGTTCTAAAATAATGTAGAAAAGGTTTTATAACCCAGATCCATGCTCAAGATGATAACCAATAATGAACATAAAACTAGATATCTAGTCAACAATATTTGTAAAATAGATTGCTACACTTCATCAATAGGAAATAACAAACAACCATAAGCATCTTCATTAAATTGAAAAAAATATAAAAAATATTAATATTAAAAAATGCTGCTAAGGGGACAAGCATGGTGAGATTGCTATTTTGGCAAGAGAGACATAAAGATGCTCTCAAAGCTCATTAACGGCTGTATAATTGCATCCACCTTAGCAAGGGAGACAAGATCTATAAAAGACAATTTATCTTAGAAACTCTTGCAGAACCTAGACTTAGAGAAAATGAACACTTAAAAAAATGACCAACAACCTTTTAATAGAGGAGAAGCCCCCATTTTATACATTTTCAAATCTAGAACTATGGGTCACTACTTTAAAACTTATGAAGCAGCCCTTCAAATCCACCAAGATGATTCTAGCTAAAAATATTCCTAGCCACACCTAAAATCTTCATCCATTTTCAAGAAAATCATGGACATAATTACATCTATTGGGACTGATGAAGATTCTATAATAAATTATTTGATTTCTTAACTAGAAATGCCAATGAACATGAATTAGAAGGTTGAAATTCATGATGGAGGCCGAACAGACCATTTGTCATCATATGAAACTGCCTAAAGATGCTCTTGATTCTGAGTTAAAGGGGGAAAAATTATTTGAGAAACCAAATAAACTTTGTCACTTTGTGTAACTGCTCTAAGGTGCTTTGGACCACTCACTTGCATAATTGGAAACTCTTGGACAACTACCTTTCCCTTTATGCACTCCATAGAAAAACCTACACCTGCAATGATTTCTTTGGAATATTATGGATCCATGGCCACCTTGAATGATCTTCTTTGGAGTGGTCCACTTTATATTTGCAAGCCTACAATTTCTCTCCCATGGAGGAACTTGGAAAATCACAACAATGAAACAATGTAAAAGACCTTGGTCATTTTCAACTTTTCACCTTTCAGCTTCAATTTTTTTTCACATTTTGCATTTTACAAATTTGCCTTTTTCACATCTGGCCTTTTAGGGCTTCCCTCATATTTTTTAATGTAAAAATGCATAATTTTCACCTTTGGGGTTACAATGCCTCATTTGCAAATTTTCCAAGTCAACTTGTTACTAGTGGTGAAAGCCTAGCTAGTTGCCTTGCATAGGGTCCTTGTATATGATTTATATGCCTATGTGGCATGGCTATGTCATGTCTGCTCACCAATATCTTTGGTCAAACTGACCTTAACATTACTTGTCTCCATATGCAGTTGAACTTTGTGTTCATCCATATAGCACTTCACTAGCAACCACATTTTCCAGGAACTTCGTTGAAATGCCCACCTTCTTATGAGGCAATCCTAGATCTTTGTATGCATCATGAATGCAAGCATGCCACATGGAAGATCTACAGGCTTTCAACATCCATTTAGCATTATTTTTTATTACAAGTTATTAGATCTCCATTGAGACCCCCAAGACTATGACACCTGAAGAATCCATGGGCTTATTATACTCTTGCCAAGTGGTGGTCCCATGTTCATTCTGGGCTGCTTTGAAAAGGCTTGACTCAATGCACATCATAGATCTAATTGTGTACACTTGAACACGTACCATCGATCTCTGGGAACATGCTCGATCTTTAGCCTGTGACCATTTATTAACTTTTTGACATTACTCTTGTGCCATCAAATATGGCTTAGGTGAGCAAACATGTTCTATTGGATCATGATGTGAGGGATGGAGTGTTATTTGATACTGCTTGGACTTGGCCCTGATTATGTGCCACTTAGGAAACCTTTGGGCTTTCTGAGGTTCTTTACAAATAGTCCCAATTGCTTGAGCGCCATCATGCCATGTGGTAGTGCCTTATGCTTCTTGACCTTTTGACCTATTGTACTCATCATTAGATCTGTTGTTACTTCCTCGAGATCTTGATACTTGTTGATCTTGTATTTTACCTTTTTGAATCCTCACTCACCATTGGATCATCCTTACCTAAGTGAATGAGAGGCATAGATCTACCTCTGTTTGAACTCAAATGACTACTTCAGAGGGCCTAAATTTGACACCCGTACCCATATCAAAAGACATCGATGAGACCATCATACCTATAATTTTAGATAAATTTATTTGGGGACTTTGCTCATTCATGTTTACATTCGGCCTTTGATCCTCAACATTCCTTCCTTCAACATTTTTGTATCGACAACAATTGTTGTGGGCTTTTTGTTCTTGGCACTTCTACTTTTAGGTCCTTTGTTTATCGAGTCAATTATTTCAGACATTTTGTTCGAGACAATTTTCTTGAAATATTGAACTTTTTTGGACACATTTCTCATGATAATTTGGTATTTGGAATTTTTGTCTTTGTCAGCACAATTATTTCAGACTTTTTGTTTGAAACATTTTCCCTGAAGAAATTGAACTTTGCATTTTGCTCGAAGAAATTGAACTTCACACTTTTATTGAAATAATGGAATTTTCTCAAGCTTTTTGTGCTAACAAAATATCCACAAGTATTCAACTTTCAGACCTCTATTCAGGGCACCTCTATTCAAGGGCTATGATTGAGCTTCATATTTGAATGTTTACATGCAATTGGACCTACAATGGTGTTTTTGAACACCACCTTCATCAAGGATTGTTTCAAACCCTTTGGAGAGTAAAAGTTCATAATTTATAGGTTAAAGAGGTGGGAAAACTTGGTTTGAAGAGTTTGGTTGATTTTGGAGGCTATCCCAAGGGACGAAACTCACTTTGGGATGGTGGTGACCCCTATTAAGAGGGAAAATTTGTTCCAAAAGTATCTTCTAGGATCAGAGGTAATTTTAATATTTTATTCCAGCATTGGTGAGTTATTTGTGGAACAATTTGTAGGTTTTGAAGGCCATTCCATGCCCTAAGAATATTAAAAAAATTAATATATTATTTTTCCACTTCGGTGGCTTGCTTGGAGAGGTTCAGAAGGTTAATAAAAGGGTAAATTCCAAGAATTGAATATCAAAATTATTTTCCTAATTTTTCCTAAGTGTGGTGACTCACTTGTGGAAGTTTTAAGGGTGTTTGGTGAGTGGAAACGTAGCTGTTATTTCACATAAAAATTAAAATATTTATAGAGGTAATTTTTAGCCACTTCCCCAATATATCTTGGCCAAAAAGGTACCTTGTTTTCAATTTATTATTTAGCTATTTTTGGAGATATTTTGGTTTGTGTTTGCTAGGAAATTCTTCAAATTTTCCAGCTAGGATTTGCCAATTTTATGGATTAGATTTTTAGTTGATTGGTAATTTTTCTAAGGGTTTGGTTTAATTGTCCCATTTGGGGACATTACATCCCACCCTTGGGGCCTTCTAATAATATATATGTACATGAATTTCAAGATAGCTGTAGTATAATTAATATTTACATTAGTCCTTTTGGCAACCATTGCATCTTCCTGTTAGATCAGCTATGGGTTTTGGATACAAAATACATCTCATGTAAATTTTATTCTCATGGGAGATTCAATTTAATAAAAGATCTAGAGGAAAATAAAGGTGGAATAAGGTTCTATCATAAGATAATAACTACTCTCAACCAATTGGAGACAAATATAACAATGATTGATCTCATCTATGCATAAGGAATTTTCATCTGGTGTACTACAAGCAAAGGAAATGAACATATTGCTAGAAAAATTGATAGAATCTTAATCTCAAAACAATGAATCATAGCTTATAAACAACTTTAATTCAAGGTCAGTGACACCACATTATCAGATCATTGACCAGCCCATTTGGAAATTTCAACATAAATAAAAAGGATGGTAAAGCTAAAATTTTGATATCCAAATTTTAAACAAAATATAGAGAAATGGTGGCATGAAAAAGTAATTATTTAGAGACACAATATGTATAGTTCATGGGAAAATTAAGGTAACTAAAATATTATTTTAAAAATGGAGAAAATATACTTTTGGCAATATTTTTAAACAATCTTCTCACACCACATATCAATTAGTCGATATTTAGAACAAATTAGAGCTCGAAGGTTCTTGGACAACTTGCACTCACAGGAGTAAAATCTATACATAATCTGGCCAACCTACAAAATAATGAAGAACAATATTGGAAACATAAATTGAGGGATCAGTGGGTAAAGCAAGGAGATTTAAAACTAAATATTTTCACCAGTCTATTTTAAACTAAGATATCAACTCTATTCAAAGGATCAAAAAAAGAGATAGCTCACTGCTCTAAATTTTAGATGAAATCTTGAGCCATGCCACTGAATTTTTCAAATAGATTCTCATAGAAAATCTAACAAACTCAACAAGGAAATGAGCAAGGTACAAAATTCTACAAAACATTCCATGACTCATTACAGAGGAGGAAAATGGTATTATTATGCAGTCAGCTTTGGAGGAAGAAATAGAGATCACACTCTTTTCATTCCAGTCCAATAAAGCCCTAAGACCTAATAATTTCCTTGCTTTCTTCTATCAAAATTTTTGGGATATTATCAAAATAGATCTCATAGCTATCATAGATGAAACTTATAGAAATAAAATAATGCTTAGGAAAGTTAATGTTAAAAGATTGATACTCATCACCAAAATTGCTAAAGCTGATCACATGGATCAAGATAGACTGATTGTCATCTACTACTTGATATACAAAATCATATGAAAATTGATGGCATAAAAACTCATGAAGGTTTTACCCAAGTTGATCTTCCCAACCTAGTCTGCCTTTATGACAGGTTTGTGAATAACATATGATATAGTCACTATGCAACAAGGATCACGCTCCCTCATAATATAGAATAACCTATAATTCTTATGAAGCTAAACATTTACATTTGAGAGGTGCATTTGGGATTCAATCTTGGATGCTCTACAAGCATTTGGTTTCAAGAGTCTTTCTATCCTAGATATAAAGCTACATCACAAACCCTATACTCTCCATCTCCCTTAATGGGAATCATGGTGTTCCTTTTTTCCCTATTAAACAATTGAGGTAGGGAGACCTAACAAGTCCATATTTGTTTCTTATAATGGGAGAAACACTCCATAGATTGATTCAAAAAGCAATCTTTAGTGGGAAATTGTAGTGACTACTAGTCAAAGGAGGAGGTGTCCAATATTGAATTTTTCTCTTTACTGATGATGCTCTTTTCCTCTCATCCTTGGATAGGAGGGAAGCTCATCACATGCACCTATTTTTAAATTCTCATCAACAAGATATAGATGAAAAATCAATAAACAAACATTAAGTGTCTTTTTCATCAATATTTCAGTTAGGCAAAAGAGAGAAATCTTAGATGATTTAAATCCCAAGAGGTGTTTGGGGGACACCACTCTAAATAAGAATCTAGATGTTTTATGTGTGTGGAAGCATATATTAAATAAAATTTAGAAATAATAAACAATGTTCAAAAGATGAAGCATAGAGAAGATTATAAAAATGAAAGAGAACTTTATTAATCTATGCATTCTGTACATGACACTCTCAAGGAAGATGTATGGTTGCCTATCTTCTACTAGATGTGTCCATCTTTTGGTATTCAATGCTTAATATAGATATGTATATATAATATTACATGGATGTAGGGGAAAAATAACTTATATGGAAGTTGACACAGTTGCAATTCCACATGTGACTCTTCACCTCGCTATGGTTGACTTGAAAGGTTTGTAGGACATTTCCCTACACCCCATGAGAGCACTACCCCTTGACCCTATGATAGGAACCCCTTGAGTCATATTGGGGCTCCAATAATTTTATTTGGTAGTGGTGTGATACAAGAAGTTTTGTAACATGCAGTGTGAGATAGTTGTGCAAAAAGGCTTGTGAAGCTTGCAATGTCTTGTGAAGTCTAAAAAAGGTGATAAGAAGCCTTGGAAAAGTAATGATCTAATTTCAAATCACTTGTGCCACTTAGATCATTGGAGATTTTGGAAATTCCTGAGGGAGAACTACCAATGAAATATCTAGGTTTCCCTCTCCATCTTAAATTTTAAGAAAATTTGTGGGAGGCCACTATAAGTGAAGGCAAGAAAAAACTTACACAATAGACAACTAGGTAGTTAACCTTTAGTGAGTGTATTTAACTTCTTTAATCTATGCTACAAGCATCTCCCATCTACATGCTTTCTTTGCTCCCATTACCCAAGCACACTGAGCATGAATTGAAAATTATTGAATGTGATTTCTTTTGAAGGGAGTAGATTCTCATTTTAACCATCCTCTTGTCACTTGGAATAGCTTATGTACTTCAAAACAAAAGGGAGGTTTAAATATCATAGATCTAGGAGATTTCAACATAGCTTTAGACATGGAATTAGCATGGAGACTTTGCAAGTCATAGACAGAATGGGACAACATTATCAAATACAAATACTTGACAAGGGAAGATACAAAAATATCAAAAACTAGAAAGATTACACCAATATCTAGCACCATAAAGGTCATCCACATGAGGCTTGACTTTCTAAAAATTCACCTCTCATGAAAATTTGGTAGTGGGGATAATTTAACTTTAGCATGTACTCCAAGAACATCAACTTCTACATCTTGTTGACTATTGTCAAAAGAATAAGGACACAATTTTCAATTGGACTTCTAAAATAATCCCATCTCTATGCACTCAATATCCATAACAAACATGATTGCTATTGGAAGAGGTAAATACCCACCTAATTTTCCTTTTAAATCATAAATACCAATTGGTTTGGTCAAATACAGTGAAGGAGAATGCACAACAAAAACTGTCTATCATTCAATACACGGGAATCATCAAACAGGCCACAATTAGTGGTCCATAATATGGAACATTTAAATTTGGTTTAAAATCATTTTCTTTTTATGGAATATCCAAAATGGAAAGACTCTAATTTCATCAAATCTACAAAAAATAAGGATAGGCCCCACAATCTGCCCCAACTATGGTGTGATAATGGAAAAATATTAAGCATTCTCTATCGGATCAAGGAGAATTCCTCCCAGCTCCCTCTTTGGTCCTAGTTTCTTGCTTATGACTAGTTTGGTGGATATTATATGTAAATCTCATTTAACCCCTCCTTCATCTACCATTAAGCATGCTAAGGCTACATCTACTCACATTGTTGCCACTGAGAGAATTCCTACACAAGCTTTCTTTTTTAGTTGAATAAAGTTGTAGTAAAGTATGAATAAAATAGTATGATTAAGAGTATGGTGTGTGAGAGTTGTTATTTTTTAAGGAGTAATATTAATTTTCATTGGGATGGATTGTTCCCCAACTATATTAACCATTTTACTCCTATGTTCTATGTAGTTTGATTATACATGATGGGCCATCACGGATCTCTAGGGGTTTCCATCCTAGTCAAGATTGTATGTCACGTGATATTATTGATATTCTATTTTTTGTGTTCTAACTATTTTGTGATTATGTATTACAATATGTGACATTCTTGTAGGATGATTCATGCATATTTTTGAAGTTTCCATCCTACATTTTTGGTGTCATTTTCATTATCGAAGTCATTTCCCAAGGGAACCATTCTTGTTGAACATCCTATGACTCTTTCCATTTGCATAGCTTGTGACTTCCAATATTTATGGAGTGTGTATCATCAAGAATTTGAAAAAAATAAAGTAAAATGGAAAACATTAAAATAATAGAGGACATGATAAACTATTGAGATTTTTGAGGGATGATTTGACATTGAATGAGAGAGAATTATTGGTATCAAAGGAAAAAATTGAGATTGATAGAGGATTGATAGTGAAGGTGAGGAAAGACAAAGTGTTGAAAGACATGCACCAAGCGACAATGTAGAGTTAGAGACTACATGCAAGTGCTAAGAACATGGTGTAGAGACTAGGACATACAATACTATAGGTGCACAATATGAAGCAACCAATTCAACCAAATGAGGGGTTGGTAGGTTAGAACACAAAAGGAAGCTAGGTAAGACTTGTCTAACCAAAGAAAGGGGAATACCACTGGGACCATTGAGACCACTAAGAAAATTAAAATAAAGAGAGATGGAAAACTAATGATGAGATGTGAAGTCAGTAAACATGATGGGTTAAGGTTGCAAGTGCTACTTAGAATTTAGTGTAAGGAGTTATGGGTGACAATGTTGTCCTTCTTGACGAGAGAGTTCTAACAAGGGCACGTGCCATATTATTTTACTGAAAGGGGAGAGATAATTGTAGATGGCTGATGAACACAAAGTAATAAATGTGAAAGTGATATGTTTTCTCATATTTTAGTGGGTATTCTATTGAATTTTTGCATATCATCATGGGAACAATATGTGAGTAGAAGCAATAGTATGGATTACAAGAGCAATTTGTTTTCTTAATTTCTAGTAGAAGCACCCTTGAAGTTTCATATATCACCATGGAAGCAATATGAAAGGATGATTTTGATATGTGAGGAATCGATTGTGTCATACTCCTTAGGCAAGCGTACTAATATATTGTTGTTTTAGCTAGTATTATATAGTTTTTTTGAGTATTTGTACTAACTTCAACGTTATCCTATTATACTCTTTAATCAACTCACTTTTCCCTATTTCATACTAACTAGTTTATTGTAAATTTGGGCACATGTATCCCACATTTTAAACTATTTGATAAACTGCTCCTTCATCTCTTAAGTCCTTATTAGCCTCTAACTAATTGTACCAATTGATAACATATCATTGCAAAAATATAGGGAAATGATCCACTCTCCTCATATCACCATTTATATGCCTATCCTCCCCATAATATTCCTAATTAAGACAATTGGTAATTTAGATCTCATTCTTTTTATCACCAAACCTTACTGGTCTAGAGACAAGAGGGTGCTTTGGTTACATCTTTTGGCTTTTGAGTGGACTTTCACATATTTCGTCTATTTTCTTTTGTGGTAAGTTTATTTGACCAAGTGGGGTATTTTTACTTCTAGCATGGAAAATCATTTCTGAATCTTGCATGTTAGTTGAACTTGCCTAATCACCCAAGAATGGATCCTCCTCCAACACATGTTGTCCTAATTGTATCTAGATTGTTACAAAATCAAATTTAGAAATAAGGATTTGAGTTAGTCAATATCTTGTGGATGTTTGTTCCTTTGAAATCTAGCTAACCTTCAACTCTACCCTAATGTATACTCACTAAATAATCAAATCTACCCTCTTGGACACCTTTGTGTGCAAATAGGTGAAGAAGACTTGATTTGGAAAGTTAAGCCTACAAACAATAAATAGGGATTGTACTCATTGTTTCTAGTGCCAAACAAACATTGGGAATCAAGTTTCATTGACTTCCTTTTAAGTTAGCCTACTAATAATTAAGCATGACCATGATTGTGTTCTTGTGGTATTCAATAGATTTTCCAAGAGGGATATCTTAGCACCTTGTTATGAGATAGTCTCAATGTTAGATATTGCAAAGTTTTTATTTGAGTATATATGGATTCACTTTGTGTTACATAAGTTATTTGTAATTACACCAAATTGTGAGATGAACCTCAGTTCGGAATAATGTAACACAAGGAAGAATAATAAGATGAAATTACTAACAATTATTCACATAAACGCTAAAAAATATTTAAGGGGTCTACTATTTTACACATATCTTTATTTAGTATAAGTTTGTTTACAATGTACATTATACCATTACAATCTTTTCATATCCATTATCATGTGTATCATGTATCCTTCTATACAATGCTCATTTGTCCTATCTTTGATATTTAACTATATAAATCTCACTGCATATATAATGCCTCAACACCATACAACACCAAAGGACATGACCATTGGTCTGAATCCCCATATGATGTGACACATATGTTGAGTTGGAACTATGTAGAATAATCTCTATGTTATCATAATTGATGCTAGGGTATGTCTAAGAGCTTTATAGTATACAAAAAGGACAACTTCATGATATCTTGCAAAACACAATGCCATTATTAGCATCAGGTGGATCACTCATAGTAGATTGGTAAGACAATCTGACTACATGTTAAAATAAAGACTCACATGACCTTGCAGTAAGATAAAACCTCTTATCAATAACCACACACCATCATCGAATAGGTGGTGGATATTGATTTGAATCTTAACCTTCCATCTTACCTTGGTTTGCATTCTATTTTCAATGTTAAACTTGTACATGCTGATTATCCACCTTTGTTAGATGTGCTGCAACAGAACTCCCAAAAGAGGAGTGGAATCTTGATTGCAATGCTCATACAAAAGTGGACCAGATTATTGGGATGAAGATAAAACACAATATAAACTGGGCTATATCCATATACAGTTTTGTCAAAGCAGGCCAAATTACTTGCCAAGCGAAATGCTTCACAAAATCTTTGGTTGAGAGGTTTTCTTCACTTGGTTTCTCATCTTGGCACAATAGGGGGCACTACTTTCTAGGGAGGGGTGATTGTTCCAAGTTGCATTCTAGGTTTTATGATCGGTATTAATAGGGGAAACCATTTCCTTGTCAAAAATAATTGATTTAATAAAGCATTGAAACTAGTGCTAGTGCCTACACCAAAACACAGTAACACAAACACCTGATGGTGGTATCAAGGATCTAAAAGGGTGGAAGATGAGCCATTTCATCTTTCCTAATGGTTTCACTCCATCTTCCTTAATTCTAATAGTTTAATTACGGAACTTATGTGTCCTGGAGGGTTCGACCTCCTTTTTTTGAAATTAAATTGTCTATTTTCAAACTTTCACATCTATCTTCATGAATATTTGTAAAAAATTATTCAGTAATACACATAAATTATAGCTCTATATTTTGTGTTCTTGTGGATCAATGATGTTTCATTTATGTTTCCAAGTTTATTCTGATTTCATTCTTTGTTGATGCACTCTAATTGTTGTTAACAAGAATCAACATAAGCTCCTTAGATGTTTAGCCATATGATCCATGGGAAGATATTATTTTTGAGACTGTAACTGTCCTATAACAAATTCCATTTATGATCAAGTCATTCTCTCCAACTACAATCCACTCTTCTTCATTGGCTTAATTAGAAATTCTACAAATTGATGATGAATTCCCTATTATTCATCTCCTCCATTAGTTTATAGCAAGTCCTGATCTTGAGCGAACTTCCTCACAACTCCAAGCTAGAATATTCATAGCTTTTGTGTTGACATCTTCTTTGCTTGCTTCTTTTCCCATCACAGGTTTTATTCTTAATTAGGGAGGACCCCAAGTGGCTTCACATTTAGTGAGTCCTATGATCAAGTTCTATGAGCTGGACCTAAATCTCATGCAACTACAATATTGTCTCCTCAGTACGGAGATAATTTTCCATGCTGATCATCCATTTTTGGAACTCAAGTATTTATGAGGATTTTTTTGGCATCGATAATTCATTTTAGTCAATATGATATTTTATTCCCAGACAATCCAACTCATATCATTAAATAAGGTCTACATGCACTCCATACTTCATCAAGTTCAATTTTCTCTTGGGTTATCTCAAAGGCTACAAGGTGGTTTTGATCATCCATTAAAACTAAGGACAATTTCATCAATGTAGGGAGGAAATGATAAGACATAGCTACATTGGTTAGTGTATTTTTTAAATATAGTCACATGGGCTAGTGTACTTTATTAGATGTTTTACATAGCCAAATGAGCTTATTGTATAGTCTTACATGTTGTACATTTCTATTCTCTTAGAAGCTTCATTAATCCTTCCTCTAGAATCTTCCTTGTATTTCCTTTGTAATCTTTATATAATCTTTATATATTAATAACACAAGTGAGTGTACATCATGTACAATTGCAAAAATATCTTGTGTTCTCTTTTTGTTGTTGGACTTGGAATTATGCATATCATCTGGCACATATAATAGGTTAAAGACTTTGAACAAGCAATACTTTGATCCTTCTTGACAAGTTTAAGACCCCAATCATTGGAGAGAAGAAAAATCAAAGTGAACCTACCTCTCTCCATTTGACATCTCCACTTCACACTTATGAAAAAATTAGTTGTGGATATAGGCAACACAATTTTATCCTCGCTTGTTTGGGTTTGCATGTAATGATAGCAACCTATCTTAAGGAAATCTATCATGGTGTACTATGGATCCATGATATGATGTTTCTTGCTAGAATTTACATGTATTTTCACTTAGATCTCTTGAACCCTCTTTCCATTAGGACCTTGAATCTTGTGGGCTGGGTGAATTTGGGGTTAAACTAGTAGTGTTTATAGTAGACTGTGTTAAAATTTCCCCTTGAAGCCTACACTCATTAACCATATTTTGACAATTGATCCCTTAACATCACATTCAAAAGGACACCTTTTTTTTTTCTCATTCTAACATTGAATCCCTTCATGTGAGCTTCAATTAGTCATTAACGCAATTGTTCCTCAAAAGACATGGGCAGTTGTGTCATGTCAAATCATTCCAAGTGATAAATATTTCTAGTTAGGGCTCCTTTTGTTCATTTAATTTGTTTCATCCTATGTGGGCATTGATGATTAGGCAACTTGCAATCCCCATTTGGAGCTTCTCCTTATTTAAGGAGTCCCTTGGTATTTTTACGTACCTACTTTTCCTCTATTTATTTTTATTTTAATCGTTCATGTGTTAGAGAGAAGATGGTAATTGTATAATAGAGAGGAAGGATACAACACATTAACTTAGGCTTGGGAAAGAAGAGTGCATCCTCAACTTTGGCATGGGAAGAGGATGGTGGATGAAAAAATCCCCATGCACATCTTTGATTTATTGGAAAGCCAAATTCGACTCCAAGTTGGCATTGGAGTGTTATGTGCCTAGGGATATGATATATTGTTGTATATGGGTTGATGGAGATGCCAACATGTGTCACACAACCCCCTTAGTTATATGGGTCCAATATATTAGGATAATTGAGTAACTTGTGGAATTAGTGCATTGAGTAATGGTTGGCCTACATTGGGATTAGGAGGTTACCCATCCATTGTTAGTTAGATAGAGGTCTATATAAATGAGATGATTATCATTGTAAAGGAATCAAGCAAGCATTGAGTCTTCTATTGTAAGAGGATATTAGAGGTTGTCCCCTCGAAGAGACATTGCAGAGTTATTCCTTCCTAAAAGAGTATTGTATGGTGTTACCCTACCTTAAGGGTATTCTATTTTTGCATATATTGAATATTTAGAGATATTGATCCACCAATATCTATTGTGTTGTGTTTTTATACATTATATTCTACATATTTATAATTATTATAAGTATGGATCATAAAAATTGGTATCAGAGCTTTGATTTGGATAATTTGTGTGCTGTAAAACCCTAGTTTTGTGGAATCATCAATATCTTTCAATCGGTTACAAATTTATGCACATTTTTTTCCCTAGAGATGATGAATATTTTAAGGAAGTCACCATAAAATAATTGAGCCCTTATGATTAGTTTTGAGGGAGTTATTTATATTTTAAGTTTTGTACTAATTTCATCATATCAGTCGAAATATAAGGAATTTGTCTATGAAATTTTTACTGATACTATATGAACATACAAAAAAACATAGTCAAAATTTAATAATTTTTTGAATTGTTTTTAGTGATTTATTGTGATTTTATGGTTTTTCATATATTTGCTATATAAGCCAAGATTTGTAGAATTGTTTCACAAATATTTTGGTACTGTTTTGATTAGTTTTGAATGATTTATTGACATTTTAGGGTATTTCATTAACCCTAGTTTTTTTTTGTGGATCATGAAGTTGCAAATATTTTCATGGGAGGATGATACTGATGCTAGAGATGGTGGATTCTTTTTAAGGAGAATAATACTCAAACAATTTTGTGGCAAACATCCCTATCTCTTTCTTTGTTTGGGCCTTTACAACATTGGTTTAAACAGTTGAGCTTCACACAAAGGTATTACTCATGGGAAGAAATGGAATAAGTCTTCCTAGATCGATGGGTTCTAAAAGAAAAAGAGGATGAAGAAGAGGAAGAAAATAATGATGGTAATGAAGAAGATAATGGAGATGATGAAGAATAAAAATCAATGGAATAATATAATGACAATGAGGAAGAACATGCAAGTGATCATGAAGAAGAAGAAATTGCGCATAATGATAATGAGGAGAGTACAGATGGTGCAGAAGAAGAGGTAGAGGATCTCAAATAAGAAGAAGAATTGGATGATAAGGGTTCAAATAATTTGGCTCCAAAGAAATCTAAGTCAATTTCTCAATTTCATGGATGCATTCAAAAGAAGAAGGTTATTGTGTCTATAAACCCTACCAGCAAGTATAACTTCATCAACATGAATGTGGACAAACATCTACATGTTCAAGCAAATCATATCAAGGAGGTTCAAGTAGATAGTAAGAACATTCCAGTGTTTGAAGATTTGAAGATCATTATGGAAAAATATGTATTTCATTCATATTTTTATGCCTTAGATATGTATGATGTGGATATGGTTCTTAGATATCCATGGTTAGAGACTTTGGGAATAATCAATATTAATGTTCAGAAGAAATTCATAAAGTTTGGATATAGGAAAAAGATCACTTTACAGGGTATCATAGTTGAAAAGGTGCAAAGAACAATCAAGGTAGATCATGAAGATGAGATTAAAGCAAGTGAAGAAGAGCATGTGAAATATTTAGATGAAGACAAATGAAGAAACAATACAGGCAAAGAAAAACACTTCATCTACTCAAGAGATAGGAACCACTAAAGCAAAAGGTGGAAGAGGTAGAAGAAAAGGTTGATAAGGTCAAAGTATAAAAAAAAGTTGAGGTATATGGACACCCACATCATCATGAATGAAAACAATCATGGAGCCATGTGAGGGAGTGTCATAACAATAGACACTTTAGCTATATAGGAAATTAGAGTTCCAATAACTATGGCTATGCATGGAAGTCAAAGTAGAACTACTATGGCCAGGTATGGAATTAGAGTAATGCAGCAAAATATGGTACACATAATTAAAGGAGGAATACTTATTCATGGACACCGAGGTGGTACAGTTATGATCATGAATGGAATCAAAGAAGCACATTAGAATTTGGAAACAAGGTTGGAAATATATCACCTACCAGGATCACATAAGGGTGGTTGAATGATCAAGCTTGGAGACAAGAGTGCAATGATTTGAAACACACTCATTATTTGGTTTCTTCCTATGTTTCATGGACGAAACATGTCAAGGATGGAAGGAATGCTATGTACCTATGGATATGATATATTAATGTATATGGGTCCAATATATTAGGCTAATTGAGTAACTTGTGAAATTAGTGCATTGGGTAATGGTCAGTCTACATTGGGATTATGAGGTTACCCATCTATTGTTAGTTAGATAGAGGTCTATATAAAGGAGATGATTATCATTGTAAAAGAATTAAGTAAACATTGAATCTTATATTATAAGAGGATATTGGAGGTTTTCCCTTTGAAGAGATATTATGGAGTTATTCCTTCTTAAAGGAGTATTGTATAGTGTTGTCCTACCTTAAGGGTATTCTATTTCTGCATATATTGAATATTTAGACATCTTGGTCTACCAATATCTATTGTGTTGTGTTGATCTACATTATTTTTTGCATATATCTAATTATTATAAGTATGGATCATAACATGGAGGCCCTGATTAGGATTCTAATGGTAGTTGAGGCAACAATTATATGGAGGTCAATATTCAAGGTATCGTTTGCTTGGAGACATGACAAACATATCCAAGCATGGAAAATAAGCAAGATGGGTTGACAAGGAGTTGTGTATCTCAGAGAGGCATATAAGAAAATAAGCAAGATTGGATGTAAATATGCACAAGGATAAAGCCAAGATGAAAGCCATCATGGTGAATATTTTGAATTACTACCATTATGAGGTCAAGAAAATAAAGCATGTATTATAACCTTTGAAATGATGCTTGGTTGTCTCTACATTTGTTGGCTTTTTGGTCTTTGTCCTTTTGTCCATGTTTGTTGTTCGTTTGTCTAGGAATATTTGGTAGTTTGAAAGGTTTTATATATGTGAATGCCTAACATTTTTGTGGGAAACCTCTTTTTGTTGTTTTTTAGTGGGATATGTTGTCGTACCAAGATCAATTGCTTAAATATATGCATGATTTTGTGCCTTTGGAGATGTTTCTCATGGTCTAGGGGAATTTTAGTAAACCTCCATTTTTTGTAGGCAAATGTGTGTTCTATTCTCAGCCTTTTCCATCTCAAGGGGTTTTCTTGGAAAAACTCTGTTTATTGCAATCCAATGCCATTGAAATTCTTGACTAGTTATTTTTTTTATGAACAAAATGAATCATTTATTGATGTCCACTTCATTCAAGGTATAAGATACTTTAACCCACTACTAAAAATAATAAAAACAAAGGAGTGCACCATACATCTCTAATTGATTGTTATTGTAAAGGAATTAAGTAAGCATTGAATCTTCTATTGTAAGAGGATATTTGAGGTTGTTCCCTTGAAGATATATTATGGAGTTATTCTTTCTTAAAGGATTATTGTATGGTGTTTCCCTACCTTAAGGGTATTCTATTTCTACATATATTGAATATTTGGACATCTTGGTCCACCAATATCTATTATGTTGTGTTGATCTACATTACTTTTTGCATATTTCTAATTATTATATGGATCATAACATGGAGGCCCTGATTGGGATTCTAATGGTAGTTGAGGCAACAATTATATGGGGGTCAGGATTTAAGGTATCCTTTGCTTGGAGACATGGTAGACATATCTAAGCATGGAAAATAAGCAAGGTGGGTTGATGAGGAGTTGTGTATCTTAGAGAGGCATTTTGTTGCTAATATCCCTTGGATTCTTCTTCTAATATAGGAAAATAAGCAAGATTGGATGTAAATATGCATGAGGATAAATCCAAGATGAAAGCCATCATGGTGAATATTTTAGATTACCACCATTGTGAGGTCAAGAAAATAAAGCATGTAGTATGACCTTCAAAATGATGCTTGGTTATCTCTACATTTTTTGGCTTTTTTATATTTGTCCTTTTGTCCATGTTTGTGGTTAGGTTGTATAGGAATATGTGTTAGTTTGAAAGGTTTTGTGTATGTGAATGCCTATTTTTTTATAGAGAAACTGTTGGGGATCAACCAACAATTTGATTACTATGTGAAAGCAATTAAACATAGAATTAAATCAAAATGATAAGTAACTAGAATAAAAAATAGCAAAGAATAAGAGATACAAGAAACCACCCTGAAAACTTGTATTAAACTCTTTTAGAAGGAATACAATTGAAGAAACTTCTTTTCTTCCACACCTCTCTCAGATGTACAGATCACTTTTAGATCTCTTTCCTTCAAGAGTTCTCTCTCTCAATTACAATCAATTCCAACAACCTGGAATGATACGCATATACAAAATCTTGTACTGCTTCTACAATTACAATTAATTGTCCTCTATTCTACAATAAGCTATGAAGATATAATACTATATATAATATTAGGAAACATGAGCATGCATTCACAACCATTAGATGCACCTCATAATCAAGGGCTCAAAATAGTTCTACTAAAGATAGAGACACGGACTTAAGACTAACACTTAATCCTATCATGCAAACAATCTGTTATGTCCATGAAAATAGTCTTTCTAGATGCACAGGTGATCGACGTCGGTCCCTGCCTATCTACACATGACCGACGTCAGCCGATCTATAACCAACACTGGTAGCTCCAAGTCTATCCCTGACCGACTTCAGTCACTCCTGACCGATGTCAGTGACTGTGTAATTCCAACAAATTCTACACTCGCTCATTTGGTGAAGCTTTTAGCTCCACAACTCAACAATCTCCCACTTGGAGATAAACAGCTGCACCAGTACCTGTACAACAACATCTTCTATCTCTTCCATCTTCAAACTCAATCATGAAGACCAACAAAAGTTGAATGAAGATTCAACTTCTCTTTTGTAACCGGCTTGGTTAACATATCAGCAGGGTTCTTATCTGTATGGATCTTCTCCAGCTTCAACTCACCATCCTCCAATACTTGTCTAATGAAGTGGTACCTAAGCTATATATGCTTGGTTCTTTAATGAAAGGCTGAATTCTTAGCCAAATGAATTGCACTTTGACTATCACTATATAATTTGCAACTCTCTTGCTCCTTTCCTAGCTCTTCCATGAACCGAGTCATCCGTATAATCTCTTTGCTAGCCTCTGTGGCTGAAATATATTCTACTTCTGTAGTTGACAAGGCAACAACCTTTTGCAACTTTGAAATCCAGCTAACCACCATTCCACCAATAGTGAAAACATATCCTATGGTGCTCCTCCTGCCATCCAAGTCACCTGCCATATCTGAATTTACATAACCATGTAGAGAAGTGTTTGACCCACCATAGCACAAACACCTACTGCTGGTCCCTCTCAGATATCTGAGAATCCACTAAACTGCTTTCCATTGCTCCTTTCCTGGATTGGCCATATACTTGCTGACAACTCCCATTGCTTGGGCAATATCCGGTCTAGTACATACCATTGCATACATTAAGCTCCCAACTGCAGAAGCATATAGAACTTTCATCATGTACTCTACCTCATCATGTGAATTAGGACACATTTCTTTACTCAACTTGAAATGTCTAGCCATAGGTGTGCTTACTGGCTTTGCATCCTGCATATTAAACCGTTTCAACACCTTGTTCACATAATCCTCTTGAGACAAAATCAACCTATGATTTTTCCTCTCTCTCTTAATACTCATGCCAAGGATTTTCTTTGCTGCTCCCAAATCTTTCATGGCAAATGTGTGAGCTAATTTCACCTTAAGCTCAGAGATATCCTTCATGTGTGATCCTACAACTAGCATATCATCTACATACAACAATAGAATAATATATCTACCATTATCCAATCTCTTAAAATACACACAATGGTCAGATTGACATCTACTGTAGCCATGCTCAGTCATAAACCTATCAAATCTCAAATACCATTGTCTAAGAGCTTGCTTGAGGCCATACAAGCTTTTCTTCAATCTGTACACAAGTTTCTCCTTACCTTTGACCTCATATCCTTCCGGCTGATCCATGTATATTTCTTCATCCAAATCTCCATGAAGAAACGTTGTCTTAACATCAAGCTACTCAAGATGCAAATCCTCAATAGCAACTAAAGACAATACAGTCCGTATAGAAGTCATTTTAACAACAGGAAAACAAATCTCACCAAAGTCGATACCTGGTTTATGTGCAAATCCTTTCACTACCAATCTGGCCTTATATCTCATCTATCCATTCTCACCTTTCTTCAATCTATAGATCTATCTGTTCTTCAGTGTCTTTTTACCAACTGGCAACTCAACCAAATCTCATGTTTGGTTCTATCTCAAGGAATCAATCTCCTCATTCATGCCTAGCTCCCACTGTGTCTTGGATTCCACCTGTATTACTTCATCAAAACTCTCTATTTCTCCACCATCAATTAGCAATAAATAGAATAATGAAGGGGAATATCGAATTGGAGGTTTACTTACCCTTTTTGACCTCCTGATGGGCGTTTGAGACTCATTCACAACACGTTGTCTACCCAAATTCTCTGATAGTGACCAACCTCAGTCACTTCCTGGCCTGTAACTGATCGATGCCAATTTTTCTTGACCGACGTCGGTTCCTGCCTGACTGACATCGATCACTATCTGATTGACATCAATTCCTGTATTGTCAATGTCAGTTCCTGCCTGATCGATGTCAATCTCTATGTTTTCCTGTCTGTGATTAATTCTGCCTGTGAGCTCATTTTAGACCATCACCTCATCCAATTCTCCATTGCTCTACTCAGATTGATTTAGCTTCTTGAGCTGATCACTATACATCACCTTCTCATTGAAAACAACATCACGACTCCTAATTATCTTGTTAGTTCCTAGATTCCAAAACTTGAATCCAAAATCATCAGAGCCATAGCCAATAAATGTGCACCTCATAGACTTAGCATCCAGCTTCTTTCTATTTTCTTTATCAACATGGCACAAAGGCTTCACAACCAAAAACTTTGAGAAATAAAAGATCTACCTTTTTACCTGTCCATGCCTCTTCTGGAATTCCACTATCCAACACTGTAGAGGGTCCTCTGTTAATCAAGTAAATTGTAGTATCTACAACTTCTGCCCAAAACTGTAAGGGCAAACCAGCATGCAACCTCATACACTGTGCATGCTCCAATATTGTTCTGTTCATCCTTTCAGCAACTCCATTTTGTTGAGGTGTCCTTGGAACCATCCTTTGCCTGCGTATTCCATTCAAGTAACAATACCGATTGAACTCATAGCTGTAGAACTCACCACCATTATCAAATCTCAGGCACTTCAATCTCCTACCTGTTTCATTCTCAACCAAAGCTTTTCAAATCTTAAAAGTGTCAAAAACTTTAGATTTCTTCCTTATGCAATAGACCCATACCTTTCTTGTAGCATCATCAATGAAGAAAACATAGTACTGTGATCCTCTAATAGAAGCAACCTGAGCTGGTCCCCACACGTCTGTGTGAACAAGCTCCAACTTGTGCTTCTTCTTTGTTGACCCAGTCTTGAGAAAACTCACTCCCTTCTGTTTCTCAAAAATACAGTGCTCACAAAAATCTAGATCTATGCTTTTCAAATATGAAAGCTTACTTTTTGACTTAAGAATGGACATTCCGTTCTCACTCATGTGGTCGAGCCTGTGGTGCCACAACTTTGCATCTACATCTAAAGTAGATAATATAGAAAGAGAATTATCCGTAATACAATTACATAAATAGAGAGTACCTACTCTCTTACCTCTAGCGAATACAAGTGCACCCTTGAAAACCTTCCAAGATTTAGCTGTGAGAGTTACTGTACAACCCTCATCTCCTAACTTTCCTATAGAAATCAAATTTCTCTTCAAGATGGGAACATGCATGACATCTCTCAACACCCATGTGTTGCCATTCTGCATTTTCAGCTGCCCTTTTCCTTTGCCAACAATTTTTCAAGACTCATCATCTCCTAAATAAATTATTCTAAAATATTCATGGACATAGTCATTGAAATATTCTCTATTAGGGGTAGCATGAAAAGAGGCACCAGAGTCTAAGACCCAAGATTCTATATTATTATGCAAAGAGAATATAAGAGCATCTTGTGCAACAATACCTGCAACTTTTGCTTCTTCTTTTCCTTCATGCTGATTGTCTTCTTTAGGTTTTGACCAGCAATCTTTACTTACATGCCTTATCTTTTCATAATTCCAGCAGGTTGGCTTCCTACCATTTTTGGATTTAGATCTACCTCTCATCTTTGACTTAGACCTTGATCTCCCTTTTTTGCTCTTCTCTTTTTACCTTCCCCTACTCTCAAAACTTAAAGCGTTCCCTGATGTTTCCTCTGTGCTTTTCCTGCGAATTTTTTCATTCAAAATTACACTAACAACATCATCTACTTTTAAAATATATGAAGCAGATGCAGTATTACTAACTGCCATTACCAAGCTATGCCAATTTTCAAGTAAAAAACATAAGATTAATAGAGCTTTAATTTCATCATCAAACACTATTTTGATTAAATTTAATTGATTTACAATTCCATGGAAATCATTTAGATGATTAGATACAGATCCACCTTCCTGCATTTGCAAATTAAATAACTGCTTCATAAGATATACCTTATTAGAAGCTGAGGGTTTTTCATATAAATTTGCTAAAGTAGTCATTAACTCTACCATAGACTTTTCCTGTGATAAATTAGATATCACAGTAGATGCTAGACTCAATCTTATAGATCCAAGAGCCTTTCTATCAAGAACTTCCCATTCTTCATCATCCATGTCTTTGGGCTTCCTTGCAACCCCACCTAACGGTAAGTATAGATCTTTTTGATACAAATAATCTTCTATCTACATTCTCCATAATTGGTAATTCTTGCCATTAAAATTCTCCATTCTCAGTTTACTTTCTTCTGCCATTGCTTCTCCCACTCAAACAGAAACACCTGTGAGTAATCTGTAATCAATACACACTAAACAGATCTGAACCACCTGTTAGTGAACCTGAGCTCTGATACCACTTGTTGGGGATCAACCAATAATTTGATTACTATGTGAAAGCAATTAAACATGGAATTAAATCAGAATGATAAGTAACTAGAATCAAAAATAACAAAGAATAAGAGATACAAGAAACCACCCTGAAAACTTGTATTAAACTCTTTTAGAAGGAATACAATTGAAGAAACTTATTTTCTTCCACACCTCTCTCAGATGTATAGATCACTTTCAGATCTCTTTCCCTCAAGAGTTCTCTCTCTCAATTACAATCAATTCCAACAACCTGGAATGATATGCATATACAAAATCTTGTACTGCTTTTACAATTACAATTAATTGTCCTCTATTCTACAATAAGCTATGAAGATCTAATACTATATATAATATTAGGAAACATGAGCATGCATTCACAACCATTAGATGCACCTCCTAATCAAGGGCTCAAAATATTTCTACAAAGATAGAGATGCGGACTTAAGACTAACACTTAATCCTATCATGCAAACAATCTATTCTGTCCACGAAAATAGTCTTTCTAGATGCACAGGTGACCGACGTCGGTCCTTGCCTGTCTGCACATGACCGACATCAGCCGATCTATAACCAATGCCGGTAGCTCCAAGTCTTTCCCTGATCGATGTCGGTCACTCCTGACCGACGCCGGTGACTGTGTAATTCCAGCAACTTCTGCACTCACTCATTTGGTGAAGCTTTTAGCTCCACAACTCAACAGAAACCTCTCTTTGTTATTTTTCAATGGGATATGTTGTTGTACCAAGATCAATTACATAAATATATGCATATTTTTATGCCTTTGGAGATGTTTCTCATGGTTTAGGGGAATTTTATTAAACCTCCTTTTTTGCAGGCAAATTGTGATTCTCATTTGTTAATATAAATAGTACTTTTCTTTACCAAAACAACATTTTTTTTAATGTGTTGAGTGTAGGATCTCTTCCATTATCTGGAAGATGCATGTTTGCCTCACAATTTATCCTGCATTTAGTTTCTAGTCATAATATGTGTAGTGGATGCGAAGATCTAGGAGTATAAAAAATGACCAATAGCTAAAATTTCATTGATTACCTACAAATTGGTAGTTACAGAAAATTGCTAAAGTAATTTACCTTATGAATTTGCCATACATCCTTCACTACAATAGGAAAGGAGTTTTCATGTATATGTTAACTTAACCTTGCTCAATAATATTCTATCTTTGCATGAGCCAATCTTAATAGTCATCCAACATAATGTAATATTGCTTTCAATTATCCTCATTAACCATAGCCTGAGAGGCTTCTATATAGATGTTAAGACATGTAAGAATCCCTTCCATAGAATTAGAAATGTATATTCAACTACAAAATGGACATGGAGTAGATTGCCTCTCATTAGATAAATACTTCTAGTTGGATCCTAAATTTAAGATGCACCTAGAAGATATCCTAGATTGTCTTTAACCTTAAGATATAAATAGGGATCACAAGGAAACTGGATTAGATAGACATCTAAAAGGAAAGGACTTAGAGTGCTTACCATCCACACAAATTTGGTAGTGAAGTCAGTGAAAAGAGTGCCAATATCTTTGGAAAAAATAGGCACAAAACTTAATGGGGATAACATGTCTAGGATGAAGTCACACTCTCTCCATTCATATGGTTTTATCAAAATAAATCTTCAGGAAGAGCATTTTCTATCTTGTTTTTTGTGGTTTTATCAAAATCAATCTTCAAGAAGAGCATTTTCCATCTTGATTTTTATGTTCATTATACTTTTTCAAGTAATATTTTGATTATGTAAAATATATATTCCTTCAATATAACCTATTTGTTAATGCCTAACAATTTTAAAGGCTATTAACTTAATTTGATTCACTAGAAGGCCAGCTAACACCTTGTGGAATAATTGCCAATTTTAGACATCCACCCTTCCTATGGAACTTTATGGAGAGGAATTGACCTAAACCCTTAAACCAACTCCCTATTGTTCTTATTCATGATTAGTTTAATCCATATTGTATTTAACTATTAACCTTTCTTTGTCATGCTAAGATTTTCAAACATATTTTCAAAAGGTAGTTACCACACAATGTCTAATGGCCAAAAATTGGATGAACCATACACCATTGAAGTGCTTAGTTTGCAAAAAATTTGGTCACATAATTAAGATTAGGCTTACTCTTTTTAGTTTTATGATGTAATATTTGTTTTTTGCAAATGATATTGCATTGTAGGGTCATTTTTAGGGTTAGGATTTCTCTCTTTGTATCTTGCTACAAAGATTGAAATATTTGATCCGCAAAGGCCATGTTGTAAAATTATGCATTATTCTTCTTCCACTTGTTGTTGCAATCCTTGTTGGTATTTCATGAGTAGATGACTATTGGCACCATTGGCAGGATGTATTTGAAGGAGCTCTTCTAGGTATGCATTTTTTGCTTTGGAGACATTACATAAGATATTATTTCTTGTGTTGGCTTTATATTATTGTAAAATTATTTTGACAACATGCTTTATGTTGCCTTACTACTTATCACAAACTCACAGGGTTGACTATGGCAACTTTATGTTATCGACAATTTTTTCTAGCTCCATATGACTCAAATGGTAAGTTACATCTCTCATGTTTCCAGTGTTTGTTATGAAAGGAAATGTGCACAATGTATCACTATGGATAATTCAAATCTTTATGCTTTTGTATTTTCATGTGTGTTCTACTCTCAGCCTTTTCCATCTCAAGGGGTTTTCTTGGACAAACTCTATTGACTACAATCCAATGCTATTGAAATTCTTGCCTAGTTAGTTTTTTGATGAATAAAATGAATCATTTATTGATGTCCACTTCATTCAAGGTATAAGAGACTTTAACCCGATACAAAAATAACAAAAACAAAGGAGTGCACCATACATCTCTAATAAAAACATGAGTATATAAGAGCCATAACTAGCTTAAATACTCTCTCTAATCATAATTTACAGCGATAATAACCCTAAAAGAGAAGGGAATTGTGGCTAAAGCCTAAACAAGTCATCATGTTCACTCTTAATACCGAAAACCAAAAATTAAGAATTTAGACTCCTATTGTGGTGTTCTCTCACCTGTGTTATTCTATGTGAACCAATTTATGGCATATGTGATCATGAAATCACTTGCCAACTCTACCTGCGATGTGAATGAAGAAGAGATTAATGAAATAAGTACTAAATATCTAGGTAGATCATTTTTTGGGTGGGGCCTTCTTGTATTAAGTCAACTCTTGAGGGATTCATGCCACTTGTAATTGATCATTTTAGTTTAGTGATGATATCTACCTTTAGTTTCATAATATATTGGGAATTTGAAGATAAAAGTGAATACTCTTTGGCTCCATGTTTTAAAATTTGCAGCTCCAATAGTCTCTATGTAGGTGGAGGTTAGCATTATTTTAAAGATGATAAGGGGAAACTTGTAGAAGGCCTGAAGGATATCTTAGTCCATGTGGTATTTTGGTATAGCTCAAAATATTAATGAGGCCATTTTCCATTTGTGAGCAGAAACTAAAAGAAAAAACATTTCTTGACAAAGGTTGATGTTAATCAATCGAGGTTTTCTGCATTAAATGTGGGTCATAAATATAAATTTTAGTAGAACAATGCATCTCTATGCATAAAATCAAAGTATGAAGTGAAGTAAGATCTAGGGAATGCCAACTTTAACCAAGCATAACTTGATAGTTGTAATGGACCTCCTTCCCTTAACCTACACACATATATGATGGAGAACATCAATAACATATACAATATGTATGTGTACATGTTGTTAGCATGATAAAACAATTTTAGGCATGGCTGTATAAATTTGAAACCCTCAAGGTGAGGATTGGAGTATGGCCCACTTATTCATAGCTTCAACCAAATTGCCATGTCCATTTAACTTGATAAGAATATAAGGTACATTTTTGACAACTAGGATCGAGGTGCAAGTAAAGGGTCCTCATGACCAATCCCTCTCTACGGGCACCCGAAAGGTCTTCTTGATTAGAAGCAACAAGAAGTTTTCCAAGATTGTCTTCTAGGCCTCTCTTGACAAGTGGAAAAAATATTTTCTCAGTGGGCACCTAAAAGGTTATCCTAATCTGAGTCCACAAGAATATTTCAAAGGGCCACCTAGAGGAGCCACTTGACCAAAGGCAACTATAGCCTTTCCACCAATAACTGAAAGGCTTTTTTTAAGGGAGGCTACAACAATCTCTCTAGGGGCAATAAACCCCTTTTGATAGGACAATAAGAATCCTTCTAGGAAGCAACTAGAGGGTAATCAGGCATGTAATAAATTTTAATGAGTGAACTATTGACATAAATTTTATACATTATTTCTTGGGACTGAGTGTATCTTCTAGTTTACATGGTTATTTGTTCACATCTAAAATCCCCAATTTTGAAATCTCAGGATACAATCTGTGATGGTGTAAAACAATATATTTGCAATGATTGTCATTTCAAAACTTTGTTTATTTCTTCCATACTGAACTAAATTTGTTTTAACCATAAATAAAGCACCAGGAAATAATATTTTTTTCCTGGGGTAGAGCAAGGATGCACCATAATTATTGCTTATTTAATATCAATATATATAATTTGTATGAAATTATCCTGCTATAAATAGACAATTTTTTTCTTTGCTTGTGGGCTACAACAATGTTGTTGTCATAATCTTGATTAGCTATCAACCTCATCAGCTATGTCTAAAACTCATGCAAGGAAATTTATAGACAATAAAGAACAAGAACACAAAACATATAATGACATCAAGGACTTTATTATAACATGAACATGGGTGATAAATAAAGAAATGGTTGAATATAGAATAAAGTTAAGTAACGTGTTAGTCAAAGACTAGGTTATACTTGTGTATGACCATTTTAAAAAAAATGTTAGAATTGGTTGTTGGTGATGGTTGTCTCAACTGCTACACCTATTATCCATCATTGTATTTCTAGTCATGATAGACTTGAATGGAAATCTCTCATGTGTGCATTCTCCCTAGAATTCTATCTGTCATTGATAAAATATTCCTATTGACAATATAATCAGTGATATCTTATGTTGCTCTAAACTGCCTATTTGTATTGTGTGCTCATATTCCTTGTTTATTCTACAATTGTTGTTGGTTGTTAGTGTATATTTTTAGAGCAGGAAACTTACATCTAACTAGGATCTAGTAGGGGCATTCTCTACAGTGCCATACAAATTTTCATATACCAAAGATATAAGACAATATATCTAGCTAGAGGAATTAGGTCATAAAAAGATGGCTCCAAACTTGGGGAAATAGGTTGTATCGATTGACAACAACACATTTTGATTGAAGCTAGTGGTAAGAGGGTTTCATGTATGAACTTGGATGGGCAGGCTACATGCCCATACTTAGATCAAGAGAAACAGATAATTGTTATTATAACTTTATAAGTATGATCCATGAAAATTGTGTATATCTCAACCAAGCCTCTGATAGATAAGGAAGTGATTCACTAGATTATAGGGATTTTGAATAGAAGGCAAGACAACACTAAATAGGTAAAGGATTGTTGTCGAGGGACAAGATGGATATGTTTTAGGAAGACAAAAATACTAGGGAACTATCTATTGAAGGCATTTTGAATGATAAGTTCAGGCGTGGTCCCATAGTGATAGCCTAGAAGGTATACCATAATAACTAGAAGGATTCAATGACAGATCAAGCCTTGAAGGTTGCCTACAAAATGGTTGAAAAAGGAGAGGACTATGATTTCTATGATCTACTCCTAAAATTATTTATGCATAACATGGAAAGAACTAAAGAGACACAACATGCTTTCTTCAATGGGATTTTGGTTGTATTAATGATAGTGCATTTCATGGGGATATTTCTAGGGGCAGAAGGGAGATGCACCTTTGTTGGCTTGAAGCTTGTTGATATTTGTTTAGTAACTCCATTATTCACTTTATTTCTCTTTTCACAAGTGTGGATAACAATAGTGTATCATCTACAAAATGAAAGTTAGTGAAGCATTTTCTACTTTTAGTGGCTAGAAGGAAATGTATTTGACACTGAATTTTGTTGGCAACAAGAAGACAACATTAATTTATCACCCATAATTAAGAACAAAAATGGACTCAAAGGGTACCCTTGATGAATTCTATGTCCAAAAGAGAATAGATAACCTATAATTCCTTTGACTAAAACTTGGAAGGTGTGTGTTCAGATGCAATTGTTAATCGAGGGTATTAATGCATCATTAAATCCATAAGTTGTCAAGGTGGAATCGATCAATCCCAGTTGCATATGTTGAAATTTATAGAGATATCAAGCTTGATTAAAACCCCTAGTTACTTTTCAACTTGTAGGGAGTCGATAATTTCTCACACCACAATATATTGCCCATGATTTGTCTACCTGGTACAAATGATAATTGAGTGTCTAAGAGGATATGAGAAAGTGTAGGTTTGATGCTCAGAGATAATTTTGTAGACCATGTCATAAAAACAAATGGATAATATTGATGCAACTTGTCTACGACCACTAATTTTGGGATAATAATCAGATTCATCTCATTTAAATGTAGAAGAATCTTGTGGTTCCTTCAAGATTTTTCCATGAGAGATAAAAAATTGGTATTTATTGCATCCCATAAACTCTAGTAGAATAGAACCAATGATCTGTTTGGCCTAGGAGATTTATCTAGTTGAAAACAGAACACAATCTATTTTAGTTATTCTTTTGTGCTTGGCTTGAGGATGGAAGTGTTATTTATTTCATGGATGAGATGTGGAATATGTAGATTCAGTTACTACATCTTTTGGGTTTGAAATGTAATCTCTACTAAAACCATTTGATAGAAATTTGTTGCATGCTTCCTAATCTCATTAGCGGAACCAATCACAGAGCCATCTTCCTTTTTGATGTTTTAGGTGTAAAATTAATTATTGTTGATAACTGAATTATGAGTATTGGAATCCCCATGATGTATATAATAGGTGTTTGATCTCTGAGCCTAGTATTGATTTTCACACTACTATGAAATAACAAGTTGGTGGATGAGTTGTTCTGTGGCAGCTAAGAAACCTTCATCTTGGATTGTGGTTTGGACCTTAGCAAAGTACCTAGTGGTTGCATAAATTTGTGATTTTTTTTTTCCAAAAAACATTTCTTCCAGCTCTGAAGCTTGTGTTTAAGAAACACTAGTTTTCCATGTACTTGTACATTTCATGCCCTTGGCATTTTTGACATTCATGCCACCATTGTTCAACATTTTTTTTCTAAAATTTGCATGAGAGAGTTGTATTCAAAATGGATTTTGTCATTTTAGGGTGCCATTATTTGGTGAGTGATGTGCAGAGAGATAAGTCAATGGTCAAATATAGCCATGTCACTGACTAGATCATAAATTTGTTTATCTAGGAATCTAGCTATCAGAAATCATCACCCTATCTGAATTTTTAGTGATAAAAAGATATTACTTTTTAGCATTCCTCTAGTAATAGCTTTATAAGTGAAAAGGTTTACAAGATCATCATAGACCATACTCAAGTTCAAATTCTTGTTTTAATGATTTCAAGATCTATTCCTAGAAATTCTACCAACAGGATTGCCATTTCTAGAAGCGATTTATAAAGATGGTTGAATTTTGTCTAATACAATGAATAATGTGTTACCCTCACCCCTATTTATACTTTTCAAAATCCCTTGAAAAATGCATCATAACCATAGAGATAACCATATCCCCACAAAATAAGGCAAAAAATAAGGGAGGTTTCAACCACATAATCCCATAATTCTCTCAACACCTTAGATCACACCCACTTCTCCACAAAATGTGCCACAAATGGGGGAAGTGGTTGACACACTAAAAAATGCATCCCACCATTTGTGAAAGCAAATATTTCATGTTAAAATTGTCCCAGTAATTTTATTTTTACCTTAGGAGTGAAACGGGCTCCACATTTAACAATCCCTCACTTGGAGTTATTTTCTCCTCCATGATCTTCATGAAGACCAACCAAAGCTAAATATAACCTCAACTTATCCAATGTGACTACCTTAGTCATTATATCCATAGGATTCTAGCTCATATACATCTTTTCAAGCTTCACCATGATTTCCTCCAATGTTATCCTAATGAAATGATACCAAAATTGAATGTGTTTTGTCCTTGAGTGAAAAGCAAAGTTCTTGGCTAAATGTATAACACTGACTATCACTATTTAATCCCCCAACTTCTTGCTTATACCCCAACTCATTAAGTAACTATTGTAACTAAATAATCTCCTTACTAGCCTTTGTAGCAACAACATACTTAACCTCTGTGGTTGATAAAGCCATAACCTTTTCTATCTGAGAAATCCAACTAATAGTTGTATCCCTGATAGTGAATACATAACTTGTTGTACTCCTCTTGCTATCAACATCCCCAGCCATGGCTGAGTCTACATAACCACATAAAGTGGTGTCTGATACACTAAAACACAATGATGTACTCATGGTTCCTCTTAAATATCAAAAAATCCATTTCACTACTTACTAGTGCTCATAACCTAGATTACTCGTGTACCTACTTACTACTCCCACTACATGGCCAATATCTGGCCTAGTACAAACTATAACATATATCAGGTTACCAACTGCTGATGAGTAAGGTACCTTGGACATCTTTAGCTTTTATTTTTCTATCTTGGGACACTACTCCTTTGATAATCTGAAATGGTCTACCAAAGGAGTCCCAACTGGCTTAGCATCCTACATACTAAACCTATCCAAACCTTTCTTCACATACTCTTCCTTGGATAAGATCATCTTCCTCTCCTTCCTATCTCAAGTTATCTTCATACCAAGGATTTGCTTTTCTACACCCAAATCCTTCATAGAAAAGGAATCATCAAGTTGTTTCTTGAGTACTTGAATATGTTGCATGTTCTTCCTGCAACCAACATGTCATCTACATACAAGCATAAGATAATATAATTAGCATCCTAAAAATATGTTGACTTACATGCAATGGTCATAATGAAACCTGAAGTAACCTTGTTCCAACATAAAAATTTCAAACTTCTTATACCATTATCGTGGAGCTTGTTTCAGGCCATACAAGCTCTTCTTTAGTCTACACACCAATTTCTCCTTTCTTTCAACCTCATAACCCTATGGCTGCTCCATATATAATTCTTCCTCCAAATCACCATGAAGGAATGCAATCTTCACATATAACTCTTCTAAGTACAAATCCTCTACTGTAACTATACCAAGCATAGTTCTAATAGAAGTCATCTTAATAACAGGAAAAAAAATCTCATCAAAATTAATATCGTTCTTCTGTGTAAGCCCATTGACCACCAATTGGGCCTTGTACATATTTCATCCTCCATCCTCTTCTTTTATTTTGTATACCCACTTGGTTTTCAATGCTCTCTTGCCATTAGGTAGCTTCACTAAATCCCATGTCTGGTTCTCCATGAGATAACTATGTTCTTCTTCCATGGCTTGCTCCCACTTCTCCCTAGCATTCGCCTGCATTACTTCCTCAAAACATTCTAGGTCTCCATTGTTTGTAAGTAACATATAACTCAAAGATGGGGAAAAACATTCAAGAGTTTTTCTTACCCTAGAATACCTTCTTACTATAAAAGTTTGGGATTCATGTGTAGGAGGCTCCCAAACTGTCTTTTTGGACACCTTACCATTCGTAATATCATCCAACACTGTGTACTCTTTTTGTCTCGGTTCCTACTGCTGATCCTTATACATGATTTTTTTTAAAAAGACAACATCCCTAGACTAGAATATTTTCTTGTCTCTAAGACTCCAAACCTGAAAACCAAAGTCATCCTCACCATAACCAATAAAGTTGCATCTCTCAGACTTAGCCTCTAACATTATCCTATCTTTCTTGGAAACATAAAAAAATGCCTCACATCCAAAGACTATAAGAAAAAAATCTTACCAGACCAAGCTTTCTCAGGTATGCCTCCATCAAAAGGCACTAAAGGTCCTTTGTTAATTAGATATATCATTGTACTAATTGATTCTACCCAAAACATTAGGGGCAACCCTGCATGTAACCTCATGCTCCTAACATGCTCCATGATTGTCTTGTTCATCCTCTTTGACACTCAATTCTCCTGTGGTGTCCCTAGGACCATCCTTTGCCTATGAATTCCATTCTATGAACAATAATCATCAAATGCTTTACTACAATACTCACCTCCATTCTCTGACTTGTGACATTTCAACTTGAGTCCTGTTTCATTCTCAACCAAAGTTTTCCATATTTTGAATGTTTCATATAAATTAGATTAATTCTTAATGTAATAAACCCAAACTTCCATAGTTGCATCATCAATAAATGTAACATAATAATTGGAATCACCAATAGAAGATCCCTGAGCTGGCCCCCATACATCTGAGTGAACCAACTCCTATTTATTCTCCTTCTTCATAGGTCCAACTCTCATGAACTTAACATGTTTCTAATTCTCATACACATAATTGTCAAAAATCCAAATTGACCTATTTCGATCTGAGTAACTTGCCTATCAAGATCTCCATGCTCTTTTAGCTCATATTACCGAGCCTATAGTGCCACAAAGTTACATCTCCATCTGTAACAACTAAATTACAGTGACTAACACTACTTGTTAAATACAAAGTGCTACTTTTCTTACCTCTTGCAACCATAAGAGCACCCTTGGTAACTTTCCAAGAGTTTGTTGTAAACAACACCGAACAACCCTCACTATCCAACTGCCTTATTGATAATAAATTTTGACTTAACTGTGGGACATGTCTGACATGCTTGAGTAGCCATGTGTTCCCATTATGCATATTCATCTGAACACAACCTTTCCCTACTATAATTTATGGTTCATCATCACCAATATAAACATGTCCAAAATCTCAAACATAATTAGTAAAATGATGCCTATGTGGGGTGGCATGAAAAGAAGCCCATGAATCTAATACCCAAGATTCAAAAACATTATCCAAGGAAATAATTAAAGTATCTTGACTAATAGTACCTATTGTCATATTTACCTTCTTGGTCTCCTCATGTTTGGTCTTCTTGTCCTGAAGTTCCCAACATTCTTTTTTTGTGTCCACTTTTCCCATAGTGCTATCACACCATCTTGGCTCTAGATTTAGATCTTCTCCAACCCTTTGAATTTCCATGGTTTCCTTTGCTTTGTCCTTTTGTCTCCCTCTAGTCTCCACTGTTAAAGCATTCCCTGAAGATGATTCCCTAGTGCTCTTCCTTCACATTTTCTTGCTAAGAATCACACCTATAACTTCTTTGAACTTTTAATCTTCCCTTAGTAGGGATGACATTACTCCCAACCATAACTAGGATATCCCAACTATCAAGTAAGGAACATAAAATCGATAAATCCTTAACTTCTTCAAATTTAATACCAATAGAAGTTAGCATACTCATAGCCATATTAAAATTAGTCAAATGATCAGCTACAGAACCATTTTTAGACTATTTCATATTAAATAACCTTTTCATCATAAATATTTTATTAACAATAAAGGTTTTTTCATATAACTCCCCTAATTTCTTCATCAGACCAAATGTGGTCTTCTCCTCTAAAATATTGAAGGCAACCAAAGATGCAAGGCACAACTATATGGATCCCAGTGCTTTCCTATCGAAAAAATTTCAATTTCCCTGATCCATACTTGAAGGTTGGCCTATTTTCCTCATTAAAGGGAGATGAAGATCCTTCTAAAACAATTAATCCTCCATCTGTGTCTTTCACAATCTAAAATTCTGCCCATTGAATTTTTCAACCCTAGATCTATCATAACTCCCTCTCAAGCTAATATCTTTCCCTATGATTCTCCACTTTATCAAAACCACTAAAGCTAACTCTAATACCAGTTGTTAGGAATAAGTGATTAAATATGTAATAAAATGAAACACAAAATTCATTCTTCAAAATCACAACAACAGAGACATGAAAGAAAATTTAGATCTAAACAAATACACACATAACACTGATATAATGTGGTTCACCCAATGTGGGCTATATCCACCAAGAGGATCTCTATAATATTATAAACAAGAGTAAAAAATAACTCTAAAAAAAAACCTCTTACAAATATAACTTTCCACAACCTGAATTCACACCAAAATTTCTGAGATGCTAAGCTACACCTCAAACCTAATCACACCGATCAAAGAGAGAATTACATAGCTTAAAAATGAGATGTAAAATACAAATTTAATTAGATAGGAGTGCTAGAAATAGGACACCCTAGGGTCTAGTACTATAGTCCAATTATAGAATCCTATCCTATAGGATTGAGACCTAAGGGGATAGGATTGGTTTGAGAAATCTAACCTAGCTGAGATGAAATGACTATTTGAAAATCTCAGGATGACTGAGGACAAGAAAAAAGGTGATTCAAGCATGAAATAAGACCAAGATAAGTAAAATAAAAGACATGGATAATGTGAGCAAGGCTCATATTCTCCAGTCAGAGTCTCCTATGAAAGGACTTGAAAAGACATGATATGTGTGGTGTCTTGACCAATTTAGGGTGTATACATTTCCCCCCTTTTATTCTAGTAATGTGATGAAATGAAGTACTAGATTAAAAGAAATAAAAAGAAAATGTATACTTAAACCTAATTTCATGGAGATAAATGTGATGCAAAGGGTCCAACTCACTTCCTGGCTAGGGAAATGGATGAAAAGCTAAATAGTGTCTAGAGAAAGAAAGAATCCCTAAAATGGATGCCCCTTATACTAAATCTAAAAGTGGAATCTGTGTAACATGGAGGAGGGAAATGTTTGCCCCCTATGCTAAATCTAGTTGAAATTGAGGAATTCTTGGAGCCCTAAAACCAATATTTGTCCTTTATCCCACATAAACTCATGTAATATGGAATGTGTGTATAAAATCTATATGCTATGAAGATAAAAATGTGTCATGGCCCCACTTTGAATATCTGAACTAAAATTGAGAAATGCTTAGAGGCCCAAAACCAATGTCTATCCTCTATCTCACACAAACTCATGTAGTCTGGGTCTGGATAATATAATAGACCAACCACTATAGATGACAATGTAGTCCAATCTAGTGATAACTTGGGTATCACTATGGTAATCTAAAAATTTGGTCAATGTGCAAGATAATGTCATGTCTTACCATTCTATCTATATAATCTTGGATGATGAAGAACATGAATATCTGTGTCATGCCCCCAAATCTAGTATGTGAGTGATGCATCTGTACATTATAAAATTATATATAACCATATGTGATATGACCTATCATGCCATACCCCATGTGAAAAATTGGAGATCAAAGCACTGTGCTCCATACTATGCCTATAATCTGCTATTTGGTCTTGTAACTTTGTCATGCTATATGAAGCTATATATGTGAGACAAGTAGTAATGTACATGACCCTAGATTTGGTATCTAAGTTTGAATCTATATCAAAGTCACTATGAATCCATATAATCTAAACCATTGTATTTGAATACTTTGTGTACCTATAAGATGAAATCATTGTGGATTTATATGATCTGAACTTCTATATTTGAAAAATCTATGTATCTATAAACTGAAGGTATATCCCTCTGAATGTCTTGAGTAATGTTGAGTGACCCATGTAATCTAAATTACTATATATTTTGATCAATCTAAGTTGAATTTGATAATTTGACTATTGGATGTTTATGAACCATGGTGTTTCCACTTATGAGAGTGGATGGGTATGCTAGGTAGGTGTTGAAATAGGAATAGTAGGAATGATTCCCCCCTTTTGGGAAGAGGGATAGAATTTTTGATAGAAGAGGTCAAGCCAAAAGTGATTACTAGTGGCATAAGTAGAAACAAGGTTGGCTTATTGTGAATAACTTGAGAGGTTGTTTGATTGATTAGACTAAGTTGTAAAAAGTGGAACAAGTTTTGATTTGTGATAATCAAGGTGTGTGTCTGAGTATAAAATAAATATAGAGATGTGTATGCCATAGTAGGAAAATGAATTAATAAGAGATCAAAGCTTGAATGATGTTGAAGGTATCATTGTAAAAATTCCATTGAAAGAAATGGTTTGAAAAATGAAGTTACGAGGTTCAAGTTATGGTCAAAATAGTATTTTATTTTGAATGAAAATGTTGGTTGATATAGGAAATTGGATTGATTCTTGATTCATTTGTGCATTGACTAGGTTGATATTTTGATCTCTTAGAGTGAGAAAATTCCAAGGAGATGAGCACCTAACATGACCTTGTTCAAGCAATTGGTAGCTCAGGTTTACGCTGGTGGTGATGTTACCCTGGTAAGTAGTTGAAACACTTGTTTGTCTATTTTGAAGCCTATTTTTGGTGCTTTTGAGCTATTTAAAATGTCTTAGGAAAAAATTCACTAGTTTCAGTGCTCCTATCCTACATCCAAAACTACTATCTAGGTTGCAACACTCTTATTTAACATTATTGTCTTATACCCAATGATGTTATCATGGAGGCTTAATTTTTTAGTGAGACTGCTTTATCGTAGATTATTGTTCTATTTTGGACTTTGATTTGGCATTGTTGATTGATATATATGTTTTTTCTAGTGTTTTCAAGGTAAAGATGAGAGAGTTCTATAGGGTCCAAGTGATGGAGACATTGAAGTTGTTACCATTGTCTACTGATGAGACAGTTGTCATGGATGGGGTAGGGCTGGGTCATGTGTATGACCTAGACATAGTGCAGTGGAATAGATATATGATTACCACCTTATGTGAGAGGTATAATGCAAATACATGTACTTTATAGCTTCTTATAGAGGAGATTACTGTGACTCTAAAGGATGTGTATCATATTTTGCATTTATCGATTAGTGGATGATGCATGACATTATAGGATGACATGGGTGTTGTGCTATTGATCATGCATCCTTATATTTTTATAGTGTGCCCTTAGGTATACATCATAAAGGGAGTGACAGTGATGTACTACTATCATTTATTGTGAAGTCTAGTGTTCCATGTTTGTGGAAGTGGTTGGTTGTGTTGTCATTATTTGTTGTTGTGGATGGGAGTGGAGTGTCTATTGCATATAAGATGCATAGGATTGTGCACAGTGTATAAGTATATGTCACTATATTATAATGGGGTAGGACTATGCTTTCCCACTTATACAAGGATCTTTACAAGTTTACACATGAGGCATTTAGTGATGGTTTGAGTGCAGCAACTTTATTGCACTATTAGGCTTATAAGCACATAGTGGTTATACAATCAATAGGATTACTGAGGGAGAAGTGGGCACCTCTATAGACATTTGGGGAGTGATGGATGAGTACATCATCTATCCTATCCCATGATATGGATCATTATAGGTGGGTGTTAGATAAATTGGTGGATGGTGACATTATATGGAGGCCTTATAGAGGATTTCCTAGGTGGGTTGAGGATAGAGTGCAATTATGGTATATGAGGGTTAGTTATTGGATTCATGATTGCTAGGTTGGATTATACGAGAGATTTTAGTATGAGAACATGACTAGATAGTTTGGTGTACCACAAGATGTACCTCCAGTAGCATGGGTGTGGGTGAGGAGTGCACAAGCACCTATGAGGGTGGGAGTTCATGTGAGTCCTATAGATATTGAGCTAGCACCATTACCTTTGGATGCATGGGATGCAAATATAGATATTACTGATGTGTATGATGTTGGATGCATAGATGCATATACTACATGGTGGATGAGGCATCGATGTGCTCTATTATACCCTATTGATGGAGGGGATGCTCCAGAGTATGAGGATCCTCAACCGATCTAGATGATGGGATGTAAACAACAATTTCATTTTAATTGTGTAAATTTTTTTCTTTTAGTTTATTTTTTAAAAGTATATAGCTAATGTAATGCCTTACTTTATATGCAGGTGGAGTGGGAGGTGCAATGGATGAGGCACATGCTGGGGTGGGGAGTGGAGATGATGAATATTAGGAGACCATCATTGAGTCTACACTTTGAGAGCTCACACAACATGTACCTAATGATATGGTGGAGGAGGGATTGATAAATCAAGTAATGATTATGATCGGTATTCATGCTCATCTATTTGATAAGGCTGTTATAGCAACAACTACATATGTTAGGGTAGCAAGAGAGAGAGATGAGCTAGATAGGCATAGGATGCCTCCACCTAATTATGTTTTTGTTAGCATGAGGATCATGGATGAGTAAATAAACCTTCAAAGGTAGTATGAAGACTTACGTGAGGAGCATGGTTGGCTACTAGAGTGAGAGAGTCATTAAAAGAGGCATTCAAGAGTTTGAGGAGGTGTGGGGCCATAAAGTGATAGAGTGGGTTATGGGACTAGTACTGGTGGGGAAAGTGAGATTGAGAGTGAGGCTATGATGCCCATTCATGACTGAGTTTATTTGATATGGTGTATATGTTTTGAAAACTTCATGTGTGTGTGTGTGTGTGTAGATACTAATTTGATTTGGATTCAAGTGTATTATGTTATGGATTTTGGAATATAGTGGTTTATTTATTACAAATGGTTGATTAAGAATAGTTTATTTGACATTGATATTGAGGTTACATATGTTTTAGTAAAATGGTATTTGGGATATATGATTTGATTATTGTTGATAAGTGTGATGTTAGTTTTTATTTTGAATTATATGTGAGTAAATTTTTTATTGTTTTGTAATTTTTAAATTGATTTGATAAAGTGTGTTGGTTTAAGATTGATAAAATGAAACATTGATAGGATCAAGATTTAGCTAATGTGATTTAGCTAGGGATGGTTATTTGGAACTAGGAATGTTAGTTTTTTAGTAAAAGGGGATGTAAGATAGCACTCTTTACATATCACCTCCCTGATAGTGGCTCAAGAATGCAAAGGGTATCCCTTTGGATCCATCATTGACCACTAAGTGAAGATTATGAGCTAATACTAGTATGAATGTGTGTTGTATCACTCTATGTTGTATCATTATCTAAACCCTGATGACCAACTAAAAAAGTGCCCATACTACTCATGTTATGTAGGAACATGCTATGTATCTGATATTGTCTATCATGCACTAACTATAGCTATATGTGGAGATTTTGTAAGATGCAATCTCAATAGATGCATAACTAAAATAGTGTGATGTGAATAAGGCTCATCTATCTATAATCATAGTGGATTGTTACATGAAATAACACTTGGTGGCCTCTGTTATGATGTATATGACTGAGCAATAAATTGAACTGGAATTGTAACCTATGATGGGGGCTCATCTAATCTCAATTTTAATGGGTTTCTACATGAAATAGGTCCTTGAAAACTTGACCATAGTTAATATCTCTTAGGAGCAGTACTCTATGATGTGGGTTCATCTAATCTTAATCATAACAGGTTACTATGTGAGATAAAACCCAAAAAACTTGGATGTAGTGAATATCTATCTAAAGTGGTACTTTGCTATGATGCCTATGAATGTAATAGATATGTATATGGAACTACACTATGTATTCCTCAAACTACATTGTTATATGTAGGTTTTTCTCACTGTACTGGTCTCTAAACCTTTTAAGTAGGTTAAATAAGAGATTTCCTCTTAGGCTATGTTCTAGAAACTGCATTACTCTCATGATGAGTAACTAATGATTCCTATGAAGGAATGTCCTAAGATGACTCAATTATGGAGGAATGAGGTTTATGGTTCCATGATAGAGGAGATATCGATGCCTCCTATGTGAATGTTATGATGTCATTATCAAAATATCTATTAATGCAATCCTTGAGTCCATAACAATCATTATCTCTATGTCCATGGATATAATGATAATTAAAAAAGGGTTGATGTGGTTGTCTATGTAAGAGATGTGGATCTCATCGATGAGTAGAAGGTAATGTGATTAATATCCTATCTAGTAGTGTTGACAATATGACATATGGGCTATCCTTCTGTGAATAAAACTATAGTGGTACCCTACTACTATTCTTTGTAGTGCATACTATAGGTTGTGTTCTGAAAACTAGCTCTTTGTTCTAACTGGTTATTTTTCTGGTTGTGGTCTTCTATTTTGTTTTGGACATGGTGGATGTATGCTAGGAGCTATAGATAGAGGTACTACCATGAAATATAGAGTAATTCAATCAACTAAATTTACCTTAATTAATCCTAGTTTCTTTTCCAAGGCTAGAACTATATAACATAAATACCTAAAAGAGAACTCTATCTTATATAATAGATGCTTGAGGAGAGTTTAGCAAAGCCCTTTTATAAAGATATATTAAATCTATAAATCTACTAGTTCATAGATTAGTCTTAGCATGTGAGTCTTGAATCATAAGATATAATCACTAACTGGCTCTGAAGTATTCTAATGTAATATGGCAATTTTCTCATATGTAACATGAGGGCCCATGTTTGCTATGTAATATATGAGAAATGCCTCCTCTAAGTCATCGTATATGTGTAAGGAGATAATGGGGAGTAAAAAAAAAACCCAATTATGTGCCTCCTCCACTAATCTTTACTGGAACAACTTCAATAGAATAAAACGACTTGCATGAGTTGGTAAAGCCTTTTGAAAGGCTTGAAGGTGTATGAATGGATCTCCAATTCCATTAAAGTGAGGTAATGATGGTATCTAGAAATTATTAGGTAATGAAGCTTTTAAAAATGTCTTTGGAAGAGGGTTACCATGTAAATCATTGGCATCTAACCAAGACTTATAAGCCTTGTTTTCCAAGGTAATAAGATCTAATTGGTGTTGTAATTCACCAACTACATGCATTAAATAAATAATATCTTGGGATGGTATATTAACATCTTGAAGTGGTTCATTTAATCATTGAATTTGATCATTTATTTTAGCCATCGGAATGCTACATTTAGCAATTAGATCATAAAGATAGGGTGTGCTCACTTGAACCTTTGGAGGAATGGTAACTTGGACCTTACTAGAGGGATGTGGGCTACCATTCTCTTGGGGTGAAGAGTGAGAAATAGGTTATACTATAGTAGGGGGTGGCTTGGGAGATTCATTGGTATCTTTATTATTTAGTGAATCACATTATAATTAAGTAGAGGATGTTGTGTTATCATTAATAGGTGCATTATTTGAAATAAAATCATACATATAAATATAAACAAAATTTGGTAGTACATTATGTTTGAGAGGACTGAGAGAAGAGTTAGAAACATGAGACACATTTGTTTCTTCACTATATAAATAATAATCATTATTATTCCATGCATTATCATAATCTAAATTTTGTTCATAGTCACTCTCATTTTCATATTCATTTGCATGTTCACTATCATACTCATTATCACTTCCATCATCACTAGGGAGAGGGGTAAGAGAAGAATTTAATGGTTTTCTAATATGCAATAAATTATCATGTGAAATTGGAATATTATGTGCATTTATGTTATCTATGGATGGAGTGTAAGCATTATTTATATTTTCAATATGAGAAGTAAGAGAAAGAGAGTTATCATTTAGACATTCTTTTGATAAAGTAGAGTTGATAACATGAGATGGATCACTTGAACTATGCTTTGGAATTTTGATTCTATTGCATTTATATTGTTATAATTTGAATATAGAAGTAACAAAAGAGAGAGAGAGATTAGGTTCACATGGAAGTAAATTATTATCAATAAGAGTTTCACTTGGAAGTGAATGACTAATTTGTTCATTTGGTACATTGTGCATAGGAGAATGAATTGAAAATTACCTTTCCCATTTATCAAAATTATTGTCTTTAGAAGAGGGAAGAAAAGAGATAGGTTTGAGAGAAGAAGATGCATTTACTTTTCTTCACTATCACTTGCATATGTATCATCTTATTTCTCATTATAACAATAGTAATTATCTTCATTGTAAATGAAATTAGTTTCCACATTTTTAGCTAATGTGCAATGTTGCAAATTTGTCCATTCATTATCATAATTATGAGAAAAATTTAGAAATTGATCTATGGGATGAGAGAGAAGAAGTACCTTAGAGGCCATTTTATTTCTTTCACCAAAGAGAATATGTAAAAGTACTATTAATCAAATAAATGCAAGAATAACTACTAACATAGAGATTTTGAAACTATATTTGACAGTCTAAACAATTTGCAAAAATTTCAAAACTGTTATCTAAAAACTGCAAGGAAGGCTTGGGGTTTGAGGACCTAGTTTGGAAATCTAAGGTTTTGGGTTGAAGGTTTAGAATTTTTGAAAATTATTGTAATAATTTAAATTCTAAAATAAATTAGAATAAGATAAATACACCAAAAATTATACAAAAATCAGAAATTTAACATTGAACTCTTGCAAGAATAATTACTAACATAGAGATTCTAAAAATATTTTTGACACTTGAACAATTTGTAAAAATTCCAAAAATTGTATCTAAAAATTGTAAGGAAGGCTTGGGATTTAAGGACCTAGTTTAGAAATCTAGGGTTTTGGGCTGGGGTTTTAAATTTTTTTAAAATTATTACAATAATTTAAATTCTAAAATAAATTTGACTAAAATAAATGCACCAAAATTTATACAAAAATAAAAAATTTAAAAATTGAATTTTTGCACAAAGTATGAAATACAAATCCAAGTGTACCTAGGGTTTTGAGATTTTTGATGTTTTTAGAAATTTGAAATTATGGCAATAATTTTAATTCTAAAGTAAACTTGACTAAAATAAATACATAAAAATTTATACAAAAATCAAGATTTTGAAATTAAATTTTTGCACAAAGTATGAAGGAAAAACCCTAAGTGTACCTAGGGTTTTAGATTTCTTCGAAGTAAGTTGGGTTCACCAAATGTTTTTTTTATTATTTTTGAGAAACTGGTGTTTAGTTGCTAAATAATAAAGGGTATGGAGTAAAGAGAAAAATATAATCTAATATGGTAAAATATAGATTTTGATCAAATTAATTACATAGGGAAGATAAGTAACTTATCTAGAAAAGTAGATTGGGATGATTATTTCAAAGCCTAAAAATTGTTGCATAGGACTAGGAAGATGTCAGGAATATGGATCTATCTTTTATTCAGTGATAGGATAGGAGCACAAAAAATAGGACACTTCAAAATTTGGTGCTATATTTTAGGTCCTGTGGTTGTTATCCAAACTAGCCATAGAGATCTAAGTTTTATGGGTTTTATCCACTATCCCTGTGTGAGCCTTCCTATGAAATTTTGAGTCTTGAATGTTGATGGAGCTCCTTGTAGAGATATTTTAATATTCAAAACCCTTGGTACATATACACACACAAAAAAATAATTACATCAAAAGCAAAAGGGGGAAAATTTGGGTTAGGAGAAGTATGATCTCACGATCTGGAACCCCTATTTTCCTAATCGTTGCCTACATTAACCCTCAATCTAGGATCTCAAATCAAATGTAGTTATCCATTAGGAAATGTGCATAATTAACATGCATGGTAGATGTAAAAATGAACTTTCAACTAGGCCCCTCCTTGATCATGCATGTAAATGTATGAGTGGTACAAAATGCTGAGTTATATTATTGATTGATTATTAGTTATGTATTGTGCGAAAGTAGTAAGTAATAGATATAAAATGCCTTTTGAATTCCTTTATATAAGAGACTCTTTTTTTGAATTTGGTAACTTTTATTCACATTTGGCCAACATTATAAAGACAAACAAAACTTAAGGATGTAGATAATAAGGGCTTGGGACTCTTTAAGTGACGAACTCTGATCATTAGGACTCAAAATGTAATTGGACAAGAGCACTAAAAATGAGACACCCTAGTGTCTAGTACTATAGTCTAATTATAATTCTCCTATCCTATAGGCTCGAGACCTAGGGGGATAGGATTGGCCTAGGAAATCTGATATAGTTGAGTTGGAATGACCATTTGAAAAGCTCAAGATGACTAGGGATAAGCAAAAAGGTGACTCAACCATGAAACAATATCAAAATAAGTAGAAAAAAATACATGTGTAATGTGAACAAGGTTCATATTCTCCAATCAGAGTCTCCTATGAAAGGACTATGAAAAGACATGATGTGTGGTTTCTTGACCAATTTAGGGTGTATACATAGATACTTTGCTCCTCTCTTGAAACCCTTGATCACTCTTACCTTCAGTAGACTCATAAGTCTCCTTGCACACAGTTATATTCTCTCTCTATAGTACATATAACCATTTATCTCCCTCTACACTCTCTCCTCTTATGTTCAACTCTACACTCTCACCTTTACTTTGACTTCCTATAACCCAAACTTACCTTCTCTACTCTCTACTAGGCCTATTTTAGGCTTGATTCACTTGCACTAGGTATCTAGTTCTAGTCCTCCTTCTTGAGAATTATAATTATCATCCCTTATTTCACTCTCATCCTCCTTAGTAAAAACACCATCCTCTCATACACAACTTTCAAGACTTCATTCTTTGTTCTTGCTTCAAGCTTGCTCATCCTCATATAGGTTCATAGAATATTTTGAATTTGAATCACTTTTAAAGGGTTATTATGAATTTTTAAGGTTTTTTTTACCCTATGTAAACTTATCCAATAAATTTTAAGCCTTTAAAAATCAATACTAGTCTCCTACATACACACTTAAAAAAATTTAGGAACTCCTTTCTTGACTATGTTCATTAGAATGGGTGTCTGATTTGAATCTTTAAATCTAAGTGGATTTTAAGAATTCAAAAAGACCATGTTTATAAATTATAAACTCTTTTTTACACTTATCTCATGCAAATCACTTAATTAAACTTAAAAATATGCATCCAATTCATTATCTAGCCTATGCCAAAATAGAGTCTTTGCAATCTTGTCTAAACTGTGTATTGTGACCTCAACCTAGAAGTTAGCAACAAAAATTCATTATATATTCAAGGAAAATAATAATATAAGATTTAAAACATAAAAATAATCCTTTTTAACTCAAATTCACTCTCTCAAAGCATTCTTGTATTCATTTGTCATTTCTCATATAATAACTACACACATAATTCTACAGTACAAGCAATATTTCAAGAAGTATGGATCTCTTATTCCTCTCATTATCTCCTCATATATCTTATTATTATATATACTATCCTAAAAACCTTATAAAACTCTCTATACTCACCTACATGTATTCCATCCTTTCATAACACCAATCATGCAAGATAACTCCCTCACTAGGCCAACTCCATGTAGGGTGGTAGTTACAATTCCAAGTTTCTTTGTCTTTCTTGGATTAAATTTATTTTTCATGAATTTCACATTGAAACACATTTTAAATATTCCTATGACCTAATAGTACACTTCATAAACATACATCAACATTTATATTTCACACAAAACCAAAAATACATATTTAAAGCCTAGTTATAATTTTAAATTTACAAATTCCCCCTTTTGGTGGGAAACTCTAAATGGGATAAAAACACACAATCCCAAAACTCTTAATGAATCCAAAACACCATATGGGACCCTAAAAGACTTATCACACTCACACTAAAAAAAATGGCCATCATGAAATTCTCAAATACACCAACACCCTATGTTACCTTGTGATGCTTTGCATCAAGCTACATAAGTGGAAAAATTTGAGCTCTTGCTCAAATACACATTGTCTAAATTCCTCATTACTTTCCAAATATTCATATTATTATTTTATAATCTCCTCTTGCTATTTATCCTATTGTCTTTATCATCTCTTCTAATTTGGTTATTTTGTCTTTGTCTCCTTGCCTTGTCTTACCTCTTTGCTAACTCATCCTCTACCTCTATGAAGTACATGATCTACTATAACTATTTATCATCTTCATATTATATCTCCTCCATATCTTATTTATTTTCATATAGTTTACCTCAAATGGCTGGTTCTTATTATTCACTCCTTCTCCTACTCCATAGCTTCCTTTCACATTTGTCATGGTTTATTCACATACTCCTTATTGGTATATCTTATTAACAATGCTTTCTCCTTTGTAATCATGATCTAATGGATTATTATGCATCTCTTATTCCTTTACCATTGTCATAATCTCATTTATATCCTCTTTGGCTTCCTCTTCATGATACTTCACCTTATCATGGTGAGTCTTATCATAGTCTCCTTGCTTATCTTACAATAACATCTCCTTGACCAATTTAGGTTCATCATAACACAAAACTTCTTGGTAACCTTTTATCTTAATATTATCATGCATACCTATAAAAAACTTAGATAAAACATTACCAACTGAATAGATTAAATTATTACCTTGTTCATTCTTCATTTTCTTATTCTCTTGATACTTGCTTTTAGCTCTCCTTCCACAAGTCTATGCTCTTCATCTCTTGGCATACTACTTGGATTGGTTCTTGGGATAAGACTGACCTCTATTTTCTCTCTCAATGTTTACCTACTCTTAATATTTCCTTGGATCACCTTTGGACTAATATTATCCTCATCCAAACATGCATTCTTCATCCAATCATTTTTATGATTTTGATATGCATATTTCACTAATGCCTTGAGGTTTTAGTGTAATGGTTTGTTACATTTGGTATTAGATCCTCCACCTAGGCTCAAGTCACATAGCGAGTGGCTATGTTGGAATTTTAGTGTTTGTTTGGGGCTCATACATGTAAGGGATCTTGGTGTACAGGCACAAATCTAACCCAGAGTATAGGCTTCAAAAGTTTAGTGGGATGTTATAATATTATTATGTAGATTTAATTAATGCCTCAAGGTTTTGGTGTAATGGTTCATTATGTTTAGTATCAGAGCCTCCACCCAAGTTCAAGTCACAAATCAGGTGGCTATGGTAACATTATAGTGTTAATCTAGGTCTTGTGTATGTGTGGGATCCTAATGTATAGGCACCAATCCAACCTAGATTATGGGATTCCAAAGTGTGGTGTGATGTTATGATCTTGATATGTGGATTTCACTAACACCTTGATTTTTTGGTGTAATGACTCATTACAATCATATCCTTTATGAGTAACATGGATATCCGCCCTTCCTTTTCTCTCTCATGAGTTCTTGTGCCTCATTAGTTATTTTATCCATGTGATCATGCAGTGATTCCCTCTCTTCAATCTCCATACATATACCATCATGTTTAGTATATTAAATTAAATTCATGAGACTTGATTGTCTCTTCAAAGATCTCATGGTCTTTTCCATCCTCTCTTGCTCTTGTATTCTTCTTTCAAGCCTCTTTAGGCATCCTTTTTATCTTCTTAAGTCCCTTATCCTTTCCTCATAACCTCTGTGCTTTACTTGCATCATTAACTACAAATACTAGTTCCTCGATCAACTCACATGATTTTATGCTTAGATTGTTCATAGTTTTAGGCTTACATTATCTTAGATCTTTGTTTGATTCACCTTATACTAATACTTGTCCATCTTCTTGCCTGCAACTCACTGCTTATTTTAAATATTTTTCCCTTATGTGACTCGTACTTCTTAAAGTGTTTCTATGGGAAACATGCTCCTTACCTTTAAAATTTTATTTTATCCATCTTGTGATTCTTCCTATAGCTCTTTTATGATATATTCCACCTTCTTTTTACTTTGACTTTATAACTCTAATAGGTCAACTTTAGCCTTTTGCATCAATTCTCTCCATATCAACTCCTCTTCCTCATTTTGCTCTTTCATAGCTTGTACCATAACTTATACTTGGGCTTAATCTCCATCATGTGTCAAGCTAGACAATCCTTCATACTATAAATTAGTTTGTATACATGTACACATATAGTTTAATAAAGTATTAAATGTTATAATTTGAGACTTTTGAGTCTCTCTCTATCCTTCTTGTATCTATCCTTTCTACTCCGTGATGTATGTTGTCTTATCCATCATTATTTCTATCCCTTGAGACTCCATTGACTCATGCCAAGTGATCATCTCTTCAAATTCTATTATAGGATAGACATTGTCCTTTTCTCTATTGTTTATGGCATCCTCCAAAGCTACCATCTCTACTTACAATTGATCCCAACTTTCATATACAAATAATTGGTCTTGTTTCTAATCTAGCAACTCTTCATCACCTGCAATAACATGATCAAGATGCTCTATATCTTCCAAGATATATTTTTCATCAAAAATTGAAATATTCTTATCAATATTTACTGTATCATCATTATTTAAAATCAAACTTTTATCTTCTACCTCTTTGATTGGTTCATGAAATATAAATTTTGATTTTTCATCTTGATACCTTTTGAGCCTATTTCGTTCAAACTTAAATCCATATTCTTGATTCAATTCTATTCACTTTATGCCTTCAACGAGGCATCCTTATTCTTGAATATCTCCTTCTCAAAGCATCTCTCCTCTTTTAGGGTAACAAATCATTGTATCTCTATATATTATTGCCCAATCAATTTCTTCTTCAACATAAGTTGTTCATGTTTTTTCTCCTTCATGCTTTCAAGTTTTGTGTCCTCAAAGTGGAATTATTATTTATTCACCTTTTTACCTACATACACACATGACAATAAATCATCATATATAAACTTTTAAGGTTTGCTTTCCTCTTTATTTTATTTTTTAGGTTGCTTTGCTAATGTCCTTAACTATTTTCTCAATTGGCTAGCTTCTTGTTGCCTTATACTCTTTCTCATTATATATTTGAGAGGCCAATGTAATATATTTATGATTCTTACAAAATATATATGTCTTGAATCCTTCAATATTTGATTTATACCTACCAATATTACTCACAACTCAACTATTTCTCTTTCTATCTCTAACTCTATTTTCTTAACTTCTTCTCTCTCCATCTTATTATGGCAACATTGATTCTTCAATCCATTCATTATTTATCTCCTTTCCTTTTACTCTTTCACCCTTACTTAGGCCTCATTGTTCCTTTTCATTTTTATCAAGTCTATCCTACTTGCTTCTTAGCACCTCACCTAGGTTTTTTTCACCCTAGGATTTTAGTAATGTTAGTCATTTTATCTTGGACATCTTTTTATAATTTAATCTCTTCTTACGATTTCTATTTTGAGATTCTACTGGATATCTTCTCTCTTCAAGTCTTTATGGCTTTAGGGCTTCTTTTCTACTCAACCTCTTACCTTCTAGGTTTCAAAAACCTTTCTACCTCTCTTACCGTATTCCTATAACTTAAAAATAACAACCTTTATCACTTAAAATCATAAAATTTTATAAGAAATTACCTACTATGATACCAATTTGATGTATATGGAGAGAGAAACTTACCTCATTCATTTAATTATCTCTAATTTTTGCCTTTAGTCATTTCTTTAATCTTTGATTTTCTTGCTTGTAATAGATATTATGTTCCTCTATTGAGACCCTTGACCATTCTTACCTTCACTAGACTCATAAGCCTCCTTTCACACATAGTTATATTCTTTATATACAAGACATATCACCCTTAATCTCCCTCTACACTCTCTCCTCTTAATCTCCATTCTACACTTTGCACTCTCACCTTTACTTTGTCTTCTTATAACCCAAACTTACCTTCTCTAGTTCTTTACTAGGCCTATTTTAGGCTTGATTCACTTGTATTAGGTATTTAGCTCTAGACCTCCTTATTTATCATGAAACTTATCATCCCTTATTTCAATTTCATCCTCCTTAGTACAAACACCATCTTCTCATACACAACTTTCAAGACTTCACTCTATGTTCTTGCTTTAAGCTTGTTCATCCTCATATAGGTTCATAGACCTAAAAGCCTAATGCCTAGTTCTAAGGTTCTTGTCTCCACACCATGGATAATATGGTCATCCAAATTATATTTTATATCACTTATACATAAACCATAATAAATAAATCTCTAAGATATAATTTTGTCTCTTGTCAAATAATCCACTCTTTCTTCTTTAAGAACTAGTCTCTAGTAGCCCTGTTTTAACATAAAGATTATAGGTATGAAAAGAATAAAAATATTACATAAAAAAATAAACATATTTTTGGAAACCCATTATATTATTTTATCTTCGCCTAAATTTTATTTTAAAAATCCCAATGGAAACCTACTAACTCACCAAGCCTCCCTAGTAATTAGGTCTTTTTAGGCCTAATTCACTAACATAGTCGTAGTTACCCTAATGTATGGTCTTGTACCATATTAAAACCTTAATAATACTCTACATAATTTCAAAACACATTATTTAAAAAATAATAATAATAATTACTAGTGGAAACACTTTCTATTCAAGTTTCAAGTTCTAAACCCTAGTTTAGGGTTACACAGGCTGAAGGTGCTCGAGAGCAATCAAAAGGGACTATTTTAAATTTGAATAAATTTTAAAGGTGTATAATGAATTTTTATGGAATATGATACCATATATAAATATATAAAATCATTTTATAGCCTTTAATAATCAATACCAATCTCCTACATACACACTTATAAAATTCTGGGAACTCCTTTCTTGAATGTGTTCATTAGAATGGATGTTTGAATTGAATATTGAACTCTAAGTTGATTTTAAGAATTAAAAAAGACCATTTTTACCAATTATAAAATATATTTTACACTTATCTCATGTAAATAACTTGATTCAACTCAAAAATATGTATCCCAATTCATTATCCAGCCTATGCCAAAACAAAGTCTTTCCAGTCTTGTCTAAACTATGTATTGTGACCTTAACCTATAGGTTAGTAACCATAATTCAATATATATTAAATAAAAATAAAATAAAATATTTAAAATATAATATTTTTAAACTCAAAATCATTCTCTCAAATCATTCTTGTATTCATTTGTGTCATTTTTTATACAATAACTACACAAAATTCTATAGTACAAGCAATATTTAAAGAAGTATAGATATCTTATTCCTATCATTATTATCTCTACCTATATATTCATATAATTTATCCTATCCTAAAAACCTTATAAAACTCTCTATCCTAACCTACATGCATTCTATCATTTCATAATTCTAATCATGCAAGATAACTCCCTCACTAGGCCAACTCCACAAGGCTGACAATTACAATTCTAGGTTTCTTTGCCTTTTTTAGATTAAATTTATTTTTCATGACTTGAAAATTGAAACATATTTTTAAAAAAATCATATGATCTACTAGGATCCTTCACAAACATGCATCAACATTTTTATTTCACACAAAACCCAAAATACCTCTCTAAAGCCTAGCTATAATTTTAAATTTTCAAATTCCCCCTTTTTGGTAGGAAACTCTAAATGGGATAAAAATCATGATAAAAATAATATTAGTGACTCAAAAACACTCTATGATACCCTAAAATACTTCTCACACTCACACCAAACCAAAAATGGTCATCATGATACTCTAAAACACTGACACCCTATGTTACCTTGTCATTCTCTGCATCAAAAAGTGACCAAAATGCTATTAAGTAAACAAGTGAAATCCTAAGAGAAATAATTTGAGAAAAAGTGACCAAATTACCTCCTATACATCATATACACATATACAAATAATATTTTTCATATCATAGAATTCATGGCCATCAGACAAATCATTATTTCACATTAATGAACCAAATACAAAATTACAAACATAGTGGTGATCCTATCATTGATACATCTACCAAGAAATACACTCACATTGTGAGTAATTATCCTAAAACATAAGTTCCAAAAAACAAATATGGTTACTAAAGGAAAATTTAGAGAAAAAATAGTTACAAATACCAAACTCAGAGCAATAAAATGTTCAAACAGATAGATCATATCAAGAAAAGGATATAAATTTACCTCTCAAAAATGATACTCAGATTTCCAAACAATATATTTTTCGAATGAATATCTACAAAACTTTGGTTATCATGGTAAAGGATTGAGAAAACATTCCCAAAGAATCACTCACCCTATTTCCACATTTGATAAGAATGACCACCAAGGCTTGGGCTATAATGGTAATGTAAATACCAATCATTTAAAGATTCATTTGGCCAATGCACAAGAACAAGAACCTACAAATGCAACTAAGTCAAAGAATAAAGCACAAATAGAAAAGGTAATATCAAAAAATCAAGAGATACTTGTAAAATATAAGTTTCTAAATGTGGTTATAAAGGGGGAAACTACAAGCTCTTCCTTATATCCAAATAATTCAACTCTCACTACTCATAGATGGTGAGTAATCTACATATGAACAATTTAACAAACCATGTTCTAATCCACTTGATAACTTACCACATGATTTATACATATCTACATGACTTGGTACCTATTTAATAAATCCCTCACTTAAAAATGAGGAACCAGATGTGGATAAATGCAAAGCAAAGATACCAAATACAAAGTACCAAAAGAGCATGATAAACTTTTTGATTCTACTATGAAAACATATGGCATATATGATATAGGGCCTTAATAGAGGAATCTTCTTGATGATATCCTTGGGTTATAGTGGCACTTTTTCTTGTTTATGGCACCATTCCAAAAATATGAAAAAAAAATAAAAAACATAAAAAAAATACAAAAATATTTTTGGCACCTACATGTTCTATTGACTTCTTACATTTATGTGTTAGTTCCACATTGAGGGATAACATATCATTTAATCCTACACACACATATATAGGAATACATAGATATATGATTATATGCACTTATGGGTGTTAGGATTTCCCTCTACTCATGCCATTATGACATTGAGGGCATCTATCTTCTTTGATCTTGATACACACAGGTTGTATGATTCAAAGATCACTCTACACTATCATGTTTGAGATTACTTATGTACTTACACATGACTTATACATGATTATATCTTACACATGGTACTTAATATGCTATGAACTTGAATTTTTGATAAAACATTATGGTCCATGAGCTACTATGACATGTTTATGTTGGTTGCTTATGTTTTTCCTTTATACACTTCTTTGAGTGTGTTTCCTTGCTATTGTCTTGCTTGTTTGAGTATTTGAATATGATCTACTATATGTGGCCACTGTGCTTATGTTTGCCTTCTTGGACATTTGAATATGTCATTATTGGTTATATGTAATTTTAATATGCCATTCTTTTATTTGTAAATAATTGACTAAGTCATATCCATTTGATTTTGTAGCATTTAAACATGCCCCTTATTTGCAATCTCCTTGGACCATTACTTTTTGAATTGATTTTAAGTGCTCTTGTGTGTGTGTTTGTTCTCTTGTTGAGCTTGTACTATTATTATCTATATGTTTCCATGATATTTATCATGCATCTTAGGCCTAAATGTGATCACATTGGTTATATGTGCATAATGATATATTTACCTAGACATGTTTCCTTCTATATGCTACATGGATTCACATATTTTATAGTTATCTTACTCTTTAGAGGTGAGTTAAATTATAGGTACTTTTTTCCCCTTACTTTAAAGGTTGGGGGGAATAATAGTGGGGGCATACTTGGTAATTGTTGATGATTTAAAATTTTGCTTTGTAATAAACACCAACAATGGGAAGTTTCAAGATGTGGGACTTATGACTTGAAATAACCTCCAGATTTTAGAAAAGCTAGTTCTTCTTTAAATCAAGTGTATACTAGAAAAAGGGATAGGAAATTTAATAAAAACAAAAATGTAAGAAAGAAAATCTAATTATGGTGATGCACCTGAATGTAATTCGACCTTAATCCTTAGCATAGTGAAACTATATGTAGGATTCATTTACATTTAAGAGCAAACAAGTGCATGATCAATGTGAAAGATGGAAACAATATAAATAGAGGCTCACAACATAGACTAATTTTGCAATGATACATAAAATGTCAACAAAGGCATAGGGTTCAATCTTCTTATTTTAATTTTCTAATCACATAAGAGACATAGAAACATGCACAGTTATATAAAATTTTCAACTCAAAAAAATGAGACAAAAGCAAATGACATTCCTAATCACAGCTCTAGAAAGTCTAAACTCTTAACAATAATTCTCTCAAAAAATTCTCTCTGATATCTCCTTTTTTTTTGGTGATCTCTACACCCTTATTTATAGCCTTAGATTCACTTTGGATTGTCTACTTGTTCCCAATCTAACAGCCCAACTAAAATCTAATCGAACTGGAAGTGTCTAATAGAAGATATTTTATAGATTCTAGAACACTTTGTCTTCTAGCAGTTCATTGGTTGTAACAAATTGCAGGACACTCCCTTCTCTTAAATGATAGGTAACACTTAGCCATTTTCTTGAAAACCTTCTTATTACTTTAGGAGACACCGGAGGATGACACTTGGCATGTTCTACAACACCTATCAAAGACACACGGCACTTTCCAAGTAACTCATAATCTTTTGTGTCTTTGCTTAGGAGTGTTCCACCTTTGACACTTGTCACAATCCACTTCCTCAAAACTTCAATAGCTTAAAAGAAAATAAGACTCACAGCATTTCTTACCTAAGTAACTTTTAAAAGGGACATAGGGACAAGTGTCAATCTTTGCTGCTTCATTAAAGGACACATGGAAATCTCCGCTTTACTTATCTGGGGTTACGTGGTAGTCTCCACTTATTTTAGCTATCTTTTTATAAACTTGTGAAAGATGACATGTGGTGGTCTCCGCTTCTTTGTTTATACCATAGAAATAAAAGGGTCTCATTTCATATTTACACAGACAACGACACCTAGTGGTTTTCGCTTGCTTCAAAAATAACACTTAAGAACCACCACGGTCTTTGTTATATCAGTGAAGCAAAAATGAAGATAATTTGGATCGTGACACTTGGTGGATTCCACTCTCTTTTTCTAGGGTACATGACATCTTCTATTGCTTTTAGAAAAGCAAAATTGAGACCTTCTGCAACTACCACTTGGCACTTTCTGCTTTATCTTGATACTTAACTTGTTAAAACCTTTTGCTGAACAGAGATGAAATGTGGGTGTCGATATGAAACCATGGATGATGACACTTGGCACATTCCACTGAGTCATTATGAGATACATGGCACATTCTGACCAACTCATAGAAAATATGAAAGGTGCCTCGGATGATGACACTTGTCAACTTCTGCTTGATTTCGACACTTAGACAAAAAATGAATCAAAAGGAAAATAGAGCCCATGCTCTGTTGCAAAACTCTGCCATCTCAGACCAAAGTATGTGAAGACAAAATTTGCAGTGTGCAAATGAAAAATAGAATAAAACATAGAGTAAATTTTTACTTTACAGTTATTAGCGACCCTAAGGAATTTTGAGCCTGCTCAAAAAGAAACCACAACTCCTGTGAGATCAAAATTTCAAAATCACAGCTTCAACAATGTTGTCTGGTAGGCAGTCCACTCATCATCAGATAACCCTTGCTTATTCTGTAATTCATTGAAGGCAAAATAAAGGTTAATAATATCGTTGTGTGAATTTTTTTTCAAAAGTTGAACCCTAGCCTTCAATCTGAATTTGAGCTGAGAAACAAGAACCAAGACAACTTCTACTTTAGGGACTGATGAATCATCCCTTAGATCCTAGAAAATTGTCTAATCATTCTATTTGGCTAATGCAAAGGTTCAATTCATCTACCATCAGCATGGTGTTGTCATCAGGAAATAGAGAAGGAAGATCTAATTGTACTAGATCTTCAACATGCTATTTCATTTCATTGATTCCTTCCTTCATTACATCTAGAAGCTCTCTACATCTAATGGCTACATAATTGCAACTAAGAACCTTATTTACTCATTTGGAAGTGACCATTTTATCATTGATTCCTACTATTGACAATGTTGCATCTGTTTCATCATAAAGATTTTGTAGTAATTTTTGTGAGTCCATTACTCTCCTAGAGACTGTAGCCAAAGTATTTACAACTAAACTCTCCACCTTTTTGCACAATTTCTATGCATTTATCAGGAAGGTGAGAGAAGGACTGAGTTGAATAATCTATGAAGAGATTCTCTTCCACATGTATTCATATAGCTCCTTTATCAGACTTAATACTATGACATTCCTTGGCCTATTGGCCAACTCTAGTGTCAATTATGCTATTCTCTGTTGCTCTGCTTGAAATTGGGCTTGTATGACCATAGTATTATTCTATTTGACCAACAAATTTTGTTGCAGTTGGGTAACTTGCAATAGGTGCTCCTCACATTTTCCTTGCTACGCTGCCTTTTTGTGCCTTAGGGTTGTCACTGCATCTTTTACCTGTGTGAGCCCTGCTTTTAAAGAATCATTTTGGGCTTGAACTGCCTGGTGATTCTAAAGAGAAATAGTATTTTGCAATTGTTTATTCAGATTCTCTATTTCATTATCTTTTCTATTGATCTCTAAGGTTAAACTATCACAATTTTCCTTTTCCTTGGCTAGTTCAGCTTTCATCTTCTGTAGCCTCCTTGATATCTTCAAGTAGTCTTCAGTAACTGCAAAAGTGGATTCAATCAGAAGCTCAATTTTGTCTTGTGGCCTAAAGAGGGACATGTCAATGGCCACCGCATTCATCGTGTAATCCTCCAGCTATATCTACTTAATTAGCTTTATTACATTTGGTGACAAATGAGTCACCATTAATTGCTACTAGATGGGGTCAAATTGTGACCGCAGATGAGTTGTAGCCAATGCTTTATTTTCCTTGATCTTCTTTTTCTCTCTTTAGGCTTCCCTTACCTTCCTAACAACATCTACTTGGGTCTGAAAGGTAGAAGGAGAGGCAATGTGCCCACCCATCTAAAGGATGTCCTTGTGGTAGACCATATTGAATAGCCAATTTTTGGCTATGGACAATCTAAGGGGAAAGTTTTTTGGGAATAGAGGGGGAGAAACGAGGTAATGTTAAAGCTTGAGGTGGCACAAATGGGGTGAAGTGAGAAATAGGAATGGCAGAAGTGGCAGGAGATATCATTTGGTTGGATGAAATCATCATGCCAATAGGAGAAGAAATAGACTGAGAAGGAGAGGGAAGAATAATACTTACTTGAGGAGAAATTATAGTACCCTATAATTGGTACTATGACCTGTCCATCTCCTCTTCTGAATCAAATTGAAACTGCACCCTCTTTCATTTCTTGGGTGTCTCTTCTTCTAGTTGCATTATTTTTCCTTCCACATCTACTTCTTGTGGAGAACTAGGAATATCTATAACCGCTGCTGATGGGGAAGCTTGTGGTGGTGTAGGCACCACACTCTTTTGCTTTTCCATGATGCTAAGAGATTGGGGCCAAATTGATATAGTTACTATAGCTGCAGCTTACTCTGAGGCTTGTGACTCTTGGCTTGACCTATCCCTAGCATCTTGCTCTTCACCCAGTGTCGGCAAATTAATTGTTTCTAAGCTAGATACAGGAGAGAGATGGCACTCATGCCATAGTTCTTCCCATCTCTCATCTGTGTCTACATTCCCAAAAGAATGGGTTGTTTAACAAATTTCTTGCCTATATTTCCAATAGGCCTCTATTTTCTCAGTATCCCAATCTTTATTCTTTAATGTCCTCAAGCTAGAAGTCATTCTAAATTTAGGATCATAATCTCTCTGCTTAACATAGAATGTTTCCCAGGGTCTATTTTGTGGAAGGGGCAAGTCTATTAACTCAACATAAAATCTAGGAGTGTCTTCCCTAGGATTTTTCTTGGTTTCCCAAAAAAGGCAGCCCTCATGTGTAATTATGATGTGACTCTGTTAGTTCTTATCCAAGAAGCTATGAAATCGTTTGGGTCATAAACCCATTTGTCCTCTATTAAAAGAAAACCGAGAAAGGCTAGATTTTTTATCAACACAACTTCAGCATCTCTGGTTTCCAAAACCATGTTGGTTGTCATCCATGGTAGATTATACATTTTTCTTTTTCTCTTTCTAGAGCCAAATTCATTATCAACTGCGGATACCTACCTAGTGACCTCTAGGAATGCTAACCTAAGAGTCAAAATATTAGGTAGCAATATTGGTTCCCCACAAAAACCATGGACTCTTATAATGGTATGGTGGGATCCAAAATAGAAATCACAAGGAATTGGGCAATTGGCCAGAAGATTTGAAACACTTGGGAATAATCTATTCATAATTGTTTCAGGGCTGAGGTGGCAAAAAGTAGGGGTAACAAATAATTCCCAGAATTCATATGGGTCACTAGTCTTTGACAAAATGTGTGTCCATGCAGACATAGGAATGGTCCTTTGGAGATCAAAATCTAGGTCATACATATTAAGATACATATGTTGGGCAAAGAGGTCAGAGTTCTAAAAAAGTATATGGTGGAACAAATAAGAAGAATACCTGAACACTCCTTTTGATTTGAAATGGGCCAATTATTCTACCATTGAGAAAGCAATTTGCTCAAAAAAGTCAAGCTAATACTCTTGGGTTTTGTCAATAGTCTTCAGCCTGAAAAGGATAGCCATTTGTTCTACATACACTGCCATATCATCTTTCATGCCAAAGATGAAAGCCATCATAGACAATGTGTCTTGGCTAACCTGTGTAAATTGGGCTCTTGGTACAAGGAGTATGGGCACCGTAGTGTCATCATCACCCATTTGCAATTCAAATATCAAGAACCTAAACTAAGTGTTGAAGTTTGCCCATGTTATTTGCATTTTAGCAATAGTGGCAAATGTAGCTATACTATCATGATATAGGGCTAAAATATCCCTGATAGCTTGCAGTGTGATTTTCACCATGAATGGACCTTGTTGAATGGTGCATGAGGGTGCATGGAGCAAGTCTGCAAATAATTCGACCAGGTCGGGGCATGGATGCACAATTGGGACAATGAATTGTGCTAGATGTGAAGTCCATATCCTCATGGTAAATGTTTTATATTGCCCTACTCTGGCCCTCTGTAGACACCTTTGATGTGCCCCTTATCTAAGAGTTTTGCTACTAGCTCTTTGAAGAATTGGGTCCATGATGCCATCTGCATAATCTTTTATTTTCACTGGATCACTTACTTGACCAACTTCAAGAAACTTAATACGTGGATAAGTCTTCAATGGCTGCGTGAGAGCTGAAGCATATGACTTACTTGCAAGAAACTTATCAAGGGATTCATGCATCCCAACTCCTTGTTGTGAATATTGTGCCCCCTCCATCTCTATGTCTTTTTTGTGATAATTTGTATGGACTTTTGAAAAATAGAAACACTTTCACAGAAGCAAGTTTACTAAGCATTGAAAATGCAAGTAGCAAGATATTTTTGCAGATGCAGGAATGTTTGAGAACTTGTAAGCTTTGTCTCTTGTTAAGAGGTATTTATTGACCTATCAAGTCTCAAAATGGCATTAAACTCAGATAACCATTAGCATATCCTACTCAATCTTTATGGAACAGTGAGATAGACATGTTATGCAAGTGGAAGTGGAAGTTACCTTGAGGATTTCTAAAGATTTGGGAGACATTCAATGTATTGGAGAATTTTTGAAAATTTTGAAATTTTTGAGCTGTCGACTATGTGTTCAAAAAACACTTATTTAAAAGAAAGGCAAGAAAAAAAAGCAATACAAAAAGGGGAAACTATTTAACTATAATACATAGTATCTTTATCTCCCTCCTAGATCAAAAGAATTTCTAAAAAGTCTTTCATGACAAGCCAGCTTATATTGCTAGGCAAGTGTTTGAATTTGATATAGCTTTGATGACTTGCTTTCTTTGTATGCCATGGTGTCTGGCCTGCATTTTGGTGAGTATGAGTCAAACCTGCTTCCAACATATATAGACTCTTCTTATTCTTGTAAGTTCATCAAATGTTGGCTCTTGATATTGGTATGTCTTATCAAGAAGTTCACGACTATTTGCTCATCAACAGAAGCCTTTTGACATATATCATTTATTGACTTAACTCCTTCTGCTTCAAAATCTAATTCTATTGCATGATCATCCTCTTTAATGACTTCAAAATCACCAACTTTTTGAAAGGATAATTTTGAAAGAGTGCAATAATTTTGCATATGTAATTGTGTCTCAATACTATCTTGTTCCTCTGCAACTGGCTCACAGCTTCCCTGAAAAATACTATAACTTGATCCAATGATTTCAAACAAATCATTCAAATCATGATTTATGAAATTTTCATGCTCTTCCTCATCATCTTGCAAAGTAAGAAGAAAATCAGAAATTATTTCTTCTTCATCAGAGATTAAGGCATACACTTGTGCCTTCTCACTCAGAATGTTGAATTCATGTTGAGAGACCCGAGAATCAATAGAAGAGGTATCTTTTGACTTTTCTTCCCCTAGAACATTTGGGATTATATGATCTTCATCAAGTATAACATAAGTTCCCAAACCAATAAAATCTTAATTTCCATATGGGTCACTTTGCATCATAACTGATAAATGATCATTTTATTCTTCTTGATTATATCTAGTCCATTCACCTAGCTCCTCGACAAAAACCATTTCATCTTTATTCATCATAGCATGGGCTGCCTCTAAATTTGTAGTTGGTTCATTGGTGATATGATCCTTATATAATGGCTCAGATAATATCTTCATCTTTGAACCATATTTGGTTGTTAAAATGAGGTGAGACCAATCAAAAGACATATATCTCCTATCTTGGCTGTAAAGTCTCTTGATAAACATAAGCCAAAAATAAGAGGTATATCTATCACTACTACATCTTGATTTACAATTATATTAGGAAAAGCATATAATTGTAATTGGAGTTGTTTAATTCTCCCTATTGTTTGTACTGCTTTGCCATCTAGCTGTATGACTCCTTTAGTGAGTGGTTCATACTTAATTTCTAAAGCATCAGCTATCTTCTTAGGCATTACTATAGTACTACCCCCTGAATCAATCATTGCATTATGCAATAGTTTTTTACCCACTATCAAGTTAAATAGAAGGGATTTGGTTTGGATTTGCTTACATCTGTTGTATTATTCACTAGGGCTATTGTCTGTAGATGAACTGTATCTTTGAGCTTTTCTTTTTCAATAGGTCCTTCTTTGATAATAGTACCTTTAAGCACTGCTTGGCCTTGCAGAGCTTCTTGTAGTAGTGTCTTTTATTTATAAATAGCTAATATATCTCATATTGATACTTGTGCTAGAGTCTTTTTCAATTGATCCATCACATTTATTGGTCCCAGAGTCTGAGTTCTTTGAAAATAAGGATATCTTGTTTTTTTCTTGAATTTGTGCAGGAATCCCTTAACTCTGCACCGACTGAAGCACTTCTTGTCTGACAGCTGTGTTTTTTTGTCCTTGAAATGGAGGATTCTCCATGACTTGACTATTTATAATCTCAGGCTGTTCCACCATCCTTCTCTTTGATCTGGTGTAATAATCAGATTGCACCACTAGTTTTTTGGAGGTAGATGTTTCATTCAAGAAAATTGATTCTTCATCTTCAACCCATGAGAACAAAGCATGTTCTAGGTCTATTTCTTCCTCTTGTTGCAAATACATCCCTTACATCTGAGCCATTAGGACTAAATTCTGCATACCAAAAGATTGGTAGGCTTGATTGTCACTAGAACTTGTAAACTAACCATCCATTCTTCTTTACTCTGCCACTTTTTATTGTAGATTACCCATAGGAAAATCTCTAGGTGTATGAGCATTATTTCAAGGGAAACACTAGGCATTAGTGTTATCCACATAGTTATTTTGCCTTGGAACAATCTCCCTATTTGAATTGGGAGGAATAGTCTATGAGGGTGTGGGGACTGTAACTAATTGGTTTGTTGGCTAATGGTTAGTTTGTCTTGGAGGACCCTAGTATTGGTTTGGCTGAGATGAAAATCTATTTCCTTGATAGCCTTGATATGGAGGCTTAGGAAAAGTATTATGCTATCTTTTTATATTGATCAGCTCATTAGAAAATGTCCTTAGGATATACTTGATATCATCTAGCTCAGATGATTGAGTAGGGACAATTTCTTTAGTAGATGGTTGAGGATAGGTGTACATAGACACAGGTGGGGCTATAGATTTAGGGGCTTCTTGAGGTAATGGTAAAGAAATTTTTGGGAACATGGGCGTGGGAGGCCTTGGGGGTAACTTTCTAGCATCTATTAAATTGTTCTCATCTCTGACTGCATAGTCATAAGCCTCTAGCAAATTGTGTCCTCTAAGTGACTGAATCATAATAGATATATCTAAATTCAAAGCCTTAAGATAAAATACTATAGCCATACCTAGTAATTGTCTAGCTATAGTAGGGATTCTTTTCCAAGTCTTTTGAAATCTAGAATTGAAGTCAGTCATGGCTTCTTGTGGTGCCCTTTGAATGGTAATTAATTGTTGTAACAAAGAAGACTTATCACCCTTCTCTTCGAATCTTTCAAAAAAAAGATCTTCGAGCTGATCTCATGTAGATATGGTATTTGGGATCAAATAATGATACCATTCTAGAGCCTTCCCTTTAAAATAAGCTGTTAATAATCTTATGGCCACATTTTGTTGTGTGACAACATGTATAGCACAGACATCTGATACATCTTGAAGATATTCTTCAAGTGTTTTAAAGTCTTGCCCACTGAATTTGGGTAGATCTTTTAGGGCATTCACTAGGATAGGGTCCCAAGTGGCTAGTGGTATTGGGAGAATCAAGGGACTACCAATGTTCTAGCTCGCATTATTTCTTGGGGGTATAGGGGCTCTCATATTTGCTCTTGGTATTGGTATAAACTAGTTGACTCTTCTTCTTGGACAAGTTACCAAAGGTGGCAAAAGAATACCTAGATTTGCAGCAAATTGTGATCTAGTTACTGGTCCATAGCTATGACTCCTCATAGCTCTCTAGTTCATATGATCTTGAAAGAAACTTCAAGATTGGTCCCACCAGGTGTGCCAAAAACTATTGATGATTTAAAATTGCACTTTTTAATAAACACCAACAATGGGAAGTTTCAAGATGTGGGACTTGCAACTTGAAACAACCTCTAAATTTTAGAGAAGATGGTTCCTCTTTAAATCAAGTGTATACTGAGAAAAGGGATAGAAAATTTAATAGAAACACAAATTCAAGAAAGAAAATATAACTATGGCAATGCGCCTGAATGTAATTCGACCTTAATCTTGAGCACAATGAAACTATATGTAGGATTCATTTACATTTAAGACAAAACAAGTGCATGATCAATGTAAAAGATGGAAACAATAGAAACAGAGGCTCATAGCATAGACTACTTTTGAAATGATATAAAAATGTCAACAAAGGCATAGGGTTCAAACTTCTTATTTGAATTTTCCAGTCACATAAGAGGCATAGAAACATGCATGATTATATAAACTTTTCAACTCAAGAAAATGAGACAAAAGCAAATGACATTCCTAATCACAGCTCTAGAAAGTCTAACCTCTTAACAATAATTCTCTCTGATATCTCCTTTTTTTTTGGTGATCTCTCCACCCTTATTTATAGCCTTGGATTCACTCTGAATTGTCTGTTTGTTCCCAATCTAACAACCCAACTAAAATCTAACCAAACTAGAAGTGTCTAACAGAAGATATTTTATAGATTCTGGAATGCTTTGTCTTGTGGCAGTTCATTGGCTATAACAGATTATAGGATGCTCCCTTCTCTTAAGCACTAGGTAACACTTAGCCATTTTATTGAAAACCTTATTATTACTTTAGGAGACACCGGAGGATGACACTTGGCATGTTTCGCAGCACCTATTGAAGACACGCGACACTTTCCAAGTAACTCATACTCTTTTGTGTCTTTGCTTAAGAGTGTTCCACCTTTGACACTTGTCACAATCTGCTTCCTCAAAACTTCAACAGCTTAAAAGAAAATAAGACTCACAGTATTTCTTACTTGAGTAACTTTTAAAAGGGACACAGGGACATGTGTCAATTTTTGCTGCTTCATTAAAGGACACATGGCAATCTCCACTTTACTTATCTGGGGTTATGTAGTAGTCTCTGCTTCTTTTAGCTACCTTTTTAGAAACCTATGGAAGATGACACATGGTGGTCTCTTCTTCTTTTTTAATACCATAGAAACAAATGGGTCGCATTTCATCTTTACACAGACAGTGACACCTGGCAGCTTTTGCTTGCTTCAAAAACAACACTTAAGAACCACCATGGTCTTTGCTATATCAATGAAGCAAAAATGAAGATAATTTAGATCACAAAACGTGGTGGATTTTGCTCTCTTTTGCAAGGGTATGTGGCATCTTCCTTTGCTTTTAGAAAAGCAAAACTGAGACCTTTCATGACTGCCACTTAGTGCTTTTTGCTTTATCCTAATACTTAGCTTATTAAAATCTTCTGCTAAAAAGAGATGAAATGTGGGTGCCGATATGAAACTATGGATGATGACACTTGGTGCATTCTGCTGAGTCACTATGAGATATGTGGCACATTCTGACCAACTCATAAAAAGTATGAAAGGTGCCTCGGATGATGACACTTGTCAACTTCCACTTGATTTTGACACTTAGACAAAAAATGAATCAAAAGGAAAATAGAGCCTGTGCTCTATTTCAAAACTTTGCCATCTTGAACTAAAGTATGCGAAGACAAAATTTTGTGGCGTGCGACTGAAAAATAGAATGAAACATAGAGTAAATTTTTAGTCTATAGTAATCATATTCTCCACACTTTGCATAGCTCTTAAATTCAATGGGGCCATGTCATATGGACATGGATTCCACAAATTCATTATTTTTATATTTAGTGGGGGAATGCTTTGGAAGCATGTTATCCACATTCATTCAGTATTATGGTACTTATACCAGTTTGTAAATTCAATGGGGGCATGTCATATGGACATGGACTGCACATATTCATAGTTTTTAAATTCAGTGGGGGCATGCTTTGGAAACATGTTCTCCACATTCATTAAATATGGTACTTACATCAATTCATAGATTCAGTGGGGGCATGTCATATGGACATGGCTTCCACACATTCACAATTTTTAGATTCAGTGGGGGCATGCTTTAGAAGCATGTTCTATACATTCATTCGGTGTGGTACTAATATTAATTTATAGATTCAGTGGGGGCATGATTTAGAATCATGTTATCCATACCTATTCAATATCTAACATCTCTAGTTTATAGTGGGGACATGTTTAGAAACATGTCCTCCACATTGGTACTTATATCAGTTTCTAGATTTCTCCATATATAGTGGGGGCATGCTTTAGAAGCATGTCTTCTACACATATTTATCTAAATTGGCCAAAACACACAGTTATATGATTCAAATTCATAGTTTTAGTAGAATTTTATACTTTGGTACCATTTTTATATACAATTTAAACATGAGACACATATAAGGTGCATATGCTATGAAACATGTGCTTAATATTATAAAAGTCAAATCAATTATAGATTCTAAAACCATTGCATGTACTGATATCCTACAAATTTTTATGGACTTTATCAAACCAATCTATTGTAGTAGTTGGTTCACCTTTTTAGTATGGTTGAGGTGATTAAATCACTCACTATTTTCAAGTTTTTAGGTTGGACTTCATCATCTAATCTCAGTAGGTTATAAGTATCAGTAGGTTGCATAGTTAAGATAATCTCAAGTATCATGTGGTAACTCAATTTTGATCCAAATTTGGGGGCATATACCTTCCAATATCTCTGTATCTCCTTGGATATATACACTTTAAAGATTTATCTATATTTATCATAATATTAGTTTTAAGAGCCTTAAAATGATACATATTTTACAAAACAACTTTCCAATAGGCAAGGTAGTTACATTGACACACGTGTACTCCTAAACCTTTCTATTTTAATTTAAATCTATTTCAATTACTTTTAACGTAGAATATATGCACTGATTTTACATTGTAATATGATCTTGGTTACAAGTTAGTCACTAAAAAAACACACAAATTCAACTCAAGTAAAGACAAGGTGTGCATACACACTAGGGTACTTATTCCATTCCTTTAAACTAGAAATTTCATTACTAGATTAAAGTGAGGGGGAAATGTAGATGATATTTTGTGATTATGTATCACCTTAGTCTTGTACACTTGAAAAACTTAGACCTTGGTTGTTCCTCTTAGTTCTACACATGCCTTATGTAAGCCTCACATCTGCTCTATCTTGTACCCCTTAACCTATCTATTAGTCTACCCATACTTATATTGATGACATAAACATCTACTATTACCCAAAATTCTTAAAATTTACTTATCTCCCACCTCTATAAGCTATGATCCTATATCTATTTTTCTACTTCTTGGACACTAACATTTGGGATAGACAATAGTGTCAATGTTACTATATTGACATGATGCAAGTGTCTAGTGCCCTAAAGTCATCCAATTCGTAAATGAAACATATTATAATGGTTAACCTAAGTATTTTAATGCAATTTATTTCCTAATAGGATTGGTATAAATACAATAACAACCCTCATTCATTCCTCACCTAGAAATCAGACCAAAAATATAAATGCACTTATTAAAATAACTCTATCAAGCATTCAATTAATCAAAGCTTCCTTATTTACACACTAGTCATAGGTACTATATATATATATATATATATATATATAGGTTTGAAGTAATAAAGGAGAATTCATAAGGTCTTATTTTATAAGTTACAAGCTAGGTCATTATTGTACTTTATTTACACACATTGCGTGATTCACACACAAGCCAATGTGTATGGAAAAATTACATGAGTCTAAAGCCCTCTTATGTAGTATTATCTATGTAAGTAGTGACATTTGATTATGGGGTCATTACAGGTCAGATCTAAACTATGTGCCCACTAACTCATTTTCTTCAAGGTCACATTGAAGATAGAAATCTAGGGTTTTTCCATTTCACTAGGAGTGATAGTCCATGACTTAGATATGAATGCACCAGAGGGAAGACAAAGCAAAACCCAGAAGAATCTAGGTGGTCACATCCTATTTCAACTAATATTTCATATAGGACACTAGCATCAGACCCAGATAGTAGAATTTATACAACCATCTAGGGTTGACACAACTGTCTACAGATCTAGAGGCACCTAATCCAAAATTTGATAATTGTTCTAGAACTGTCTTCCTACCAATGTTTAGCCTATTTTAGATCTAAATCTATATTAGCATCAATCCAAGCTAAGTACATCAATTATTTATCATTTTTATATCTAGCATAATTATATTTTCCATTAATATCTTATCTCAATTAAATAAATTCAACATATGGTACATCAAAGTTTAGCATTTAATTGTCCTACTCTAAATATGATATTCACCCTTGTGCCATATCATTTCTATATCTTTAGCCTATCTACCCAAGTAGGATCCAAATCCAAATTAAAGATAAACACACATTATATCATTTGAGAGGGATAGTATGATATAGATCACAAATGTGGATGATGTAGGGTACACTGACACATATGCCACATGGTGGATATATCACAGGTTGAATAGATAATTCTTAGGTGGAAGAGATAAAGCTATTGATGATGTGTTAGACCCTGATCATGTGAGAATTGTTGGAGGTTAGAAATTTTTGAATTGGTTTTTTATTTATAAGTATGTTTTTTGAAAATTATTTTTTGAATAATAGATAATGCCTATTCATTATGTATCTACATAAGTGACAAGGATTATTGGGTGATGACGATCGAGTTGCACTTCACAAGTTAACATGGCATGTGTCTGATGATGCCATGGAGGGTGGTATTATTTATAAATCTATAATAGTTTCTAATATTTATGCATCCATATTTGATCAAACTATGATTTCCACTATTGCCTATGTTTAAACTATGATAGAGTGAGATGAGTTGAGAACTAAGGTGGCAAGACTACATATTCCTCCATTAAACCTGACTGATAATCTAGGTCTTAGATTATTGGACAAGTATGTATGATTATAGTAATATAATGTTGATATTAAGGAATACTTGGTTATTTATGAGGATATAGAGATGAAAGAGTGATCATGATCTAGGAAATGAGGTGATCTTAAGGCTTCTAGTTCTAGGTATCTTGTATTAGTAGATATAGAGGATGTGGACTTGGATGAGAAAGGTCCTTTGGACTATAATCCAATTATAGAATGATTTATTTTTATATTATTGTATAAACTCCTTATATATGTGGATAAGAGTTATTTTTTAATATTTTAATGTGGTATTACTATATTGATTTGGCATGTTAGACTCTTAAATATATCTGTTTATTTTAATTGCACATGTTATAATGTTAGTCGTGTAACATTGCAATGTCTATTTTAGAATAGTTTAGAAACTCTCTGATCCCTCAGTAATAATATAACCAGCCTAAAGATAATAATAACTATGAATTTTACTGAGTATATGATATATCTAAATCAATGTATTTTGACTATGGATCTATTCTGGTAAGAATAACTAAATCATGAATTTATGTAGTGTTTGTCACATAAAGCTTTATTGGTTATCTCACTATAATTGCTAATTTATTATTTTATCATGTTATTATAATGTTACTATAAGTTATTTTAGTTTTATACATTAGCTTCTACTATTTTTGAGCTAGTGATACAACAATTATCCTATTATGTTGTTCTCTAGATGTAAATCTATCAACATAATGAGTAACCATTGGTTCTTTAACATGAATGCCATATGATAAATTTATCATGGAATATTGTGTTCTATTAGAATGAGGAGAATTATATATGAATACATTCTTAGTAAATGTAATAATACCTCTGTCAACATACTACCTAATCTTATCATGAAATGCACAACAATCATTATCCTAATGAACATTAATGTAATGATAATTACAATAAGGTCTATTTTTTATTTTTGTCTAATCAATGTTGTGGATGATAATGATTGGGAAGAAGAGTGATCATCCTCTTATCCAAAAATGCATCAAGAATGTCATGAGATCTATCTCTATATGAATCAAATCGTATAGGTTATCATGTACCATGCAATGCTTTATTAATTGTAAGAGTTGATTTGTAAACTAATTATTTCCCTTTAAGTAATAATTTAATCTAGGGTTTATATGGAATATTATGAAAAGGTAGATTAGGTTATTGAAAAATATTGGATGACTCAAGTTGTAAAATCTCAATATCAAAATTTGCCTTTGTATTTAGTTACATGAGTCCCAATTTATTTTCCAATGTGATAGTATCATAACAAAGATGCTAAAATGAATTAGAATTTTGATATAATAACTTTCCTTAAGAGAGAAAATGAGACCTCTACCACAAATTTAATGTGTATTCGAATCGGTTGGTTGATAGATTAACTATTGCATACATGTCTTAAACCATAATATATAATCACAAATTGGCCCTGACTTTCCCTGATGTAATGATGCTAATTGCTCATATGTAGTCTTAGGACCCTTATTCTAAATAAAGTGCATAAGGAAGACTTTTTATAATTTAGTATATGTATGTAACGAACTGCTAGGTAATGAATGGTGAAACTAATATTGAGTTTCATCCTCTAAACTCTTTAGAAATTATTAGAATAATATCAAACTGCCATTATAACCAATCATATTTTTTATTTTAAGATTTTAGATGCAAATAAGCATCCTCATTTCAATTGAACTTAGAAAATGTTGGTATACAGAAATCATGTGGTATAGGGTTACCATGGATAGAGTTGGAATCAACCCAAGAATGGTATTCATTAGTTTCCAATGTAAGTTGATTTACTTTATGCTGTAAATCATCCATAACATTCATTAAAGAGATAAATTTTATGAAGGTATGTTAAGATCTTGGAGTGGTTAATTTAATAATTGAATTTTACTATTGATTTTTTCCATTAGCATGCTATTTTGAATATGATAAGAAGGGTTAGGAAAATATTCTTGATGCATGGTAAGTTTAAGATATTCATTATTATTTAATATATCATTAATTTGCAAAGGTATATTATATTATATATAAATAAAAGAAATAACACTATTGGTATCATGACTAGAATCAACATGCTCACTTATTTTATCTTCTAGAAGATAACTAAAGATACCATTATGAGACACAATTATACTATCATTAAGTAATCTAACATTTGATTTTTTATCTAACACACCATCATTATCAAGATGGGGACAGGGTAACAAAGAAATAATACTAGGTTTAGGAGACACGTTTTCTTCTTCACTTTACACATAATAATCATCATTAGTCCACTCATCATCATTGTGATACTATTTTTCACTTGTAGAATAAAAAAACTCTTTCATTTTTGCTAAAAGAGGGTATAAGAGATGTATTTGTCCTTGCTATTTTACCCTTAATATTGTCACATTGAATAGAAGTGGAATCTTGACTTTTATTATTTATTTTAGAAATTGAAACATTCTTACTTGAATTAAGAGGAGAAACAATTCCATTTTATAGATTTTATATAACATTATCATATTTTAAATAAATACTAGCTTCATTATGAACATTGGAATAACAACATTTTCAATGTCACAAGAGGGAGGTATAGGAGATGATTTTATTATTTCAATTTTGATCACAAGATCAAAACATGTAATAGCAAGACTATAATTAATTGTATTATCAACATTTGAAATGGAATCAATTTCATTTTTTGAAGGTGAGGTAAGGGAATAAGTATTAAATTTTCTTACCTTATCTAAAGTATCACCATATTCAAAAGGAAACCTTTTTTTCAATTTTATTATCAACATTTGAAATACCAATATGTTCACTATGGAGAGAAGGTGTGGGAGATGTGTTTGCATGTTTTACCTTAGGAATATAATTTCCACATGTAAAATGAAAATTACTCTAAGTATAATGCAAGTTTTCAGATGCACAATTGTCAGTTTCCTCATGCAATGAAATTATATGTTTATTTGCTTTGTATTGTGAAATGAAAAAAAGAGACATGGAAAAAGTTTTTGATAATCTAGGAGTATTATCAAAGAATGCATCACCAATAAGGGGTTATTTTGGAATTATATTTTTATTTCCTTTCTCTTTATTTGGTAAAGATATAATAGAAGAATTAGGGGAAGAACATGCATCTTCATTAATTTCATTAACACTTAGGTCATCACTCACATAATATTCATTATAACCATCATGAGAATAATAATCATTATCATCATTATAAAAATAATGTGTTATTAATTAGTATCTAGAACACAATATTGGTAATTTATCCATTATTTATTGTAATTATAAGGAATATATAAGAATACATCAACTAGATGAGGGGTAATAGATTTATTGGTCATTTTAAAATTTTCAAATATTAAAATGAGAACCATAAGAGAGATGGAAACTAATGTTAACACATAATAGAACATAATAAGGAAATCATAATTTAATTTCAAACCCTGGGAGGATTATTTTAAAGGAAACCTAGGGTTAGAAGCTAGGGTTTGGTTATGTTCAATAAATAAAATAGGTTCACCAATATGTTTTATAAAATTTGTGATTAATAGAGTTTCAAAAAAATAATATGAGAAAATTATATGGGCATTAAAATAAGAATTAAAACATAAATTTAATTTCAAATTAATGTATAATATACTTAAGGTTTTAACTTAAAGTTTAGAGGAAGGATGAACAACTTATTTGTTCCTAGGGAATGCATAGATGTAGATGATTATGTACGAATCTAGGATTGAATGAGATAGATTTTTATTTGATTGTATATCTATCATGACTATTTTAGACACAACCAATATATTTTAACAATGGTTCCCTACTACTTTATCCTACTACTAGAACATTGTTGTCTAGGCAATTCTTACAATAAAATTGTAAACTAGAAACCTATGTGGATCTTCTTGTATTTGTGTTTTGACATATCATAGATGTGTGATCATATTATTTAGATTATATTTTCATATCATATTCTCAAAAACATTAGTGAAATCATACATACAATCTACACATATATTAAGTGAAAAATGGGTGCATAAGAATGGTCGAGTTGGCCTTAAAACCCCTATGAATTGAGTGATACCTACATAGTCCCAAAATAGGGACCTGTTATATCCAAAATTTTCACCCTAGAGAAGTCAAATATACCTTATAAAATTTGGGATAACATGTAACTATATACGCAAATAGGCAAGCTACTACAAGAGATAGATCTCTATATTTGAAAGGGTTAGCTCCCTTGATCTATATTTTAGGTTCACACACTACACTACACTACACTAATCATTATTGGGGGTGAAAAGGGAAGAAGTAAACATAAAATAAAACTATACTAATGAAGGTTATACACCAAATATAACACCACAAACATACTTGCATTTGCACTAAGGAAGAAAGACTGCTAAAAATGACTTCAACTTGATGTTCTTCTAGCATAAGTGTTTCTACATGGAGGTAGATTGTTATGCATATCTAGAGGTGGGTGAAAAGGAGGTCTGATCTTAGACACTGATAATCTCTCTCAAACTTCAAATACACCTAAAAAAAACATACACTTCATGATACCTATTAGAAGAAATAATACTACTCACATAATGCATACAAGAGCAAAAAGAAAGCAAGAAGAAGACATTCACCACTTGTCATCAAAATACACTACTTGACATACTTAGGAAAGAGTTGTAAATACTAAATCAACTTCAAAACTTTATTCAAAGGAAAAATAATATGTCAAATCAGTAGGTCTTTGTCATACCAATTGTGGATTATTTACAATGCCAAAATGCCTTGAATATATAGCGCATATGACAAGAGAGTGAAAGAATGAAGTTGAAGAGTCATCATACCAAGTGTCAAGATGTGAAAACTAGTTACAATGTAAAAAATAGAGTTAGATAATAGGTCATGAGCTCCTCTTATACAAGTTTTTATATGAAATATGACACCTACTCGAAGTTGGCCTAGAGATCTTCATTGTCTTACTTGAAACTAACTTCTCAATGAAGTGTCCACCTATTTATCTTAAACCACCTTACAATTCCTTGACACATATCCTATAACCTAAGAAGGTGGAAATATGATTATTGAACTATATAAATTTATTTAAAGGAAAAATAAGATGTCAAACTAGTAGGGCTTTTCCATACCAATTATCGATTCTTTACAATGCCAAAATTCCTTGAATATATAGAGTATAGGAGAAGAGAGAGAAAGAATGAAGTTGAAGAGTCATCATGACAAGTGTCAAGATGTGAAAACTAGTTAAAATTTAAAAAAATAGAGTTAGATAATAGGTCATGAGGTCCTCTTAGACAAGTGTCCATCTAAAATATGACACCTCCTTGAAGTTGGCGTAGAGATCATCATTGTCTTACTTGAAATTGCCTTCTCACTGATGAGTCCACCTATCTGTCTTAAACTACCTTAGAATTCTTTGACACATATCCTCTAACATAAGAAGGTGTAAATATGATTAGTCCAAGTCTTTATATGCTTTTCTAACTGATGATCTTCCTCTTACCACTTGTGTTACTTGTTTATAATCACTCATTATCCCTCTAAGCTTAGGCTCTCACAATTGTCACTATGGTGACTTGTAGTTGCTAAAAAAGATTCATTTCAGGGAATATTATAAAATTCATTAAGTCTTATTTGTTCTCTAGTATATCATGTAGATCTCAACATAACTCAACTTCACACTTCTCACTTCCAATTTTGATAGTCACCCTCTTGCTTTTTTTCTTATTCAAGATTTACTAAAATAACTAGCTTAGAAAAGGTGTCTTAAGACATGACTATGGTGATAATGGGATTTGAGGAGATAGAAAACATATTTAAACACCTCCCACCATGATTTTCATCTATTAATTTCCTTCTACACCTTCAATTCAACTCAAAACTTATAAAAAACACAGTATTAGGCTTGTCCGTACAAGTGAGATTATAGAATAATTGAGTGACAAGGATCTTGAAAGAGAAAAAAATAGGGCTAAATCACCTTATAGATGCATTTTCATTTTTATCTTCTTTATTGGGTTATTGAGAGGGTTTTAGGAGGGTTTTAAGTCATTCATGTTCTTAATGATGATTTATAAAGGTTAGATTATTAACCTTTGAACCAATCCCACTGATTTAAAGTATAGGACCCTCCTCAACTATACCTAGATAATTGAGGCAATATACACAATGTTTGTATAGATATGAGTAAAAGAAGTTGGCTCTCAAGCTCCTAATAGGCATTCTAGATACCCTTGAGAGAGAATTAGGGTAAAAATGACCAATTTTAAGTTTCTTCCTACAATCCAATGATTCTCATGGATTATCCACTCTCCCCTAAAGGTTCTTAAATTATTTTGTGAGATCATATGATCATATGATTGAAGTTAGGCACCTTGAGGGTTCATGCTTCATTCTAGACCTAATCTACATAGACTATGTTTTCTACATATGACTACCTATGAAGGTTTTCAATGACTATAAGTGCCCTTATTAACACTTTTTTGCATCCATCTAGCTCTATACATCATCCCATAGTCACTCTAAACTCTATCATTCATCTTTTCACCCTTCATGTACCATGTTTACATATTGGATTGAATGTGGAGTGCCCCATGTCTGAGACAAAACAAAGGACACTTCCCCTATTGATTTGACCTAAATGATACCATAAAAGCTTAGTTTAGGTAATGGTGACCCTTTGTGTCAAGTTTAAAATATTAGTCATACTTATAGAGGTCTCAAACATCTTAAAATATCAAGACTAACTTTTATGCATATGAGGACTGTGTGCAGGGTTTTGACTCAATGAATTTGATTTTCACGTCCAGTTTAGTTCAATATTAGCCCTATTTTATTTGTTTTTGAGAATCACATGGAGCTTGATATCATCACTTTGAGAATGTATTCAACATGGCCATCCATATTGCACCACTATCAACCAACCGAACTATATGTTTCATTAGCCTAGGTTAGTCTACAATTAGACTATAGATGTTTCATTAAGGAATACAAAGGATTCATGCAGGTGGTGATAGATAGTTTAACATTGTACTCCATGTCCTTGGTCTCTCTTGAGATCACTAAGACTATTACAAAATTTAATGCATCCATTTCTAACTTGAGACCATGTAGTCACCCTAGCATCCATGCACTAGTGCCACTTACAAGTTGCATTGCTACATGCTCACTTGAGCCTAATAACACTATTATTTTTTGAATGCCTCTAGTAGAAACTTGAATAAATTTAAACTTCACTCACCATCATCTTTCTTGACTTTACAACCTTCTCTTAAGTTTAGATGTTACTTCTAGGTCTAGACTACAAGAATAAGGCTATTAGGTCTACATAGATTTCATAAACTTCCACCATGAAATAACACTTTGTGGAGCAGACTCTTCTTTTGAAAAAACTAAGGTAAATCATCCCATTTGCAACTTTATTAACTTTGACTGACCATAGGTGTCAATGAAGTGGTCTTGACTATGATAATGAACCCTGAATGACTTGAGAATTCCATTCAAGTCTTGAAACTATACACAACCTATCTCTTAAATTTTGGATAGCCCTTCCATTATCCATACATACCTATAGGTGATTATAGGTGACTATGCACATTAAGGCTCTAATTAGTCTTTACTTACTGTCTTAGAACCCTATCTCAATCAATATCCATGCCTTTCAATGGAGAATATGAATAGTCCATGCTTTGAAGGGATGGAAACCAATATGTCAACTTTGACTTAAAGTCACTTTTAGAAGATCAAAATAATTATAACCACCAAAACATATTCTATAGAACTTTTGTGCTCACTCATAGCACAAGGGAGATACTTATGCCTATCTCTTCATGTTCACACATTCCAAATAGATTAAACCTACATGAAATGAGTGAACATTATTTGAAAAACTTTATACACCATTTTATTCACACATACCAATGTAATCAGATGAGAAAATTGAGGTGTTGGGGATGTGGAAGTAGTTTGAAGGTGTTAACAATCTTAGTGATTGTTCATGAATCATAGATAAATAATATTGGAACTATGACCATGGAATGAAAGTACACAAGGATGAATAACATCCACTAAATTCACCCAGTATAACTCTTCTTCACTTATTTGTACCAACAAAAAACTATTTGACCTTCTTGACTTGTCGAATGGAGTGATAGGAGAGAAAAAAATGGTTTTTTGTAGTTTTTAAACTATTAAAGCCATATAATCTTGTAAAATACATATGGGTATCTAAACACACCTTCTTAAATCCTATACATGTGCCATATGAGTCACATTAGTCTGTAAAATAGCCTACAACTCCCTTTTTTATAGTATTATTCTTATTTTAATGGTGGACCTAAAACTTTTAGTTTTAAAACTACCATCTAACATTTTCAGACATGAAACACATTATATAGAGTCTTAACACACTTTTCCTTTTTGTAATTTACGTACAACTCTTTAACATAACTAAAAGTGGAATAAAATGACATAAGAAAAGGGCACATATGACCAAGGTGAAAACATATTATATGATCCTCAAATGATGACTTAACCTTACTTAGGACCATGGTCAACATTTTATGACCTATAAGAGCTTATGAAAACTTTACACATGCATGGGGGTTGAATTAATTTGACATAGGGTTAAAATTAGTTATCATTTTGGTGATTTCTAAGGGTAGCATGCTTGTTATACTAAGGACTAGTTACCTTCACCTATCTTTGGGAAATGAAGTCAGCCATATACCACAGTTGATACATATATGCCTCTAAATAGACACCAAAATCACACCAACACATAATAAGAAAAAACACACAAAATAAGAAACCCAAACACAAACTTGTGCTCTCTAAACACTTAAGGAAACACACAAAAACTTAAACAAATTAGACTATAAACAAACTAAATTGAAGCAATCTTTCTCCTCCTGGATTAAATGGGAGGTTTGCACCATATCTTTCTCCATGAGATGAAGGGGTGAATGAAACAAGTTATCTTTTGAGCATTGGCCTTGATGTATTCAATTCATCATGTTTTCCAAACTCTTTGGCATGATCTCAAATTCAGTGACAATAAATATAAACATATCACCTATGAACATGGATTTTTTTGGTGACTCAACAATATCAATCTTATCATGAGATCCCTCACCTACAACCTCCAATGATGCTTTATTCAAGCATGATTCCTTGATCTCCATGGTATATTGAATGAGATCAAACTTATCACTAGCTAAATCTCATCAAGCTCTTCAAGGAGCTTTCCATAGTCAATCCAATATTCATCACTGTCGTCCATGAAGACATCTTGCTCTATTTCCTTATGCACTTGACTTTCAACCTTGATAAGTTCTTAAAGCTCTTGGAGAAGTTCAATATGATACTGCTAATCATATTTACTTTCTTTCACCTTAATAACCATAACCTATTCAAACTCATCTTCTTGATCATGTTCATGAATCTCAACCAACTCAACCATTGTGATGTCTCACTCAAGCACCTCCTCTTTTATGTCTTTATTAAGCTCCTTATGAACAACTATAACATGATGTAGATATTTTATTTCTTCATTCAATAAGGTTAACTTGTGCTTGTATTCACCAAGGGAAGTCCATATAGTGAACTCTTCCTCATGTACACTTGATTGATCTTCTTGAGTAGCTACAACTTGAACTTGTTCTTCTTCACCAATCTCCCATAAGATGGGTTATCCTTCAAGAAGGGATTAGGTGGGAGGGTGGTGAATTGGTTCATGGGTTGGAGAGGGACAACGAGGTGTAATGGAGGGTTCATGAATGTGCATGGGGATAGAAGGAGTAATTTTTCAATTTATGGATTTGTAAATGGGGGATTATTGAAGGAATTATTGAAGAGAGAGAAGGTTGAATTGGGCTATAAACACTTCATTTTCTTAAAAAATAACCTCACCTTTCTCACAGCTTTCTTGAGGCTATTCAAGAGGTACAACTTTATCTTCCACATTCTCAACTAAGGCATCTTTTCTAAATTGAAAATATTCTTGAATAGATCTCCAAGATGGACAAGATGTAGGTTCTTGAGGAGAAGTCAATGGGGCTTGAATAAACATAAGGTTTTCTTTCTTGACATCAACTTTTTGGTCTTCACTCTCTTCATCTTTCTTTCCCTAAGACTTCACTACTTGGTTCCAAGTTGGAGATTTTAGGCTATTAGGATATTTTTAGGATTGAATTGGATCTTCATGAGGATAAGAAACATGAAATAACTGATATGGAACATAATAAGACTCTTGAGGAGGGGAGGGAGGGACATGTTCTTCAACCATATTTTCACCTTCTTCATAGACTTCTTGATTTTCCCACCTTTCTAATCTATCTACCCACCATTGGATATAGCATCTAATTTCATGAAAATATTCATTTATGACATAGTTGGCTTCCTCCTCAAACATCCACCACTTATTCATAAATAATTGAACTGACTTTATCTACCTTTCTATGAGATGAATAGAGATCAAATCAAGTTCCTTATCCCATTTTTCCATCACCCTTTCTGATTTTAGCATATTTGGCATGAGTGATAACAAGGATTTATCTTGAGGTGGAATTGAGTTAGGAAGAGGACAGGAGTAGGGGTTTTAGTGAGCTCCTAATTATTGAGTTAGTTGCCTTTGGTATTAACCTTAAAGGGGTTGTATAGGATCTTGAGGAAGACTATCTCCAAGAAGTTGTCTCTTAAAATCTTGGACCTCATCTTCAAGAGTCTTAAGCATATATTATTGATAGCCTTATTTATAGGATTTTTCACAAAGATTATCAACAACATCATGATCATATGGGGAAGGTATGATCTGACCATAGGGCTTTCATGGCTCATAGGGTTGATAATAAGGCTGTTGAGGGACATAGTTTGGGTCATGACAAGGTTGGTAGGGAGATGTATAGTAGGAACTCTCTTGGAGATCAAAAAAATTCTTGAATTATGAGATATTTTTATTACATTAGGAATGAAAAATTTCACTATTATGCAACCAAGATTAAAATTTTGGAGTCACTAGATACTGTAAGTAGACTATTACAAGCTCTTATTGTCAAAGCCAACATCCACCTTGAACAACCTTCTTAGACTTCATGTCCCATTGAGCATGCTAGAACTATTATATCCCAAATTTTCACCTTAGATAAGTAAAATAGACCTTAAAAATTTTGGGATAACATGAAACTATCTCTAAAAGTATTCAAGTTACTACATGAGATAGATCTCTATATTTTAAAGGGCTAGCTCCCTTGATCTATCTTTTAGGCTCACACACTACACTAGAATAATCACTATTGGGGGTGAAAAGGGAAGAAGTAAGCATAAAATAAACCTATACTAATGAAGGTGATACACCAAATATAACTCCATAAACATACTTAAATTTACATTAAGGAATAAAGACTACTATAACTGACCTCAACTCAATGTTCTTCTAGCACAAGTGTTTCTACATGGAGGTAGATTGCTATGCATATCCAAAGGTGGGTAAAAAAGAGTTTTGATCGTAGACATAGATAATATCTCTCACACTTAAAATACACATAAAAAACACATACACTTCATGATACCTATTATATGAAATTATACTATTCACACAATGCATACAAGAGCAGAATGGAAGCAAGGAGAAGACATTCATCACTTGTCATCCAAATACACCACTTAACATACTTAGACAAGATTTGTAGAGACTAAATCAGCTTAAGAAAATATTTAAAGGAAGAATAATATGTCAAATTATCATGTCTTTTCCATACCAATTGTATATTCTTTACAATGCCAAAATGGCTTAAATATATAGAGCATCGGAGGAGAGAGAAAGAATGAAGTTGAAGAGTCATCATGCCAAGTGTCAAGATGTGAAAAATAGTTACAATGCAAGAAATAGAGTTAGAGAATAGGTCATGAGGTCCTCTTAGACAAGTTTATATCTTAAACATGATACTACCTTGAATTTGGCATAGAGATCTTCACTGTCTTACTTGAAACAACCTTTTTAATGATGAGTCCACCTATCTGTCTTGATTTGCCTTCTCAATGATGAATTCACATATCTATCTTGAATCACCTTAAAATTACTTGACACATATCCAATAACATAATAAGGTGGAAATATGATTATTTTAGGTCCTTATACACTTTTCCAACTAATGATCTTCATTTTACCACTTGTGTTACTTGTTTACAATCACTCATTAGCCCTCTAGGCCTAGGCTCTCACACTTGTCACTGTGGTGACTTGTAGTTTCTCAAGGAGATTAATTTTATGTAACATGAGATAAATCATTAAGTTCTTTTTTCCTTTGGTCTATCATGTATACCTCAACATAACTCAACATCGCACTTCTCACTTCCAATTTTTGACAGTCGCCCTCTTTCTCATTGTCTTGTTTAAGACTACCCGAAACAAATAACTTAGAAAAGAGGTATCAAGGCATGAATATGGTGAGCATTGGATTTTATGAGTTATGAAACATTTCTAAACACATCCCACCATGTTTTTCATCTATCAATTCCATTCTACACCTTTAATTCAACTCAAAAGTTGCAGAAAATAAAGTATTAGTCATGTCTATACAAGTGATAGTACATAATAACTAAGTGAGAAGGAGAATAAGAGAGATAAAAACATGTAAAAATCACATTATAGGTCAAATTAAACCTTATAGATGCATTTTTATTCATATATTCTTCATTCAATTCTTGAGAGGGTTTTAGGAGGGTTTTAGGTCATTTAGGTTATTAGTGATGATTCATAAAGGTTAGATGCTTAACCTTCAAACCAATCCCACTGAGTTAAATTATAAGACCCTCCTAAAATATCCATAACTTATTTAAGTACCATGCACACTACTTGTACAAATATGAGCAAAATAAGTTGGCTCTCGAGCTCCTACTAGACATTATAGACACCTTGGAGAGAGAATTAGGCCAAAAATTACCAATTTTGAGTTGTTCCCTACAATCCAATGATTCTCATAGATTTACCACTCTCCCTTTAATTATTTTACATTGTTTTATGATATCATATGAGTGAATTTAGGCACCTTGAAGGTTCATGCCTAGTTTTAGACCTAATTTGCATATACTATGTTTTCTATAAATGACCACCTATAAAGGTTTCTAGTGACTGTAGGTGCTCTTATTCACATTTATTTACATATATTAAACTATATACATCATCCCATAATCACTCCAAACTCTATCATTCATCTTTACACCCTTCACATACCCTGTCTATAGGTTGGATTAACTATGGAGTGCTCCCTGTATAAGACAAAATAGAAGATAATTCCCCTATTCATTTGACCTAAATGAGACCATAAAATCCTATTTTAGGTCATGGTGAAACTATATGTCAAGTTTTAAATATTTTTCATACTTATAGAGGTCTCAAACATCTCAAAATATCAAAACTAACTTTTATGCATATGAGGACTGTGTGTAGGGTTTTGACTGATTGAATTTGAGTTTCTTATCCAATTTAGTTTAATATTTTCCCTATTTTATTTTTCTTTGAGAATAACATGGAGTGTGATATCATAACTTTGAGAATATATTCAATTTGGTCATCCATCTTTCACCACTATCAACCAACCAAACTTTATGTTTTATTAGCCTAGGTTAGTCTGTAGTAGGGTTGTAGATATTTCATTAAGGAATATAAAGGATTCGTATAGGTGGTGATAGATATTTGAACACTATAATTCATACCCTTGGTCTCTCTTTAGGTCACTAAGACCATTCCATAATTTAATTCATCTATTTCTATCTTAAGACCATGTAGTCACCTTACCATCCATGCACTAGTGCCACTTGCAAGTTGCATTGCTACAGACTCACTTTAACATAATAAAATTATTGTTTTTTAAATGTCTCCAGTAGAAACTTGACTAAATTTAAACTTCACTCACCATCATATTTATTGACTTAACAACCTTATCTTAATTTCATATACTACTTCTAGGTCTAGACTACAAGAGTGAGGCTATTAGGTATACACATATTTCATAAATTTCCACCATGAGATAACACTTTGTGGAGGAGAGTCCTCTTTCAAAGAAACTAAGGTAAATCATCCCATTTGAAACTTTATTAACTCTGACTGACCATATGTGTCAATGAATTGGTATTGACTATGCTAATTAACCTTGAATGACTTGAGAACTTCATTCAAGTCTTGAAACTATACAAAAATTATCTCTTGGTTTTGGATAGCCCTTCCATTCTCCATACATACCTACAGGTGAATATGCACATTAGGGATCTGATTAGTATTTACTCAGTGCTTTAGAACCCTATCTCAATCAATTTGTAACTATTTTAATGGAGAATATGAATAATCCATGCTCTGAGGGGATGAAAACTAATGTGTTATATTTTAATTGAAGTCACTCTTAGAAGATCAAAACACTTCTAACTACAAAAATGTATTCTACAAATCATTAGTTCTCACTCCTAGCACAAGAGAGATACTTTTACCTATCTCTTTATGTTCACACATGCCAACTATATTGAAACCCACATAAAATGAGTGAACATAATTTGAAAGATTATATACACTGTTTGATTCACACATACCAATGAAATTAGATGAGAAAACTAAGGTGTTGGGGGTGTGTAAGTAGTTTGAAGGTGTTAATAATATTAGTGATTTTTCATGAATCACATACCAAAAATCTTAAAATTATGACCATGAAATGGAATTACATAAGGAATACTAACATCCATCAAGTTCACTTAGTCCAACTCTTCTTCTCATGTTTGTACCAGTAAAAAATCATTTGACCTTCTTGACCTATCTAAGGGAGTGATAAGAGAGAGAAACTAGTTTTTGGTAGTTTTGAAATTTTTGAAACCATTTTAGACTTGAGAAGACACATATAGATATGAACACACCTCCTTGAAGCCTCTACACATGCCATATGAGTCACATTAGTCCATATAGTTGCTTGAAACTCTCTTTTTTATAGTGATCTTCTTGTTTTAATATTAGACCTAAAACTTTTAGTTTTAAAAATACCATATAACATTCCATGACATGAAACATGTTAGATAGAGTCTTGACACACTCATATTTTATGGAATTTATGTACAACTTTTTAAAATGACTAAAAGTAGCATGAAATGACATAAGAAAAGGATAAATATGACTAAGGTGAAAACATATTATATGACCCTCAAACTATGACTTAACCTTACTTAGGACCATGGTGAACATTTATGACTTATAATACCTTATGAAAACTTTTCACATGCATAGGGGTTAACTTCATTTGACCTAGGGTTAAAATTAGTCAACAAGACCTCAAATTGATGTAATTATCCCTCTAATGTGTGTGTGTGACTAGATCATATTTGATGTGAATATAAATTCTCTTCACCTAGGCCCTCCTCTTAATCCAAGTATGCAGTCTAGATGTAGTAATATTAACTTTAGATAAAATAAAAATGCAAAGCTAGCTATATTCATAATTTTATTTGTTATGATAGTGTCAAAATAGATAAGTGCTAGGTGTAAAATGCCTTAAAACCCCCTTTAAATAAAATAATCCTAATTTAGAATTTACCCATTAACACACCAACCAACTCAAAGAAAAGTAAAACAATCATAAAATAGACCCAAAATAAAAAAAATACTTGAAAAGGGTTCAAAAACATATGCTAGACACAACTAACCCCTTCAAACAACCTAGTAAAGTAACCTAGTCCAAATAGGGTGTTTTTTCTAAAATTTAAGAAAAGATATAATGAAAGAGAAATGAGACTAGTGATCCTTATCACTAAGTTGAGGAATGATATAAAAGAATAAAACTTTAGCAATTATAGTGAAATAAGATTAAAATAATGAGAGAAGAGACACAAAACTATAAACAACACATGTTAATCTGATCCTAATTCAACATTATGATATTCTAAATGCAAATGTTACAAAATACATAATACTTGTGTTTTTCTTGACCATATTTGGGTGTATACATATAAATAGGCACAATATTCATAAGGAGTTATATTATAGAAAGTAGGAATAATAAAAAGTGATATAAAATAGTATAATATGATCAATGGACCAATATATAAAGATATAGCCTAATAAATGTATAAATATGCCCCCAATATGGTCATGCCCCTAATGTATAAGGGTTTCCCATGGGTGTGATCAATTTCATGCATCTATATTTCCATGTATCATATTTAACTTGACTGTCATCCATCTAACACATGTATACTATGAAAATAATGTACATAGAAAATGGATATGTAACTCAACATGTATATGACAAATAACATCAATCAACTATATGTACCATGTCATGCATAGGTATTCATTTTATATATTTTATTTATTTGATAGGGTAAAAACTTTTGAAACTAGAGCTATGAACTAGACAAGTGAAGGTTTTGATAGATGGTACAACCAAAAGAGAGGGTTTTAAACAAGGATCCCACAACCTAAACAGATCAAGATGATCATTATACAAATCATAATAACATCACATGTGGTTATAATAGATAGGTTTTTAAATAAAGGTCCCCCAACTAAGTGTAATAAGAGGGTTTGAAGGATCCCAAAACCTTAACAAAACAAGTCAATCATCATTAAAATCATAATAACAACACATGTGGCTACAAAAATTCAAGATTATCACCCTTCAACAAAACTTCTTGAAAACTTCCATTGCAGAACTTCCATAATAAATTATCTTCAATGAAAACTAACTAATAATAACTTAATTCATTTTGAAACAAGATCCCATAGAGTCTTTGGAGCATCCCTAGGGGGCCTTCTAGTGAAATAGCCCAACAATTGTCTTCTAGTGAGGCATAGGTTTATCCAAACTTACATCCAAGTGAAAAAATATTGTAATAGATCTATCCCATTGTAGACCAAAGTATAATCAACAACAAGTCTTTCAAGAGTCAGTTTAGCTCCTCCATAACCCATCATGAGGCAATATTGAAATGGGTCCACTCCATGGACCAAGGACCTATTTTACAATAAAAACATTCACATAACTTATACAAATCCTCCACCATAGCCATTCTTGGAAATTAAATAGAAACCAAACAATGGTAATGGACTAGAATGATGCAAAAAAAATGGAATCATCAGTGAAGAACCAACCTATAGAAATAAATGATAGTGGAATAACTGTAACATAGAAGATAACTAGAAAAATATTAAGGATAAATTATAGACAATCACACCACACACATCTAGGGTCAACCCTATGGATAAATTTGGTATAATGATAATTGGGCTTCAACATGGAATTTTGGAAAAATTATTCAACCATAGAGAAAAACACAAACCCATTGCCTAGGAAAGATGAATAGATGAAAGCTTCCCCATAGGGTAATCAAAATGTTAGCTTAGGACTTTTTTGCCAAATAGGATTTTAAAAATAAACAATACATCCAAACTTCCTCACTTTCCCAATTGGTGAAGGATATAACTTAACAACCATCAGGCTGTATGAAACATGCTCCCATAGGATAATTTCAAAGTAAAGTAAGATCCTAAAGGGTAGACAATAATAACCTACCTTATAGAAGGGGTAATCTACCCTCAAGAAGAAATAGGTGTTTGAGGGTTTGGTCAACATTATTCTAAAGATAAAACCATCATGAGACAAAAGATATCTTTGAAACTCAATAATGTTCACCTTTGGACATGTCTAGATTTCACATAGCTATTGTCTTACCCATATCAACCTAAATCCTATAGATCTATCATATAGAGTTAAAAAAAACTTTTTCTCTAGTTTTTCTATAATAACCCACCCATAATTAGTAGATCTGATGCTTGGAGTACATGAATCTTCTACTCTAGTACTTTCCTACCTAATAAAACTTCCCATGTACTTTAGGCTGGTCCAAGTGGCCACACTTATAGAAAAATACCACCATTATATTGCAAATATTCCACCAATTCATAGTCTTACCAAACATAGTCTTAAGCCCATGGATTTACTTCTTAGAGTTAGTGAATATTCTACTCTAGTTTAATTATTATCAAACCCCACCCATAATATTTAACTTTAGTACTTAGGGTGTGCCATATTTTTTCTCTAGTTATTTTTCACCTAGTGCACCATTCAAATCTCTGAGGGGAAATAGAGGACACTTTGAAATTGATTTGATACACATATATGTCCTCCAATTATAGGTCTAGGCCATTCAGATCTGAGTCTAAATCATCACCCTCATCCTCCTTCTACCCAATCATTTCCCACCCTAGAATTTTATTGAAACATCCTCTACTCTGCTATTTCATCAGATTTTTTGAAACCTCCTCCACTCCATGGTGAAATTGGACATGAATAAGGCTTATTATTTTGTATGTGTGTGTGTGTTGTGGTTTTTAGCATTTGATTTTTTTAATATTTTTGAATATTTTATTTGTGTTCAAATTAACCTACAGTCCCATCAATTGGATGCTTGAGTTTAGGTTATAGATCAATTGATGTAAATTTCACACAATATGGGTGATGAATGACACCTATATAATCATCAAAATTAGAGAAAAGTTCATAAAACTATAAAATATCTATTTTCATTAGTATAGTTGATAAGATCATGTATGCACCATATAGCTCTAGTAATCATAGTAAACTATATACTCTATTGTAAGTTAAGAAAATACATCATTTTTATTTATGGAACACACTTACAAGGCTTCTGTGAAACTATCATAGGACGTGACATACTAGGTTGTGTCTTTAAAATATGAATAGGTATTTGATGTAAAGGACATTGAATAATCATTTAACAAGGAAAATAGATAACTTATCTATGATTTTTTTAAATTGTTGAACCTATGTAGATTATATAATAGGTTTATGTGGAGGCACATTATGAAATGTCTCAAGATATATGGGATATTCATATGGATCACCTAGAATTGTAACCACTCTTTTTCTATGGATGTACTTCAAGCATTGATGCATTGAAGATGGGATTACACATATATTATGTATCCATGGTCACCCTAATAATATTTCAAATGCACTATTGTTGGAAAAAAATAAGAACCAAGTAGAAATACCTTTAGGCCCTACCATAAGTGGAAACATAATGCCCCCAAAAAAGTTTTATCATTTTATATAAAAACATTTTACTTTGTTTGTTGTAACTATTAAGTATCTATGTGTTTACCCTAGGATAATAAGTAATTTCATAGTGAACATGTTTTAAATTGATCCATTATCCACCATAACATTTTTTACATGATTTGAATAAATTAAAACACATATTAACAAAGGTGCATTGATAGAATCATCATCGATAATTTCATGATCACCGAATGTGATTTCAGGTCATCTTATTGGTACATTTTTAAGTACCAATAATTACATTTATGGGATGAGCCTCCTCAAATTTTCAATCATAATAATCCAAAGGAGGATGTGCATTATTATTCATAACCTTAGGATTAGTCTTGATTTCTTGTGTCACATGTTTTGGAAATGGATTAAAAAATCTCTTAAGCTTCCCATTAGGTTGTGCAACCAAATTATTAATAGGTGGGCTAACATCATTACTATCAATAGTGTTATTTTTGATTCATTTCTATATCTTATACATCAAACGAAAGCATATATTAGTTGAATGTCTTGTGCATCTATGCCAATCACTATATGCATTGGCATTAAAATATTTAGGTTTTGTCTTTGTTATAGGTGAAGAGAGAGTTATAAATTGCACTTAAGTAAATTTTATGACACCTTATGAGGAGGTTTTGATAATTGTGTAAACTACCTTTTTGGGAGGTTTAATCCCATACTTTAAATTTATGATGATGATTAGATTTATCTCATGACATTTAACCATATGACACAAGTCATCAAAATATTGAAAATGCTTGAACATTGTAGATTCAGATATGGATGAAAGTAAGATTTACTTGAATGTCTTGTAATTATTTTTCAACCATAATTTTTTTAAATTTTTTTAAAGTATAGTCTTATAACGAAACATATAGTCACTAATGGGATCTTTAGGTCTTTGTTTGAGTTATGCAATTTGGATACAATACCATATAAATAATGTTGATAGAGAAATGAACTAATAATTGGTTAGACAAAGGATTAAAAGAATTTAAAAATTGAACTATAATGTCATAAAATTATTGCAAGTCATATTCCTTAAGGATATCAGGAAAAAGGTTTGTGATTAAATTATCATTAGACACACAATATAAACATATTGCATGAAAGGATCTAATATTTTATTTTGGAACACCTTTAACATCAAATGGTGTAAGCTTAAGTGTAAAAAATCCTATAGGCAAGGGTTAATTGGAAAATTTTGGGGCCAAAGGTTTATGCAATAATGTTTTATAATTTATTAAATGACCCACTCTATAGGAACCTTTTTCCATTTGAGAAACCTTGGATTCAAGATCTAAGAATTGTTTAACAAGTGATTGATTGCTAGGAATATTAGACTGATTAGAAATAGGTGATGCTATATGAGTTGTAAGCTTATAACGAATGAAATTATTATATGTAGGGATGGACATATATTTCTAAGTAATGAACCATGCTAATACCATAGTAGGTACACTAGGTGTATACATCACTTGTGTAGTAATAGGTGTAAAAAACATGAATGGAATTAGTAGGTATAGTAGAATAAACACTTATTGTAGGATCTTAGCTTCTAAAACATGGATTAATATCATTCATAATCTCATTATGTGATTATTAAAGATTATTTTCCTTGATAAGATTAGATTTATTTAACCTTTAAGATAATAATCAAGATAATATTTGTCCTTAACTTATTTACTAATTTTTTGCTTGATAATTATAAATTTATTCTACTTGTTTAGGATATAAAACATTAACCTTATGAGGATATATTTTACCATGATATTCATCATCAATTTCAATATGCTATTCAAAATCATTTTTAATTTCAACCATAACATCATTAACAATGTGTACATGTGCATCATTATGTTCATTATCAATATTTGCATAAGAAGAAGAAACATGTAATTCATTAATTTTCACCATTATGATTGGCACAAAAATATGTGATTGAGTCAAATAAATGTGAATATGATAAATTTATCACCTCAATGTATAGGTAAAGGAGACCTAACCTTATTATATGGCATATAATTTATGCATGAAAGCACTATAAAAACTAAGGAAAAGGATTAAAAAATTAGATTTGGCCATGTAACAAGAAGATCAAAAATTATGTTTAAAATTCAAACCCTAATAGGAGACGTATTTAAAACCCTAATAAAATTGAAACCCTAATGTAGGAGGAAACCCATATTTTTTCAAATTTAGAGCAATGATCAAATTCACCAAAAATTTATACTTATATTGCACCTAAGAGATATCAAATTAAGGAAACTATGCGCTAATTAGATTATGTAAAATATGAAAATAAATAGAATTATATAAGTGGATATTATATTATTTAAATTTAGAATTGACAAATCAAGAGAGAGAATATGTACTTACCTAATTTTGACTATTTGACACTCATAGAAGGTGTCTCTATACTTAAAAAATGTTTTGTAACTACTTTATCAGTTGCACAAATCTAAAACAAAGGTTGAAGCCATATTCATATGTTGTTATAAGAGTAAGAACCCTATGGTAGTTAGCACCATCTAAAGTTTACCAATATTATCCCTGTGCACTATGTAGTCTTATAACTCCTAAGACCCCTACCCATGTACTTTTAAATTATTCGTGTGTGTGTACATGTATTCAATTCTATACAATAATGTATGCTTTCCTTTGCCTCCATCCAAACCCTAGTTTTTATTTCAACCACAAGATTACCTTCAATAAGGAGTTAGTTTTTGGGATTAGCTAACCCAATCGCTCCCCACTAAATGTTTAAGAATTTCATACATTATAAAAATCCAAAGAGGGCTCAAACCACACATAGCTCTCCCACTTACGTGTGTGAGTGTAACATATTGATCAACTTCAAATCTAATGTAATGTTTTGCCTTTTGACACTTGACACCATGTAAATTTGAGTCTGTGTATTTAAACTTGTCTCTATGGACTACTCTAGGGATGTATTTGAGAATTTTTAGATGTGTATGCATTTTTTCACAATGTCTCAAGAGAGGGATTATTGATTCATCAAGTTTCAAAGTGACTCTCAAGGTGACAACCAAGTCATTCTCAAAATGGCCTAGTGAGTCTAAAATTAGGAATGATTTGTATTTATATATTAAACCTCATTAATTCATACAATGACTAACCCCTAAAATGCATTTAGGCCAAAACTAATAGAGACTTCCTAATTTGAAAAAATAATTATTGAGTGTGATTGGACAATATTAGTAGATGCAGACCCTTAAAATAATTGGAACTTTTAAATAAGTATTGATAGTGTCATGGAAGTGTAAATCAATGATCTAAGTTGTGGATAAGGTCTACCTAGGTTTTTAGATGTTCTTATATAGACTAGGCTAATCCTAAACATATGTATTTGGTGAATAGAGGTGGATGGGATAATAGATTGATAAATAGATATATGGAAAGTGTGCTTGAGATTTAACTATATACATATTATCCATGTATGTCAAAATATGCAAAGTTGATCTTACCAAAGTACCTACTGCCAAGTTTAGGTATCTAGGTTGTATTAAGTATAGATTGTAAAATTAATGTTAGTGTTTTGTAAATTAGTCACTAATTATCCTTTATTAGTGACTATATTTAAGAAACATAAATAAAAAAACTTCATTAATCTTAGAATCAATTTTATAATGAATTTTCATTAATTTTAAAATTATGAATGCTTATGCTTGTTGTTGAACATATGCATTGTATGCATATAATTTTCCTTAATAATGCATATGTTATATATGTGTTTCATAATATTTTATCCCTTCTCTTTAAGACAACAAATCTATTTTAATATTCTCAAATTGCATATAAACCTCACATAAGTTTGGACATTCAGTCACATAACTGATGGATAATCAATTACATATTAAGTTGGCATATAAGCTTCCTTAATAATGTAAATGAGTTATGCTATATATAATATAGATTCTAAAATTTAGGAATGCTTATCATTTTTTGAAAGAAAAAATATAATATATTTGAAACATGGTATGAACATCAACTAAAGCATTCATTAATTTCATGCACATGTTCATCATTCTAAAATCATATGATATTGCACTAAAATTAAGTTTGGCCATTTAGTGACATAAGTAATCGATAATCAATGACATAATTAATTTTGAATATAATTTTCCTTAGCAATGAATATAAGTTTTTTTATATAGAGTATAGATTCTCAAATTTATGTTTTCTCATCAATTTTTGAAAGTTCAAATATAAGATCTTTGAAATAGGGTATGAACATCAATAAAAAATTAATTGATTTCATGCATATTTTCATCATTATAAAACTTAAAGAGTATATATTGTAACTTATCTATGATGTGTGTTAGAATATATAATGTATACAACATATTTTATATGCATTTTTAAGGAAAATTATATGCCAACTTCATATGTCACTGATTGTCCATTACTTTTGTGACTGATTTTCCAAACTTATGTGAGGTTTATATGGAATTATAGAATGTGAAAATAAATCTATTATATTAAAAAAAAAAGGGATGAAATATTATGCTTGTTTGTGAATATATGCATTGTTAAAGAAACACATATATAACATATGCATTTTAAGGAAACTTATATGCCAATTTAGTATTGACATTTCATTAATTAATTTTATACTCTATACTTTATACAATAGAACTTATATGCAATGTTAAGGAAAATTATATGATAATTTAATATGACATTAATTGTCCATTACTTATATGACTAATTATCCAATTATATGTGGGGTTTATATGGAATTTGAGAATATGAAGACAAATATATTATCTTGAAGAGATGGGATGAAATATTATGCTTGTTGTTAAACATATGCATTGTTAATGAACACATGCAATACCATATTATTTTGGTATTGAAAACTAGTGCAATACATAACAAAAAAGTTAATTTTAGAATATATACTCTATACAACATAACTTATTTATAATGATGAACATAATATTTTAGAATGATGAACATTGTTTTAGAATTATAAACAACTACAATTTCAATCTTTTATTTACCAACACTACATAGACTATACCTTGTTCCAACTGTCATTTATTATTCATTAATAATCCTTTATTCATTAATGCATTGTTGTGTATTAGTCAATGATTCATTATTTTGACAAAACTCGAAGTCATAGTTGTTAATTGGTCAGAAACAACTTTAGTTTAGATGTATGCTTGAGTTGTTTGGTAACTTTAGTGTTGTGTATATTTCTCACTTATTTTCCCAAGATTAATTTTCTCATATTGAAATATCAATATAAAATTAGATGTAATGAGTATATTTTACTATTTTTTTGCAAAAAATATATGCAACACATGTTATAATGATAAAGAAGTGTGTTTGAGTGAAAAAAATTGTGTTTATCAATCTTGTATTTTGTTTGCATTGATTCTCCAATGTTTTTATGTCATATTTAAAGATACACAACATTTATATGGACTCACATCATCCTTAATGTCTTCTAGCTCTTGTTCATTATAATTTTTGAAGTAATTTTTTTTTCAAGGCCTAGGAGGGGAAGGGATAAAACTTGTAGACTAACTACGAAACCCAAATATAAGAGATTCTAATAGTGTAAAACATCGATTCAATCCTAATAAAAACTAGACTATGGTTTTTCATTTATTTGAGATTTTATTAGAGGGATATTTTTTGGTTATTTTTCCTATGCACCTACCATTTCATCTACACCCTTTATACTTACCCTAACTCTAATAATCATCGTAATGACATATAATGCAAGTGAACTTGTTTCTCACTTGAGGTGCAAAGAGAGAGTATTGAGGTGTTGAGTTATTTTCAAAGATGATAATTCATTTACTTTTTAGCTATTATAACTAGTGCGAACTGACATTTAGACATTTCAAAAATAATAAAGAGTTAATCTAGGGATAAATAGATAAATACTAACTAGAAAATTATCAAAGCAAATGCATGCACATATAAAGATAACAATTAGGGAAAAAAATTCTCCTCTATTCATTAATGTTTAGTTTTAAAAAAATCTCAATATTTATTCAATCATTAATGATCTCAAGTCCAACACTTCACTAGTTTAAATAATGTAAAAACAACAATAAGGTATTCAACAACAAGAATGTAAACAATATTTTCACTAACAAAGGCATCAACAAGACACTCTATGATGCAAGGTGGTATTTTATATGCTTAACCCACCACCTCACACTTATAATTATTAAATGTGCACCTCAAAAAATGCATAAAATATTTTTATTAATCATAGTTTAACTAATTTACATTAAATGGTTTTAACTAAAAAAATTCCTAGATCCACACCATACTGCACTAAACTTTCTAAATACCATTTTATTTAGTTACTTGTCTAAATGTCACATTCCCAAATGCTCAATATGCTAGCCTCTTTAAATTTTACTCCTTATTTTTCACTTTGTGATTTTGAAAACCTCCTTCATGTTCATTATGCTCTATGTTCACACTAACTAGACCATCATCAACAACACATGTTGAGACTTGATAAGCCCTTTTATTATAAAATCTCTTAGGTTTCTTGGTATAACTGCATGACCACTTCCTTGCATGTCATTAAGCCTAATGAAAGTTTACTAATCAAAACTAGGGATTTTCCTAAAATTCATGTGTATACACCTAAAATTACTCACTTCATTATTGTTGACTAATATTCCTATTAGTCAACATTAATTATGCTTGACCTATTTTATCCCACTAATTAGTCCCCCTTGCCTTGTCTATTTATCCAATATCCCCTTCTACTATCCTAGATTTACTAACCTTATTCATCCCACTCAACCATTAATTCTTTTAAATTCCCATTATCCTAATTATCCATTATATGGGAATTTTAAATTCCCATAATCTCACCTAGCCACCTACTAACCTACACCCTAGCCTTCCCTACAACCCTATGTCCTTAATCCTCACCTAATCCCTCATCTAATCCCCACCTAATCCTCCATTATCCCTAAGCTAAACAAGAATACTCTATAATTGGAGAATCTCCTCCAAGTCTCTAAAAGTATCTAAACTAGAGACTTCTAATAATTTTAAATTCTCTAAAATCTCCCTCTATTATCTTGTAAAAAGTCATGCTTGAGCTATGGCAAACTATCTAGCAAGCTTCTAAAAAATCTATGTCCAATTAGCAACTTGAACTTGAATCTCCATAACCAATCCATATCCAAAATAATCATTGAATCAAGCATCCATTATCAACATCTCTAACCAAGCATCATACTGTCAATCTAAGTCTAATCATTCAAGTGCAAGTCTTGGAATGGAGGCATGAGAAGGTAAAAAAAATGTTTTATTTGTTCTGATTTTTCCTTCTCTATCCATTTCTATTGGTGTTATAAAGTTTTAGGTTATATTGCTAAGTTTAGTAATATTACATAGAGCTGAAATTTGGTGCACACATATTGTACCTTGTGCTCCTTACATTCACATGTTATTCCTTCAAGATGTGTGAATTCTTTTATCTTTTGAGTGATTATAAAAAATAAGTGCATTTCCATTCTTGCAAAAAATTGGGAGCCAACATCACCCCAAATTAGTTATATTATATGCTTTTATATAAATCCTTTGATAACCCTTTATTCCAAAAAAAACTAGTCCATTGCTTCAAACCTCTTCTTAAAAAATGTTCCATCTAGTTAGTGTAATTTGTATTATTTCCATCCTAGTTGACAAATCTATGGATAAAATTTAAGCATTAATGGCTGGTATTTATTCTCTTTAATTTTTTTTTGTAGATTGATCTATAGAGCTAGGTCTTCACATTCCTATCACACAATGGCTCCTTCATCCATTTCTTTGTGTTAAAGGAATTGAAAGCTCTTCTCCAACTATAGGCACTTCTCTTCAATTTTATATTATGGTTTATATTTGTCCATGATAATATTTTACTCTAAGCTATATCCTTTGTCTGCAAGACCCTTTCCTCTATTTCCTCTTGTTTAAACTAGTCATTAATAGGGCATGCATTGATGACTATTTTTTGGCATGTAAATCATTGGGAAAATTGGTCTTCTAGGTTCAATTTATCTTGGAGCTTAGTTAGTAATTTCTCATAACTTTATAGCTACTCAATAAATTCATGTTGAGCTTTATACTTTTTCATATTTTCTCCTTTTACATCAATGTTCTTTCCCTTATCATTATTGTTGTGACCTAACACACATACCCCATTTTCAAAAATTAAAATAGGGACTCATTATTAGTCAAATATTATTATTCAGGATCTTTTGAACTATAAGTATATGATATAAGAGTTTGAAAGTGAAAACCTAAGGAAACTTAACCTAACATTAAAATGAATTTGTTTACCTCTCTTGGTCTCTAATATTTTCTTTATTTAATAAAATAATATTTAACTAAATGTTTGTAGAGTGTCTCAAATTTATGGAGGAGTCGGAGCTACGTCTAAGCTATGCTAACAAATTTAATTTTAACCTTTGATTTTAAATTATGTCTATATACCCTTAATGTGTGATTTAATGGCTAACTAAGCTAATGTGTTTTGATTCTAGTCAAGGCTTTGTTTATGATACATCCTAAGTAGGTTATTTCATGCTTGGGTGTCTTTCAAGACCTCTTGGAAGTCATTTTATTTGGCCACACGACATCAATTCATTAATTCAAAGCCTAATTAAAGAATGCAAGTTTCCCAATAATGACTAGTGAAATATCTTGTATGAAGTCACCCAGGAAAGTAGATCATTTGTATCTCACAAAATTTCATCATCCTAATTGCCCACATGTGACATAAACATGTAATTTTGTATGAACAATCCCTAGTAAGTGGAGTAGCGATCACCATCTACATGTCATAATATCAATAGCCTAGAGGTAACGTTAGCATGGAACTTTATACAAAAAATATTGAGTAATTAGATTAACAAGATCGATCTACATGCCATCATCTTGATAGCCTAGAGGTGATGTCAACATAGAACTTTATATGAAAAATATTGAGTAAATAGATCACTAGGATCTCACCAAGTGTCATCATCCCATTAGCCCATGGTTAAAGAAAAAACACACCAAGCTACTCAACTAAGAGCAAAAAATGAAATACAAGCATGTCTCCTTTGGGGCCACATAAGAAAGTAACAAAGACATAAAAATCAAGAAAGAGAGTGAAAAAGATACATCTATCATAATAATATGACTAAGCATCTAGAAGAATGCAAAAGAAGCTAAATGACAATAAAACTCATGAAAGTTGATCTTATGAACTTCAAATACAAAGAATAAATAAGAAAAAGGGTGAATTCCATTATTTCACTTAATTCACACAAAATGAAGAATTAATTAATTTAATTGTCACATCTAATACAATCAAAGCAATATATTTCAAATTACTATTTTTAGTTTAACTACATTACTTCCAATTTATCAAGACTATTACAAATTCTAAGCTCAAGTGTAGATTACGAATCCAGAACTCCATTTCAACCAACAATTTACAAGCATTTCAAAAAATAAATAATTTTTAGATAACATTAATGGCCTCCCCATATTTCATCTTAATCCCCTCTACATACTCAATTACAGGGCCAGTAAAAAACACATATACATCATTTGATTTGATGATATCAAACCATGAGTTTAAACACTACTCTACCATTTGAGATATGGTCAATGCATTTGAACCATATAAGGATAAGGAAAAACTCTCTATTTTCACACATAGATACAAGGATGACCTCCTGGACATCAAAGAAGTTGGCCTTCATAATGCAGTAGCTAAGCCATAGTTAATGCCTTGCATTGACCTAATATTTGATTTACTCATGAATGGCAACGTCACTAAAAAGATATTGTACTTTAGGCTTGGAAAAACACCAATTACATAAATTACTGAGAATGCTTCTGAAAGGTATTATAGGTTCCCCCTTCCCATACATGTCATATAATAAAGACATGGTGAATTCAATGCTTCAAAATAATAACATCAACAACAAACTACAAGATTAAATTAGCAAGCCCAATAACTTTATGATTTAGGGCCCTACCTTGGTCATTCCCATTTTTCTATCTAGGCTAGGGATGTGGATCACCATGGATATGCTAAACAATATATGGATTTTTTTTTACCTTCATTTATGTCAATGATGTATGGGTACCTTTGTGTAATATGATTTTGAATTTCAACAAAATAATTGCATTAGGGGAGATCATTAGCTCTGATTTGATTCTAATTCTCACAAATCTTGTAAGTTCCCCAAATGGGAATTTATATATGATGTCTTATGTGGTAGACATAATGAATGCAATAGTGCATCCATCTTATGAGTAGACCTATCAACCATGTCTTGATTACCCTAAAAATGGGATATGTGATGAGCTTAATGTTATTCATGTAAATATATCTAGGAAGAACATGAAATTAATGATGAATACCTTCTATCCCATGGTGCATCAAGTAATTTATGGGAAGAATATGCCCAGGCTCTTAGACCCCATCATGAAAACTATTCAAAATATGGGTGATTACTAGTTGTACCCTGAGTGTATAGTAATCATAATTAAATGTATAAAGGCACATATTTATGCTTACCAAGGAATGTGCTTGAAAAAGTATCTAAATAATATATTGTTTCCCAATTAGCTAACAATGTTGATGTTGACTTGAGGAAGGATAAGATAGTAGTAGTCCATCTAACTCCTCTTAGCATTAGTAGGATGTAATTTAGATGGTGGGATCACCTTTCATTGGTTGTAAATATTAGGCACACTATGGGTTCAAATGGGTACCTTTAAAACACTGGGACCCAAGAAATAATATTATATAACACCTTAAAAAATATGAAATAAAAGAAAAGATCAATTATGGGCATTAGTCTTATGACAATGACAACATATTTATCAATGCTAAAGATGATTCTAAAGTGGAAATAATAATGTGCAAGGCCAACATGTCTATGATTATGGTGAAAAGGATCCAATATGTTCCTACCATCACGAAGGAGGATGCCAAGATGATTGAAAGTCATGAATGGATTTCCAAACCTATCCATGAACCCCCTCCTTAGGTAGAAGAAGAAACACATGAAATATCTAGCCCAATTAGGGAATCTTATATTAGAATATTTTAAACACCTCTAAGCTCCCCCATACACACAATTATTGATAATTATCCATAGCACATCAGGGTAGAACCTCAACACACAATTGAGGAACAAATACCTACAAGTCCCAGCACATCAGTTGGACTCTTCTCCATGCTTCCTTTACCGCCACTAACCATTACATAAAAAGTAAGTCTTCCTTATTTTCTATCTCAAGTACATGTTACTTATCTTCATTTATTTCCATTAGTAAGAATGCCTCAGCCCTCTAGGAATCCACATTCATCATCACCTACCATGGCACTTATACCACCATTGGTGATGCCCCTATCCACTAGATTTCCATCTCCTCCATCTCCCTTACTATCTATTATCACTATAGTCCCTCTATCTCATATTATACCACCAATAGGGATATACCTTTTTGTTTTAAAACAAAAAATGACATACAAAAATAAGACTAAGACCCCACCATTTCACTTTAAAAGATGTAACTAGAGGAGAAATAAATAATTTATCCCTGGGAAAGGAAAATGAGTAGAAAGGATGACCTGGGGTTAAAACCTATATATATTTATGATAGTGAGGAGCAAGAAAAATGATATGATGGTGAATAAGAGTGGGTTTAAAAAACTAAGACATAAGAGACAAAATCCTTTGATGAGACCACTCAGAGAAAGGGAGATGATGAATGGTTAACTGAGGGAAGCACCTAGTCAGGAGGGACATAATTATTGTAATTAGAGGAGGTCAACCAAGGAAGTGGTAATTTAGGGGCTATTGAAATACTATTAGATAGAAAAGGGAATTTAGAAGGAGTGGTATAATCAAATATACACATCACAACATAGGGACCAACCCCAAATACACCTCCAAGTTATCCACCTTAGATCACTACAATGGCACCTAGAATAATTAGTACCCCAACAATCTCTCCCTTGGTTATAATTCCTTATATTACACATTATTTGACACCTTCCTCACTTTTTAAAACTACTAGTGATGTAGGAAATTTTTTACATTATTCACATTATTTTAAGTTAAATAAACCAAAAATAGGTAGATGCCATGCCAATTTTGATACCACAACCTAGCTTACTACTATGAATGCTATAACTACTATTATAAATAATAAGGATACATATACTCTTATTACTAACTATTTACAAAACCTATTGAGCACCCTTATAATCTACTCATTCTTTAGTGGAACTAGTCCACAGTCCCCTTAGCCAAGCCAAGGGGTAAATTTTTAAAACCTAGTGTCCACATCAATTTTTGGTACGCTAGATACCCTTCCAAAGCTGAAAACACAATTAGAGATGCCCATTAGCTGATCACCCTAGGCAGATTCACTTATCATATTAGTCCACAAAGTAGTAGTGTTAGTAGAGGTTACTGAAGAATCATAAAATGTTAAGGATGAGGATAGTTGTGATATACTTTTTATGCACAAAATATTTTATTATATAAAGATAGGAATTTGGATGATCGAATCATAAGAAGCATTAATTATCCCATGTTATTGAGGAATTAAGAACAACTAGTATTGAATAAATTAAAATAATGCATTCAAAATAGTTAGATATACAATAACCAAAACATTAAACATGAGAATACATGTAAGGAACACAATAAGAAATCACATAGGTAACCATAACCAAAAAATCTTTATTGATATATTAAAAAGTGGAACCCTCTTCTTGTTATGAACAAAAGTATATATAGATGTTTTTAGTCTATTACTATTCATCTTCTTCTCATACTTGGCATAAAAAGTGGAGTCTCTTCATATTCTAGCCTATTACAAGCTATGAAGATAGGACAAAATAGACTTATACAATGATAAAATGAGTGCATAATGCATGAATCTAGGATAAATATCCTATGCAGATTTATAATCCACATTCTTCTCCCAAAACTTTCCTGAACTTAAAATGTTATCTCATCCTGAGACAATGTTATAGGATCTTCAAGAATACACAAGTGACTAGAGGTTGAAGAAATATTTGGACTAGTAAGATTCATAGTAATCACTCAAAGCATCATTTTTGATTTTCACCTCTTATGCACTACTTAGTTGCCCTTTTGGGTTTTCAATTAATTAGTGTACCAACCTACCACCCTTTATAAGTTTCAATAGGCTAACATAACTAGGTGGATTCCCTTTAAATTTTTTCAGCCAACCTATCCCCACTTATCTTACTAAGTCATCCTCAATACAAAATGTTATACAAAATGTTTAAAATTTGTACTTTGTGTAGTACTTAACTTTATGGTGGTGACATGGATGTAGATGAAATTTGATTAGAGGAGTCTTTGGATTGAGATTATGTAGGCTTTCATCATTTGATGATCTAATTGATCTCTGAAGGTGTCATATACATAGGTGTATTGATAATTTGGGAAACTATGGTAGTGATGGGAGTTAGATCCATTTTGTAGGCATTCCAACCCAGTATCACTTCTTGGATCAATTGTAATAAGGTACAAAATAGATTATGGAAGATTATGATATGCTTAAGATTTGCATGATCCATTATACTTAAGGTTACCTTGGTGTTCTTAAGCTTTGTCTAGATCTCTCCACTCAGCTACTCCATCTTATCTGAATGTCTTTGAGATTCGAGGCTAGAAAAAGAACTACACAAAAGCTGACTCTACCAATTGATAAGATTATCATGTCCATCATCCCTAGCATTGAGTGATTCCTAGAGTGCTCCATCCTTTTTTTCCTTAATTTTAGTGAGAGTTTCCATGGTTGCTTTGGTGGTGGAGGCATTTACAAGTCTATGCTGGAACTAGCTAAGGAGGTATTTAATTATTGCTTCCAATCAAGCAAGCTACATGTAACTTATTGAGCTTGAAGTGAGATAACATCAAGCATTCCTTGGTATTCCTACAACAAAGTGATGAGAGTGGCAAGCTCAATGTTAACATCTTAACCTAATGTTCTAGTTGCATAGAGTTTCTAGGTTATGCACTAGTCCCTTGTTAACTCAAAGACAAGTGCCTTGAGTTTGTGCTGGTTAGACATTACTTGGTCCCCATTTTCTCGAGTGACCAACTCAAGATAAGTATCCTAAATAATCTTGGTAGCTTTATGTAGTTGAGACTTCAACTCAATGTTATTGACGTTGGATTGATAAATCACCTACTCTAGAGAGGTGGCCTTCTATGTAATGGACTCCTAGAATGTTGTAGTGCCCTCTAACTATTTCTATAGTGGTAATATAGAAACACCTAATGATGCTTCATGATGGAGTGGGAATGCTACCAATGTTCCTATAGTAGTCAAAGGATTAGGTTGTGGTATGGTCATAAATAGAAGGGAGAAGGTGGTGTACTAATCACCCATAGTTGTAACATCCCATAGCCAGACTCCTCCCATAGGCAAAGTTGATTGCTACTCATTTTTTGTAGATGTAGATGTTTTTTCTTCTTACCTTGATTGCTTTGATCCAATGAGTTATTGTATAGGGAATTATTGTTTCTACAACATAGTATCTGTTGTAGTCTTGAGTTGATGCACATCTTCATCCTATTTTGTTTTGGATTCCTTCACTAATTTATTATTGAGTTTGTCCTTGATAGCTCTTTTTTCTCATGTTCCTCCTCCTACATCTTCTATGCATGCTCTTCTTCTTTATTTTATTCCTCAAACACAATAACCTTATCTTGTTCATACTTATCCTGAGCCTATATGGATACATTAGCATCCACCTTAGCTACACTCTCTTATTGTTCTTGTATTTAAGCCTGCTATTTCTATAGGGCTTCATCTTCATCTTCTTTCTTCTTCTTCACAACTTCATCAGCTTGCTATTGTATGAGAGTGACATCCTATAGATCATTATTTTCCTATGCCATTTCATCTTATTTTTTCTTATCTTCTTCTACCTTGGCCTTGGTAACAAGTACAACCTCTTTATTTTTTTCTCTTTGTCCATCTTATTCTGGTGTGCTTCTTATGCCTGCTTTGCTACATTAATATCTTCTTGTGCCTTCTTGGCTAGCTTGGTAGCCTTTTATCTATCAACATCTACATCTTGGGCCTTTTGTGTGACCTCAAATTCTAACTAGTGACTTACTTGTTGATCTTATTGTTGTTGGGTCTGGTCCTTCTAGCACTTTTTTCTTCTTGTCTGATTCATTGTTTTATTGTGCAAATTACTTCCTTTAATATCAATGTGAATGCTAATGTAGAAAATATTATTTGATATATAAATTAAGGTAGTTAGCCATTAGCACATGCATCAAGATACATCATTATATTCTTTGATATCTATATTAGAATATGAATGGATGACGTTTATTGGATGCTCATTTGGTAAAGATTAGATTAATTGAATCTTAGCTCTAGTATTAACTGCTTGGGGGTGACTATTATATGGTTGAGATCTTAGCTTATGTGAATTGAATGTACATTTTTTGGACTTAATTACTTAATTTTTCTCTTGTTGAAATCAACATAGATATAACTAAATTAGTAATCATATGGTTGGCTTACACTATACTTGTTATCCTGGTTCCAAAATCTATTGAAGAAATCATATACAAACACACACACACACACACACACACACACACACACACACACACACACATAAAAAAAGAAATACAAAAGAAAACATACAAAAATAGGAAATATTAATCTACTTGATGTTACTCAGTACCCACTCATTTGGAAAAAAGATATCAATTAAAACTATTGGTGGTAGGTCTTAAGCCTACATCCATTGAGACACCCTGGCAAAATGGTTCCCTATATATATGTAAAAAGAAAAATTCCTTGCTACGATATTTCATGTAGAATGTAAGGCCCTTTCCATCTAATCTATAATTTACCCAAGAATTCATTGAAGTGACTATCATATAATAAAACTAGTTGATCTTTGTGAAATTCCTTATGGCATAGATTCCTATCATCCCATGTGTGCCATGCTTTCTATCGATACTTATGAAATCTTGCATTCAAGATGGTATGTGTTGATACTCATCTATCCTATTTAGTTTGATAATTATATTTGTGAGAGACTCATGATCCCCTAGTCTCATAACCATTGCAATGCATAAACTGGGTACCAAGTATTCCATTGGCATTACTTCTTCAAGCCCATAGATCAACTAAAATGGACTAAAACTTATATCCCTCTCATTATGCATTTGATAGGTCCAAATAACCATAGGAATGTGATCTTCCCAATCATCCTTCTTGACATCACAGATCTTTGTCAACATCTTCCCCAACACTTTATTAGAAGCCTCAACTTGGTTGTTAGCTTGTGGATGGTACATAGTACTTTTATGATAAAAATCATGAATTCTTTAGTAAAAGCTTTGATGGTATCATTTAGGAAGTGTGTCTCTCTATTGCTGATGAGCTTGATGGGGTATCCAAACCTTGTGATGATATTATCATAAATAATTTTTTTTACGTCCTTCACCCCACAACTAGGTGTCATAGTAGCTTCAACCCATTTGGTAAAGTAACTATTGTAATGATAATATACCATGATTTATTACTTTTACTTGGAGGATTAATCAATCCTACAAAATTGATAACCCACTATTCAAAAGGTTGTTTAGATAACAAAGGATGTAAAGACATTTCATCCTTATAGAGTGGCTTACACATTCATTCACATACATCACAATGTTGTTTTACTCTATTTTCATCCTAAAAAAGGTTTGACCACCATAATCCACTCTGTAATATTTTCCTTACAGTAGCTTCTCTAATAAAATGACCTCATTTTATTCTTCGGTGTGCTTCTATAAGAGTTGTGGTCATTCATGTTCTAGAACTACCCTACGTAGGACTTTATCCTTCCCTAAATGATTTCAGAACCCATTTATAATAGTAAATGGTAAGGCTCTGGTGATAAACTACTTATTGTCCCTTTCTTGGTAGTGTATAGGGAATACTTCTTGTTCTAAGAAATTATCAATTACCTCAAAATTCTCAAGTATCATAGAAATTTGAAATAGATGGGAATAAATAGAATCTTCCTATAGTTCTTCTAGTTCTTCATTTGTGATGTGACTGAGATGATTCAGACCAACATTTTATTTGCCTAGATTGATGTTGATGTGAAATTGAAATTCTTAAAAAAACATCAACCATATTTAAATGTGTCCTTCGAGTATAGGCTTATTGATTAGGTAGTGCAGAGATTGATGATCTATGAAAAATTCACATGATGTTACAAGAAGATAATGTCAAAAAAATTATAGTGCGAACACTATAGCTAGTGCTTCCCTTTCAATTATCATGTAATTTTTTCTTGCATTAGATAAATTTTGGCTTACAAAATGAATGGGGTGATCCAATCCACCTTTCCCTATATATGAAATTACAACACCAAATGTGATACTAGAAGCATCAACATGCACATGAAAGGGCTTACTCCAATTTGGAAAGATGAGAATAGGCATAGTGACTAATCTCCACTTCAGTTCTATGAAAGATGTTTGACACTCAAAAGTCTAGATAAACTTTTTACCTTTGTGTAAAAAATATTACAATGGAGATGAAATCATTTCATACCCCTTGATAAACTCCTTATAGTACCTTATATGGCCAAGAAAAGATCACACTTTTATGGAGCTGACTAGTGGAGGCATACTAATGATGACTATGATTTTGGCTTGGTCTATGTAAATACCTTCACTGTACACCACATGACCTATGAAGACACCAAAAGGTGTAAAGAAAAAACATTTTTTTTAGGGTAATGCGCAAGGCTACACAACATTCTAGCATGAGGCACAAATTGGACAATTGTTCTTTAAACAAAGAGAATACTACCCAATAATATAGATATAATTATAGGAAGTCATGAATGATATCCTTAAAATGTAGTGACCACTTCTCTAGAAAAATTGTAGGTGTGTTCTTGAGGCTAAAAAGTATTACCGTGTATGCAAAGGATCCCCATTATATGACAAAATTTATTTTAGTTCTATCTTCTTCTATGATGGGTATTTGATGATAGCCACTGAAGCCATCCATGATATAGTAAACTTCATGACCTACGATAGATTTCAAAACTTCATCTATGAAGGGAATCAAAAATGGGTCATTCACACATACATCATTCAAAATTTGATAGTCACCATGTATCTAATATCCCATATTTTCTTAGATTGCACTACAATGGGACTAACCCAATCTGCCTTCTATATGGGATAGATTATACTTACTTCTTACATTCTATCTAGTTCAACCTTTACTTTCAACTTCATGTTTGGATTCAACTTTTACAATTATTTATTTAAGGGTCGTGTGCACTCCTTGAGTTCGATATGAATTTCACCTAGGGAAGAATTTACTCCTTTTAATTTTGAAAATTTTATGGGAAACACATCTTGATAATCTTATAGGAGTTGTATAGATTCTAAAACTTTGGATTCAATCCAATAGTCACATATATGTGCTAGTTAAAGAATCTCTTCCCTTTCAATGTTTTCCACTTTATTTTTAATAAGTTGATGATAAATCTTCAACTTTTCCTCAACAATAGATTCTTATAGCATTCTTTGACCTTCTTATTTAAGAATATGTATGTTGACCAACTTTTCTTCTTTAGTGGGTTTTGTGACCGGATCTTTTAATGGTTATACTGGTTGTTTAGTTTCAAACAAATCAGTCAGATTGATATCACCATCAGTATTTTAATCTTTACTTTCTTCCTCTTCATTTTGTAGTTAGTGTCATGACTATATAAGAGGTTGTTCTTCCATCTTGGCATATTTATATATTTTTAATGATGTATTTAGATCACATGCTACGTTCTTTTATGTAGTAGACTCTGTCATGGTGCTTAAATATTCTACACACCCATGGCATAAGAAATGTTTGATTTACAGTGGTGTATTATGAACCAAAAGATTCTCATATTCAAATAAACAATTCTATATGAAGTCACTCTTTACCTATGCCTAATGATTTATCTACCTCCTACATTCTTGGTGCATACACCAAGCTGATGGTAAAAGGGTAAGTGTATAATGAAATATATGAGCCTAGTACTTAGGTGACACATTATTCAATCCAAACCTCAACACATTTGTAGATATGGCTTTCAAGGCACTCACCTTCTTGAAAATAAGGCCAATTACCTCTAAAGACTTGTGGTAGTTGAAATATGCTAATCATAAGTTTACACGCATCATCCCAATCGATATGATCATTTATATGAATTTTACACCATGTCACTACAACTCCATTTAAATTATAATTCAAGGTAATAACTTACTAAGTGATCATAGACACATGAAATTTTAGGTGTAAAATGAATTGATTGATGTCTTCAATTACATAGTATGAAGGAACTTGTCTTTCTATGGTGAAGCCCATTCTCATAGGCTAGAGTTCAAAATCACCACAAGCCCAGTTGAGTAGATGTGTATCTAAGTCTTCACTGATAGATGAAGCTATTTTTCAATGCAAAGTACCTTCTCTAGTTGGCTCTATATAATCCTACATATGATCACCTACTTGATAGATAAAATCAACTTCATAGTGATTAGGGGATGTAGTAGACATAAATGCACAATTGTGTATGACAAAATAAGGTGATAATGGTTGAGTAACTACTAGTTTGGGATTTCATTATTTAGATGTCTTCAATTATTGAGTGAGTAAAGACTACACCTCAGGTTTAGTATGCTCATACAATAAATTACACTCGACTACACGTAGAGCTTTCAGTTTCTCCTTAGATTTTACATTCACCCAATTGGTTTCTTGTATGACATAAGGAGAGTTTGGTTTAGCTAGAATGATGTAGGGTTTGTGAACCTTATGTAAAGGAATGACTATAATCTTATCTTCTTGATGGACCCCTAACTAATTTTGCATAGTATTGATAGTCATATGACCATCATATGCCCATTTATTTCCAATCAATTCAAGATAATAATTTGTTGTTGTCTTTATATCGATGACTTCAAAGTCACCTCATAGGCTTAGTTCTATAACTTTGATCTCAACATCTTCTAATCTACTAATGGGTTCAAATCTTCCATAGTTTATTAAACTCAGAGTCAATAGGTTGTAAATTAGAACTAATCATTTGATTGCCTCCCATGTAGACCTAGGGATCATGTTAATTGTGATAATAAAATCAAAGACAACATTTGGAATTTGATATCCTACAACTTCAATGTCGATTCATGCATCTACATTCCATGGTTTCTTTACTTTTACATACCAGACAAGTTTTAATATCTTCTCCAATAAATTATTTAGAAAGTTTGTGATGTTTTGAGAAACATATTCATTTTGTAGTGTATTTAGAAACTTTAATAAATCTATCAACTTGGTAACAACTCCATTCTAGTGCATAATCTACACAGTCTAACCATATATTTAGGCATCTATTATTGTAGTATATCTTTTAGTAGTGTCTTGGTGTTGAATTTTTTTTTACATCTACATAGCTTCATACATGAGCCCCTTTTCTATAACTGGGTCTAGGTATTTGTCATGTTTCACTTTTTAGATTCATTGGTCTTGAGGCATTTTGAGAGGAGGCAATCCTCTCTCTATGTGTTAGTGTCTTGTAACAACATTTATAAATGCATCCTCTTTAGGCTATATATTCATCATGTTAACATTCTTGATAGCCTTTTCCTTTATTTGAATTTCCAACATAGGACAATATTTTGTCTCATGTTACTCATATATCCTATAATATACACAATAAGATTATCTTTAGGGATTCAAAACGTAATTACATTGAACATGATTATACTAACCACGCAAGTAACATTGCAAAGGAGGGCATTGGTAATTAATTTCTATTCCACTTGGTAACCCCCTTTGTATCTACCCCTATATCCTCCTTTATTTGATTGACAACCTCCTCTATAACCTCCCTATTTTTATGTTGTATTCAAGTGTTGATGTTACTAGGTATTATCTCCAATCCCAAATTTTTATTGTGCAACTAGTGGGGTCTAACTAGTTTACTAATACTGCATCCTTGTCAGATTCTAAGGTGTTAAGTATTGATATTATAGTGATAGTGGTCTCCAACTCGATGAAGGAGGGGTCCATCTAGCTAAACCTTGAGGCTAGTATTGAGGCAAATTTGGAATCCATTATAGACCTTCTTGGTTCACACACCCCTTATCAACTTCTGGGCTTGGAATCATCTACTTCACTAAGGATATTTGATACACAATGATGACAAATACATTCTTTGTGATATCTTATTTGAGATCCTATAAATCCCTATAATTCTTGTCATCATGATTGTGTATCTTAGAAAATATATAATACAAACTCTATAGAATTTTGGCATATTATTACAGGAGATGGCACTGAGTTGTTGCATGCCCTACTACTCTACAAATTTTATAGAACTTTGGCTTAACCTTAAAATAATTATTCATGTGGTTTCCTTCCTTCCCAAACTAAATGCACCATAGATTTATCTTAGTTTTATCTACTTCATGATATTATTCCATCATATTCATAAAATCTTGTAATGTATTTTCAATCTTGGAACCTATTATGAGAGCTTCCCCGTAATATTCAATTTTCTCCACCCAAAGAGAAATAAATCTAGCATCTACCTTTGTGGCATATTTATTTTGTGATATAGCAAAACTAATCCCAAAATGTAGTCTTTTGACAAACCACATAACTTTATCTTTATTTGCTAAGGCAAACTCCACATTATTCATAACATCTAAGAACTTGTGATCATAATCACAGACTGATTCTTGTGACTTATTCCTATTATCCTTTAAGTATTGAATAGTTTGACTTGTACATTTATTTATTTTAAATTTTGTGATGATCCACTCCTTAACCTACTATAGATTTGTCTAAGTGATTTATTTATGGTACATAAACTCAAGTTCTTTTCCATTTAGTGCTCCTATTAATTCATATTTATTTATAGCCTCATTGGTAATACCTATTGTCACATAAATTTTCACCCCTTGAGGAGATGCCTATCTATCCTCATCCAAGTGGCACAATGGATACATCTCTCTTGTTGTGGATGATAATTTGTTGAGATAAATCTATAGAAGGGCTAGTTCCCTTGATGCATTCTTTGAAGTACTTTATATTAGTGTAGGTTTTTATTTTTCCCTATTATTTAACTAGGGAAATTATATATTTGTGCCTACATGGCGTTTTCTTACATTTGTGGGATAGGCTAGCTTATGTGGAGATGTGTGTCATAGATGTGTCATAGGTGTCATAAGAATGTCATAAGTAACTCCCTTGATGGAGTTACTTCTCTATTCTTAGCACCTTGTCACCACCTTTCATGGAGGAGTTACAGTCTATTCTTGGGGTGCCTTGACCACCTTTTGTGGAGGAGTTACGTGCTCTCCTATATGTATTCTTCACTTTGGCCATCTCATGTTAATCAGATTTTGATTTTCTCTATTTTGTCTTGTGAAATTTATCTTCTTGTATAATTTCAAATTGCTTTAGCATCTATGTGGTGTGCACTTGCTTCATTTCATGTAATTTTGTCTCTATTGCATTTGCATTATCTGGATTCTAGCAACAACTCCGATATGGTATCAAAGCCACTCCGGTAATTGTGTGTCTTCTTATGCTAGTAGTTTATTCTAAAATTCTTACTTTGCTTTCTTAGTAGTTTTTTTTGTTTAACTCTGTTGCATTTAAGATTTTTAGTAGAGTTTCTTGAAAACTCATGCAAATCTATATGAAAACTTTTTTTAAAAAAATTACTTCTGAGTTAAAATTTGCCAAGACATCTTGTATAGATCTATTGTGGCTTCAGCAAGGCAATTTGTGGAAATATCAGCAGCTTGGCATCCATTTCTAGTAGTCTAGTGTCCTTTTCTAGCAGCTTGGCATCCTTTTCTCAGCTTTTGCTTGTTTTTTTGCATTGGATGCATGTCTGGAGGATAGAACAGCCGCAAGATAAATTGGGGCGCCACTGCCTGCAATTTTTTTACTGTCAAGAAATTAGAAGTGTGTCCTTATTTTGGTGAGAAAATTCTGTTGAGAAAATTATGCACACCTTATTCTTGTGAGAAAATTCTGGTTAAAACTTTGTCACTTGCTACTGTGCGTTGAGGTCTATAATTTCAATACCTTTTTTTTACTAGCACTGCCAGGACTGTCTTTTTTTTAAATGGCGCTTTATTTTCTGGTTTGGCATCCCATGTGGACCCTTAGTCACTTGGTGTCCTTTTTTCTACACCTGGCATTTTTTTTGCATTTGATTTGTCTCTTCTATGATAAAGTCTATGCTGGAAGTGTTAAGTCTGTGTTGGAAATGTTATACTCTGTGTTGGAAGTGCTAAAATCTGCATTGCATTGGAAGTGTTGGAAGGGTGCATGTTCATTGGTGAAGCCCTGATCTCATCTTCTTAGTAGTGCCTATCAAGGCCTAAGACATCACAACAATAGCTATCCACCTTTCTTTCCTCTTATTAAAAAAAAGTAAAAAAAAAAACTAGCTGGAAATTCATTTTTTTGCCTTACTAGTATTTTTTACTAAAAGAGGAAGATAAACTTGTTTTCACGCATATCAAGACAATCAGTGAAACTTGATTTCACAAAGACCTTTTTATTTGGATTTCTCACTCTGTGTTGAGTCTAATGAGTGGTTGGAAGGCCACTTTCTCTCTCAAAACAAGCATTTTTAATGTTTTAGTGTTTTTTTGCACAAACACTAGTTTAGGAAAAAATTAAATTTTTAATATCTTGCAAACGGTAGCTCAGATTCAGGTGCCATTTTTTGAAAAAGTGTTTGTATTTCAATTCTCCATAGTGTAAGCTTGTTATTTGTTAAAAATGCACTAATTTATAAAGTGCCAAAAATTTGGGTCTCTCGGGATGCATTTTCGACTGAGTCTGATGTCTTGTTTGCTTAAGTCTTGCACTGATTATTCTAAGATGGATTATCAGCTGAGCATAACATATTTTGAGTGTGCACTTGTATATTTGTGGGGGACTCAACATTTTAGGGGGGTGTGATTATTTTTCACAACTTGCAAATCTTTGCTTTCATTCTCTTTTCTACATAATTTCACAACTTACAATCAACACAATTTCACCTAAATTCAGCTTAAAATGGATTCTTTTCAACTTAAACTCCTAACACCCTTCAACTATCATGAATGGAAAGTTAAAATGTCAATCTTTCTTAGAAGCAAAGGGTTGTATAGGATCACCATGGTTACTGAAGTAGAACCTAGCACTGATGCTAAAAAGGTCAAGTGGTACAACTATAGTGATGAATCCTATGGATTACTGAGCTTGTCCATGTCTCCAAAAAAATTCTTCCATTTAGGAACCTCCAAGACTCCCAAATACATATGGAACACCTTAGAACTCTTATTTGGAAAGCTTGATGAGATGAGAGGTCATGAGCTTGAAAACGAACTCATAAGTCTAAGTCCTAGCAACTTTGACACCTTACAAGACTTGTTCACTAAGTTTAAGGCCCTTAAATTACAATTTAAAGAATGCGAGATAGAGAAGAAATATGATCAATTCATCCTTTCTATTCTCACAAAGATAGGTCCAAGCTAGTCAGTCTTTGTCTCCACTTTTCATGCCACAAAAAGTGCCCTTAACACTACATGGAAAATGCCTTCTTTGGATTCATTCATTGCTGACTTGACTAGGGAGCAAGATAAGCTAATTAAAATGGGCACAATGAAGTCTACTCAACCCTAAGCTTTGATAGCTAGAAATGGTAAAGATAAGACTTCAACAAAGGAGAAAAAGAAAAAGAAGGACCAGGAAAAGAAGAAAGAAAACAACAATCCTACCAAAAACAACACTGAGTCTTCCTCCTCCAATGGTAAATCTAAGAAGGAGAAGGTTAAGTGTGCCTATTGTAAAAATATAGGGCATGATGAACACAAATGCATGAAGAAATAAATAGATCACCTAACTCATCTTTTAGAGAAGCACAACATAGGTGTTCCTGAGTCCATCAAGCAAAATTCATCTACCCAAGATTCTACCAAGGTAAAAGGCAAGGGTAAGGAGAAAGAAAAGGGCAAGGCACTTGTAGATATAGCTACTTCTTCATCTTCATGGGTCATTGACTCAGGTGCTTCTCACCACATGGACTCTTTCTTAGTTGAGTTTTTATCTTTAGAGCCTTGTAGCATGACTTCAATTAGTTTGGGTGATGACACATTAGTTTCAATTACAGGGAGAGGGTCAGTTGAAATGGAAGGAGGAACATTCAATAATGTTATAAGTGCTCATTCTCTTTCAACCAATCTCCTATTAGTGTACCAAATCACTCACATTGGTCAGGGCATGAGAATTGAGTTTTCACTAGATTCAGTGGCTATTAGGAAGTTGCATAGTGATACTACAGTGGCAGTGGGTAGAGCAAATCACCAAGCAAGGTTATACACCTTCTCACATTTTACACTAGATACTTCTCCAACAGCATTGCTGACTCATTCAGATGAAGTTATCAAATTATGGCATGAGTGGTTTGGCCACCTTAACTACCGTTACCTTGAACAACTTTGCAAAAATGACATGGTCATTGGCTTGCCTCATGTCCAATTCTCAAAAAGACTTTTCCAAGGGTGCTCCCTTGGTAAGCATCCCAAAGAAAAATTTGACAAAGGCAAAGCTTGGAGGGCTTCACAACCTTTGGAGTTAGTCCACAGTGATGTATCAGGACCCTTTCCCAAACCATCTTTCACAAGGGCCAAGTATATCCTCACTTTCATTGATGATTTCTCTAGGTACACTTAGATATATTTTTTCAAACAAAAGTCTAAAGTGTTTGAAAATTTTCTAGACTTCAAGGCTCTTGTTGAGAAATAGAGTGAGAAATCCATCAAGGTTCTTCGAACTAATAATGGAGGGGAGTATGTCAGCAATAGATTTGAGTAGTTTTACACCACAGAGGGGATTGATTTGCAGCACATAGTCACTTACAGTCTTTCACAAAATGGGGTTACAGAATGCAAAAATAGGTTCTTGAAAGAGATGGGTAGCTGTATGATTCACTCTAAATCCTTAGCACCACAATACTGGGCTGAATTCATCAATTATGCTTGCTACATTCAAAATAGGGTTCCTCACAAAGCTTTGAAAAAGATAACACCCTTTGAAGCTTGGTATAAAAGGAAACTTGATGTTGAACACCTTAGGGTTTTTAGATCCCCAGACATGGCCTACATTCTGAAGAAAAAACACAAAGTTATGGAATGTCAATCTAATCCTTGCATCTTTGTAGGATATCCAGATGGTATTAAAGGGTATCGCCTTCTAGATCCAGTCACTCATGAGTTGCTCATCAAGAAAAGTATCCATTTTTAAGAGAGTCTTAGAGACTCAACACTTGACACTTCTTCTCCCTCATCAGATCTACTTCTTCATGATGATTCCTCATCAGATTCAGATCAGCCACAACAAGTTCTTGAGCCAGAGACATCTTCTTCTTCTTCAATTTTAGACAGTGACGATAGTGATGTAGAGTCCTCCACCTCTAATCAGTCAGAGGATGAGGAGTTAGCACCTGACTTGCCCAATTCTGGGCCACTTTGGGCTAGACAGACACTTGAAAGCGTTGGCACTTGGGTAGGAGATCTCGTAGATGATAGACGTACTAGGAGGGATTTTAAGAGAGATCCACATGCCGTCTTTGATTCAGTTTTAGATCCATAGACTTTTTGAGAGGCATCAGGGGTACCTGAGTGGGATAGTTCTATGGAGGAAGAATATTCTTCCTTAATCAAAAATCACACTTGGGATTTGACTTCACTTCTTAAGGGAAGAAAGATGGTTCGATGTAGGTGGATATATCAGACTAAGTTTGTAGCAGATGGGTCAGTTGATATTTACAAGGCATGATTGGTCACCAAGGGTTTCTCATAGGTGGCAGGCATTGACTACTCAGAGACCTTTGCATCCATTAGATAGATGACTTCTATCTGATTCACTTTGGCTATTGCCACAACACATAGTTGGGATGTGCACCAGATGGATGTAAAGAGTGCCTTTCTTCATGAAGACCTAGAGGAGGAGATCTACATGGAGCAGTCGCTAGGATTTGTTCAAGATTCTTCCTTAGTATGTAGACTTAAGAAATATATCTATGGCCTCAAACAGGCCCCTCGGGCTTGGTATGCTAAGATGGATTCCTTCCTTCTCACAGTGGGTTTCACTAGGTGCCATTTTGACCCCAATGTCTACTTCTTATGGCTGGATGATTCACTCCTAATTTTGGTTCATATGTTTATGACCTTTTGATCACTAGGAGTTCTTCATCGGCTATTGCAGCAGTGAAGGCATCTCTTTAGGATATATTTGACATGACAAACTTGGGTTTGTTGCACTACTTCCTTGGCATTGAGATCTCACAGTCAGATTTAGGGATTTCTCTTGCACAGCCTAAGTATGCTCTTAACTTATTGGCTCAATTTCACATGGCTGATTGCAAGCCATCTCCAACTCCCTTTCTATCAGGATTCAAGCTTGAGGCTGACTATTGTTCACCATTGGTTGATGCCACTAATTATCGATAACTTATTGGTAGTCTCATCTACTTAACTCACACCAGGCCTCACATATCATATACAGTGGGACTTGTCTCCAGATTTATGCAAGAACCTCATGAGCTGCATTGAAAATTAGCTAAGAGGATCTTGCATTACATACAAGGTTCACAGAGATATAAGATTCATTATAGATTTGGCATAGAGGTTGACTTGGTTGGATATAAAAATTTAGACTGGGCTGACAATTTACAAACTCGCAAGTCCACTTCTGGTTACAGTTTCTCTCTAAGTTTTGGTCCTATCAGTTGGTCTAGTAAGAAGTAGAATGTTATTGCTATATCATCCACAGAGGTAGAGTACAGGGGAGTTGTTAATGTAGCTACTGAGGCTATTTAGCTTCAGAGGATTCTTTCTAAGTTTGGCATTCCTATCAGGTAGCCCACCATCATTTATTATGACAACTAGAGTACCTTTTAAATTTGTAGGAATTTGGTTCAGCACCAACGGACCAAGCACATAGAGATTCACATGCATTTCATTTGAGAGCTTATTCATAGTCAGGTCATTGACTTGATATTTTGCCAGTCTTCAAAGTAGGTTATAGACATCTTCACCAAACCTTTCATTAAGAGCAAGTTCATTCATCTATGAGCTCTTCTTGGGGTACAGTCCATATCTGTAGCAGCATCATCTTCAGGGGGCACTAGCATCTTCATTTCTTTTGTCTCTCTTTTGGGGGGAGTTTTTTCCTACAAGTTTTTTCCTTTTCTCTATCTTATGGGAGATTGCATTTGTACATGGGTACCTCATCTGGCCTAGTTGTCAAGACCCATTTTATATTTCCACACTACCCACCTAAGCTGCACTTATGGGGGGTATTAGTGTAGGTTTTTATTTTTCTCTATTATTTAATTAAATAAATTATATATTTGTGCTTGCATGGAGTTTTTCTACATTTATGGGATAGGCTAGCTTATGTGGAGATGTGTGTCATAGGTGTCATAATAATGTCATAAGTAACTCCCTTGATGGGAGTTACTTCTCTATTCTTATCACCTTGTCACCACCTTTCATTGAGGAGTTACAGTCTATTCTTGGGGTGCCTTGACCACCTTTTGTGGAGGAGTTACTTACATGCTCTCCTATATGTATTCTTCACTTTGGCCATCTCATGTTAATCAAATTTTAGTTTTCTCTATTTTGTCTTGTGCAATTTATCTTCTTGTATAATTTCAAATTGCTTTATCATCTATGTGGTTTACACTTGCTTCATCTCATGTGATCACATCTCCATTGCATTCGCATTATCTAGATTCTGGCAACAACTCTGATACTTTATTGCCTATCAATTTTGGATGAAAAAGGTTGAGAAAATAACTAATAAAGATAAAAAAAGGTGATTCACCAATATTTTATTTACTCATATGAACTAAAGTTATACTACTTAGAGCTAAACAAGGCTTCTTTCACATAAAACTCACAATTCAAGTTGTGTTGTCACATCAATGTTTCATAAGCTAGGTCTAAGAAGGTATTTTAATTAGGAGGTAAATGGTATTTGAGATAATACAATCATAGATAACTTATAAGACACTCCTACAATTTAAAATTTAAAATAACACTAACAAATACCTATAACAATCACTCTTTTGCACACATGGTGAACAATCAAGGATAACATGCTATAAAAGATCATCTTCCACTAGACAAGACCAATAAAATTAAAATAAAACCCAATTGTAAAACATGTAATTAGGAAAAATCACTTGTTTATTTCTTCAAGATTCATTCAAGTACAAATTTAGCTAGGGTTTCACCATCAAACAATGGAGGCTACTAAAAATATCCAAAAGAGTCAATATTTATAGCTTTTGAGAGAGAAACAAGACAAGGGAAGTCTAAAGGTCACTTGGACACTTTTAATTATAATAAAATGGGTTAAATTTGAATGATAAAGATATATGGGATGTACCATGTAATTTTATGAGGTACAAATTCCCATACAAGTCATGAAATTTATGAAAAAAGGCATGAAACTCCCAGTTTTGGCTCAAAACACTATCTTCATAATTTGAACTTGTTTGAACATCCCACAACTAAATATGGATAGTTATAATGATTGGTATGATAGGTAAGTATTTTAAACATGCCTTTCCATGCATTATTTCTAGTCCTAATCACCTAAAAACTCCTAAAAGGAAGCCATCACTATCTACAGTCTAAAAAACTCCTTTTTTAGTCACTCCTCACACTTGGCCTCCAAAATGCCTTCAAATTTCAATGAAAATATATGGCAGGGAGTGATTCACACTTTTAAATACCATTCATGGCCTTATACTACTCAAGTAAGCTTAAAAAGGGTTCACATTTAGAGTTTTCACCCTTCTCACCCTTATGTCCACTATCCCAGTTTTGACTAGTTGAAATGAGAGATTTTATCTAGACACTTAGGAGTTTTTTACTAAAATAAAATGGCCATATGGAGTTATTGAAAGTCCCAATATTCCACCCAAACTTTATTTCATCTTTTGAAACCTCCTAAAACCTACAAAACACAAAAAATGGTCAAAAACACCTTGTTTTTCATGTTGTCTATATAATTCTATACAAATAATTTGCATGGGGGGAGCCTAATTGAGTCTTATACATGATCCAATATAATTATTTACCAAAATATTCCATTTTTTTATCTATCTAATCTTGTTTTCTTCATCGGGCTCCTTTAAGGGTTTTGTAAAGGTTTTAGACAATTTTACCCTATTAGCCATTGTTCATAGATATTGCACATTCAAGTTTCAATATAATATAAAAAATTAGTTACTAGGGACATCATATAACTCCTATAAACTTTTTTTTTTCCCATGTAGATCCTCCAAGAAGATGTGAGCTCAAAACTTTCACTATCAAGCTTGATTTTCCAATTTTACATAAGTGTGAGTGGTTTTGAGCTAAATAATGGTTCTCATAATGTTTCCTCTACACTCCCCAATTTATCAAACCTTTTTTGTGACCTTAAAACATGACCCAATCATCTATATAGTCTATCAAGAGTTATAAATGAAGATGGACTACCATTTGGTACTAGGCCTCCTCAAAGCCCAATAGATCTACTAGGCACCTTGATGTGCTTGGATGTTAGGAATAGTACCTCACATTTTTACTAGTGTATTAGGAATTTTCACAACCCATTTGAGATTATAAGACCACTTCATAACCTTCCAAGCACTTTTCTTCATCATCTTTCCTCATTCACCAATTAAACCTAGTAGAAACTTATCTAGTTGGACTGTGTACAAGGGGAATTTAGGTTATCTTGAGGGATATAAATTTTATATATGGCTTATTTTACCTTATTTTCCTTCTATACTTCTCATCATATGTTTATTTATGTCCCCAAATCTTCACATAAAGTCCTTTGTTCATTCTACACTCATTAGGTCACTTTGCCAAAACCTAATTTTCTATGACTGGTTACCTCTAAGACAAAACAATGAGGTATAGAACATATAAATTTATAAAATTTATTGTTTTTTTAGATGTGAAAAGTCCTAATGATCATTTCTAATATATTTTTTTTCCTAATTTTATTATTTAGGTGTTCAACCATCTCCAAATGCCCAAAAAAGGCCTCAAAAAACCCTATTTTCTTGCATTTTCTTCAAATCCTCCTATGGGTGACCTATCCAAGACAAAACCATGCTTATAGGTTGTTTAAAAATGATTCACATCTTCAATTAATTCTCATGGAGATTTTAAATCCATCCAAAAAACTTCTCTTATATGGATTTTTCATATTCACCTAATGGGTAAAGAGGCTTCCTAACCCTCTGGACAGACTGTTACCCATTTGCTAGGTAGGGAAAGGACATGAGAACCTAAAAATGTCTTGGGATTTTTAGGAAAAATCTTGGAATATTATTAACATTATGCATTGATGATAATTCCTTCTCTCTTCCCTAGACAAGTTATGTCTCACTTGACCTTCACCGTATTGAACCCTGTTATAGGTGTGTACAGGGTCTTGGGATCATGTGTAAGCCTTGTTTTCCTTTTGAAAGAGTTTCATGACACCAATAATATACCCTTTTAGGAGATCACTCACTTCTGTATCAATATTTAATCCCATTAACCCTACTAATGTACCTTTTACCCCAAAAATTGAGTCCCTATTGACTGAATTGAGACACCTTCCTAGGGTATGTTATAGGTGGTTAATTTTCTTCCTTGAAAGTTATCTGTAGTGTGGGAAGATCCCTTGAGTTTAAACCTTGTATATATAATTAGTATTCCTCCTTGGTATCCTTCAAGACACCACCTTGCATTAACATTTTATATCACTATTTAGGTTGAGTGCTCTACCCACAAACTCTGCCTATAGTTGTGTATGGCCCAATTCATTTGGTCATGGAGCCTATAAACTCCTTGAAACACCCTCTGAGGTCAAATAATTAGTATTTAATTTTTAACTCACATATATGTTTCATTTTAACTCAAACATTACCTTTCCCTTGACTAAGACACTTCTCCCCTTAAGATCCTACTGTAGGTCATCATTTTCTATGCCTAAAGAGTACCTATAGGTGGTCATAGGGGTGGTAAGACCTTACTTTAACCCTCTCTTGATGACCTTAATTCATTTTATCTCATCCCATTAGTTTAGTTTTCCTATTCATGAGGTTTTTTTAATGTTTTTCTTTGGGGTAACAAAAGTTTATGTACTCCTACAGGCCTATAGATATCATTGCAAGAATTCAGTATGTTTCAAGCAAACTTTGAGGCTTTCAAACACTAAATCCCACTAATACATTCTCCTTCAAACTTGGCATGTTTATTTTTCATATTATAGGAAATTATTTTTACTCATCTAGGTATCTTGGAACACTTATAAGCATGTTGTAGGATATTCACAAAAAACCCTTGGAGCTCTATTCTGCCCTTTTATAGATTTGATCCCAAAACTCAATCCTTTATTTCTTCATGTTGGTTTAACATATTATCTGCTATTTAAAAAAATTATATGGCTCTATAAAGTATTTAGTTATATACTAAGGTCTAAATTAAGTGTTACTTTATATCAACCAATTCGTACAACACTTTAATCCCCTGCTTAGCCACCTGTAGGTGGGTGTTTTAGTAAGCAAATAGTGAATTAGGTGTGAACAATATAAAACCATGGATGCATATAAACCTTACATGCTTTCTTAAAAAATCATTAATGAACCTAAAATAATTTAAATAAGGTGGAACACACATCCACATCTCCATACACCAACATGATGTCAATAAGGGTCTGCAAGTGGATGTTTTGGGCTAGTTATGTAGATAGGGTATGGAATTGAAGCAAAACATGTTTGTGGAAAAACTCAAAAAACCTAAAATGGCTTTTTAAATATTCAAATAGTTGGTCTCCATAAATAATACTTTTAAACCAACCTCAAAACACCTTCTTCAACATGGAAATCACCTACCTACATGTGAAAAAGAGTAGATAGAGGCATCAAATGGCTATTTAGCATGGTAAATGAGAATATGATCAAAATTTGAACCTTTTAAAAACATAAAAATAACATTATTTAACTTATAAAGTCTTGAATAATCTAATACACCTCCATTACCACTTCATAGATAAGATGGACAAGCTCATGCATGAGACTACAACTGAAATTATGCAAAGAGCTAATAATGGAGGAAGACAAGCTTGTAAGCAACTCAAAGAATGACATGGTGAAACCAAAACATGAAATGGAGTTTTAATATTACCCAATAACTTATGGAACACCATTTACCAACCATATGAGACACCTATATGAGAACACACTCAACAAACAAGAAACACTTTAGCTAAAACTCCACATGGTGACATTGTCTTGAAGCATTAACTAATTTTCTCATCCAAACATTACGAAACATGAAATAATAATGGAAATAACTTTAAAATTAATCCAAAATCATTTGGATCCAACATCACCAACTTGTTCATATGTATTTGGCCAAAATGGAGTAAAACCTATAAGGTGCACAAAACAACTAGCAAAAAAACATAGTCAACTTATCAAAAATGGTTCATAAAGCATAGCTGATCAATTTTGCATTATTATTATGGAAATTAATGTATTTTATTCTAATATCATCTCCAAAAATCATTTTCCTTGAATGTGATTGTGTTATTTGTACTAAGTAAAAACCTAAAGGTCACTTCAGTCTGTCCAGAAAAGCAAGAAATGAGTAGAATAGTTTTGGCTTAAAAATGTCACTTATAGATCAAAAAAATTTAGATATGAATATTTATAAGGTTAAGAGGCCCCCCAAGATATTTCTCCACATGGAACACTTCCCTATGTGCTATATAAATGCCATTTCCCCACTTTTTAGTTGGTTTCTATAATTTTAGTTGAACAACCTACGATATTCTAAAGTAACTAACATCTCTAACATTTGAACTGACCTATTGGATGTTAGAAAATAAAATAGGACACTTGGGCACCTTGGGCACCTTGGGAACCTACCGCTTGCATTTATGATTCTTAAAATCACATATAATGGCCCAAAATGACAAATGAGCTAATAAAAACATGACTAAGGAAAAAAATACATTAGATGACATTTATTTAACCATAATATAGCTTATGAAAATGGTATAGACCCGTATAACATCTAAAAAACTAAATTTTTACTTATAAGGGTCTAAATTTGACTTAAAAGTCAAATTTGGTCAGCAAATTGGTGACTCATAGGAGTAGTATGCCTACTATACTAAGGACCAGTAGCCTTATCCTATCATGGACCAATGGAGCTAATGAGTTTTTGAAGACAACTAGCAAGGAATTGCATAAAACACACATACAAAACAACCACAACACACCAAGCAAACACAAGACAAAGTAAGACACAAATAAGACTCACATGTGCATAAGCACTTAGGGAACACAAGGAAAACAACAAACTACATACAAGGAGAGAGAGAACCTTAATAAAAATATTTGAGATATATCCCATTTATTGGGATATGAAGCTCCTCTCTATCCAACTTTGAGAGTTATAAAACATTGTGTTACTTACATTGGGTGATAACATAAGTGCCACTCCACAAAGCATCAAACTTTAAGTGTCTTCTAGTATTAGCCCTATCTTCATCCCACTTTAAAATAATGTATCCCTCTTTGAAGCTCCTTGGCATGGATTTCTTGTCAAAATATCTCTTTGTTTGATTTTGGTGAGCTCTCATAGTTTGTATAGTTTTATCTCTTATTTCCTCAAGCTCCATCAACTCACACAACCTTGCTTCCATGCTTTCATTTTCCATCAATTTTAGCTAATAAGTGAGATCCAAGGCTGGTATCTCAATTGAAATAGGTATTCTATCTTCTCTCCCATAAATAAGGGTGTATGGTGATTTTCTAATGGCTCTTTTTTGGGTGATCCTATGAGCCCAAAGAGTTATCTTCAACTTGGAATGCCAAGTCCTTTAGTTCTCCTCCATTGTTATCTTTATGATCCTGATTAGATTTTTTGTTGGTGCACTTAGCTAGCCCATTACCTTGTGGATAATAGTTGGAGGAGGTACTAAGATAGATTTCATGTTTCAAATCCCATTCACTTATCTTCATCCCAAACAAAGCCAATGCATTATCTGAAATTATTATTAAAGGAGCCCCAAACCTTGTCATTATGCCTTCATAAAAGTCTAGAACTCAACTTTCATTTACTTTCTTGAGAGATACAACCTCCACCCATCTTGTAAATTAATCTATATTAGTCAACACCCACTTTTGACTAGCACTAGAAGGTGGGTTGATTAGCCTATGAAAACTAAACCCCATTGCTTAAAGGGTTGATCACCCTGAATTAGATGAAGGGGCAAGATAACAAGCTTTTGTTTACCATCACAGAGAGCACATTTTGGACACTTCCTTACCCAAGCATGGGTGTCTTTAAAAAAAATAGGTGTTTCAATAATTTGTTCTCTTCTTTCAATGTGATCTAATTAACTACTAAAGACAAAGTATAAGCAGGGTATTTAAGATTATCTGGAGATAGGGATGGTTGGTTGTGCACCATGGATTAAGATTGATTATGATAAATCCTCTTTGGATAGGGAGGAATGACCTATAATTCACCACACTTAAAAAAAAAAAAAATTGATTAATAGATAGATGGGTGGGTTGCTTGGTTACAAACCAATCTCGAGAAGTGGCACACTTTCTCAAATGGATGTCCACCCATGTTCAAACATTCAAGTTTATTTTAAACATGAAATTAAAAAGATAGATATGGATAACATTAAACAATGCCAAAGATAATAAATTAATGAGAATATTTATATGATCAAAATATACATCTTAGAATTCATTAGCAATGTCTATGTCTTCTTGAATTACAACCAATAGCTCATACATATAGGTGAAATCACGTATTAAAATCACAAGACAAAGTCCTAGCTCAAAATCTATATCACTCTAATCTAAAAAGAGAGGCTGAGGGACTATGGGAAGATTAAATATGCTAACTAAATAATGTACTAAACTAGGCAAGGTCATCTACATGAACAAAATAGTATTTTAGAAAATAGATAGCAAATTTATAGGATGTTTTAAAGATGTAGTAGGGATCTATGTTGATCTTATAAGATTGATGTCGATTCAGATGGATCGATTCTAATCTTATAAATACTATTAAATTTGTAAAACAAACTATAATAACACTTTATATTTTTGATAAATTGATGAAAATAGAATCTAAAAATAGATAGAAATAGAGACTTACAAATAGAACATAGTTTTGAAATAGAAAATAAGATATTTAAAACCACTTAATTAAATAGACAAGGATCAATGTCGATTCAACACAATCGACATCAATTCAGATGGATCAATATCAATTCTATGCAAGATAATTAACTATTGATTAGAATATAATAATAGCCTAGAAAAATAACAAAATAAATAAAATTAAATGCTTGTTAGACATAGAAGATGATAAATATGAGAAACTAAACAAAAATGGATTTAAATACTAACCTCTTTGACAGAAAATAAAACTTAACGGGATGAGAGAATAAATGTCACAAAATCCTCTTAATGATGATTTAAATGGAGATTCTTCAAGATAACATCACTTTCACAATGTTTGTATGCAAGCTACAGTGAGATTTTAGTAGAGTTTTGAAGGCAAAAGCATAATCACCATCCTCTTGAGCAATGGAGGTATGTTGGGTATTTATGGATCGACATCGATCCTAACCGATCAGTGTTGATCATGGAAGATCAATGTTGATTTACATAGAATAGGAGAAGTCAAATGAAAAGTTATTCTAATGGGTTGGCATGGGGTAAAAGAAGGTTAAAATGACTTGCAAAGTCATTTGAGTTGTTTTAACCATGGAACAAGGTTGGGTAAGAGGAGTAATAATGATAAGAGGGAGATTTTTTAAAGATTTTATGTGATTTATTTGATTTTATGGTTTTAAGGGTAAGGTAAAAGGGGATAATTACTATTTAACCATAGTAATTAACTTATTAAACTAGGTGGTAAATGGTAAAGTGATAGTAAAGTGTAATTATAAAAATAATTATGCATGGGAGGGCATTATGACACATTGCTATATAAATTTAATACAAGGTGTATAAATTTAGCACATACATTTTTCCCCTTTTTGCAAAGTGTTATATAATGGTGTGCCAGGAGACAAAAACTATAAAAAAGCCAAAACGCCCCAAGTTTTTATGAGGAGGTATCCCCCCTCAAACCGGGTGATGGAAAGTGAAATGGAATGGATGATGGGTTTGAACAAGATGGAATAATATATATATATATATATATATATATATGAGATGGTATGGACAAAAGCAGAAGATAGCTAAAGGAGTCTGAAAATAGATGATGAACAATGGCAAAGGAAGGCCATGCTTGCATGAAATGAAACAAAAAGTAATGCAAGCAAGAATGTTTAAAAGACCAGGTCAAAAAGTGAAATGTCATAGATAAAAGAAGTAAGCATATAAAAGGCACATCAAGAGCACAAGAGATAGGAATAGTGAACCAAAGCATCTGGGGTGTGTGTACCTATAGGAAAATGTACTCAAGAAAAAGACACACTTAGAATCTTACTTTGGGTAAGGTTCCAAAAAATAAGGGTATGCCAAAAGAGATTAGGGAACTAACAAGGGGCTAAAATTAACTAATATAAAAGGTAATAAAAGGGACAAAAATGGGATAGTTATGATAAAAAGCAAGAAAATATGGGTCCAAAAACAAACTAAAAGCAAGAAAAACAATAAAAAATGTAAATAGTAATCAAGCCAAGGAATCGACATTGATCAAAACTATTCGATGTCAATCTCAATAATGGCTATAAATAGCCCATCGACAAATAATAGGTCTCATTCAACTATCAAGTGTATGAGAGTTTTATAAGAAAAAAATAATGGGTTACTAATGTAGGGACACAAACAAGATGATGGAGGCTAACAGGAGTATACAATGATGATGACGAGTACACTATGAGGTATGTGACACTTTTCTATGTATTTTATATTTTTAATTTTTTTTATGTTTTTGGCATTTATAGGTTAAGGGAGGGGTTAGGAGAGGAAAAGTAAGGGGAATAGGATAAGGGGAGGATAGATTAGGAATATAAAAGGGATAGGAGAGAAAATTTAGTTTTTTTCTAGAAGGAGAGATCGACGTCAATCCATATGGATCGACCATGATCCAAAATAGATTAATGTTGATCCCTAAGGATCGCCATTGATCTAAAAGGATCAGTGTCAATTGATAAGGATAGGGTAAAAAGGAAAAGAAAAAGATAAATTAATTAATAAAATATTTCTTATGATAGGCAAAAAGCTTTACTAGGATTGATGGAATATGAATTATTAATTAACATAAAGTATAAATCTGTCCCACATTGGCTTGGACCACAACCAAAAAGAGGACCTCTCATCTACATTACATATGCATCCTGAATAAAGGATAATAGATATTTAAACAACTTGGAGTAATCAGAGATAAGATTATTGGGATTAGATGATTTTGATGGGATAAGGGATGAATAACAGTGTCACCCATATTTCAAGAATCAAGAGTTTCTCTTTTGATAATCATTTTATGCTAACAAGTAGACTAATCAATACGAGAAGTCTACTATTAGAAAATTGATCGAGACAAGAAGCTTTATTGGGATTTTGCTTTTGACAACATGACTTCCTTATTTTTTTTGCTTACTTTTAGGGATTTTAAAAATGGCATAATTTTGAAAACTAATCAATGCGGGAAGTTTTTTGCTTAGTAGTCATCCTTCCAGGGAGTGGTCTACATTTTTATATTTTTGCATAGCTATCATTTGAGGGATCAGTCTATTTATTTTTGTCTTTTTGTAGTTGATTATAGCTATCCTTTTAGGGATCAATATGTTTATTTTTCCCTTTTTGATTTGGATTTTGATACTTGATTTTTTTATATAATAATACTAGCATAAAAAGATCCTTTTAAAATAATTTTCATGATTCCATTATATGAAATGATTATGTTATCTTAGAAAATAAGGGTGTATAAGAGATAAGGGAAATAATGATTTGGGGTTTCTCCCAATGTAGGCAAAACTTATCCAAGAGAGAATGCTATAAATAGAGCCAGGGTATTCATATTCAAGGCAAGAATTACAACAATTGTCGGGTAACCACCTAACTCTCATGTCATTATTAGGTATAAAGGGAGATGATAAAACTGACCACTCCAGATGAGCCAATATTTACTAACTATAAAAAATATGCAAATGCAAGGCATTAAGAGGTTCACATTATAGTTTACCATCAATAGAGGCTAAATGATATGCTCTAGATCCATATTTATGGGTTAAAATGTATGGTCCAAGCCAATTAGGAGAAAACTTACCCCTTTTACTTCATTCCATATTAGTGACATGTTGATTTTATTTAAGCACAAGATCTCCAAGATTAAATTCATGCTCTCTTACATATTAATTATATGCTCATTTAAACCATTCTTGATATATATAGAGGTGGTCAAGGGCTACTGCTCAATGCTCATCTAAGAACTCAAGTTGGGATAAACGCTCCTGATGAAAATCCTCATAAAAAACTATGTCTCAAAGAGAGACTCAAAGGGAGGGAATCTGGACTTCTAAAAGAAGTACCACTTATGTTCCATAGACTAGAGAAAAAAGAGAATCACCTATAGGGGTTCAAATACTAGTTTGATATGATCATAAGGTGAAAGGGACATGAAGATACCAATCTTTACCACCTTTGTTAATGACTTTAGTTAATATTTTGACCCAAGTTTTATTTTATGCTTCGACTTGACCATTGGCTTGAGAGTAGTAAGGTGAGGAAAAAATTAATTTGATTTTAAATGAGTCACATAATGTCTAGACTTTCTTATTTTTAAAAGAGTTTCTATTATTTATTAGAATTTTATAAGGAATCCCAAAATGACAAATAATGTGATTATGGATAAATTTCACAATGTTTTCTACTTTGGTTGAGATAAGTAGTATAGATTCTACCCACTTAGTGAATTACTCTGTGGCAATGATAATAAATCCATGATGCTATGAGGATTTGGGATTAATCTACTCAATGAGATAGAGCCCCCACTGGAAAAATGGCCAAAATTCTCTTACTACCTGTACGGATTTACTAGGGACATGGGATAACTTTGCATGATATTGACATTTTACACACCTCTTAACATAGGTTTAACAATCTTGATTCAAATTAGGCCAATAATAACCTAGGCATAAGATTTTCTTGGCAATTGCATGCCCATTAAAATTTCCATCACACAAGCCATCATGGACCTTCTAGATAGCTAAGGTAGCCTCACACTTTTGGAGACAATGAAGAAGAATACTATCAAAACCATGCTTATAAATAAATCCCCCTAGAATAACATAATGAGAATCCTTCTGCTAGAAGATGCACTTAGCACCCTTGAATAAATGAGGGGGAGACAATATCATAGACAAATAATTAAATATTTGTACATACCATGGCTCCCCAAAATTTTCTTTGACATTATGGATGGATGGGATATTTATCCTTGTATAAGAGGGCTAATTAAGGTGATAAATGAGAACAAATAACTTAGACTCCTAAGGTGAAGCTAGGATAAAAGAAGCAAGAGAGGCCATAGTGTTTGCAAAATTATTAGTAGACCTAGGAGTAACTTGAATAGCATAACATTTAAATGTAGATAAAAGATGATTAGCTAAAGTCTTATATCTTTGGAGGACATTATTCTTACATTGATAGACACCAATGATTTGATTGATCACCAACTTAGAATCCCCATAGATGTCAAGGGGTCTAACTCCTAGTGTAAGAGTAATGCAAAGTCCTATAATCAATGCTTCATACTCACCCATGTTGTTAGTGTAATCAAAGTCTAGTTTAAAAGACAAAGGCATGGGGATATTGTGAGGAGGTATTAGTATAATCCTTGCACTGATTCTGTGCTCACACTTAGACCCATAAAAGAATAGAGTCATTTGATATTCTAGGATGGACTAGGAAATGGATGCGATAGACTCATCAAGGAATTCACAATTAATGGGTTGATTATTATTAAGAGGTGTTATAGCTAATTAATCAGTAATGATTTAACCTTTGATAGACTTGTGATGGAGAAAATCCAGATCAAATTTTACTAACAACATGACCCATCTATCTATTCACTTATTTTTATATGCTTTAGAATACATGAACTTAAGGGGATCAATAGTCATGATGACATACGTCTTATGGTTGAGGAGATAATGATAGAGATTAAAATCTATTAAAACCAATGCCAAGCATAATTTTTTAGTATGCAAGTAACATGTGTCATATTCTATGAGAGTATGACTTATATAATAAACAACCTACTTTTTGTGATGTTCATCTTGATGAGCAAGCATATCACCTAGAGCATGGTCTTTAGCTGAGATATACAGGAAGAAAGGTTGCCCTTCCTTAGGGGAAGTAAGGATAGGAGGTGATAAAAGATAGTCTTCAAGTGCATTAAAGGATTCTTGACAATTAGAATCCCATAAAAAGCAAATACCCCTCTTTAACAAATGGTGAAAGGGTTGACAACGGTTAGACATTTGGGAAATAAAATGATGAATAGACCGGAGCTTACCTTGAAAACTATAAAGCTGCTTAAGATTGGAAGGAGGAGGCATTTCTATAATAGCCTTAATTTTAGTGAGATCAACTTATATTCCATGAATGGAAATAATGAAACCCAAATGTTTACCCATCAAGACAACAAAAATGCACTTTTAGGGATTTAAACACATACAATAATGAAGCAAATGATCAAAGATGACCTTCAGGACAGATGGGTGATCTTTACAAAATTTAGATTTTCCAAGGAGATCATCTACATAGTCTTTGACAATTTTATGGATCATGTCATGAAATATATAAGTCATGGCTCACTAATAAGTGGCTCCTACATTCTTAAGACCAAAGGGCATAACACAATAGCATAAGGTTCCCCAATGAGTAATAAATGTTGTTTTATGTCGATATTATAGTGTAATAAGTATCTGATTATAATGAGATAAACCATCCATAAGGGACAAAATTTCATGGCTAGTTGTTAATTCTACCAACTGGTCTATATTAGGAAGGGGAAAATCATCTTTTAGACAAGCAAAAATTTAAGTCATGAAAGTCAGTAAAAATATAAATCCCCCTATGGGTTTAGTGACTGAAACAATGTTAGACATCCACTAAGGATAATCAATGAATTGAATGAATTTAATGGATAAAAGGCATTGTAACTCTTCTTTCACAATGAGTGTAATGTGAGGATGCATATTTTAAATCTTTTGCTTTACCAACTTAGCATCAAGAAAAGTTATGATGTTATGGATAATGATCAAGGGATCAATGCTAGACATATTGCTATAAGACTAGGCAAAAAGCTTTACTATGATCTGATAAGAAGGTAGTAAAATCTTGACTTTTTTGCTGACCTAAGGCTTTTGTAATTTTAATAATCCTTGGGACTTCTTGAGACCCAATATTAATATCAAGAGTAGCTTCATTTAACAACTTAGACATTTTAGATGGAAAAGAATTATGTAAATAAGAGTTTTTAGCACCTAGATGGGTCAAGATTGACTCATCATCCTAATACTAAAAAATAAGTATGGTTGGTGTATCAGATCCTATTAATTGAGGATATACTATAATAATGGTTTGGATTTTGCCATCACAGTGGAAGATGATTGGTTCTAAGGAGATAAATTTTACTAAAAAAAAGTTAGATGGAATGGATATGGTGTCGCTAGTCGAGGAAGAGGTATCAGATGAAGAAGATGGCTCTTCTTCTTCCAAATATGGTAGAAGAATGGGTTTGGGGATATACTTATAATTATTCTTAAAACCTAGGCCATGCTTTTTGTATGGCTTTATAAATTCTCCTAATGTGATATCATGAGGACCATGCTCATACTTACCCATGATGAAGCCTTTCCAGGCATAGTGATGAAGATAGGTTTTAACAAACTAAGGGTTACTAAGAAAATAGAAATTAGATGTAAATGGTTTTGCATAAAGACTATCATCATGATTTGAGATAGCTTGATCGATCCCACCATATGTTAAGTAAGTGCACAAGAAAGGTGGTCCAAAAGGAATGGTCTTACCTAGATTGGGTGAATACTTTGGTTGCTTATTAGTATGACCATATTATTTAGGAGTGTGTAAAGTATTAAGATTTAATAACTAATATTCTCCTATCAAAATTTGTTGCATCATAAATTCAATGGACTCTAGAGGGGGTAATTTTGAAGCAAGGATGGTCATGCTAGTCGAGGCTTGATTGGAAGAGGGAGATGGAATTATGTCAGGTGAGGGTATTATGAAATCATTTAGCCTAAATGTAAAGTTTTATGACTTAAAGGGGTGAGGATCAGTAGGGATGATGTGTACCTAACCTTCATGTTCATATTTAATCACAAATGAATGGTGGAAGGTATGCATCACATTGCATGAATCCATGGATGTCCTAATAGAATGTTGTGTTAAAAGGTCCCTTCTATAACATAAAAGAGCTCATGAATGGTATGAGGACCCACACAAATGGGGAGGATGATTGTTCCTACTATGGGTTCTACCATGTGATTAAATGCACAAAATATTGCTACAGACTAGGAGACAATGGTTTTTGGAAATTATAATTATTGGAAAGCATGTGAGGAGATAATATTAATGCTCACCCCATTATCAATCATAACCCTTTTAATTTGAGTTTGATTTATTTGGGATATAATAAAAAGGGTAGGATTGTGGTCTTCAGGTGACAAAGGAACAATTTTAGAATCAGTAAAACTAAGTGTTGATACCATTCAGAAGGCTCCTATAAAGGCTGTCAAAGGTTGAGGTTCATCAGGTCAGACTTTAATAACTTGGAGAAATTCTATCATTTCCTCTCGATGTTGTGGAGAATTATCGATAAGCTCATATAATGAAATTTTAACAAGCGCTTGGTTGAGCTATTTTAGTATAGAGATTTGAACCAATTGCATAGCTTTAGTAGGGGTAGTTCCTATAATAGAAACTTTAGGCCTTTGGCTAGGTGGTTTAGGTGTATTATGCATAGAGACTCTTATAATTTAATCTTTAGCTTTATTAAGATTATGGTTTTGAGAGTGGGTAGTTACATGCATGACATTTATGTAGAATAGGGGTGGATCCAAAGAAGGTACCAACTCTTTATCACTTATGGGACTAACAGGATTATGAATAGGGGGAACTGAAGGAAGAACAAATTTTGACTTAGGGGTTTGATCATTGAGATCATCAATTAAGAGTTCATCATCCTAGATTAACTATAGGATTAAAGTCTTAAGGGATTTACAATTTTTTGTATCATACCCAGGTACTCTATGATATACACATATTTCCTAAGTTTTATACCATGTAGGCCTTTTAGGGTGAAGGTTAATGGTACATATATGTGGTAACATAATAAGTGAGGTATCTAACAATTTATTTAAAATAACAACATAATATCCTTTCAAAGGGTCATGTTATGATTTTATAGGGGTTTTGATAATGGGCTCCCATGGTAGGGTATTACTTGTCTAGTTTTGTTGTTTACCCTTTACAAGAGGGACAAATTTAGGCTCTTTTCTTTTAGGATTTTCTAATGGTCCCTTAGTGGAAGAAGAGGGATATGGAAAGGGAGGCACACTAAATGGAAAAGGATTTTGTATCCTTCCATATGCTTGGATAGAATACCCTATAACCAAGGCAGAAGATGGATGAAGTCTTAAAGTGGATGATGAGGATGACATAAAAGGTATAGGACCTTTGTTATTTTGGGTGTTAAAAATAGGGGGAGTGTTTAGACTATGACTTGCTCCTTTTGATGTTTGAAAAATATCCACTTTAACTTGAGGATGAGCTATGACTTTATGTGATGGAATGCCAAGACAATTATCCTAATTATCGATATGGGATACTTTACTCTTTCCTTTGGTATCTTTAGGATAGGCAGGTATTATAACATAATATGGTTTTTAAGAGAAGTTTTTGGGAAAAAGGATCATCTTGCGATATATGTTTTCCATGATAATAATTTCTAGGGATTAAAGGGGTAACATGAGTAGCTTCATAAGTGTCAAGATGTTTATCTGTAATATCTTGAGGAGCAATTTCATTTTCCATTTTAGGAGATTCACCATGAGAGAGTGAAGGGGATGGTTCATTTGAATGGTCCTACATAATGATATCAAGGAATTTTATGAAAATTAAGGGACTAGGTTTAACGACCTCTAGTTGACTTAAATCAAAATGATCTCTTGTAAGGAGATCCAAGACCACTAGCTCTTCTAGGATTTTTCTAGGTAGTAACTGGTCATGGATCATATTAATCAAGTGTTAGATTTGATTTTGTGTTTCCCTAAGGTTAGTTTGGATAGCACTCGATGTGGATGGATGGTTAGGAAATGGTTGCTTAAAAATATCTAAAGACTAGTTAGGATTAGCATTGGGATTGTCCAATTGAAGGTCCCCCTTATCAATAAAGTTTTGCACTAATCATTTGAAGGCTTGGCACTGTTCAATGTCATGTCCTATTACCCTATGGTAAGCAAAAAATTCATCTTCTTTGTACCAAGTGGGTTTAAGACATGTATCATCAGTCAATTTAATTAAAAGGAGCTCAATGACATTTGGTTGTAAGAGTTTATCTAATACTAAAGCATAAGGCTCTCCTATAGGGGTATATTTCTTAGGAGGAAAACTTTTAGAAGGGAAAAAGGTAAGACCCCTAGGTTTCTATATCTAAGAGGCAAAATATCTAGACTGGTTGGATGCCATAGGGGAGGAAGTTTTTATAGTAACTGCATTTTCTACCCCTTTTGGTTTAGGATTATTGCTATTACTTTTGGATGGGTCAGACTTAAAGTTCTTCCTATGCAACTTAACTTTCCATTATTTAATGCCACAAAGTTCAAGCTTATGGGCCTTGGTAAAAGCTTCATCAAATGTCTTAAAATTTTGAATTTGTAACATATATGATATACGTTTTTCACTATAACGTGAAAATAATTTAACTAATTTTGTTTGTGGTAAGGGAAAGGTTAGTTAGTTGATTAAGTTATGCCATCGAGCTACAAATTTTGATAAGGATTCATCCTCAAACTGTCTAATAGCATAAAGATCAGTGATAGTCACTTTTTGAGCAATATTAATTGAGAAGTGTTCTAGAAAAACTTAGGTCAACTATCCAAAGGAGAAGTGGGAATGTTGTGGAATGGAATTGTACTAATCCAATGTAGATCCTACCAATGATATTGGAAAAGTCCTAAGTAGGAGGGTGTCATCATGTTATATAAGATAGCACGTGTGTTGAAAGGATCTATGATGCTATTGGGGATCTTCTTTATTCTAAAATTTAGTGAATTTATGAAGCTCCCACTATGATGGGTATGGTCGAATAGGGACAGAGGGATGGATTGGCTCATTATAAATTTGCTCATATGTGAGCATATTGTTATGTCTAGAGGTGGAGGCTTCCAAACTAGTTATCCTGTTCATAAGGATGTTCATGAGATCTATCTAAGTATTACCTTGAGGCATACCTCCTAAGACATTCTACTGAAGGGATTGATTTTTTGGTAAAGCAGTGGGCATGGGTTGTGAGGGAAAATATCTTGCTATGGTAGACATAATGGGCTGAGATGCTACCACATGCTGAGGGATTTTAAATGAAACATTATATTGTGGGAAAGACTATAATTGAGTGGTTATGTCTGATTGTGATGAGGCCACATACTAGGCAACTAAGGAGATGTAATTTTGAAAAGGTTGAGCACATGGGATTTGTTGTGAGGTATGTGCTGAAGTTGTTCTAATGGGAAGGAGACTTATAGGAATCGACCCTAATAATGTTTGTGAAGGTATGGTAGGTATAGTTTGAGTAATATTTTGGACCTAAGTAATGGTTGGATAACTAAAAAATATTGTGAATGGTTGGTTCTCTAAAGGTTGTGATATATAAGCATTAGAGCCAAGTGGAGGAGATCCAGTAAAAAAGTATACCATGGCTATGGTAAACTCTCCAGTTATCTCAAAATTCAAACCTATGTGGAGAGTTTTGGGCATGAGAGGAAGGAGAAATATGTATTTCTCAACTATTCAAATAATAATTAAGAGTAAGAGGGTTATTGTCCAATATTTCTACAAAGGAGGGATCTCCTTGAGGGAAATATTATGGAAACACCAGATTTTCAAAGGAGGGATCTCTTTGAGGGAAATATTATGGAAACACCAAATTTTTAAAGGATTTAGGGCAAGAATCAGGCATCAATCATGGAGGATTGACATCGATTTACCCAGAATATGAGAAGTTAAACAAAAATTAGTTCTAATGGGTTGGCATGGGGAAAAAAAAGGTTAAAGTGACTTCCAAAATTGTTCAAGTTGTTTTAATGATGGAACAAGGTTGGGTAAAAGGAGTAATAAGGAAAAAAGGGAGGTTTTTTAGATTTTATGTGATTTATTTGATTTTATGGTTTTAAGGGTAAGGTAAAAACAAGGAAATTACTATTTAACCACAGTAATTAACTTATTACCCTTGGTGGTAAATGGTAAAGTGATAGTAAAGTGTAATTATAAACATAATTATGCATTGGGGGACATAATGACACAACACTATATGAATTTAATACAAGGTGTATGAATTTAGGGCCTACACTAGGCCAAAAGTATCCAGTTCTTATAATCCTAGCAGTTATGGTTCTTAGAGCAAAGTGACCACCAGTTGGTCCATCATGAAATTCAAATATTATTTTTTCAACTTGAACTAATTCAACACACCTTAATAAAACACTTAAAAAATCCTTCCTAAACAACACTCCATCAACAAGTACATAAGGAATAGATTTCAATCTAAAGTACCTACTTCTAGTTATATCTAGGCCTTGTGAACACTCACCAATTTAAAGAAAATGAATCATATCTTGTGTCTAACTCCTCATTGATGAATATGTAGTTATCATAGGGTCAAAATGAAGTGATAAAATATCCTCTCTTTTTTCCTTCAAGTCTAAAGCAAGATGCTCACATAACCCCTTCCCTTTCACTAGCTTGGTTGTCTTTATTTTTACATCATACTCCATTACTTTTGAGATCCAACCAGCCCTTTTTTCATTCAAATCCTTACTCAAAATAAAGTCCTTGACACTAGGATGAGGTAATAATATGTGAATATTTTTTTTATATAACATGTGCCTATACTTATTTATACTTCTAACAACTGAAAGTACTTGGTTCTCAACATAGGTGTATCTTACCTCATAGCCCTATAATCTTTAACTAAAGAAGGCAATGGGCTGCTCCAAGTTATCTTCATTAGATTGAGTGAGCATGGTAGAAATTATCTCATCCAAGTTGAAGTCCTTTTAGAAATTAGGACTTGTAAGAGTTGGAGCTTGAGCAATGGCTTGTTTAATCTCTTCAAAACTCTCCTTCTTGTCCAAGTGAACACTTCATCCTTTCTTAGCATATAGGTTAGAGGCTTGACAAAATTATAAAAATTAAGGATGAACCTCCTTATGAAATTCATTTTCCTAAAGAAACTTTGAAAACCTTTCTTGTGTTTGGGTAAAGCCAATGCCAAGATTGCAATCACCCTTTCAGGTTTTATGGAAAAGCTCTTCATAGAGACAATGTGTCCTAAAAGTTTGCCTTAATAGACAAAAATCCCATAATTATTTGGGTTAAGAGAGATTAAAAAATCTCTATATATCTAAAAAATATTCCTAAGGTGATTCAAGTGATCCCTTGCATCCTTAGAAAAAACTGTGACATCATCAAGATACACCAACATAATGTCATTTATTAGTCCTTAAAAAGTCATATCTATTGCACATTGAAATGTATCTCTGGTATTAGATAAGATAAAATGAATTTTATGTAAGAATATGTACCTCACTTAGTAGTAAGTATTGTATTATATTGGTCACTTTCCTTCACCAAAATTTGATTGTACCCAAAATATCCATCAAGGAGAGAAAATCTTTCACTACCTACCACAACTTGAAAAAAATGTTCCATGGAGGGAAGAGGATAATGATACTTCAAATAAAATCTATTCAAGTCCCTAAAATCAACACACAATCTGATTTATCCATTCTTCTTCCTAACAGGGACCAAGTTTACCAACCAAGATGAATGCTTAATAGGAAAGATGATTTTGGAATCAATCGACTTAGTAAGCTCTTTCTTCATAAGAGGCTCAATATTATGATTGATTAGCCTTTGTCTTTGCTTTATGGGATTATAATTATCATCTATATATATGTTAAGTTAATCTAATTTTGGATCAAATCCCTTCAAATCACTATATTCCCATGCAAAAAATCAGAAAACTCTTTGCATAACTCAATGAAAGCATGTTTTTCTTCACTAGTACATACCTTCGCAAGTGAAATAAACTTATCCCTGAAGATTTATAATGTATCATAGTTTTATTTATTATTATACATGCTTACCTTTTATTTATTCAATTGGTCATCATCATTGAAAATACTGTCAAGTGTGAATAGGCCTTTGGGGAGATTGTTTGAATTCAATTTCACAATCTACCCTCTATATTGATGTTGTAGTTTGGATTAAATTTTGGAAGAAAAATCAACATCCTCTTATATAAAAATTTATATTCTTTGGTCACTATCAAACTCTTTCCAATTAGTGACATTATCCAGTATGGAGGGCCTTACAATCACCTTGAGATGTGGCTAGTTCTTATCCTCTCCTATCCCCTTTGGAACATCAAATTGAGATCTAATTGCTGCCAACCTATCAACATGTTTTTTGTCTTCTCTTAGGATATATGTGATGTTTAAATCTTTTAAATCCTCCACAAGATCCCACACTCTATGCTTATAGGACTTAAGCAAAGATTTCTTAATCACATTTTGGCCTCTTATTTGATTCACAATAAACTCACTATCACCATACACTTGTAACTCTTTCACACCTCTTTTTATAGCCCACTCAAGGTCATGAATGAAGGCCTCATATTCTCCCACATTACAAGTACATGTGAATTTAAATTTGAAAGTAGAGTAGTACCTTTCCTTGGAGGGAGAAACCAACATTGCTCTACCACTTTCCCTAATCTTGCTTCTTGATCCATCAAAGAAAATTAGCCATAAACCATTCATGTCTTCATTTGGCTTCATCAAATTTGGCATGAAAGAGTATTCCTCATGAATTCAATATAACCCAAGTCCAACTTCCTCTATGAATTTGTAAGTATCATGCTCATAATGCTCATTTCCCCATTCATCCAAGTATAAATTAGAAACTCCTTCAAGAGAAGATGTTGGAGATTGGTCTATGTGAAGTTCCTCCTCATCACTAATAACATAATTGACATTTTCAAATTTAGGAATGTAAGGATACAAGTGCTTTTGATGGATAGGTTCTGATTCAATCTTCACCTTAGTACCATACTTTTTCTTAAAATCTATATAGGACCAATTGACTGCCAAGTATCCACCTATCTTAGTTGTAAACTCTCTTGACAAATAAGAGCAAAGTATGGAGGCAAATATGCCACAACCACATCATGAGGAATGGAAAATTTAGGAAAAGCATGTAAAATAAAGTTTAAATATTTGATTACTCCCAAAGTCTTTGCTGGTGATTCATCCAATTGTAAAACTCCTTTAGCCATTGGCTCATACTTGAGGCCTAGTTTATCTATTATACACTTGGGCATAACTAAAGTACTAACTCCACTATTTATGATGAAATTATTAACTAAGCAATCACCAATTATTATATATAGGTATAAAGAAGTATTTTTATCAATCTTCTTTACTTTTCCATTAATGGGTTGAGTCCCATTCACCAAGATAATGTTTCTCATTCCTAGTTGATCCAAATCACTTACCAAGTCCTTAAAATTATTTTTGAAGCATGTCCTTTTATCTAGGTATTTTTAGTGAATCCCATAGTGAAAAATTAATATGAAAATTCTTCATCTATTCTACAATATTTTTAGAAGGATTACTCACCTTAGAAGGTTCTTTGGAAGCACTAGTACTTTATGGTGTAGCTTGTGGAGGTGGATGTGTAGGAGTAGGCCTTACATTCCTCTAATTTTCTTGCACTTTTTGAGATTAATTATACCCAACCACTATTAGAGATGATATAGGAGTCAAAAAGGGTCCTTTATTATCCCCTTGTGTCTCTTCAATAACCCTCTTCTTAGACCTAGTGTTAGAAGCCACACTAGTATTCACATTGCTTAAATTCCCCAAATGATTGATGGCACAAAACTCTCCCTCTAAATGATTTATGAGAGTATAATAAGATTGTGTTTGTCCACTCTCCATTATAATTTGCATTTCATTTTGCATTGTTATCTCAAAAATAGGAACTTGAGATGTTTGATTTCCTTGTATTGCCATGTCTTGACTAGGCATTTCATTGGCATATGCAACTTGGCCTTGACTTTGGTCATATGAGGGATAACATGGTTGTTATTAAAAAAAAATTGAATGGGAACAAGATATTTGGAAGAAGAGGAAACATTAGGATTGTAATTTTGGTAAAGTCTAGCTTGAGTGATTTGACCTTATCCTTGAACATTACCTTAAAAGGAAGGTTTATTTCCTTATCCAAACTGATTATAGGGATGATAGGGTCTATAACTTTAAGCTTATTGCCTTTTGAGGGAAACAAATTAATTATTAAAACTTTGAATCAAACTCTTGAATTCATTAATCTCATTTTTAGGAGCAATGACAAACCTTTCTTGACTAGGAAAAGGAGCCAAGGTAGGTAATGCAACTTGACGAGGAGGCTATAAATCAGGTAACAATGGCATTGTTGGCCTAGGAGAAATATCCCCTAATTGAAAAATATAATTCTCAAAATTTATGGCTATCTCATAGGTATTAGGGAGTGTATTTCCACCCATGGATTGGATCATCATGGCTACATCACTATTCAATACTTTTAGATAGTACAAGAAGGCATAGTTTGGAGTAGGTCTCACAAGGGCTGGGATCCTATCCCATGTTTTTTGAGACCTAGTGTTAAAATATTGTATAAAATCTTGTGGTTCCCTCTTGATAGTGGATAATTTCTTAGCTAGTGCTAGATGATCACTTTTTTCTCTAAACCTCTTAGTCAATAAATTTCCTAGTTCATCCCATGAACCAATAGAATTTTTAGGTAGAGTCCCATACCAATCTAAAGCTTTCCCTTTGAAATATAATGCCAAAAACCTATTAGACACATTATTATAAATGATATTATGTATATTATAGAAGTTTTCTATGTTTCTAATGTGTTTAATGGTAGTAATAGGACCTTCTCCACTAAAATATGGAACACTCTTAAGGGTTGCTCCTAGAATTTGGTCATATTGGGCAAGATTCAAAGGAGATGATCCGATGAAGAATACAAAAGGTTAGTTCCTAGCCATCTTGGAATGTAGACTATGATCATTATTGGTTAAAATAAACAAAAAATTCAAATTTTTAAACACTAACTCTCTTGAATAAGGATGGGTATTCACAAACCTAAACCTTTTAATAGAATACAAAGGCAATTGCACAAACTCAAAGGGTAAACCCTTAGTACTAGACATAGTGGTTACCTTTAGCATGGAAATTAAGGACTGATTAACAACCAAAGAGTTTAAACTTTTTAGTAGAGTCACCGTGTATTTAATGTAGATGTTCTTATAACTATAACTATGCCAAAACTAACACCAATCTTGAACAATCTTCTAGGACTTAGAGTCCCACTGAGTGTGCCAAAAACTATTATCACTTGGATTTGAACCCCTTGAGGAGATTCATATCTCTCCTCATCCAAGTGACATAATGGATACATCTCTCTTATTGTAGGTAACAATTTATTGAGATGAATCTCTACAAGGGCTAGTTCCCTTGATGCATTCTTTGAATTACTTTCTTGCCTATCAATGTTGGATGAAAAGGGTTGAGAAAATAACTAAGAAAGATTAAAAAATGTGATTCACTAATATTATATCTCCTCTTATGAACTGAACTAATACCTTTTAGAGCTAAACAAGGTTTCTTTCACACAAAACTCACATTTCAAGTTGTATGATCACATCAATGTTTCATAAGCTAGGTTCAAGAAGTATTTGATACTTAGGAGATAAATGAATGATTAATTGAGATAATAAAATCATATATCAATTATAATACACTCATACACTTGAAAATAACACTAATAAAGACCTGTAACAATCACTCTTCTACACACTTAGTGAATAATCAAGGATAATGTGCTATAAAAGATCATCTTCCATTAAATAAGACCAAAAAATTGTAATAACACAAAATTATGTAGCATTTAAGTAGGAAAATTAACTTTTTTATTTCCTCAAGAGTCATTCAAGTACAAATTTGGCCGAGGTTTCACCGTCAACCAATGGAGGCTGCTAAAAAGAGCTAAAAGAGTCAATATTTATAGCTTTTGAGAGAGAAGCAAGACAAGGGAAGTCTAAAGGTCATTTGGACACTTGTTAATATAAGAAAAGGGGTTAAAATTTCATGAAAAAGATATATGGGATGGACCATGAAATTTAAGGAGGTACAAATTTCCATATAAGTCATGAAATTTATGAAAAATGGCTTGAAACTCCTAGTTTTGGCTCAAAAAACTATCTTCATAATTTGAACCTATTTGAACATCCCACCACTAAATAATGATAGGTATGATGATTGGGATGATATGTAATGATTTTATACATTCCTCTACATGAATTATTTCTAGTCTTAATCATCTAGAAACTCCTAAAAGGAAGCCATCATTATCTAGAGTCTAAAAAACTCCTTTTTTAGTCACTCCTCACACTTGGCCTCAAAGATGCCTTAAATTTTCAATGAAAATATATGGGAGGGAGTTAATTAACTTTTAAATACCATTTATGGCCTTATAATTCTCAGGTACACCTTAAAAAGGGTTCACATTTGGAGTTTTCACCCTTGTCACCCTTGTGTCCACTATGCCAGTTTTGACTGGCTAAAAAGAGATCTATGATTTGGAAACTTATGAGTTTTTTAATATTATAAAATGGACATATGGAGTTATTAAAAGTATTAATATTCCACCCAAATTTTATTTCATCTTTTGAAACCTCCTAGAACCTACAAAACACAAAAAATGGTCAAAAATACCTTATTTTGCATGTTATTCGCACAATTCAATACAACTCATTTTCAAGGGGGTATATTGAGTGAGTATTATCCATTATAAAATATCTATAATTTAAAAAATATGCCATTTGGGTAGCTCTCTAAGCTTGTTTTCTTCATCAGGCTCCTCCAAGGGTTTTGCAAAGGTTTTAGATAGTTTTACCCTATTAGCCATTGTTCATAGAGATTGCACATTTAAATTTAAATAAAATACCAAAAATTGTTTTATAATGACCTATTATAACTCCCATAAAATTATTTTGTTCCCATGTAGATCCTCCAAGAAGATGTGAGCTCTAAAATTTGCCATATTAAGCTTGTTTTTCCAATTTTGTATAAGTGTGAGTAGTTTTAAGCTCAATAATGGCTCTAATGATATTTCCTATAAATTAACCAAGTTAAAACACATATATTATGACCTAAAAACATTCCCTAATCATATATATATTCTATCAAGATTCAAAAATGAAGATGGACTACTAATTGGCACTAGGCCTCCTCAAAACCCAATAGATTTACGAGGCACCTTGATGGATTTGGATGTTAGGACTGGTACCTCATAGTTTTACTAGTGTATTAATAATTTTAATACCAAATTTTATCTTATAATACCACTAAATAACCTTCCAATAAATTTTATTCAACATCTTTCCTCATTACCAACTAGACCTAGTGGAAACTTGTCTAGTTAGACTATGTGCAAGGGGAATTTGGGTTATCTTGAGGGATATTAACTTGATATATGATTTTTTTTCCATTTTTTTCCTTTTATACATATCATAATATTTTTATTGAGGTCCCAAAATCTTTTCATCAATTCCTTTGTCCATTTTATACTCATTAGGTCACTTTGCCAAAACCTATGTTTCTATGACTGGCTGACCTTTGAGACAAAATAGTGAGGTATAAACCTTATAAATTTATAAAATTAAGTGTTTTTTGAGATTTATAAAGTCTTAATGATCATTTTTACTATAGGATTTTTCTTGATTCTATTATTTAGGTGTTTAACCATCTCTAAATGACCAAAAAAGGCCTAAAAAAACCCAATTTTCTTGCATTTCCTTCAAATCCTCTGATGGGTGACCTCTCCAAGACAAAATAGTGATTATATGTTATTTAAAAATGTTTAAAATATTAAATTCATTCTCATGGATCTTTTAAATCCATCCAAAACACTTCTCTTATATGGATTTTTCATATTCACCTATTGGGTAAAGAGGCTTCATAACCCTTTGAACAAACTGTTGCCCATTTGCTAGGTAGGGAAAGTAAATGAGAAAATTAACAATAAATTTAGATTTTTAGGACACATCTTGGCATATTATTAAAATTTACATTGATGATCATTCCTTCCCTCTTCCCTAGACAAGTCATGTCTCACTTGACCTTCACCATAGTGAACCCTGTTATAGGTGTGTGCAGGGTCCTAAGACCATGTGTAAGCCTTATTTTCCTTTTGGGAGAGTTTTATGACACCAATAATATAAATTTTGAGGATATCACTCACTGGTCCATAAACATTGAATTCCCATGAACCCTACTAATGTACCTTTTACACCAAAAATTGAGTCCTTGTAGACTGGACTGAGACACCTTCTTAGGGTTTGTTATAGGTGGTTAATTTACTTCCTTGAAACTTGTTTATAGTGTGGGAAGATCCATTGAGTTTACAACCTATATATCTAAATAGTATTCCTCCTTGGGATCCTTTAAAGACACCACCTTGCATCAACATTTTATATCAGTGTGTAGGTTGAGGTGCTCTACCCACAAATTCTGCTTATAGGTGTCTATGCCCCAATTCATTTGGTCATGAAGCCTATAAACTCCTTGAAACACACTTTGAGGTCCAACAATGAGTATTTAATTTTTAAACTCACCTATATGTTCCATTTTAACTCAAACAATACCTTTCCCTTGACTAAGACACTTCTCCCCTTAATACCCTACTGTAGGTCATCATTTTTTATGCCTAAGGAGTACCTGTAGTGGTCATAGGGGTGGTAAGACTTTACCTTAACCCTCTCTTGATGACCTTAATTCATTTTATCTCATACCATCATTTTAGATGTCCTATTCATGAGGTTTTTTCAATGTTTTCCTTTGGGCTAACCAAAGGTCATTTACTCCTACAGGGTTGTAGATATCATTGCAAGAATTCAGTATGTTTCTAGACAAATTTGAGGCTTTTAAACACTAACTCCCACTAATCCCTTCTCCTTAAAACTTGGAAATTTTCTTTTTCCATAATAGAGGCAATGAAGTTTACTCATCTAGGTATCTTGAAACACTTATAAGCATGTTGTAGGATACCCACAAAAACCCATTGGAGCTCTATTCTACCCTTTTATGGATTTGATCCCAAAACTCAGTCCTTTGTTTCTTCATGTTGGTTTAACATCTTATTTTTTATTTAGACAATTTATATGGGTCTATCAAGTCTTTATTTCTATACTAAGGTCTCAATGAATTGTTACTTTGTATCAACCAATCTATACAACACTTCAATCCCCTACTTGGCCACATGTAGGTGGGTGTTTTGACAAGAAAATAGTGAACTAGGAGTGAAAAATCTAAAACCATGAATGAATATGAACCTTACATGCTTTATTCAATCATCATTAATTCACCCAAAACAATTCCAAGAAGTTGGAACACACATCCACTTCTCCATACATGAGCATGATGTCAGTAAGGGTCTGTAGGTGGATGTTTTAGGCCAGTTATGAAAAAAAGGTATGGAATTGAGGCAAAACATGTTTTTGGAAAACCTAAAAACACCTAAAATTCCTTTTTCAATCTTTAAATAGATGGTCTCCATCAATAATACTTTGAAACCAACCTCAGAACACCTTTTTCAACATGGAAATCACCTGCCTACATGTGAAAAAGAGTAGATAGAGGCATCAAATGGCTATTTGTCATGGTAAATGAGCATATGATCAAAATTTTCACCTTTTACAAACATATAAATGAACCTTATTTAACTCCTAAATTATTGAATAAGATAATACACCTCCATTACCACTTCATAGATAAGATGGACAAGCTCATGCATGAAACTGCAATTGAAATTATGCAAATAGCTAACAATGGAGGAAGACAAGCTTGTAAGAAACTAAAAGGATGAAATTTTGAAATAAAAATATATAAGGGAGTGTTAATATGACCCAATAACTTATGGAACACCATTTACCAACTATATGAGACCCTTACAGTGGAACACACTTAGAAAACAAGAAGCACTTTAGCTAAAACTACACATAGTGATACTCTCTTGAAGCATGAACTAAGTTTATCATCTAAACATTATGAAATATGAAACTAATAATGGATACCATTTTATAATGAATACAAAATCATCTGGAGCCAACATCACCAACTGGTTCGTATGGATTTGGCTAAAATAGAGCAAAACTTATAGGGTACATGAAATAGCTAGCAAAAAAACATAGTCAACTTGTTAATAATGGTTTATAAATCATAGTTGATCAATATTTACATTATCATTATGGAAATTAAGGTATCTAAGTGTCATCTCCCAAAATCATTTGTCTTACTACTTGTGTTGTCCAGATCAAGCAAATACCTGAAGGTCACTTCAATCTGTCCAGAAAAGCAAGAAATGAGCATAATGGTTTTAGCTTCAAAATGACACTTCCAGATAAAACATAAAATATAGATGATTATTTGGAAGGTGAATATGCCCCCCAAGATTTTTATCCACATGGCACAATTCCCTATGTGTCATACAAGTACCATTTTCTCCCTTTTTCAATTGGTTTCTATAATTTTAGTTGAACAACCTACAATATTCTAAGGTAACTAACATCCATAACATTTGAACTAGCCTCCTATAAATTGGAAAATAGAATAGTATACTTGTGTACCTTGGGAACCATGCCACTTGCATTTATGATTCTTAAAAGCATATTTAATGGCCCAAAATGACAAATGAGTTGATGAAAACATGACTACGACTAAAAATACATTATATGACATTGATTTAACCATAATATAGCTTATGATAATGGTATAGACTCATATAACATCTAAAAAACTAAATTTTTACCTGTAAGGGTCCAAATTTGACATAAAAATGAAATTTGGTCAACAATACCATTAGCTTGTTATCTCATCTCACATGTTAGTAAGTACTACTTAGGGTCCATAGACCCATCATATGTCACCAGGTTGATAAATTATCCTAAAGCACCCATATTATAAACTAGTGGTAAAGGTATTTATTTCACAGCTATTATAAAGGGAGGCTACATTCTATGCAATCCTACCTACACAATAAGAAAATTTACCTGTGCACTAGGCAAATTTTTCTATGCACTGTAATTTTTGGTATTGTCTGCTTTTCTCTAATTGATTTCAACAAACCATATGGCCTTCAAATCCTTATGAATTAAGGTTGTTTCAATTTTAGTACCCTAATGATGTACTTTTTATAAAAATGGACCTTCCCAACTACTACCTATCTGCTCTTCTAGTTGAAAACCTCTACTAGAATATAACAAATTAAGCTACGAGGATGTGGGCTCTTCTGGTGAATGATTTTTTTTTGGGACTTATTCTTCTTCTAAGTTTCAATCTATGATTACTCTACAACTTTTTTCTACTTCTTTGCTTAATAATTCATGTCCTTATTTTGATAATATCCATTCTTATAGCTATGCACTATTTCTATAATCTAACTGATCTACTTCTACACTATTCTCTCCTTCATCTTCAAACATCTCTTCTTCCTCTCATTCTTTGTCACTTATTTCTTTCTATTGACATTCATCTTCTTCTTTCATCTTTCATTATTCATCTCTTTCTTCTCATTCATCATGTCTTCTTACTCGTTCTTCCTCTATCTTATTACTACTCTTAACTCTACTTAAAACTACCTAGGTATTTTTCTATTTACTCCATCTATTCTATTGTCAAAGATCATGTTATAAATTTGAACTCTTCTTTTGAATCTTATTCCTTCATATATCTATTATGGATTTAGGTTCAATCCTTATCTTCTCATCTAATCATCATTTACTTTTATGTCTCACACACCCCCATATGCCCAAAGTGACTACTCCATATTGGTTAGAGGAGGCACCATGGCCTTGTCCACAACCAACATCTTCACAAGGATACATAGTTGCTAAAAAAAACTCCCTTGAATTCCTCTGATGAAAAATTCCTTCATAGATTCAAAAGCTATGTATCCTTGTACTAAAAAATTAGCTATATATTTGTCTACTATAATAGAAACCTAATGATCTAATGCTCTTGTCTAGTTGATTTCTAATCTCTACAACCAAACTATATTTTCTTTAGTTCATATTATAGTTTCTTATATCCTTGGGTTAAAGCAATAATATTATAACCATGCTAACTAATTAGCTATAAATTTAGGCAACTCACACCATAAATTTTCATTAATATCTTCATAAATATGCTCTCGAATGATCTCTTGAATGATAAGACCAATCTTTTTTTATTCTTCTTCTATGAAATTACATATCTTTTGGTCTAACCATATCTCAATATATCTCTACCTTGGTAACCATATTAGCATAATTTCCTCCAAAAAGGAGTTCCACACTCACCGCATCATTGTTAGTAGAGGTTCCTAAAGTATCAAAACATGTTAAGGATGAGGATATCCATGATATACTTTGTGTGCATAAAATAGTTTATTATATAAAGACATGAATTTGGATAACAAAATCATAAGAAGCATTAATTATCCTATGTTATTGAGAAATTAAAAATAACCAATATTGTATAGACTGGAATAATGAATTCAGAATAGTTAAACAGAAAGTAACCAAAACATTACACATGAGATCACACGCAAGGAACATAATAAGAAATCACACAGGTAACCATAACTAAAAAATCTCTATTGATCTCTTAAAAAGTAGAACCCTCTTTTTCTTACAAACAAAAATATATATGGACATTTATAGTCTATGATTGTTCATCTTCTTCTTGTAATTAGTGCCAAAAGTGGAGTCTCTTCATATTCTAGCCTATTACAAGTCATGAATATAGGACAAAATAGACTTATATAATGATAAAATGAGTGCATAACACATGAATATAGGACAAATATTCTGCACAACTTTACAATCCACATTCTTCTACCAACAAGTAGGCAAGGCCAAATACATCATTTACACACCACTCTTAAAGTAGGTTACTAGATGGAAGAGGGATATTATTCCTTTTCTTACAATAGGGACATCCTCCCTGAAGTCTATGCTACCTCTAGGACACTCCCCCTTTGTAACTCTTGCAACACAAATAGATAAAATAGAGAAATAAGTTACATTGGGCATTCCTTTGTAGATCTAAAAGTTGTAATAAGAATAAGTAGGGAGACAAGATTTGGTGATAACTGAAAAGCCCACAATAAATTTCTATTTTGATAGATAAACAAAAACCTTTAGAAAGGTGAATAAAAAAATAATGGTTGATGAAGGGCAACAAATTGAGCTAGAATAAAGAGAATACATATTCTCTTTGACTAAATGAAGAAAAATAAATCCCTTAAACCTAGATAGGTATAGGGAGGGTCCGTATACCTTTGTGTATGTATTTATGGGAGTCATGAAAGATATTTTTAAAAGTTTTAATCAGCCTATATAGATGCAACCTGAATTAAGTACTATCTAGGCCCCCAAAGAGATGGTAGATAATTTATAGGGGATAGTTAGGAAATTATTTGACACTATTGGTTCAATAAGGTCTACAATGGCCACATCCTATCTAAATTGGGGATACATTCTTTAATTGTTCAACAAAATAAAATATATTTATGGAAAACTATGTTTTATAATATAGGCAACAATAAATAAGGCTTTTACGCCCACCTCAATTTAATAACAACATCCGAAGTTGGTTTGGCACAAAAATATTTTGCTATAAAAAGGGATAGTGTACTTGAATAACATCAAAATATGGGGGTTTTGGTCTAAAAATTTACAAAATATGACAGGAAATCTATCTCTATCTTAACTAACTTAAGATTTATTCAATTAAGCACTCCACGAGGGTAATTAGTACCCAAGCCCATTTTTGATAATCCTCTACAAGAAACACTAGACAATTTTAGAGTAGAGATTGAAGGCACTGTCTATAGAACTAGTGATGAAATTGTGAAATTGGTCAATTTTTTAAGGGATAAAATTATAGGGCTAAGGTATTGTATGTAGAGGTTAGAGTTGAATCGAGCATACATAAGAAACTAATGGATAAACTTCTTTAGTTATTTAAAATGGCTATGCTTGATTTTGAGACTATAGATGTTGACTTCCATGTGATTCATACACTTTAACTATAGATGGAAGAAACCAAGTAAGCCACTTCAATATTAAGTGTTATTCCCATCCCACCTGAGAGTGTTCATATTTCCAATTATACACTGGTGCATACTCAAACTTGGCCTACCTATGTGGCACTTCTAGTGACCATAAACACAACTAGATTGGCATCTAATTTGGGATTATCTATAGTTATAATGTCTACTTCAATTTTAATTCCAATTTCAATTCTAGTTCTACCTACTTTGTCATCTACTTTGGATATATCATAGTTTTCTTCTTTTAGTCATATTGCATCAACACTTTCTAAAAATACATATATATTTGCATGTACTAATTGAGATGGAAATGTTAGTTTTAAATTCATTTAACTTGTATATATTGTATCTTAGATGAGGGATTCTATTTTGATCAATCATTGTTGTACATGCATACTTTATATGAGATTAACATACAATGTTATTTTTAGATATGTACTTTTAGACTTCAATTGAGAGATGAGGACTTCCCCATCCAAAAATTATTTATACTTGTATCCTCCTATTCCAAATGGAGGAGAATTTTGGTTGTTAATATTAATAAGAAATTCTAAGAAGTTCTAAAATTTTAGTCTTGATTTGCAAAATTTGATTCTTATCCAACTTTTAGATTGTGTAATAAGTTATATTAGTGTAGTTTCTTAGTCTTTTGGTTGTGTATGAGTTATCTCTTTTATATACAATTGTTCATATTGAGTTATCATTAATGTAAATGCCTTTTGCATATAAATCATAATCCCCTATTATAGATGTGTTATTACAATCTAACTAACACGACAACCTTTGATTTTATGTTTAAGTATGTTATATTTTAAATCTTAACTATGTTTTGTTTTTGGTGTGATATAATATCATATAGAAAATATTGGTCTATGATTCCTTGTCCAAGCTCTAATTCAAGTGTTGGTCTTGAAAGGTTTCATCTAGTGTGGTTTGTAAGATTCCTTTAGAACCATCATCATTATACTTATTTCAATTATATTTATAATTCATATCCACCTAAGGTTAGAACCATCATCATTATACCTATCTAAAGTATATTTATATTCACTCATATCTGACCTCTCTATGGTAAAAAAATTACCTCACTCACCATTATTCCACCAATAAGTTATTTACAAAACTCAATACCTAACAATTTGTGCCTTGGAGTGAATATTTTTAATTGATCCTAAAATGTTAAGAGGCTACCTCATAAAAAATTTATATGGTATACATAAAACTCACATCAACGAGTAATTAATTTGGTGCTAGGAGGGATTGAACCTATACCTCTATTTTATTTGAAGAAAATCACTTGAATTACATTAGAAGCACCTAAAAGATTAACAAGGTCAAAAACTCAGATACTAATTTTCTATTCCCACATTTAAAAATCCATATAAAAGTTAGGTATGACAAAGGATTTAGGAGACAACCCCAAGCTCAATAATTCTCTCCAAATAGATAACCCTGTCTTCCACTACTCCTGATGGCCAAACCCCTAGATCCATCTTAAACTCTAACCTAGCTAACTGGATCTACCATTCACATCACTAGGGTTGCCCATGATCTATGTAGAATCACTAAGAAGTATCTTCCTTCCTTTTCTCCCTTAGGAGAAAGGATTTTTTAAGAACATATTAAATCCTTTAAAATTTCTTTATGGATATTGAATTTAAACCATGAAGACATGACATTCATACTATTTCCATTCACATTGCTAAGACCAGCCTATGACTAGTTTCTTAATGCCCCAAAAGGTTCAATTACCTCCTATGAAGAATGTCAAAACACCTTTTTGGAATAACTTGGCTAGGTCACAAGTGTAAGTTATGTTTATCAGCACTTTACATGCATGAGGAGAGAGCCAAATGAGATAATTTAAGCCTTCAATTCTAGATTCCAAAAGATATATAGCAGACTTGAGACTACTTACAAACCCAATGAGGTGTTATCCCTTGAGATGTACAAGAATCCTTTGGACCCTATGACCATTATCTTTATATGTAGAGTTTTTAGTCTTGATACACTACCTTTTATTTATGTAGAATCTATCAATGTAGATAAAAAATTCAACCCTTCGATGAAATCTTTATCCCCACTCAATCTTGGCCTTGCTTTCCTAGATTTTAGTCCAATCCAAATATAAACTAGTATAGTGTAGTCGAAAACCAAAACTAGGTGTATAATCAATTACCTTTAACCTATGTTCCACCCAATCAACATCTCAGCTACTTGAACAATTATGTGCCTAACTATAAAAACTTGAATTAGTCATTGGTACTAATCAATATTGATATAGCATAGGGTACCATTTATAATTCCACAAAAATATAATTTTAATCAATTTAAAGGATGGTCCTAAAATTGAGTAATGAGTTTCTAAACATGTAAAAATGCATGGGTAAAACTGGAGGATAGAATACCAATCAAAACTTTAGATTCTAGAGGTACAATATACCTTTCAAAATGTCTAAGAATAAAAAAACAACATCCACCTAATAGGATGCTAGAGATCAACATCATGGAATCATCCCTTCCAAATTGATGCCAATTTCATAACATTACACAACATGGTGAGGTAAACTGCATTGAGTTTTAAACAACCTTAAAGATATTTCGTAAGGAGATGGATAGGCAAGAAGGCTCTACACATCAAAAAAAACTTTCTTCCTTTGATAATCCCAAACACTCCACTACATTGATGGTCTTTAAGACCTATGATCTCCCATTTCTAGAAAAGGATGATAATGAACCAAAAGATAATACAAATGAGATCCATACATTCCAATAGTTCTATAAGAGCAATTATAATATGAGGATCACATAGCCTATTATTAATTCAAGACTTTTGAATAATAATGTGACTACTCCTCCAGATTATTGGGACAAAAACAATACACATACCCTAGGAGGGATGATCAATTATAAAGCACATAAAAAAACATAATTGGGTATAACATTATCAAGGACATGAAGAATATCAAGGCTAATATCACCCTGTATGACTACTTTAGATCATCGAACAAAGAGAATCACTTCACAAATCCATAATTTGGAGATCCTCTACATTAGACAAATCCAAAGCTATGCATGCAAACATGATGTTATTTAAATATAAATTAAAATACCACCATTTCTACTAACATTTCAAATGTTTAGAAAAAACATGCATAACTATTTGGTTAGCTCAAGCACCTTAGCTAATGTGATGCCGACAACTGTGTGTAAAAGGTTGGGTTTAAATATAGATAAGTCAAATAAGGTGGTCCTAAAATTGGATAAATATTTTATCCCATGTGTTGGAGAATTAAAAAATATGCATATTTAATTGGAATTTAAACCACATGTGCAGTAGACCATCAACATCTTGGTTTTCAACATTCTAGAAGCATATGGTCTATTACTGAGATGGGATTAGTCTAAGACACTAAATAGGTACATGGCCACTAACATTTCTCACATGTGGTTTCCCTAAAAAGGAGTGGAAAACCATATCCAAGTGGACAAAGAACCAAATATGAATTACTTGGTTACTGAGTATAATGCTACTAATGAGAAAGTGGACTTTATGTCTTCATATATAGGAGATTATACATTCACCACTAAGAGAGGCCTGAACAATAATTTGAAGGTCCATCTTAGTTATGGACTCTATATTTTGATGGAGCTAGATCAAAAAAGGATTATGATGTTGGTATATCCCTAATAAATACAAATGACAAACAATAACTTATTACTTATTGGTTGTATTTCCCATACACCAACAATAAATCAAAGTATGAAGCTATGATCCTCAGCTTGCAATTTGCACTCAATCACAATGTTAAGCAATTACAGCTCTTTGGTGATTCTAAACTAGTGTTAAAATATATCAGGAACAAATATCATTATAATTTCACCAACTTAAAGAAGTATAAACGTCAAGCATGGGAATTGATTAAGTCATTAGAAGGATTCAACATGAAATCCATCCCTAGAGAGCATAACTAGATATCCAATTTGCTACCAACTTCAACTAATAATATTGAACCACTTCAAGAGTCTAATATATAGTTTTAAGTAGAGTTAGATCCTTACCCATCCATCCTAGATAATGTGGACAACTTTTAGGTGTTTGAGGATGACCAAAAAATCATGCAATTCATGAACAGATCTAGATATTTTGAAGTTCAAATAATAGATGAGAAAGATGGCAAACCCATGCATGGTGAATTCTTAGGAGAAGATGGAATTTTATAATGAAAATATAAGTGTATCCCTCTAGGCATGGTCTCTTTGGAGTGAGTTTTGAATTTAGATCCCAAGCGTAAAAACAAAAACCACCAAGAGCAACTGAATCAACTTTTGTCAAAGAAAAAGTGGTCACTAACCAACACCTTCAATAGGTGAATGTAACCCTAAGTTACACTAAAATTAAGAAACAAAAGGTAAAAGACCTACTAGTAAGATACAAAGATGTGATATCCTAGACATACAAAGACCTAAAAGTCTTCGACCCCAGAGTCATTACATACACCATCCCACTGAATCCAAAGTAGAAACATTTCAATTAGAGGCAAAGGCCAGTTAATCCAATTCTAGAACCTCTGATTCAAATGGAAGTATATAAGTTTTTAGAGGCCAAAATTGTCTTCCCAATCATGCATTATACTTGGGTAGCTAATTTGGTACCAATCATGAAAAATAATAGAGAAATCATAAAATTATGTCAATTTTAAGAACTTGAATAAAGTATTAGAGAAAGACAATTACCTTTAGCTTCACTAGATGAGGTAATCTAGATGGTGAGTGGATAAGAGATAATGTAATTATTAGATAGATTATCTGATTACAATCAGGTACTGGTAGAGGTAAATGATCAGATGAAGACTACCTTCATAATAAAGTGAGAAACTTTTACATATAAGAGGATGTTGTTTGGCCTGATTAATGTGGGAGTGAATTTCTAGAGAGCCATGGACTTCTCCTTCTAAGGTATGGTTGGCAAGTGCATCATGATATACATGGATGACCTTTTTATATCCTCCAAAGATATATTTAATCATGTAAACCATATTTGAAATGTGTTTGATAGATGTAAAAGGTATGGAGTGTCACTTAACCCAAAGAAAGTCATCTTTGGAGTTACTAAATGGAATTTTCTAGGTCACGTGATCACTAAATATGGTATCTCTATTCATCTAGATCAACTTTATACCATATCTAAGATGAGACATCTCAATAGTAATAAAGAACTAAAGTATTTCTTTGGTAATATAAACTTTGTGAGAAAATTGATTTTTGGATTTTTTGAAATTGTCAAACCATTAAACATCATGCCGAAGAAAGATGCTAATATATAATGGATGATAAAATCCCAAAGACCTTTCCAAGACATCAAAAATACTATTTCTCAAGCCCTAGTTCTGATTATCCTAGACTTCAATAAAGATTTAAATATTTATTCTTTCACTTCAAAACATACTATACCTATTATATTGACACAAAAGGTGGATGATAATGAACATCCCATTGCCTTCATGAGAACTAATATAAGGATGTAGAGTTGAAATAATCTATGATATACAAACATATTTATGCCTTGATCAAAGTGATAAGAGATTTTGGGCATTATATTTTATGAAATAAAACATATGCCATTGTTACAAATCTTGTTGTTAAGATCATGTTTGGATATAATGAACTAGGTGAAAGAAGAGGAAAATGGATGGCCAAACATTAGGAGTTTGACCTTGAAATTTGGCTAGCCAAGATGGTAAGAGGTTAGGGGATTATCCAATTGATGATCGAGACTGGTCTATGGATTAATATGAAACAAATTATTAAGACTCAGGTAATTAGTGGTGAGTGGTACACATAAATCATCTATTACTTAGTCATACGTACATGCCCCTCAAAGCTAAACAAAGAGAAAAGACAAGCCCTTAGGCTTAAATCTGGTTGTTATATGACAAAAAAATGGGTCTTGTATATAAATAACTATGAGGGCATCTATTTAAGATGTATTTCAAAGGATTAAGCCTTGGATGTCTTGAATGACCTACATTAGAAGATAACTAGTGGGAATCCCTCAGCAAACATGATAGCTCACAAGATTTTGAGGATGGGATACTACTAGCCCACCATCTTCAAGGATACACATAACCATGCTAGGACCTATCATGATTTCTAGGTATTTGGGAACAGAGAAGTAAATGCTACCATAACTTTGTAGCTAATCATTAAAAGACATCCCTTTGCCTAATGAGGCCTTGATTTTATTGGGGTGATAAACCCAAACTCTTTAGTAGGGCAAAAGTTTATCCTCATAGCCATTTATTACTGCACCAAGTGGATATAAATTTTAGCAACAAATAATTTTAGAGAAACTGATGTCATCAAGTTTTTGTAAGAAAACATAGTGACTAGGTTTGGCACTCTCCTTTCATTAGTTTATGATAATAGTTTGACCTTTCATATCCTGAATTCATTGAATAGGTTTACGATAATAAAATCACAATTGAGTTCTCTTCAAACTATTATCCACAAGGAAATGGAGTATCTGAGTCTACCAATAAAAATCTAATGGATGCCATTAACAATTTAGAATAAGATAAACCAAGAGAATGGTATCTCATGTTGAAATATGCATTATCGGCAAATAGAACCAAGAACAAACAAGCCCTCAAGGCTTTGCCTTTTCTAGTAGTATATGGACATTAACTAGTCTTACCTATTACTCTTAAGATACCAACGTACAAGTTCATATAAGAGTGCATGGGGGAAGATGAAGAAATACAATCTATACTACTAGACACAGTCCAAATGGAGGATGTAAAAACTAAAACACTACACAACTTCAAAAAACATCAATATATCATCAAAAGGTGGTTTGACAAAAGATCCAAGATCAAAGCCATCAAGAATTTAGACCTAGTTCTTATATGGGATAAAGCACATAAGAATAAAGAACAACATGATAAGTTCACTCCTTTATGAATTGGACCATATCAAATATTAGATATCCTAGAGAAAAATGCCTTTTGGTTGAATTAACTTCAAGCTAATGACCTCACCTTTCCAATCAATGAATAGTTTTTGAAACATCATTTCATTGTTGATCCAACTAGAAATGCCTCAAAATGACTATAAGTAGAGATTGAAGATATAGGATTAGATTAGATTTATTGATTTCTAGGTTAGATTTCATGATTTATAGAAAGTTGTATTCTTTTTAGGATTAGCATTTCTTATTTTTTGCAATTGCTTTTAGTAGATTAGTTTTTTTCCTCTAGTATGTTAGTTATTGTCATTTATAGGTTATTTTTCTTAAAATACATAACAAACCAATTGATTTCTTACATTGATATTATAAATGAACTACCAAAAACAAGGGGATGATTCACAAGGATGCACCATTAGTCCTTATAAGGATTTAATCTAACAATACTAGAGCTTCTAGATTCAAAGTATGTGTTATGACTAAATTAGGTCCTTTGATTGGATGAGTTTACTTGATAGCTAGGATTTACTTTGATATAATCATGCAAATTTTAGAAAGACTTTCTATTTCTAAAGGTTAATTTCACTATAACATGATAGAACTTTGATGGCAGATAATAAACATATAATTGGATACTAACTGATATGGACATATTGATTGAAATAAGTTTTATTATGTATACACCTAGCCAATGGTGATTCCCAACCCTTCTTCTATCTATGTTTCAAAAAAAAACATATAAGATCATGTAAACTGATAGAAAAGGATGATTCAAGTAATCTCTATCAAGGCTATTGATGTATGGCTGGTAGTAGAGTAAGGATTTGAGTGGAATCAGAGGTATTTCTATCAAGACTATGGAAATTAGGATAGCAATAGAGTAATACCCAGGATTTATTTAGTATTTGGTTACAAAATATAAGATCAAACTAAAACCTACATTGTCTATATAAGACTTTGTCAAAACTCTCATAATAAGGGAAATTTAAATTCAAAAGATGACACATTCAAATTTAAGGAATGAAAAGGGTTAGTATATTGCATGAAGAGGTAGGAGTCTATTTCAAGGTTTAGTTTATTTGTTCATTTATTGGTAGGGCTAAAGTTTTGTTATGTTGCATTATTAATAATATGGGTTCTCAAAATACTCAGGAGCATTTTTCCCACTAAATCACCATTTTCTGTGCCCTAACACACACACACACACACACACACACACACACACACACACACACACACACACACAATTTTCAAAAATTCATTAGGGACCCATTTTTAATCAGATATTATTATTTGGGGTCTTCTAAACCAGAAGTTTATGATATTAGAGTTTAAAAGTTAAAACTTAAGGAAATAAAAATTGAATCTAAAATGAATTTGTTTGCCTTTCTTGATTTCTGTTATTTGCTTAATTTAATCAAATAGGATTTACTTAAATTCTTGTAGAGTGTCTCAAAGTTATGGATGAATTAGAGTTGCATATAATTTATGCTAACAAATTTAATTTTCACCTTTAATTTTAACTTATGCTTATGTATGTTTAATGTTTGATTTAATGGCTAACTGAGATGACTTGCTTTAATTTTAATTAGGTATTTGTTTATGATATGTCATAAGTAGGTTATTATATACTTAAGTGTCTTCTAGGCCCTCCTAGAGCTCATTTGCTCTGAGCATGTGGTATCAATTCACTAATTTGGATCCTAATTAAAGAATACAAGTTTCCCAAAACTAACATCATTACACTATATTCTACTAAGTTTATCAAACAAGAGGATCATTGAGATCTCTCTAAGTGTCATCCTAGTAGTCTAGAGATGACATCAATATGGAACTTTGTACAAATAATATTGGTATAAAAGAGCACTAGAATCCATCCATGTGTCATCATCCTAATAGCCCTAAGGTGACATCAACATGGAACTTTATACAAACAATCTTGAGAAAGCAGAGTTGTGAGAAAGTCCATGTGTCATCATCCTAGTAGCCTAGAGGTGACATAATCATAGACCTTTTTATAGATAATTGTGATTAAGTGGATCACCAATATCTCACCAAGTGTCATCATCTCACTAACACATGGCCAAAGAAATAAAAGATGCCAAGCTACAACTAAGCTAGGAGCATAATAGTGGCATAGCGACACATGTCATTCAGGGTCACATATGCAAGAAATGAAGACATCAAAATCAAGATAAAGAAAGTAAAAAAGAGATATTTGTCATACTAAGATGACTAAGCATATAAAATAATGTAGAAGAAGCTACATGGTAATAAAAGTTGTAGAAGTCGATATTATGTATTTAAAATATAAAGAATAAATAGGAAAAAGAATGAATGATGTTATTATACTTAATTTGCATGAACTAAATAATTAATGCATTCAGTTATCACATCTAATGCAACTAAATCAATATATTTTGAATTTCCATTTCTAGTTTAATTACATTGCATCCAAGCTATCAAAATTATTTCAAATTCCAAACTCAAGTGTAGATTATGAATCCAAAAGTCCATTACAATCATAAATTTACAAGCCTTTCATAGAGAAAATAATTTTTAGATAGCATCAATGGCCTTCTCATATTCATCCCAATCCCCTATAAATACTCAATTATAGGCCCAATCAATTACATAAATACAACATTTGATTTAGTGACATTGAACCATGAGTTCAAACACTACTAAGACATTTGGGATATGGTCAATATAGTCAAACCATACAAGTATGAAGAAAACCTATTTAATTTTACACATATATATAAGGATGACCTCATGGAATTTAAGGCATTCAACCTTCATAACCCAAAAACTAAGTTATAGGTAATGCCCTATATTAAACTACTATTAGATTTGTTCATGAATGACATGGTCATTTGAAAGATATTACAATCTAGGCTTGGAAAGACACTAATTGCATACATCAGTAGGAATGCCTTTGAGAGGTATTATATGATCCCATTCCTAGACAAGTCATAATATCCCTCTAAACATTTGGACTCAGACATACCTCATATTTTTCATCAACAAAATGACACTATATGTAGTAGAAACCTTCTTCAAAGAGATTAAGTTAAATAGTCCTATTTGTAACTTTATTAACTTTGACTGACCATAGCATCAATAAAGTGTTATTGACTATGCTAATGAACCCTAAAGGACTTGATAACTCCATTCATATCTTAAAACTATTCACATCCTATCTCTTAGGTTTTGGATAGCCCTTCCATTTTTTGTACATACCTATAGGTGGTTGTTGGTGACTATACACATTACGGTTCTGATCAGTCTTTACTTAGAGCCTTAGAACCTTATATCAATAAAATTCTAGGTCCTTTAGTGGATAATAATGAACAATCCATAATCTGAGGGAGGTGAAAACCAATATGTTAACCTTTACCTAAATTTATTTAAAGAGATGAAATCTACAACTATGGAAACCCTATCCTATAGACCACTGATATTCATTGCTAGCACAATGATATGCTTCTACCTATCAATTCAAGTTTCACACATGCAAAATAGATTGAAACCAACATGAAGAGGATGAACATGATATGCAATAATACTTACATCACTTAGAAACATCATACCAATGCAAACATATGAGAAAACTAAGGTGTTGGGGATGTGTAGATAGTTTGAAATCATTAAAATTCTTAGTGATTGTTCATGAAGTAAAGACCATCAATCTCACAATTATGGCCATGGAATGGAAGTACACAAGGACCCCTAATAGCCACCAAGTGAAGTTAGTCCAAATCCCCTCTTCTTATTTATACTGAAGGAAAATCATTTGACCTTGTTAACTTACCCAAAAGAGGGATGAGAGAGAAGAACCATTTTTTGTCACTTTTTGATCATGAAAATCCATTTAAACCTGAAAAATACTTGTGGGGATATTAATATCCCTTCTTAAATCCTTCCCACATGCCAAATGTGTCATATAGTCTGTACAACATCAAAAACTACACTTTTTTGTAGTTCTCCTTTATTTCTATGTTGGACCATCAAAATTCAATGTCAAAACTACCATTTAACACCTCTATGACATGACACATGTTATTTTGAGCCTTGACACATTTGTCCTTTGTGAAAAAACTATACATTTCACTCTAACATGACCAAAAGGTGGCAAAAGGGATATTAAGACAAGATGACAAATATGAAAACATTAGAACATGTTGCATGGCCTAATTATTGACCATGGTGAACATTTAAAACCTAGGAGACCTTATGAAAATGCTGAAAATGCAAGGTGGTTTGACCAAATTTGACTTAGGGTTAAATTTAGTTAATATTTTAGCAATTTCCTAGGGGTAGCATGCCTATTATGCTAAGGACCATTTGCCTTATCCTATCCTTTGGAAATAAATTCACCCATACACTAAAATTAACATTAATAAGCCTTTGAAAAGACACCAAACCACACAAAACACAATTAAAAAAACCTAAAACACACACTTGTGCTCTCATGAACACTTAGGGAAAAATATTAAGCATGGAATATACTGAGAGGGGGGGTGAATTAGTATATTATATATCTTATAAATCTTTCCTTTAACCAAATTGCACTTAATCAAACATTCAAGATATGCAATAAAACTCAAACAATAAACATCACACAAGATAGAGAGAGACACCAGATATAACGTGGAAACCCAATGTGGGAAAAACCATAGAGAATCAATCTCAAATATATTTGTGAGAACAACCCCATAAGAGCACCATACCCCTTTGCTAAGTATAAACCTCAGCTACAATTCGTGAACACCACCCCATAGGAGCTTCAAACCCCTTTGCTGAGCACCAACCCAGCTGCTATTCATGATCACCAACCCATAGGAGCACCAACCCCTTTGCCGAGCACCAACCCAACAATAATTCATGAACACCAACCCACAGGAGCACCAACCCCTTTGTGTATACCACACACTTATCTCTCAATGTTTCTATCTCAACAAATGATAGATCAATACAACATCTTCTTCCTCTCTCTCACTTTTGCTCTTCTAAGCTAGATATATCAAATACAAATCATCCCTCACAATTGCTCTTTTAAGCTAGATATTACAATATCAAACCAACCTCATACATCCACATTACAAATGGCTACTCAAGCCTTTATTTATAGCTTTCCAAATGACCTTTGGCCTTCCCCCTTTGTGACCTTTCATTCCTCATGGAAAATGGCACCAATCTTGGATGACCCTTCATATCTAAGCATTTGAAAAGTCATGTGGTGACCCTTCATGACCAAAAACATCTTTCCCACTTTTTTCCTTATTTTTGGTGACTTTTCGTATTCCTTTAAGTGTCCCTTCATGATAAATTCACCCTTTACTCTTTTTTTTTCACTTGGTGACTCTTGGTATTCCCCAAGATGACTCTTCATGGGAAAATGCATCACATCCTTCTTTTGTCTTTATCACGCGACTCTTCATCTTCTTCATGGGCCCTTACTTTGTCTCATATGCAACCAAAAATATATATGTTAATATTAAATAAATATCAACTCATATTAGCCAAGATAAACAACATTAAATGCAATGGGGCCTTTATCACCAATAATACTAAACCTTTGACATCAATGACAATATTTCCAACAATCTCCCTCTTTTTCATTGAGGCAACCTCAATCCTGAAACTACCACATCTTGTCACCTGCACATACCGTCATCTGAAAACATACAATAACTCTCCCTTACTGTAGCAACATGTACCTATTCCCTGTACCTATTTTTTGCACTTGTACCTATACCTATTATTCTCCCCCTTTGACATCAATGGCAAAGGGCCTACTTGGAGCTAAAAATTAGCTCCCCTTCAATTGATGCTAAACATCAATGGCAAGAAGTAATAGAAATTACTCCTAACTCCTCTTGCCGATCTTTGAATGTATCCTTTGATCATGCCTTTGAGAAGATATCTAACAAAACATATACATTGTTCCTTATCCTTTGAGCATCTGCAATCAACTCATTTGAATCTTTTCTTCTAATCTCAAAACCTTCCACATGAAACTTTAAGGTGTGTTCTTGATCACATATTTGACTTACACTCAATAGATTATGCTTACAAAACAATCTTAGCTTTGGCTCTACTAATATCCAAACTTAAAATACCTTTTCTGGATATCCTGGTAGTGGTTTTATCTTTGATTTTCACTATGCCACCATTGATCTTCTTTACTCTTATCTCTTATCATATGCCTTGAACATCCGCTATCAACAAACCATGGCTGATCTTTATTTATTACATGCAAAGTTGTTTGCACCAACATAGAATCTTCAGGTTGTTACTTCTACCATGAACATATCTGAACCTTCTTCTTGATGAATGGATCTTTAAAACTCTTATCCTCCTTGATTAAATCTGCATGAGTATCCTTTTCCTTCTTTCTGAAACTGTTAGCTCTTTTTAAACATTATAATATCTTATAACCATAATCAATTTAAACACTTTAAAACATTGCATATGAAAGAAACATTCTAATAGCCTCAAACCATAATACTGGTGCAAAAAATTTCTTCAAAAATATATTCCCTCAAAGAGATTAATCTACCAACTCACCTTCTTGTCATGCAACATAACCAGGACCCAAAAGCATCCACCATGCTTCAATTTTATTAAAAGTGTCTCCTTGAAGCCTAGAAGAGACACCCACACAAAAAGGTCCTAGAAACAAATCTTAGGAGATTCCCACATATCCTTTGTTTCTTCCTTGATCTTCTTGTGTTTTTCTTTTAGAATCTGTTTAAGCATATCTAGCCTTTTTTCCCTACTAGCCTTATCATTTATGATATTTTTCATCTTCTCAACTTTTACAACTTTCTTATCTTGACAAAGCTCATGCTCAAATGTAACAAGAGATTCTTTACAATCCTTCTTATCTGATTCTTTATCCACTATAGCAAGTAATTCATTTTCATTCTTGAACTCAACCTGATCAACTTTTACTATTTTAGGTCTCCAAACCTTAATTTGACTCTTCTGATATCTTTTAGGGGATCTGTAACCTTTGACATACTTTGAATATCTCTTTACTTTATTTTGGCATAATCTAGCAATATGGCCAACCTCATGACAACAGAAGTAAACAATATTTCTCATACCTTTTTATTTAATGTGACTGAGATCTCCCTTTGACTGATTGCTTCTCCTCATACAATATCTTGCCCTATGACCAACATGATGACAAATAAAACAACGGCCATGAAAAGAATTTCAAAATTTGAAAGCATTGGGCTGCCTGATTGACTTTTTTGATTTGCCTTCAAAACCTGCATCTTTCTTTCCTTGGACTAATATTTCATGATCTTTCTCAATCTTGATTATAAACTTCTCATGATTATATTTTAAATAATCTAACTCAACCTTCAACTAATTACACTCTTCTTCTTTTGATGTTAAAATTGAAGTTGCAACCTCTAACTGATTTTTAAGATCCCAAATAAATATCTTATTTTCTTTTACTTCTATAGCCAACTTAGAATCCAAGATACACACCTTTTCCTTAAGAGCTTCAACCATATATTTCAATTCTTGATTCTCCTTCTTTAGCTGCTTAGCCATCTATGCTTTTCCTTTGATCTACCTTCAAGCTGTTAAACCTTTTTTTAAGGAACCTGCTCTGATACCAATTGTTAAGCATAAAATATACTGAGAGGGGGGGTGAATCAATATATTATATATCTTATAAATCTTTCCTTTAACCAAATTTCACTTAATCAAACATTCAAGATATGTAATAAAACTCAAACAATAAACATCACACAAGATAGAGAAAGACACCAGATATAACGTGGAAACCCAATGTGGAAAAAACCACAGAGAATCAATCTCAAATATATTCATGAGAACAACCCCATAAGAGCACCATACCCCTTTTCCAAGTACAAACCTTAGCTACAATTCATGAGCACCACCCCACAGGAGCTTCAAACCCCTTTGCCGAGCACCAACCCAGCTGTTATTCATGAGCACCAACCCACAGGAGCACCAACCCACAGAAGCACCAACCCCTTTGTGTATACCACACACCTATTTCTCAATGTTGCTATCTCAACAAATGATAGATCAATACAACATCTTATTTCTCTCTCTCACTTTTGCTCTTCTAAGCTAGATATAACAAATATAAATCATCTCTCACAATTGCTCTTCTAAGCTAGATATTATAATATCAAATCAACCTCACACATCCACATTACAAATGGCTACTCAAGCCTTTATTTATAGCTTTCCAAATGACCTTTGGCCTTCCCCCTTTGTGACATTTCATTCCTCATGGAAAATGGCACTAATCTTGGATGACCCTTCATATCCAAGCATTTGAAAAGTCATGTGGTGACCCTTCATGACCAAAAACGTCTTTCCCACTTTTGTCCTTATCTTTGGTGACTTTTCATATTCTTTTAAGTGTCCCTTCATGAGAAATTCGCCCTTTACTCTTTTGTTTTCACTTGGTGACTCTTGGTATTCCCCAAGATGACTCTTCATGGGAAAATGCATCCCATCCTTCTTTTGTCTTTATCCCATGACTCTTCATCTTCTTCATGGGCCCTTATTTTATCTCATATGCAACCAAAAATATATTCATTAATATTAAATAAATATTAACTCATATTAGCCAAGATAAACAACATTAAATGCAATGGGGCCTTTATCACCAATAATACTAAACCTTTGACATCAATGACAATATTTCCAACAAAAACACACCACAACTCAAATGAAAATGGACACCTATCTTAATATATAAAATACCTCAAAACACTTGAGGTTAAAAACATATTCTCAACCAAGGTCAAATACAATGCTTCTAACATCACTTCTTCCTTCTCTATGAAAAAAACTTCATATGATGCATACTTGTCAATAAACACTTGCTTATAGAGATATTCAAATGACTTACCATCTTTGGATCTTCTCATAGTAGTAAGTTTGTCATTTAGAGTTTTTAAGAACACTCTATCTAGCTTATTAAGAGGTTTGTTTGAGCTGACAACGTACTTAGACTTTTTCATGTCTGCTTAGTAATTCTCATTTTGATCATTAGGAATCATCATAGCCTTTGCAACTTTAAATTCATTTGAAACATGACATGTCTACTATTGGTAATCATCAAGGATGTCCTCTTTGTGTTCATCAAACACTTCATGGTTTGTCAAGGTTGTTTCTTTCTTGGGATAGACCTCACACTCTTCCTTATGCTCATTGGGAACATGATTGACCTCATCATCAAGTTTTTACTCCTTTTGAAAAGTTGCATACCTTCATAACTCCTACAATTCTCACTATGGCATTAAATTATTACCACATGTCATTTACTTCTTATTGAGGTTCATGTTCATGAGCATTATCTTCTTTGGTAGGCAGAATTGAGTGTTCACTAAGACTATCATGTTTTGTTATAGCTGGGATCTCAACATCATCACCCATTTGTACAAGATATTTTCCCCATGCAACTTACTCTAGAATGTCATATTAATTTACCTCAAGAGCTCCATCACAATCTTCATGAAGAATGTAAGTACCAAGGCCTATTTCTTCACATCCATATTTCTCATCTCCCCAATCATCAACGTACAAGTTAGATATTCCATCGAGTTAGAAGCTATTGATCACTAGGGTGATCATCTTCCTCAATGACATTATAATTCATATTAAATGTATAAGGTACATATGGTTCTACATGAAAACTAGAGAGAGGTTTAGATTTGATTATCACTTTTGTACCATACCTAATCTTAAATCCCATATAGAACTAGTCTAAAGTTAGATAACCTCTAATCTTAGCAGTGAACTCAACAAACAAAGTGAAAAATGAGGAGATACATCTACAACCATAACATCTTTTGAAATGGTGAAAGTAGGACAAGCATGAAGAACAAGTTACAAACCTTTAATTATGCTAATGGTCTTTGCAGTTGACCCATCCAATTTTAGCACTCCTTTAATATGAGGCTCATACTTCAAGTTCAAATATCATCTACTTGTTTGGGTATGACACAAGTAATAAATCCACTATCAATAAGATAATTGTGCACCAAAATATATCCAATGATGATGGAAAGATAGAATGGAGGAGGCTTGTCTACCTTTTCAACTTTGTTTGATTATCCTTCATGAGGCTTCAAAGCGTTTGTCAAGGCTACCTCTCTCCTATTAGGCTACCTAGTTGCCAAACTGAGTTAGGAAAACTCTTCTTGACGTGGGTTTGATTCTCCAAGTATTGATAATGTATCCCACATTGATACATTCACATGAGACCTCTTCATTTTCTCTACAATGTTAGTGAAAGATCCACTAACCTTTGCTTGTCCACTAGGAGGAATGGTGTTATTTGCAACTTAAGAATTCTGAGGTATGAAAGCACTTTTAACATTCTAATTTATTAGATCAACTTGTGTACTTGTAAGTGTATTATACATACCTACCCTTTGGTATGTTTGAACATTCATAGATGAAACATTATCATCCCCTTGAACCTCTTCAACTACCTTCCTCCTAATCCTTGTGTTTAAAGTTATAGGAATTGATTTCCCTTGGTAATTGACAACACATGAGTCATATTTATACCAATTTAATAATGTATACCCCACTTAAGCACTCTTTCCATTGGTCTCTCCTCTATTTGGTACCTCATCTTGAGTCATAGTTGGCATAGTTACCAAACTTACTATGAAGGCTTGATTGAAGGACTCATTTACATAGGAAGATGGATCATGAGGTTGATCCCATAAAGTTTGACCATCATGCTCTTGGGAAATTTTATTTTGATTAGGAACTAATGCCCTTGAGGTATAAGGAGCATTGGGATTATATCCATTATATGACTTTGTTTGAACCAGTGATCCTTGACCTTGAGGATGACCTTGGAAAGGTGGTCTATTGCCTTGATAGTTAGGGTAAGACTAATTAGGTTGATAGTGGATTTATAAATTCCTTAATTTCTATTATTGAATTATACTATTTATACCTAAGATCTCTTGCTCCATATATCTCATTTATCTACCTCATTATACTTGTTTAGTTGACTAGTGACAATAGACTTATGTTTAGGTGTAAGAATTAGAGCAAAAACATGTGTAGTGGTTTGTAAATTAGGAAATAGAGGAATGAGATGTCTTGGGGAAATATTATTAGCCTAAATCAAACAATTTTATATCCTAATGGACAATTCATAGATATTAGTAAAAGTGTTACCTCTCATACATTGTATCGTCATTGAAATGTCACTATCAAAAGCTTTAAGATAGTAAAGGAAAGCATGGTGAGCTATGGGTCTTACCAAGATTGGGATCCTATCACATGTCTTATAAAAACTTATGATAAATTCTTGAATGAATTATTGAGGTTTGTTTCTTATGTTGGTCATCTTCTTAGTCAATGATAAGTCATCACTCTTGTTCTCAAATCTTCTTCTCAATGCATCTCCTAACTCATCCCATGTGGTGATTATTTTAGGGGCCAGTGTACCATACCAATAAATATATTTACCCTTGAAAGAGATAGACAAAAAAATTATAGTTATGTTCTCCTCAATGATGTGATGTATATTACATAATTTAGTAATGTTTCTTATATGTTTAATAGTTGTAATGACAAACTCATCGATATATCATCATAGTGGGAAATTCTTAGAGGACTGTAGCCATTGAATTAAAAAAAGTAGGTTCATTACCATGGAGGCTTTATTAATTTTCAAGAATGGGCCAATCAAAAACTTTTTTATATTTGTGAGCAAGGTATGACTTCTTTGGGTGAGGATGTGTATTAATAAATCTGATTGCTTTATATGAATAATGAGGAATCTCTTAAAACTTACAAGGAATGTATTTGTTAAGAGACCTTGTGTTTACCTTAGGAATGAAAGAGTTCACTAGTCTAAAACCAAGATTGAAATGTTGGAGTTGCCAGATACTGCAAGAAGTAGGCTATTAAAACCTCTTATTGTCAAAGCCAACATCTACCTTGAGCAACCTTATTGAAAATTTTGTCCCACCAAGCATGACAAAACTATTATATCCCAGATTTTCACACTAGAGAAGTTAATTATACCTTATAAAATTTGGGATAACATGGGACTAACTCTACAAATAGGCAAGCTACTACAAGAGATAGACCTCTAGATTTGAAAGGGATAGTTCCCTTGATCTATATTTTAGGATCAAACACTATACCAGACTAATAATTATTGGGGATGAAAAGGGAAGAATTAAACATAAATAAACCTAAACTATTGAAGGTGATAAAGTAAATATAAGTCCACAAAACACACTTGCATCTGCACTAAGAAAGAAGACTTTTAAAACTGACCTCACTTAATGTTCTTCTATCATAAATGTTTCACATGGAGGCAGATTGCTATGCATATTTAGAGATGGGTGAAAAGGAGGTTTGATCCTAGACACTATTAATATCTATTTCATTTCAAATAAACCTTAACAAATAATAAACTTAATGAGACCTATTATAAGGAATGCTACTCACACAATACATACAAGAGTAGAATGGAAGCAAGTAGAAATAATCTTCATCACTTGTCATCCAAATACACTACTTGACATACTTAGGAAATAATTTTAGACATCAAATCAAATTTATAAATTTATTCAAATGCAAAATAATATGTCAAACTAGTAGGACTTCACCATACCAATTTTGGATTGCATACAAATGCTAAAATGACTTGAATATATAGAGCATAGTAGAGGAGAGATAAGAAGTGAAACTAGGTAGTCAAAAGTCCAAGTGTTAAGACTTGGAAAATAGTTACAATGAAAGAGAATAAAGTGGAAAACAAGTCAAGAAGTTATTTTGGACAAGTCTCCATCTAAATCATGACACCTTCTTGAGATTGGCGTAGACATCTCCATGTCCTTCTTGAAATTGCCCTCATGATGATGAGTAGTCCACTTGACTATCTAAAACTACCATATAAGTTTTTGACACATACACCCTGACTTGGGAAGGTGGATATATTATTTTTTATAGTCATCTATTCCCTTTAACTGATAACATCTCCTACACTATTTGTAGTCACTCACAAACCCTATAGGTCTCAATTCTCACACTTGTCACTTAAGTGACCTACACACACTAAAGGATATTCATTGAAAAGGTGTTACACAAATCATTCAGACCTTATTTTTCATTTTTTATATCATATAGACCTCAATGAAACTCAAAACACACTTCTCACAATCAACTTTGACAATTACATTTCTTCCCATTATGCTACTCAGAACTACCTATAATGACAAATATGATAGAGGGGTTTCTAGGAATGACTAAGGAGATAATTGAGTTTGAGGAGTTATATTACATCTCTACACACCTCTAAAATTAACTTTCACTTTTCCATTCTCTTCTATACCTACAATTCAACTCAAATCTTATAAAAAACACAAAATTAGGCATATTTGTACGAGTGATGGTATAGAATAACTGAATGATGAGGAGATTGGGAGAGTGCCAAATAGGTTCAAGTAATTTCTAAGGTCAATTTACCACTTTTTTATGCATCTCCCTTCATATCTTTCACATCAATTTCTTGGGAGGGTTTTAGGTCATTCTAGTTGTTAACCATAGTTGTTAATAATGGTTCATAAAAGTTAGATGTCCAACTCTCAAACTAATTCCACTGAGATAAAGTTCAGGACACTCCTCAACTATCCCCAATTTCTTGAGGTACCATGTATCTCATATTTACATATATGAGCAAAATAAAAATGCTTACCGAGCTCCTACTTGTATTTTGGATAGCTTTGAGAGAAAGTTAGTCCAAAAATGACTAGGGTGAGTTGTTCCTTGTAAAATAATTATTCTTATAAGTCTTCCACTCTCTCTTGAAGGATCTCAAACTATTTATGACTATCATGTTATCATGTGATTCAAGTTAGGCACCTTGAGGGTTTAGGTATAGTTCTAGGCCTAATAGGCCTAAACTATATTTCTGTGTGTAAAACCACTTGTGATAGCTTCAATGACTATAGGGACTTTTCCATATCTATTCACATTCAATCCAACTTTAGAAATAATCCTATAGTGTTTTCAAACTCTCTATTTCATTTTTTTCTCATTCATGTGTTAGGTATATAGGTTGGCTTGTTACTAGAGTGCCCTCTATCTAAGATAAAATAGAGGACATCTCCTCTATTGGTACAAATAAATAGATACCATAGATGTATTTATCAATGCATGATGATGATTTATGCCAAGTTTTAAAACTTGATCAATCTCTAAGATCCCTCTACACTTCAAATTCTAAAACTAACTTATAGGCATGTGATTGTGTAAGGTTTTAGATGACTGAGTGTGAGGTTTTAAAAAATTAATTTATTTCAATATTTACCTTTTTTTCCTTTGCCTATGAAGATCATATGAAGTGTGATGTTACCAATGTGAGAGTGGTTTCAACATAGTCATCTAACTATATCTCTACTTACCTTCTTAAACATGTACTCTTCATATGCTTAGGTTAGTATGCGTATGAATCAGATTATAGGTGTGTAATTCAAGAATACAAGGGATTCTTTTAGGTGCTCATTTAGGTGTGAATATTTTTATTCTCTCCTTTGGTTCTCTCCTTAGGTCACTAGGACCATTTCACACCTTAATGTATCCACTCTTACATTGAGCCCATGTTATCATCTCTTATTATCAACACAGTATGTCATTATTACATTGCAAGTTCATTTTGGTTCAAATGGTATTGTAAGTCACTGAGTGTTTAAAGTATAAATTTGACTGAGTTGTAACCTATTGAGCCATTAGATTATCTTGACCCAAAAACCTCCTTATATAACAAGATGTGACCTCTAGGTCAAGGTTAAAAGAAGGAAAACATTTAGAATCAGACAGACCTCATATTTTTCATCAATATAACAACATTGTATGTAGAAGAAACCTTCTTTAGAGAGATTAAGGTAAATAATCCCATTTGCAACTTTATTAACTTTAACTAACCATATGTGTTAATAAAGTGTTCTTGACTATGTTAATGAACCTTGAATGACTTTAGAACTCCATTCAAGTCTTGAAAATATTCACACCCTACATCTTGGGTTTTGAATATCCCTTCCATTCTGCATACATATCTTTAGGTGTCTATTGTGCACATTAGGGTTTTGATTATTATTTACTTATCACCTTAAAACCCTATCTCAATCAAATTCCAAGTCATTTAATGGATAAAAATGAACAATATATACTCTAATGGAGGTTAAAACCAACATGTTAGCCTTGAACTAAATCCATTTATAGAGATATAAACTCTGCAACTATGGAAACCCTATTTTGTAAACCATTGATATTCATTACTAGCACAATGAGATGCTTATGCCTAAAAAATCATATTTCAAATGTGTAAACTAGATTTAAAACAACATGAAGAGGATGAACATACTTTGTAAGAATACATACATCACTTAGAAACATCAAACTAATGCAAATAGATGAGAAAATTGAGGTATTGGTGATGTGCAGGTAATTTAGAATCACAATCATTCTTAATGATTGTTCATGAAATAAAAAACACCAATAATGAAACTATAGACATGGAATAAAAGTACATAGGCACCCATAATATCCACAAAGTACATTTAGTCTAAATCCCCTCCTCATGTCTATATTGAAGGAAAATTGTTTGACCTTGTTGACTTGCTAAGGAGAGTGATGAGAGAGAATAACTATTTTTGTGCCATTTTTTATCTATAAAATCCATTTGAACTTAGAAAATACTTGTGGGGATCTAAATAGACCTTCCTAAAGCCTTCCCACATTTTAGATGTGTCATATAGTTCGTACAACTTTAGAAAGTGCCCTTTTTTGTAGTTATCTCCTTTCTTTCTACGTTGAGCCTATGATATTTAGTTTTAAAACAGCCATCTGACACATTTATGACATGATACATGTTAGCTTTATCCTTGACACATTTTTCCTTTGTGAAAAATTCATACATTTCACTCAAACATGACCAAAATGTGGAAAAAGGGATATTAAGACAAGATGACAAATATGACAATGTTAAATCATGTTGTATGACCTTATTAATGAACGTGGTGAACATTTCAAACCTAGGAGACCTTATGACAAATTTGATAATTCAAGGTGGTTTAACCAAATTTGACCTAGGGTTAGTTAATAGGTCAAATAAGCAAGAAACAAAGACATTAAAATCAAGACATATAGAGCAAAAGAGAGACATTTAATCATACTGAGATGACTAAGCATCTAAAAGAATGTAGAAGAAGCTACATGGTAATAAAATCTATAAAAGTCAATATTATGAATATCAAATATAACAAATAAATATAAAAAAGATTGAATGATGTTGTTATGCTTAATTTTCATAAATCAAAGAATTAATGCATTTAATCCTCATATCTAACACAACCAGATCAATATATTTTAAATTTCCATTTCTAGTCTAATTACATTGTGTCCAGGCTATCAATATTATTTCAAATTCCAATCTCAAGTGTATACTATGAATCCAAAACTCCATTACAATAAAAAATTTACAATCCTTTCATAGAGTATATAATTTTTAGATAACATCAATGGCCTTCTCATCTTTCATCCCAATCCCCTTTGAATACTCAATTGTAGGCCTAATCGAATACATAAATATAGCATTTGATTCAGTGACATTGAAACATGAGTTAAAAAACTACTCTACCATTTGGGATATGGTCAATGCAGTCAAACCATACAAGGATGGGGAAAACCTATCTAATTTCACACATAGATATAAGGACGACCTCTTGGAAATCAAAATAGTCAACCTTCACAACCAAAAAACTAAGCTAGAGGTAATGCCCTACATTAAATTACTATTATATTTATTCATGAATGGTAATGTCATTGGAAAGATATTACACTTTAGGCTTAGAAAGACACTAATTACATACATCAGTTGGAATGCCTTTGAGAGGTATAATAGGATCTCATTCCTAAACATGTCATATAAGCATGGCATGGTGAATTTAAGGATTTAGAACAATAACACTAGCAATAAAATGCAAGAGTAGGTTGAAAAACCCAATAAATTTAGGGTTCAAGGCCCTACCTCAGCCATTCTAATTTCAGTATTTAGGCCAAGACTGAGGATTTTCATGGATCCACTAAACACGATATATGGTTTTTTGACCATCACTTATGTCAATGAGGTAAGGGTCCCTTTGCTTGATATGATCTTGACTTACAACAAAATCATTGCATTAGGGAATATCATTAACTCCAATTTGATTATGAAACTCACAAATCCTAGAAGTTACCTAGATGGAAATTTATACATGATGTCTTATGTGGTGGATGCAGTGACTACAAACGTACATCTATTTTATGAGCATCCCTAAAAACCATCCCTTAATTACCCTAAAAATAAGATATGTGATAAGCTCAATGTTCTTCATTTACATAAATTCATGGAGAACATGAAGAGGTTGATAGAGACCTTCTATCCCATGGTGTATCAAGAAACTTATGGGAAGAATATGCCTAAAATCTCAAACCCATCAAGAAAACTATGAAAAAGATGGGTGATTACTAGTTGTACCCTAAGTTCATAATAATCAAAATTAAAGGTACAAAGGCACATCCTTTATACTTACCAAGGATTGTGTCCAAAAAATTAGTTCAATAAGATATTTCTACCCAAATGGCTAACATTGTTGATGCTGACTTGAGGAAGGCTAAGAAAGTAGTGGTTCATCCAATTCTTCTTAACATCAATATGATGTAATATATATGGTGGGAGCATATTTAATTCGTTGGAAAGATTAGGGTACACTATGGGTTCAAACGGGTACCTTTCAGACACTAAAACCCAAGAAAGAATTTAAGAAAACACCTCAAAAATAATGAAATAAAAGTAAGGATCGATTATGGGCCCCAGCTTATGACCATGACAACATATTTATCAATGTTGAAGATGATTATAAAGTAGAAATAAGAATGCACATGGCCAACATGTCTATGATCATGGCATAAAGGACCCAATATGATCCTACCATCACTAGTGAGGATGCCAATATTATTTAAAGGTAGGAATGGATTTCCAAACCTGTTCATGGACCCCCTCCTTTCGCAAAATAAAAAATGTAGGAATAAGCTAGCCCATCCGGGGAAGCTTATATTGGAAAAGGAATTTCAACACCTCTGAGCTCCTTCATACACATAGTTTTTGTTGATTCTCCACACACATTAGGGTGTTAAATTAATTCATAATTGAGGAAAAAAGACCTGCAAGTCCAAGCACATCAGTTAGAATCTTCTCCATGCTTCCTTTTCCCCCACTAACCATTATAGAACAAGTAAGTTTTCCTTATTTTTGATATTAATAATATGTTTCTTATCTTCCTGTGTCTCCACCAATAGAAATTATCTAGTCCCCTATTAATCCACCTTCATCATCACCTACCATGACACACCACCATTAGTGAAGCCCCTATCCACCAGATTTCCATCTCTTCCATGTCCCTCACTAACTACTACCATTGCAGTCCTCCATCTCCTATTCCTCCATAAAATGGGCTTCCCCCTTTGTTTCAAAACCAATAATTACATATTAAAGGAATCCTACACCACCCCCCATTTCACCTCAAAAGGTGGAATTAGAGGATAAACATGTATTTTCTCATAAGGAAATGAAAATGACAATAAAGGGTGACCTGGGGTCAAACCCTATACATATTTTTGATAGTGAGGAGGAAGACAAAATGTGGGGTGATGAATAAGAGTGGGTCTCAAAAACTAAAATAGAAGAGACATAACACTTTTATGAGACCACTTAGATAGAGGAAGATGATGAATGGCTGACTGAGGGAAGCACCCAGTCATGAGGGATAAAATTATTGTAATCAGATGAGGTTAACTAGGGAAATGGTAATTCAAGGGCTACTAAACTATTGTTAGATAGATAAGGGGATGAAAAAGGAGAGATATAATCATATTTTAACATTACAACATAGGGTGCCACCCCAACTACACCTCTAATATCTCCATCTCATATCACTGCAATGGCACCTATAACAATCAATACCCCAACAATCACTCTTTTGGTTGTAAGTCCTCTCTTCTACATTATTTGGCACCTTCCTCAATTATTGTAACTACTAGTTATGTAAAAAATCATTATTTAAGCCAGTTGAACCAACCATAGGCAATTAAAATGCCAATTTTGCATACCACATCCCAACCTACTACTATGAACCACTATTATAACTACTAGGGATGTATATACTTTTATTATTGATTATTTGTAAAATTGGTTGAGCACACATTAACCTACCTACTAATTATTTATTGGAACCATTCTATAGACCCCTCAGCCAATCCAAGGGGTATATTTTGAAAACCTAGTGTCCACATGATTTTTTTCTACCCTAGCTATCCCTCCAAGGCTAATAACATAATTAGATATGCCCATTGGCTAAGCACCCTAGGTTAGCCACAAGTAGCTACAATGCTAGTTTTGAATACCATAACCCAACCTATTACTATGAACCGTATAACCACTATTATAACTATTTGGGATGTATATATTTATATTATTTAATATTTGTAAAACCTATTGAATAACCCTATAACCTACTCATTATTCTGTGGAACTAGTTTATATTCCCCTTAACCATGTCAAGGGGTACATTTTGAAAACATAGTGTCCACATAATTTTTTGCTACCCTAGTTACCCCTCCAAGGATGAAAACACAATTGGAGATGCCCATTGGTTGAATAGATTCACCTACCATCTCAATTCACCAAGTAGTAAGCAAGGCCAAATACATCATTTACACACTAGCCTAGAGGTAGGATACTGGATGGATAAAGTTTATCCCTCCTTTTCTTACAACAAGGACATACTACCCAAAGGCTATGCTACCTCTAGGACACTCCCCCTCATCAAATATTACAACACAAACAAATGAAAGAAAGTAATAATTTGTACTAAACATTCCTTCATGGATCTAATAGTTGTAATGGGAAGAAGTAGGGAGATAATATTTAGTGACAAGTAAATAACACACAATAAAGTTCAATTTTGATAGATAGATAAACACCTTGATAAAGGTGAAGAGTAAAACTATGGTTGTTAAATGGAAGTAGGCTAATCTGGAATAAATAGAAGACATATTCTCTTTGACTAAATTAATAATAGTAAATCCCTCAGACCTAGACAGGTATAGGGAGGATCACTATACTTTTGTAGATGTTATTAGGGGAGTCATGAAAGAGATATCTAAAAAAATTGATCACCCTATACAAAGGCAATCTAAGGTAAGCACTATCTAGGCCCATAAAGAGATAGTAGACACTTTACATGGGATAGCTTGGAAATTATTTGACCCTATTGGTTCAATTAAGTCTATAAAGTCCACCTCCCAACCTAAGTGGTGAGACATTATTCAAATTTTCAACAAAATAACAGATATGGATGGAAAATTATGTTTTATAAGCTAGGAAATAAGAAATATCACTTATGCCCACCTCAATTTAATAATAGTGTTTGAAGCTACTTAGGCACAAAATTTTATTACTACAAAAAGGGATAGTGTACTTGAATTGCATCAAGAGATGCAGGCTTTGATCTAAAAATTTACAAACTAGGAAAGGGAAGCTATCTCTATCTTGAATTACTTAAGAGTCATTCAAATAAACACTCTACAAGTTCAATTGGTCCCTAGATCCATTTTTGAGAATCTTTTGTGAATAATACTAGACAATTTTAAAGCAGAGATTGAAGGCACTATCTATAGAACTAGTGATGAAATTATGCAACTGGTCAATTTTTCAAGGGATAAAATTATAAGGACTGAGGCACTACATGAAAAGGTTAGAGATACATTGGGTGTACATACTAAACTAATGGAAAAACTTCCTTATCTTTTTAAAAGGGTTTTTATTGATTTTGAGACTATAGATGTCAAATTTTAGGTAAGTTACTAACTTACTACAGATGGAAGCATCCAAATAAGCCACTTCAATAGTAGGTGTTATACCCATCCCACCTCAAAGTGCTTGGCTTCCCAAGTATAAACTAGCGCATAATCAAACTTGACCTACCTATGTGCCACTTTTAGTGACCATCGACACAACTACATTGGTGTCTAATTTAGGCTTATATTTAGTTTTAGTATCTACTTTAGTTGTAACACCTATTTCAAATCTAATTCTATCAAATTTAATGTATACTTTGGATATGTCATAGTTTTATTCTTTTAGCCATGCTAGATCAACACTTTCGAAACATATATATATATATATATATATATATATATATATATATATATATATATATATATATATATATATCTGCATGTACTCATTGCCATGAAACTATTAGTTCCTAATTCATTTATTTGAGCAATCATTGTTGTAAATGCATACTTTTCATGAGATTAAGATATATATATATATATATATATATATAAGAGATGAGGCATTCCCCATCCCAAGCTTATTTATACTTGTATCCTTCTATTCCAAATAGAGGAGAATTTTGGATGTTGATAATGATAGAAAATTCTAAGAGATTCTATAATTTTAGTCTTGATGTTTAAAATATGATTCTTATCCAACTTATGGATTGTGTAAGAAGTTATATCATTTTAGTTCCTTAGGATTTTGGTTGTGTATGAGTTATCTCTTTTATATACAATTTTTCATATTGATTTATCATTGATCTGAATACATTTTGCATATAAATCATAATCCCCCTTGTAGATGTGTTATTGCAGCTTAAAAAATGTGGCAACCTTTGATTTTGAGTTTAAGTATATTGTATTTTGGTTCCTTTTGATAGAGTGATGAAACTAAATGCATGGATATGTTTTTTGGTACTGGTATGTCTTATTCATTCTTGATATATGGTTTGGAATTCAGGTACAATGGTTAAAATGATGAAGCCAAAATGGCTTGTCTGACTCAGTGAGGTTTGTGTATAGTGAGGTCAACAAATTGGTCTGTAAGACCAATAGTTGATAATAGACCATATGATTTTATATTTTAAGATGGTCTAGAAATGTAAAATGTTCATATAAATTTATAATAAGTCATTAAAAATGTTTATATATGTGTTGTAGGTCTAAATCACCATGACTGGTCTTTGAGGAAAATTGGCAGTTTTGAGTGAGCAAGTTGCAGGAGTGTTTTTGAGTATTTTTGCCCTGTGTGATGAAGTATAATTCACTTAGTGAATTTTTTGATGTCTTTGAGGTTACATGTATGTTATTTATTATCATGGTTTTATATCTAAATAATATGTTATCTTCAGTTATTCAAGATAAACATTTCTGTCTGTGTGAAGGCCTAATATGAATAATACTAATGGTGTGCTTCAAGTGGTGGTTGGAGATACAAAGTTTCATGGACCTAATATGAGTTTATTAATATTATACTTGAGTGATATATGAACTGTTTCTACTATTTTTGGAATTTTAAAGTGTTCCAAGGAGATCAAAGAGTAATGTGTACTAATGAAGGCCTAATTGAATTAGGTCTCCTTAAGGCTTAAAAGAGGTTTTGGTCTTTAAATTTGAGGAAGACCTATTTTAATAATTGATTCATGTATGAAATGTGTATAATACCTATTTTAAGGTAATACCAAGTGTTCAAGTGTGTATTTTTGAATAAGAGGTATGTGATCTAGAGGATTGTATAATAACAATGCTTATTAGGCCTAATTGACTTGTTAGAGAATGAGAGTGTGCAAGCAAAGGAAATAGCACTTTGATGAGCTAAAAGAGGGACTGTAGACCATTATAGGTATGTAGATAAAATATCATGAATATCTAATAGGGGTACTATATATGAACATCAAGTTCATATGACATAATCTATCTTGAAGAGACTTAGTTGAGCAAAGAAGCCTACAAGGTAGTTTGAGAGGGATAAAAGAGTGACAAGAGATGAAGAAGGTGATCATCATCTATTATGTGAGAAACAAGGTTTTATAAAGGTGATCAACAATTTTATGTGTTCAAGTTTTCTTTGAGTCATCTAGGGGTTTGGTGCCTCTTTACAGGTTGGTGCTTGCTAAATCCTAGTTGAGTGGGTGCTTGACTAGTTGGGGTTGGTGTTCCATATGGAGTTCGTGTTTCACTAAATATTGGATTTTTTCTTATAGTATTGTAGTCTATATGTATATATCAATGTATTTTCTTCCCCTTGATGGTTTCCCACATATGTAATATGTTTCATGATCTTGTATGATTGCATATGCTTTGTTAGATGTTCATGTTTATATGAATGGTTCATGTATACTTAAGTGGAATTGAATGGATGTTTTGAAGACATTGATTCATCTCCCCATCTAAGTGATTTTTCTTCCAACATATGATGTTTACAAAACCTAATACCCAAAAATGCATGCCTTGGATTTAATAATTTTCATCGATCCTAAAACATTAGAGGCTACCTCGTAAAACATTTATATGGTGTGCATAAAACCCACATCAACAGTTAGCAATCGGTTGACCATTATGACCAGTGGTTAACCTTCATAACCCCTTTTAGGTCAACCCCATCCATTAGGCTTGGTTCTTATTGCATAATTCCTATGCAAAGTTTCAAAAAAAATAGTTCAATAATCATTACTTTTTAATCTACTTTTATACATGTAATCTCAAACTTATCTAATTTATTATTATTTCTTGTATCTGAGTTATTCAAAATATTTTAGTCTAATACGTATACAACTAACCTCACTAGTGCACACCCTAATTTTGTTTTAATCATATTTTTGGGTCTATTTTTATAATTTAATGCTTTCCATCCATATTTTATGGTTCTTCTAACCACACATAATTTTTTGGTGCTTCAAAAGTTGGTTTGTCTAGATGCGTGTCAAAAATGAATGACATTTTATTACATGTTTGATATGAGATCTTTTCCTCACATAGTGAAATCTAAAAAAATAAGTCTTATTTTGGTATATTCTTATAAACAATTTTTCTTAATATATTTTCTTCATTTCCCATACCCATACTCTCTTTTTTAATTAACATGTATTTTCACATATATTATGATGTCAAGGATATGTACCTTGATTTAGGTGACCTTATTCATTTTTATGTACCATCCTCAGTTCCTTCATGTTGTGATGTATCTCTCCTCATCCTTTTCCATTTTTATCTTTCTTGTTCTATCACCATCCTTCTCCTCCTCTCCCCCTAGGCCAATGTTTTTAAAATTATCCAATATCGATTCTTTCTACAATGGATCTATCTCCTCAGTTAGTTTTGTTGGGTCATTTTATGATCCAAAGTTTTAGTTTATTTATTTATTTTATTTGTTTATTAGTTTAGTTTTTGGGGTTAGTTGAAACCAATTAATTAGTTTCTTAATAACCAACTCCTATAATTTTTTTAAAGCTTACGTATGTACAACACATAAGTAAGGACTTTATATTAAATATAATTTTGAGTTTATTCCTCTCATACCTAGTGCAAATAATGGTATAAGAGTGTTGTTTCATAATGGAGGATTGAATTCTAATATATAAGGTGATTCAAATAGTATATTAACACTCAAAAGAAGAGATTAATGCTACAATACTTCTATTTTACTATGTTTAGGGATAGTTAATAATAATGAACATCATTTTATCCCAAAATTTGGTAGATTATGAAATAAATAAATAGAAGAACCATTACCCAATTCCATTAAAGAGGATGTTATTGAAAAACAAAAGGTATGATATGTTTATATTTTACTTATGTCTAATAAGTAGCCAAAATATGTCACCTAAGAATGAAGATGACACAACTGGTATGAGACGACTAGACCTAAATGTTATTCACATGGATGATTTGGGTATCAATGATGCACACAACCAGTCAGGAAGCATGTGATTCATTCAAGACTTCAATGTCATTGTAAAACTATTGATAAAATTCTTGATCAACATAAATCCAATAAACACAGTGAAATTTTGTGAGGATGTAGAACAAAAGCCACTTAAATGGAAGATAATTGTGGGTGATGAATTAGAGGCACAAATTAGTGATGCAAGGTGAAGTATTGGTTATATGTGTGATGGTATATGAGAATAAAATGAAAGACATTTATTTTTCTGATTGAAACTTCTAACAAAGATCTATTGTGAATAATATGCCTTTCAAGTCCCTAAAATTATAGTGGGCTCTACCAACCAAAAGTGGTAGTCAAAAAATAATGGTTATTTAGAATTTATTGCTTCTACATGCTTAAATTGATTAAAGGTGAGGTGGATAGATTGTTTTCATATTTAATTACAAATAATAGGAGTCAAGGGTTCAAAACCCTTCGGCGTTATATTTTGATCAAAATTTCTTTATCATCTTAACTAAAATTTGTATAGTTATGAGGGGTGGAAAATTTAATTTTCAGAGATATAAGGGTGTAATTATTTACTATTTTTTTACATGTCCCATAATCTTTGTAATCAAAATCTATTTTGTGGGTCAAAGCCAAACCTTGATAGCATTCCCTATTTTTTTTAACTTGATTATCATTTTGATAACACCATGGTGAAAATTATGAGCTTGATATATGAAAATGGATGCTTAACACCTTAAAATTACAATGAATGGAGCATGGCCATGGAAAATATGCTCATTTTTAATGATTTGTGGGAAATAATAAATAAATAAACCACACCACCTAATTAATCTACCAAACTAATTGAGTATCAAAATCACTATAAATGTGTTTTTGCATTGTTAAAATTATCCACCACTATACGTGATTATTCACATTGAAGTTGTTAAATCTAGTGCATGGAAAGTAGTAAAATATTCATATGATAAACAAACTAAATACAAGAATATTAAACTTCTTAAGCAAATTTTAAATAATAAAATGATAGATGATGAAGATGATTCAAAATATATTTCACAGATGAAGACATTGAAATAAGAATACTACATGACAAGTGGAAAAATTGATGATGACATGCTTATATTGATCTGACTAGATGGCCTCAGTTATGCATACACTAATATTTTAGAAATTTTATAACTTAGTGATAAGATTTATGGTGCAACATTTGACTCTATTTGTGAGCTATTGACTAAACATGAGCAAAAATTAGTAAAGAAGAAGAGTAAGCCTACTAAAGAGGCTCACTATACAAAAGCCAGGTCACATCACAAAGATCATCATCATGTACAAAATTAGTTTCAAAATAATTATTTAAAAAACTCTCTAATACATTCTCTGAGACACTCTCCACATCATTTTAAATCTCTCCACAACATTCTCATTGACACTCTCTAGGATCTTCAAAACACAAACATCACCATAGGAACTCTCCTCACGCCAATGGTTTTTCCAATTATTTAACATCTTCTAGATCTCCTCAACACATGAAAGATCTCAAATGTTTCAAATGTGGTGGTATTAAACATTCTGTAAGTGTATGTCCTTCTTGATGACCCTAATCTCAATACAAAAATAAAGAAATAAAATTATTTAGATCATTTTAGTGATACATATTTTGGTTACTCTAGGTATTCAAGTTATTTTGACACTTCATCTAATTAAGAAGTGCCATATGGTATAAAAGGACTTGATAACCTATTTTGAGTAATCAATGATTCATCCATCTTGTGTGAGTTATTAGGCTCAAGACTGAGATCTATTGTAGTATCATTTTTTGGCTTGTGTTCTTGATTTCTTCTAGTTTTGACTTTCTATACTTGATATTTATGACATGGAGCATACATGATTATTTGATTTTATTTATTTAATTGCATATATTTTCACCTCTCACTTGATAGGGAATAAGATATAGCATCAGTTAGTATTTGATTAGTCATAAGTGATAGTATGAGTTGACAGAGGTTGATAACACCTTTAGTGTTGAGCAAAGGTCATCAACATTTATTGGACATTAGGAAGATGTGCCATACACAATATAGATTGGTCACTTGGATGGAATTTTGGGTGGATACTTATGTGGATTGATGTATTAAAATAATATTTAATCATGTTATACTATAATTTAGTACAATGATCATAGAGGATGAGTAGGGCTTGATCATGTTTATTATCATTTTATGCCATAACTCGTAGGACAAGCTTCTTTATGGAGTGGCATTATTTTTTATCAGTATCAAGAGGCACAGTACACCAATTGTAGCTGTTTTAGAGTTTATTTGATGACTTCGAAGTCATTTCTCAAGTTCTTTCATATTGTATACCCCTTTAGATCAAGGGGAATTTTTTGGGTCATTTTCTAATCCAAAGTTGTTTGTTTATTTAATTATTTTATTTGCTTATTATGTTAGTTTTTTAGGTTAGTTAAAACCCATTAGGTGGTATTTTATAACCAACTCCTGTAAGATTTTTAAAGCTTACAGATGTACAGAAAATAAGTAAGGAACTTACATTGAATATAATTTTGAGTTTATTCTGCTAATACCAAGTGAAAATAAGTTACTTGTCTCTTTTCAATGTTATCTCATCACCACCCATAGGATCATCATTTATTAAAATTTATTGTACATAGGACCCTTTGTAATTTGATGCACCACCATACTCACAAAATAATAAATATAATAGGTTATCCATTGGATCATGTGCCTTTGGTGTTATCGTGGTTGGGGTATCCTCCCTTGGGGGTGTTGGTGCAATGTTGTCCTTTGCTTCTGATAGCTCCTTGGATGGAAATTATGTTTTTTAAATAAATTAAAACAATTATTATCTCATATAAGCACATTAGATAAACAAATCTTTCATAAATCAAATGGTGCAACAATACCCTCCCATAACTACTTAGGCATCTTTCATAAAGATGTTTAATAAATCCCTTGCTTGATTTGTCTAAGTAGAATTACATGGTTATCTAATTATTACTAACCTTTTGGTATAACAAAAATATTCACTTATTTATAAGAAATAAAAACTATAACTAAACTAGAAAACATGGCATTTCTTTGGATTAAAACTTGGCATATTATTTATTATTGAGTAGCCGATACAAATTATACATTAAATGGATTGAGCCTACTCCCATTGGAATGTCAAGGGAGCATTTCACCATCAAAGGTGCAAAATTTGAATGTGCCTATATCTATTAATTCCTAGATATTGTAGGTTTTATCTAGCGGATATGAGGCCTACATAGATGTTTTGCATAATTAGAATCATACAACAATACATGTACACCTTTTATTTATTTTTAAATCCTTTAATATGCTTATCATATGATACATTTTGCCTTATTTTTTTAAACACTTTGAATCCATTTTGTAATGACACACTTCTCATTGAGATTTATGAGATCTTCTAATTGTGCATCAAGTGATTATTTTTTGTCCTGTTTCTCGGTGCATACAATGCATAAATAGGACACCATGAACTCCACTAGAAAACAATCTTTCTTTGATAAACGCTAGCTGAAATGAAGTGGACATGTTCAGTATTTTTATATGGTTATGTAATCTCAAAAAACTAAAAATACCTAATCATCCCAATCATTATGCCCTACATTTTAAATCATGGTTAGGGTCATGCCAATATTTTTCTTAAAGATGTTGAGTATTTCATTGGACTATTGATGGTATAAAGTGGTTTTCTAGTGCGTAACCATGAACTCAACTAGTAAAATGTGCACCTTTTTATACAAGAAGTGTGTACCCAAATTATTTGTGAGTATTAGGGGGTACCCATTCTTACGTATAATGTTTTCACATGAAAAAATTGCCACTATGGTAGCAATGAAATTCTCTGTCAAAGTTGCTTCTAACCATTTGGTGAGGTAATTGGTAGTTGTGACGATGTATTATGTGCTAGTCCTTCACGTGACATGTGAAATAGACCCTAAATAATTGATGGTTCATTATTCAAATGGATCATAAATAATTATGTAGATTAATGTCATCTCATCCCTCATTTTTGGTTTTCCTATTCACTAACAAATGTTACATTTTTTTGCATACTCCTTAGCATCTTGATAGAGTGGTGGCCACTAGAGCCCAAAAAATTTTAAAAATCATGAAATGGCCTTCATTGGTGACCATCCCCAATAATGGATCCAAAATGAATTCATGTAGGTATTTAATGTGCCATATAATACACGAAACAATAATACTATCAGGAGGAAATGCCACTCTTTGTACATATTCCCTCACAAATGTGCACATGTTTTTTTATGGATGAATTCCCATTATATCTAAGAAGCCCACACTTGATTTTATTGAGTTTGTAAATGGTACAAATGGAATCTTTTATGATAACCCATGTTTATAGAGTAATTTTATGCATTTCCCATCAAAACATAACAATACTCTTCAAGGTGTATATCAAGGCATATAAACTTTCTTTTTCTTTTTGTGATCACCCTTCTAAATCATTTATATAAGCAGTGGTACTTACCGATCCATTATAATGAAGAAGTGTTATAAAATTCCCCTTGTTGAATATGAATACCATTTTCATCATGGGTGTGTCACAACACAGATCTTCATGCTTAGAGTCTTCCTAGTCTTTACCTTTTAGTCCTCAAACTTTTATGCATAATAAACTACCTAGGCATTGTGTTTATGACACCAAACTTATGGTTGGTCACCTTGTATGATTTTAGACCTAGTAATCATTTACAACAATAGTAGTGTTGGATATGGATTTTTATTTTCCCTAACTAAGGAATTCATAACTAGAGGGGTCCAAATGCTCTATTCCTTGTGATGTGATATTGTATATACCATTCACCTCCTCATCCATGTCAATGCTTCTAACATAAGTGGTTCAGTGTTCATTGTTCAAATATATTACCATCCCTTGACCCCATTATCAAAACTCGTATAACACTTATTAAAGATCATATCTATGTTATTTTTATAACACCAAGGTCTACTAAGAAAATTAGTGTAATTTTCTTCTTTGTCCAACTCAATAAATTCAAAGTTGGTGTTAAACCTTGCCTCCACAATATCAATAGAAATTTTTAAAAATTCCTAAGGGTTACCCACCAGTCTTTTTTTTCTATGAATAATACATGAGGTGAAAGTCTCAATGACAAACTTCCCACCTTGCACCAAACCTATTTTTTTAGAATTTTTACTTTAGCTCTTATATCAATTAACATGTCAAATTTCATCTGCCCATCAATAATGGAATTGATTAACAGTTCTTGATTGTGGATAGTATTTTATGGGTCTTGACCTATGTCCTCTTTCTTGACACATTTCTAGAATTTGATCAGTTGTACCCAAAATGTTTTATATGAATCAATTCTTGAGTATACGAATAACTCCTTATGAGTGAAAAAGAGTAAATGTTTTCAAGAAGTTATAAATTTATTACACATTGTTCTTCTATTAAAGCTATTTATTATCTTTGGATTTCATATCCTTTGTATACTAGAGCTCACCTTAAAAATTATGGATCACATCCATTTCTTCTTATAGTATGAAATTATGATTAAGACCATCAGGGTAGTCAATGATGGAGTGTTTGGTGTAATGGACCTTCTATCTTGATGATTCCATTGATTTTGGCTAGGTGGTGGCATTATTATTATGCATAGTAAATTTACCCTTAAGCTTTGGGGTTGGCATCCACCCACACTAAGGATCCACCAATCTCATACATGAACTATCCAAATCAATCTTTTAACTTTTTCAACCTTGTATTTTTGTGTGAGATTTATATAGAGGTCTGGACATTCATCAAGTGAATGCTCTCTTTGATAGTACCCATAAGTGGGGAACTTTGGGTAATCCCTTTGGTAGAGTTTTGGTGAGCCACAATCATATCAAGTGTATGGGGGATATCATCCTACTCATCTATTAATTATTCCTCTTTATGGGTTCTCACCACCATATATGCCACATTCTTTATTTGAAGGTATTGTAGTTGTATTTCATGTTGCTCACCTACACACCTCATGAATTTCATCAATTACTTAAAAATATTTAGTTTTGTGGGTATATGATTCACATATTTTACAATAAAATGAGATTTTTTCTTGTTTTTATAATTATATTAATGGGAAAGTATGCACATTTTGATCTTCATGGTATATTTCACATGATTTGAGTAGTTCTATGATACTATGCCCTAGATAATTAATTTCATTGTGGAGTTCCACAAACCATAGTGAGAGTCATGCATGTTATTAGTAGTAAATTTATATATTTTTGATTTTATTGAGTAAATTTATGCTCACATGAAATCTCTAATCCTCATATCCACACTACTAACTTCCTCAGTTATCAATGCCACTTTTATAGCCTCCTAGAGCTTTGAGAATTTATTCATAGATAATGCACATGTGAAGGGTAAAAAAAAAACCTTGAAAAAACCATTGTGAATGTTAAATGGAGTGGATATCATAAGAGATATTAGAGACTAAGGTATTAAACCTTACATTATATGCATAGATACTCTAAATAAGCTCTTCCTTAATCTCTTTAGTGTAGAGATGTTCTACTCAAACTTAGGAATATAAAACTTGTTAAAAATGATTCCTTGAGTTGATAATATTCTATAATAACTTGTTATGGATAAAGTTTGTGATACCACATGCGCATGTCGTCTAGAAATAAAGTCACAAATTTACTTTCCTTTTGCTCTGGTGTAGTGACACCCTTAGCATGCTACATGATTTAAAATTTATGGTCATGATATATAATAGTTTGTGTTCCTCTATATTCTGGTAAACCTAAGGAAATATCATAATTTAAATTTTGTGTGATTGTAATTTATATAATTATTACATTAGTTGTTATATGTGGCTTGAATTTTTTTATCTCCACGATTACCTCTGCCTATGCCACCCACATTTCATTGTGATGGGGTAATTGATATTACAAATCCCAACATTGGGTTTTTCCATGGCTATTTTGGTCCTTTGGTTAACTTCTAATACACCTATCGATGTCATTTATCTTGATGTAATACTAATCAATTTCACAAGTGGATTACCACCCCTAATCTGGCATATGCCAAAAATAACTAGGCTCTTAGATTGCTCTAATTGGATTAATTATGATCCTAAAGGTTTGTATGGTATTTCTTGTTATAAGATTATATTTGCTTCCTCTTATCTTTTAAACTCATTTATTTAAGTCAAATCCACTCAACTTGCTTTTCTTCCTATCATTGTGTATGAAATGCATGATTTGATGCTTCAGGTATATTGTGGGAGGGCATCTCCTCTACTTCCATGTTATTATGCATGCTTGTATAGTTCCAAATGGTTCCATCCATTTCATCCATAATTTTTTCCTTTGAATTTTCATGTACTTCTCCCTTATCTAAGTGCATCTCCTTAGTGAGAGATTCATCCTCATGCACTTCCCATTCTATATGGGTCCTCACAGCATCTCCCTAACTCAACTCCCCCCTTCCTAAGGTCTATGGTAGAAATTAGTTTGTGTCTTTCTTCATCATATTTTTTCCTCCATAGTTCATAATAATCTAGGATCTCTATGATAAAATTATTTAATTCTAAAACCTTTAAAAAATCATATGGACCTTTCCCACCATTCTACCATTTGCTTATCCTATGCATGAGGGAATTTATCCTATCATGGGTAGATTATCAATACCATAATCTACCATTAATTTATTAATTCTTAAGGGTACCTTTTTAATATATGATCCTCTAGGCTCGTTCAGGAATTGGCATTTCACTTCCTCTAGGCAATAATATGAAGAGGCTGTGAGATCTCATAGATATCTATTCCACATATCTCTCCACCACATATATAGTAATCTTGTCCAAATGATATTAATATGCTATAATGTATCAATTCATGATTTTATCCAAGGAGAATTTCTATCATAATTCCTATTCTAATCCATAGCATATGTCCCTAACCATGCATGAAGATGTCAAGGTAGTTTAGAGAAAGATACTTCATATAGAGGATAAAAAAATACTCTTTTACCCAAATTTTATAAGAATAACTTCCATAAGTTATGATGGTTTCTCACAAAAGTGCACTACAAATCCTCAAACTATATTTTAATGTTATATAATGAAATCTAATTATTCATCTTTGTATATCATCTTCTATTTTAATAGTATCTCAATAATGGCACTAAAATGTTGGGGTATTTTTTCTATTCATCTGCCATTTATTATACACCATGTGTGCTTACCCTATCACTAATACTACCTTATTGGAATATCACACAAGTGAACTTATGTTCTCACTCAAGGTAAAAAGAGAGAGCATTTAGGTGTTGATTTAGTTACAAAGATGATAATTCATTACCTTGTTAACTATTATAACCTAGTTTGAATCAAAACATGGATGTTTCAAAAATAAACAAGAGTTACCAGGGAAAACTAGCTAAATACTAAAATATAAATTATCAAATTAAATGGACATAAAGATAATGAAAACCATAAGGGAAAATTTTATTCTCTATTCATTAATGATCAGTTGACAAGAATGCTCAATACTTAGTCAATCATCAATGATCTCAAGTTTGACATTTCAATAGTTTTAACAATGTAAAAACAATAGTAATGTATTCAACAATGAGAGAATCAATAATAATGTCAATAAAAAAGGCATGAATAAACCACTATATTAGGCAAGGTGAGATATTATAGGCCCAAACCCCCACCTTGTGGTTACAATTATTAAATGTAACTCATAAAATACACAACTTTGTATTAATAATAATGTACCTATTTTACATCGAATTGTTTTTACTATTCAAATTCCTAAAATCACTAAAGACATTTATGCATTTGTTTATCTTAGTGTCACATGCCTAAATACTCAATCTACTAGCTTCCTAAACTATTATTTCTTATTTTTTGCTTCATGGTTCGTACAACCTCCTTTTTGTTCACTATGCTCTATGGTTTTCATAACCTCCTTCCTATTCACTATGTCCCATGTTTCACACTAACTAAATTTTCATCATTGGCACATGTTGAAACTTAGTAAGCCATTTCATTCTTAATTCTCTTGGTTTTCATGGCACATTTATATGTCTGCTTCCTCATGTGTTATTGAGGCTAATGGTACTCTATTGGTCTTCATCAAAATTGGTGATTATAATTATTTACGTTTTATTTGTGCCCCTTACATTTGCATATTATTATTTAAAAATGTTTTCATCCATTTCACCCTTTAAAAGGTCTAAAAAATTAAACCCATTCCCACACTTGACCAAAATTAGAGGCCAACAATTATGAAAGCTATCAAAAATTAGTATAGAAATCTATTCAATGTTGAGGTCATATCTACAATTTGTTTTATCTATATTTATGTGGTTATTAGTTCTATTTAGTTTGTTTATGGTGTGTATTATTGGCAATCCTAAAAAAATAAAATAAAAATGTTAAGAAATGTTATTCATTTTGTGTCAAGTTGGAGGTGGTTCCCTTTGAATATAGGAATTGGGTGTTAAGTTCCTTAATGAGTGTCAAGTTTATATTAATTTTTTTCTCACCTCTTGAAACCTTTCTTCTCATATTTTATGTCACATAATGGTTTATTCTTGTAGTCCTTACAAAATTTATTATTTTGGATAGAAAGTTACCCCCATATTTCATGGTAATGTTACTTAACTTTTGGTTAAACTAATAAGTTCCATTAACCTATCATGGTTATGAGATATTTACATCCCAATTTTAGTGTAAAATATGATAGTATGGGATTTTCCAAAATAACAAGCCTTCAAATCCTATTCATATCTTAGTCATGATTTATCCATTCATTCATCCATTAGGTGTCAAGTTCCTTTAATGGTTTTGATTTTCTCCTAGAATACATGTAATTGCTATAAATTGGCTAATCTAAAGTAATCATGACTTTTTTTTAAAAACTCTAACTGATAACAAGAATCCATTTTTTTGGCATGTCTTACTTAACTTTAATTGGTACAAAGAATAATAAAAAATGGGTCCTGATTGAGATGTGTAAACATTGCTATTTGTTTTGTGATTTTATTTAAAAACACAAACTTGTTGATTTATGGTCATAAATAAGGACACCTGTGAAACTCCTTTAAACTTTATTTTTGACCAACTCCTATTTTATCTATGTAAATTCTTCTATTATTTAACTGTAGCTCTTAAATCTTTGAAAAAAATAATATTATGTTACAACTCATAGTATCTATGTGGTTGGATAACTACTTTCCACACTTAATGGGTGGAAGTGGCACAAGTCTATAAAAGATAATGCACATGCAAATAAATAATATTAAGATTGTGTATTTTTATAATCTATTGCATGAACTTTCAAAGAGGAAGATGATGTGTTATATTTAATGGACAAATAGTAATAGGGAAAGAGAGACATCATGGCTAAGAGAAGGAAAAGTTTTCAATGGTATTAAAATTTGGATGTTATAACGGATGTGATTAAAATTTAAAGTGGAGGGTGATGCATTTTAAAGGATGCATGAACCCTTCTAAAGCATGTCTTGGTTTTGGTGATGTATTAAATTATATATTTAATTAGGTTTAATGAAATATATATATATATATATATATATATATATATATATATAACATTTGAAATACATGAAAATTAAAATACATCCACTAAATATTATAATATATTCCATTTACTCTTCAAATTATATTGTGTGAAAAATAATGTAATCGATTATGTCTCAATGAAATGTTGTATCTATGAAGAGTAGATAGTGACGTGTATTAATTATATGTACTAAGTAATAATATTGTAGTAATATTGAAACATATTAGTAAACATATTATTATGAAAAAATATTAATTTACATGAGGTTATATAGTAAAGTAGCTAGTTGAAATTCATGGCTCACACTCCATCCCAGAGTAACAAATCTTGCTCGAAATGAGAAAATGTCAGCAAAGCATGACAATTCAAAAACAACCAAGTAAATACATAAGAAACAATAAGATATTAAGAATAACACATCACCATAGGAGGAGGTAGAGAATTATCCTTAGAAAATTGAGCAGTCTAAGAATAAGGCTCAATAGAGAGAGGATCAAGAGCCAACCATCCATCCATGACATCTATATGAGCCAAAGAAAAAAGAATGCCCCACCTAGGAGGATGATACACCAAACTTATAATAGGGTGAGGACCAAGAGTAATTAAAACCCACCGATATGGAATAACAATGAATTTACCACAAGGACGTAGTGGAATCCAACCCCCCGCTGAGGACGGGTGGAAAAATGACTATGGGTATTTATATATGGTTTTTTGGTATAAAATATGGGAATGTGTACTTGTAGGAGTAAGTTGGTCACCCATAGATACATATTTTTTAAATCATATTTAGTATATGATTGGAATTTTATTAAATAATTACCACATTATTGAAACTCGTATTTTAAAGACAAGGTTGTTGAACACAATTTTTCCCATGCAATGGATGGGTTTATATTTTTGTAGAGTTATAAATATAAATTGGTTACATGTAATTTTAATGGTCATATGTATTATCCAAATATGTTTTTGTGTTGAGTCTTAGATGATGAGATGATCATGCATGGTACTTATTACAATTGGTGAAAGATTGAAAAAAGAACACATACTTGGATAGATAGTTTGTATACCTTAGACTTAATTGTCGATCCATATACAAGTTATCCTAATGAAGAAAATAATTATTTTGGTTAGTATAATAGGGAGTTTCTCCATAATTTAGACATCCAAATTTGGAAAAAAAAAAACCCTTATTCACATGTCTTATTCCAAATTTGAGTTATTTGGCAAACCTATAAATTTTAACCCATTTATAAGATGGCTTCAACCCCACATGAGTCTCTATTTATTACACTAATCCTAAAAATCATCTCAATACATATTTATGAGGTATTTATTACTAATTTAAACCACTTATCACCTATTATCTAAGATTACCTTGATAATTAAGCCGCACTTGTCTCCTAGACAAATTCATAATTTTTTAGACCCATCTTGGACAAGTTTGTAGCCATATGAACTTGTGCCTTTTAGTTTTTTGGGTCCTTCTATTTGTAGCCCATGAAATTGTGCCTTAACCATTCCCATTTACATTTTCAAAATTCAACTAGTACACACAAGACATTCTAGAATCATCCTACAAATAAAAGGTTATGCCAATCCATTTGGGGAAAGAATCTAGAATAAAATCTAAGATATAGAAAAGAGTATTCATTATACTAAGGGCTTAGCCTAGACCCAATATTTTCAAATATAGTTGTATTTCACAATACTATACCCTTGAATGCCATTCTACATAATCCCATGTGCCAAAGGAGAGTGATTAAAGTTTAGTAGTTACATTGATACTTCTAGTGAAAAGGAGGTTAAAATTATCACTCGAGCTATCCCATTCACACACCACATAACTACATAGAGGTTTGATTCCAAGTATGTTAGATATGCATTTTTAATGTGGATTTGAAAGTTTACTTGTCTCCATTATTACTATCTTGTTTTTTAGAGTGTAATTTACGTCAAAGTAAAGATTAAATCATACAATAGATTCTACCATGCACATCAACAAATTGAAGGTACAATAAAAATTAAGAAAATGCAAAACATATGTACCAAAAATATTAGATTATAAGACTTTATAAAGACAAAATTAATGACACAAAGACCTAATCGGTGACATAAGGGCCATATCTGTGTACTAGGATTTCTATGGTTGGACATGTACATGACATACCCATACAACTACTAGTTCATCATAGAGAACAATGTAGGTCTAAAAATTCAAGATCAGGGCAAACACAACCAACATAATTAGAATACATTCTCAAACTTATAGAACAATAATAGTGTATATGTTTTTTAATATTTTTATCCATTCATTACATTACTTTAGTTTATATTTGTGATAATTGGGATTATTTTTTAATTTATACACCTTAAGTAGGTTTGAGTTATGCATTTCAATCTTGTATGTCTATATCTACTTAAGTACAATTTGTTTATTCATATTTTGTGTAAAAAAAGCTAGGACAAACATAAATGGTGATACCTCATTTATTCCATGCATAGATCTTTCCAACCCCTCTTATTGTAACTATATCCTAGTTAGATACTAAAAAATATATCCAATTTTTTCCCAAGTTAGACTAATACTCACCAACTAAGAATGGGACCTGACTCTACATTGATCCCTCTTCCTACATTCCCAACTGACTCTGATTACGTATAATTCATAAGAGTATACACTAATGCAAATACCACTATTGCTTTCAATATTCAAAAGAATATAATATACATTATGAAATAGTGTAGTAATTGTTCATATGCTCTAAAAATAAATGTAAAATATTATTTTCTCAAACATATACTACCTATTTATATCCATTTAAATAACTTAGTAATATTCATCCAAATAATACGTAATAATCCTTATCCATATTTTTTAGAATTTTTCCATTCTCATTTTCTAGGTACAAACAAAATAAATAAATCATATTATTCCTTACTTATAAAATTATGTTAATTTCACTATATACATCTAATAATACAATAAATCTATGAATATGATCTAATGATGACATTCATTTTCCAAACCTAACATGGATAACAATAATATAATAATGAACATTGGTCACTGAAGTATTGCACGTCTATAGAATATCCACACTAAAGAATGCGTGAAAGTGAAATAAAAGAGGAAGAACATCACTAAATGGATTTTACTTCAACCAAATAACTTAATGGATCCCCCATACACCTTAAAAATCCTATAAGTGGCCCTAACCTTATAAAAAGGTAGTATATGCATAAAAATGATATGAGTAAAATAAAATCCATGTGCATAAAATAAGTCATCAAATCACATGCAATGAACTCATGGAAACACAGTACACGGAAATGAACTAGAACTAAAATGATATAACATTCCTAATATATTTATGCATATGGCCACATGACTTAAGGAAAATAATAGGTGAATAACTTAATGTATCCTAAATCTAGTACTAAGGTATGTTTGATAATTGTGGACATTGTTTAGACCTTGGAGACTCCAAAAAAAATAATAACCCTTACACAGATATATTATGCTATTATAATATAATATTCATTCCATCCTTATAATTATTTCATCCTAATGTTCATTACACATTTTTAAATCTTTGAAATCATCTCACAAGTCCCAATCTCACTAATCCTTTTTATGTGAATAAGGACAATATCACATTAAAAACCTACAAGTCCAAATAGCACCCAAATGATAATTATAAAAATGGGTTCCTATCAAATAAATTTTCATATACGATTCATGAAATGCATCACCAAATCAAGAGGTAACCAAAGGTAAAGGATCATAATCCAAAGTCCAAAACCACTCAATTTTTATATTTATATTGTAAAATAGAAATAATAGACCCACACTCTATTGGAGAATTGTAAATGATGTCATGGTGATGTCATAAAAGTGTCTTGGTGAGTGGATGATGTGATTTGATAGCCTAAGTAACAATGACAAAGTGTGCAATATGCTTGACAAAGTGTGCTTGGAATTGACTTGGTTGATCATCAGTTTTGGCATGGTTAGAGATGTTTAAGTATGAGTCTGACATATTGAGCATGTGCAAGGGGTTATACAAGAGGTTTTATATGATTTGAAAGCCTATGTGCATGATTGAAATTCATCTATTAGTACATAGTTTTTCATCTTAGAAGATGGGTCTAGTGATAGAAAATTTGAGTAGGTAGTTTGATGACATCATAATTTCCAAATGTGGATGAGTCAGGGGGAGTTGATCATATGGTTGTGATCACATTTGTACCTAGTTTTTATACACTAGAATTTAGATCATGCATTAAAGCATGGTAAAAGATATGAGGGTACAAATTTAGCTTCTCAAAAAAAATTCACTAAGTTCCCATATTTAGCAAAATTTACAAAGGGTTTAAGCATAGCTGAGTAAGCATGTTTATGATGTCAGCATTCACATGGAGGTGTCTGGACAAAATGATAATATGGATTTGTTCATTTTTGTGCCTAGTTTCTATGAGATAATTATTAGATCATGAGACTAAGTGTGACAAAAGATATCTAAGTGCAAATTTGGGCTCCTAGGCATTTTGACAGAGTTTTACCATAGCCAAATTTTCATGAGGCAAGAAAAATCTAAGTAAGCATTTTGATGGTGGCATATCTCACACATGTGGACATTTTAGGAGAAGGTGATCATATGGGTTTGTTTAGTTTTATGCATAGTTGATCTGTGCTAAATTTTAGGTCATGCACCGAATCATGACAAAAATTATACAAAAACAAAGTTGGCCTCCCAAACAAGTTCCAAGCATAATTGGCTCTGTGAAAAAAGATTTTGAGAAGGCATTTTAATGGTGTTATTCTCACTCACATGAAGGTTTCAAGATAATTTTGATACATGGTTAGATTCCTCTTTGAAATAAGAACATATGGTGCAAATTTTGGGACATGATATTGATCTCATCAAAAGATATATCTATCTAAAATTGGCTTCCCAAGCATATTATAATTTATCCCCATACTTAGTCAATTTGCATGATGTTAAAGATCTAGACCTAGTGGAGATCCAATGGTTTATGGGAGTTCATACTTCTAGATCCAATGATGTGTAAGAAAGTAAAGAGCTCAAAGAAACATTTGTCTAGCATTACTAAAGTGAGGACAATCTCGAAGAGATCAACAGAGCATATGCAGTCAAAATTCCCAAATTGTGTGAGATGAGGTCAACATGTTCAAGGTTTAACATTTGGACATTGGTGTTATATGCATTAAATATTAAATTATATTGATGGTGTATGATAAATATGAAGTAGTGAGGACATGATATCGAATGGTATTTGATGTTTAAGTGTGACGTTTGTATTTGAAAATTTGTATTTAACAAAGGAAGTAGTTTGTGGTTATTGGATCATCTCTTTTGATCCAAGTAAAATTTGACCATGGTGTAAAAAGTGAATATGTAGAGGATTCAAAGTTGCATATAAAAAAATAAATTTTAATGTGTAATTGTGTGTATAATCAAAGATATAAAGGTTCAAATTTTATTATGTTCATGCATGTTCTGCAAGTAACTTGACAAGGGTAATTGAGCTTGTTTTGATGTTATTTTGATATATCTTAATGAATTAGAAATTTAGGAGTGTTATAAACTCAATGAGGATGATCTATGTGAATTTTAAAGTTTTTTATAATAGTATGCAGTATGAACAAAGTTTTACAAGTCGACTATGTATTTATTCATGGTGACTGTGTGTATTAAGAGTTGTTTGAGTGAATTGTGCTTAAGTAGTAGGCTACTATGATGGATTTTGGACTTAAGGAGGACCTATAGATCATGTGGAATGGGTACATGAATTTGAATAGTTTTCTTATATTTTTAGTTTACTCATAGAAGTGTCAAAGAGCTGAATGGGTCTCCATAGGACCTAAAAGTGACTTAGGCCTATTTAAAAGTGGTTTATGCTTAAGTGTGACCCATGTGAGATGTCTTAAGGGTGAATTCATGTATTGTGGATAATAATTAAATATCATGCACTTGATAATTCATGAATTATCTGTATAAAGTGAAACCAAATGTGTTGGTTTCTAGGCTTATAGAAGACTTGTATGTGAGAGAGACTAGTACAAGGTGATGTGACAGTGGTGGAGCAAAGGGTAAATTGTGTGCCTATTGGTTGAGTTAATGAGTAGAATAGTTTTTTGACTATGTGTATAAATTTTAGGTCATGTTACTAATTTCATTATAGTGTTATTTCAATTTGGAGATATACGAAGAGGTTTGAGAGTGCATATAAGGATAGATTGAGTGAAGAAGAAAGAGATTGTGACATGCCTCTATAAGAATCCTGTTTGAGATAGAGAGTATTTATGTAGAGGTTCAAAAATATATATCCATCATCAGGTGTTGAATACATCATTTATAAGGTGGAAGTGTTTAAAATAGGGTCTAAATGACTTGGTATTCCTTAGGGGTTTTCACAATTCAAGGTTTTTCACTAAATTCATCTAATATATATTTAATATAAAAAACCTTAGTTTCTATCCAACATAAGTTTTGAAAGCATATATGCTTTCCAATTCTCCAAGAATGATCAAAATGATTTTTTTTTAACTATTACATAACACTAAAAATCTAAAGGCAACTGGCCCTAGTTGTCATAACATTTATTCTAATCTATGATGGTAATTGAATAAAATGTTAATCATACCTATGATATATTGATATCACTATTATATCGATAAAATAATTTCAATAATGTTCTTAATCTTCAACACTATATAGTATTTGATTAATGATAAACTACATTCACATTCCATAAATATTTATATGTTATCTTCATATAACTAATCTTAATGCCTAACATCTAGGTATCAATTTGACCTAAGCATTAATTTATGCATTAGATCCAAGGTTTAAGATCTGAAAACCTACTGGCATAAAAATTTCCAACCCCATGGCATAACATGTTAATTTTAAACTCTAACATCAAATATTATGAGAAAAATAAAAATTACTAACATCTCAAACACTACAATACCTTGTGTATTAAAATTATAATTATATGCCCTAATATAATATGCTACTATTAAACTCTAATACCATATTTTATGAGAATAATAAAAATTACTAGCATCCCAAACATTGTAATACTTAAGGTATAACAACTACCATTATTTTAAAAATGTGTAGACTATCTATACTAATAGATCACATCAAATAGGTAAAACTATTAATTTTGGTGACAACTAGCTATTGTGGATGTCTACAAAATAATTAAATACACTTAAGCATATACACCTGCTAGATTTGTTGAATGTAATTTATAATCTAAAACTCTAAAAACCAGTTACATGCATTTAATTTTGAGGTACAAAATGTTATTATGGAATCCTTATAAAATGATGGGTGTAGAGAAAATATACATATAGTGTTATTTTATATATGTATAATTCATATTAAAAATATATATATTACACACACACACACACTCACACACACACACACACACACACACACACACACACACACACACACAATTACCATTTAATGCAAGTCTTGACTTTGATGACAATATAAAATATCGAGATTCATGACATTTGCACCATGAAAATTAACATAAATTTCTTAGATTTTTGCCACCCAAAACATCAAAAAAGTTTGATTTTGGAAGCAAATATAAACATAATCATGGCATAAATTACATTTTGTATAGTAATTTCAATATTTATATAAAGTATTATTAAGAAAACTATGGAGTTTTTCATATTCATTGTAATCAATTATGATATCAACAAAAGTTTTTTGTAAAAATAGTGTATGATTTTTTATGTACTCAATGTTTTGGATCATATTCCATGATCCATCATCAAGAGAAAAGAGATAAATGGAACAATTGGACCACCCACTTTTTAAAGCAAAAATGAGATGATCGTTGCAAAGGGTTTCTAAAATTAAAAAAATATCCATTACAAAAAGTTTCTAAATCAATAAAGGAAACAAAATTTTAACTCATAAAAATAATAAAATAAAAATAAAAATAAAACACATCACAATTAATAAAACAAAATAAGATAAGATTCTTTTATTAAATATGATAAACTATGGAAATAATGATTAAAATAACATTCATTATTATTAATAAACTAATAAAACACCACACTTAATATATATTGCTATTATTATAAAAAAAGAATGAATTAAAAAATGTAAATAATCCAATGAAAATAATATACCCCTTAGAGGCCAGCAATGAAAGGAGTAACCCTAAAAATGACAAATAAGGAGGGTTAAAGAAGAAACCTAGACCATGTAAACCAACGGCTTCCAAACATGACTAATTCCTGATCCCTCATCCCTATTTAAATTATTATGGTGTTTCAAGATTTTAATCACCTCCTAAATCTTACGCTTATGAAAGTGATCTTTTATAATAATTACTTTAGCTTGCTCTATGTTGATAGCATGTTTTGTCTTGGAAGAGTGTTTGACAAGATCTAATTTCCCCTTCCTTTCAAGATGGATATCCGTCAAATGTTATTTAATTGTAACTTGAATAAATCTTCATGTTTATCCTATGTAAGGAATACCACATGAGCATTCAATGATGTAGACACCACTACGAAGGTTTGGGTCCATATGAACTTCTATCGACCCTAAAGTTTTACATAATTTATTAACAGGAAAGAAAGTAGAGTTAATGTCCTTATGCTTAAAAATTCTAACTAACTTATTGGAAATACCTTCTACATACAAAAAATAAGCTATAGTTTGTTCCATCAAGTGATCATTATTATTAGTTCTATTGATATTATCTTTCACTTATTCGATCTCTCTAGCTATCTGTTTGCTCGAGGACCCGTTTAACTTAAAAACCCTTTTTAGGTGATAAAATTTCTTGATCAATGTTGTCATTATCACAAATTTTTAATGCCCTAGTAAATAAGTTCTTATAACCCCTTCTTTATAATTGAGATGATGATGGGATGATACATGTAGGTATAGGTCCATATGTGTGCCTTTTCTGTATACCTTTATAGTTAAGTTACCATCCTCTTTTCTAGAAATGCAGACATATGGAAGTTTACCCTTATTTTCAATTTATTTAGTTAATTTTATACTAAGAACCAAACTATTAAGATGGGTTTGAAATTCTTCAAGAATATCTATACCATGTTACCAACAAATATTAGTGTCATCCACGTATCTTTTTTACCATTTAGGCTTCAAAGGGAATGAGTGAAGGGCACTATCTTCAAAATTTTCCAAGAAAATAATAGAAACCATAGGAGATAGAGGGTAACCAATTTCCATAATTTCAAACTGTTCATAGATAATGTTGTCCCCAAAAAAAGTCATTCATTTTTGGGACAACCTATGGACTATTTTGACCCTGCACAGACTAAAATTGTCTCTCCCCTTTTCGAAATTTGTCCTAAGCATTCAAATTCCTTATTTTTCAAGCTTCTCAGTTTCTACAGACTTCACAAGATGAAATCTACAGACTCAACATGCTTGAAATTAACAGGTTCAAAGGGTTTGATGGCTTTAACAGTTCAAAGGAGCGTGCAAAAGAAAAAGATGAGTGAAAGTTGCCAAGTGTCATCTACCGAGACACATTATGATTTGCTTCTCAAAGGAGCAGAACGTGCCACATGTCCCTTGTAGAGTTCCACAGAAAGTGATAATTAGAAGCTGTGGAAGGTTTCAATATCTATTTCTAAGAAGCAATGGAATGTGCCACGTGTCATCTGCAAAGCTTGACAGAGGCTACCAAGTGTCAATGGTTGTTGTATCTTCCTTTGGTTTCATTATCAAGTGAGAACTATGGTGGGCCCTGGATGAATTGCTAAAAAAGTGGAGTGCTCCAAGTGTCATAGTCTGTTTGATTGCTAAAATAGAGTGGCATTAGCCACATGTCCCATTGTAACTTAGCAGATTGTGACAAGTGTCGACATCTGCGCTTCAAGCTTCTTATAAGTTTTCAAGCTTCTCTCAAGGTCCCACAAAAAATGCCAAGTGGCAATTGTGGAAGTTTGTAATCTATTTCTAAGAAGCTACAGAATTTGCCACATGTCCTTGCTAAAACTCAGTGAAATCCACCAACTGTTGACATCCATAGTTATTGAGTAAGGACTGTGGTGGACCACGGGTAAGTCACAGGAACAAATGGAACACGCCAAGTGTCATCATCTGCATGAATCCAAATGAGTCCCAAATGTTTCTATAGTGTTTCTAAAGCCCAACAGAAGCCACCACATGTCATCTCTCACAGGACTTTCAAGGTTTCTAAAATCTCTTATAAGTTAGGTGGATGCTACCAAGTGTCCTCACCTGTTTTAGAAGAAGAAGCCACTTGTCACTTGTTAAAAGCAATAGAATGTGCCATGTGTCAAAAATGGGACACTCCCGATACAAAAATGCAAAGCCAAGGAAAGAATTCCTTTAGACAAATTGTCTAAAGGAAATAAAGGATCAAGCCTAACTAAAGAAATTAAAGCCTGAAGGCCACCCAAAATATCTCTAAGGGTAGGTACCCTCAACAGTCGACACTCAAAAAATAAATCATCTTTCAAGACTCCAAAGGATGAGTTCCCTCTGGGAAAGATCAAACCTCAAAGTCAAGCAGAAGCTGCCAAGTGTCGTCTATCGAGACACAATTTCTAGTAAGTTTCAAAGTAGCGAAACATGCCACATGTCCCATTCCAACTCAGTAGATCACAACGAGTGTCTGCATCTGCACTTCAGATCTCTAGTAAGTTTTAAATTTTATTCCAATAAGCTTCTCTCAAAGACCAATGGATGTTGCCATGTGTCCTCACTTGTTTCAAAGTAGAAAGCAGCCAGAGCAAGTGGGAAAGACATGAAATAATTACTAAAGAGGATGATGAACCCGTAGCTGTCAAATTTAGGATAACCAATTAGCTGTTAGCTTTAAGTGATGATGGACCCAAAGATGTCAAATTTGTGACAATAAAATAATTGTTGATATTTGAAGACTTGAACGCAAAATCGAATGCATTCAAAGGACAAAACTAGAATGGGGAAAAGGTAGCCCAAGGGCTCAAATCACAGTAGCAAGAGACAAAGAGGGAAATATCTATAGAAGTTATTTCTAGTAGGTGGAATAGTCCATCAGGTAGATATTTGGGCCTGCAAACATTAAAGGCATAGCCTACTTGTCTCCTTTGAAGTAAAGGCAAAGTGGACAATTGCGTAGATAGTAGGTGATAGAATAAGTGACTCAGGCTTAGAAGAAGACATTCAAGATGAATCAACATGCCACAGTTAAGGCAGTTTCCTTGATCCTGCATGGCCCTCCCTGACAAAACCAAAAATTCATTCAAGGCATTAATGCACAGCATGGGCCGCTCCATGGGACAAAGTGCCAAGCCTTCTTTCGCCTCTATATATTGTAATGTTTTGATTTGTTTTAAAGGAGATCTTCCCTTTACCAGAAGCAAAACTCTATCCAAATTGAAAGGCATTACTGAGACTTTGAGCTTAGAATGTTGTTCATATTTCTTTGATTAAATGAGAAATCAAGTTACTTGTAGACTTTGTGCTGTTGTAACTTGTGCTACTTTAGAAAATTATTTTTATGTCTATTTCCTAGAAGCATTCTTGTTTATTTGATCTAATGGGAAGAACTAGTGGAAGTAATCAGGAAGGTGTCCTGAGGCTAACTGTGGAGAGACATTGTGCCCCCACAATTGCCTTTAGTGTGTTTTCTTTCTATTTATATGTAAAAGACTTTGAGATGACTTTGTGCCCTCATTTTATTTCATATCTCACTCTTGGGAATTCAAGGTGGAGACTTTGTGCTACATCTTAAATTGCTGGTTACTCTGTACTCTATTACCAGTTACTTGAAAACACTTAAAATAACTCCTGTTGTTCCCTGCAAGAACACTTCTAAAAGAAGAGAAGTGCCTTCAGTGTTTTCACCAAGATTTTCTCCTTTGTTTTTGAACATCATCTTTGAAAAAATAGAGATGGATAGTGTATCCTACCCCTGAGTATTATTTTTTACTTATTTATATAGTATATAGCTCCTGCATATTTATAGGGAACCTCCTCTTGATGAGAGGAGAGATTTGTCCCCTATTGATGTAGTAAACCTACACACCTGGCTGACCAATCTCCCTATGCTATGGTTGAAGAAACCTATTTTGCTCACCAGTTAGTTGGTTGACAAAATATTTAGCCAATAGTTTTTAGTGACTCTGTTAGGGAAAGACAAGTAGTTTGAATCCTAAAGTTTCAAGCTAAAGCAAGACCAATCCTTTTCCATTTTTGTTTCACAAATTGGCAACTCCATGCTACACAAGAAGCCAAAAATCTCAAGGTGTTGTTGACCCTATTTTTGAGTTGGTTTAGTAGAGCAATTTTGATTTGTTTCCTCCACAACCTCACCTTCAACAAACTAAGAGTCTTCCTCCTACCCCTACCAGGTCACCAACACAAGGTAGAGCTTCTTTTTCTGTTGTTAGTAGAGCTTTGCCTATCCATACTCCACCTATATTTGTTATCTCTCTTTTTCATAATCCAATCATGGATGTTCAAGGCCCTTGGGGTAACTCTTTTGGCCCACTTAATTTGATCCCACCCCTACATGAGCTTCCATGTAGTTCAAGGAAGAATTTCCTTAAATTTTTTGGTGATGGGAAAGTGCACCTTGATGAACATATTTTTGCCTTCAACATAGCCTATGGTGTAATAGGTGTGGAGTATGAAGAGATAGCAGTCAATATATTCGTGGAGACACTACAAGGCATTGTTGTAGACTAGTTCTACCATCTACAAGCTCAGTTAGTGACTGATTGGGACACTCTTAAAGATAAATTTGAAGCCAGGTTCAAGTTTGTAAAAGATGCACATGCCTTGTTGGCCCAGCTCACATAGATGAAGAAGGAGCCCCATGAACTTATGAGGGACTTCATTGCCAGGTTCGATAAGTTGAGGCATAAGATTCTCATGATCGCCCAGTTGACACCTAAAAATTTCAAGTGTTACATTATCAACTCACAGCTGCCTGAAGTAATTTTTTTGCTAAGATGGGCTAGACATATACACCTTGGTACTGCTCAAGACTTGGCTACTAAGGTAAAAGATGACCTTATCTTGGCTGAAAAGATAAGGAGAGACCCAAACAAAGGTAAATCCTCTTCATCTTCTGAATACTCACCTACAGCCACCACTGACTCAATGGTACAAAAGCTAGCAAATGAAGTGATAGCTCTCAAAAAGCAAATGGCACAAGGGATGTCATCCGCTCCTACATACAGAGATATACCCAGGAGGACATTTCAGAATCAGGTGTACCAGGGCAATGTTGCTAGAAACTAAGGGCAAACTAATCATCTTCCTCCCCCTCATAGGAATAACCTTGCCATTGAAGCACCTCCAACTAACTCAGTGGTTGGATATCTTGAGGCTAAATCAGATTTTTCATTTCAGCCTAATTTGAGTCTTAAAAATGATGCTAATCTCTTCACTGAGGAAGAATAAGAATTAGCTAGCGGCTCTAATATTAGTTTCTTGAATTATTAGGATGAACCCATAAGTGAAGGCAATGCAATTAAGGGATCATATATTGTATTCACTCAGTCTAATAATCAATTAGCTCAACTGATTGATAAGGAGAAAGCAGAGGAGCAACCTCAACCAACAATTTCAATTGTTAAGCATGGAACCACTCTACCTTTCCAGCCAAAGGACCCAGTAGTTCCTAAAAAGGTAAGTACCCCAAATATTTCTGCACCTTTAACTTCAAATTCATAGTCTGGTTCCCCCCCTTCCAAAACTCAAAAGGATGAACTCCCATCCTCTATGCCTAGTTCATTTTCAACATTTGATATCATTGACTATATAAAGAAAACCAAAATTCAAATGTCTGAATGTAAATTTTTGCAGTCCCATCCTAAGCAATTAGATAAATTGGTTCAATTTGTAAAGAACTAAAATGTCCCTATAAGACAAGCGATTCCCAAGGTGACTCATGATTCCTCTAAAAATACACTCACCAAAAACAACCTTGTCATCACTCCTCCTATTGCTCCTGGTAGGACTGAACCTTTCTATGCCTTATTGTTGATAAATAGATATCAGCTGAATAATTGCATCATTTATTTCAGAGCTTCAGAGAATGTCATGCCTACCAAAGTGGCTAAATCCCTTGGCCTCACACTGACCAAGACGTTTAGTAGATTTTTCTCTATGGAGAACAAGTAAGTACCTTTGTTGGGACAAATTAAGGATGCTCAATTTGCATTTACAGTGTTCTCAGACAAAAGAATCAAGATGATTGTCTTGGTGGCTAACGTCTAAGCTTCATATGGCATCCTTCTTGGCTAAAATTTTTACAAGGATGTTGGTGGTGAATTGAGCATGGACTTATTTGAGGTGAGAATCCCTATCAAAGGCATTATGAAGAGGCTTCTTCCTGAGAAGGAAGCGAAATATGTGGTTATCTAGACTTTAGCATTTGAAGCTCAAATTTTATTTGAGTCTTCAAAAATGGGTAACTACTTTCTATCCATGGATGAAGTTCATGAGACATCAGATGAAGATCCTATAGATGGCAACCTAGAAATGCATTTAGCTAGAATAATAGGAGAATTGGTAGAGTGCAATACTAATGTGGAAGGGTTTCTACCTCTAAATGAAGAAGAATCTAAAGAAAAATCAGTGTCTAATGAGGTATGGATTCTTAAATTTGATGGCAGATGTACCTCTATCAGTTCAGAAGCTGAGGTTGTGATGATATCTCTTTAAAGAGATATTTTTCTCTCATCCTACAAGTTATAGTTTAGCAACACTAATAACACAACTGAGTATGAATCTTTGTTTCTTGGATTGAAAGCTACTAGGGACAAAGGCATCAAACTCCTTCATGTTAAAGGAGATGCTAAATTGGTAGTTTGTCAGGTGAGAAATTTGTATCAAACTAAGAATGAGAGATTATGCCACTACCACAATCTAGTCTAGGACCAAATTGAAAGCTTTGATGCTTTCAACATCTCTACCATTCCTAGAGAATTCAATGATCAAGCTAATGCACTAGCTGTTTTAGCTACTCTCTTGGTCCTCCACCCAAACTTCAAAGGAGATAGGTACACTATTGAGCTGGTCTTTCAGCCAAATGTGCCTGATAATGCCAATCATTGGTAGGCATTTGAAAATAACAACTAAATCATTGCCTTCTTAGAGCAAAAAGACAGCTTTGAATAGCTACATTTTGAAGGCAGCGAACCTCAGAAGTGTGAACCAGCTCTTGAATCAAATACAGACATAGGTGAGGAGTTCCTACAACTTAAAGAGAATAAGATTTCCAAAGGCCTAGTTTCCCTTCAGAAGATGTTTGACAAACATGATAGATTCATCAAACAGTAGCAAATAGATTCAAGCTCCTCCCAGGAGTTTGATCAAGTAAATTTGGGAACCAAGAAAGATTCCAAGATGGTGAACATTGAGAAATGTTGTACTTTTGAGGAGAGGTTCAAGTTCACCACTTTTTTCAACCAATACATGGACATCTTAGCTTACTCCTATGATGACCTGAAGTCACTCTGACTTGATCAAATTCGACATGACATTTCTTTCAAGGCTGATTTGGCACCTTACAAGCAAAAGTCTAGATAGTTTAATCTAAAAATATCAAGTATCATTTTGTCTGAGATACAAAAAATGCTAAATTCTAGGATAATCTTTCTAATCTATCATTTCACGTGGATTGCCAATATAGTGCATGTAAGGAAGAAGAATGGCAAAATTCATCTCTGTGTGGATTTTAAGAATTTAAATTAGTCATCCTTGAAGGATAACTATCCTTTACCAACAATTGCAGGAGTGGGAAACATTACATAGCTGAGAGACTTGACCATTTTCTGGTCTCAGCTTTTTGGGTTAGAGGTATGTGGTCTACGAGATCTGAAATTTTGGACTAGAGAGGATCATATCATTGGCCCATCAAGCTTAATAGTGTCTCATAGTATCACATGCACTCTCCTTTCATATTTTAGCTCATGTGGCTGTGGGATCAATCTCTACATGAGTGTGTTTCCAATTGGTGGCATTGGGGTAGGCATGCCCATGGTATCGCAATGTACATTTTTGCCAAAACACTGCAATATGTGAAGTACAAGCTCAAGCGGTGGAATCACCAAAGTTTTGGAAACATTTTCCATGCTAAGGCTGCTACACAAACCAAGCTTGATGATATCACGAGAATAATAAGGGAAGAAAGACTGACTGAAGACTTACTGCAAGAAGAAACACAGGCTGTGAAAGACTTGAAAGAATGCGATCTATGGGAGGAAATTTTTTGAAAGCAAAATCTCAGGTCAAATAGCTCCAGGAGGGAGACCGAAATACATCCTTTTTCTTTAATTTGTCTAAAGCTAGGAGACATGGCAATTCTATTTCGGCCCTAGTCAATGAAAGAGGTGAGAAGCTTAACTCCTTTCCAGTAATTTTAGAGGAGGTAGTGTAGTACTTCTCTACTCTCTTAAGAGGAGATGCTAATGGGGAATCACCAAAAGAAACTCAAGTTCTCTTCTGCATTTCATTTTTGGTGACGTGTGAAATGAATAAAAATTTAATGAAACCAATCACACTTGGAGAGCTTGAGAAAACCATTGTTCAGATGAAAAAAGGGAAAGCAACTAGACCTCATGGCTTTCCAACTGAATTCTACCAAGAATTTTGGGATATCATCAAACTTGACCTTGTAGCTATTGTCCAAGAATCTCAACAGAATAAGCAAATGCTTAAGGCTACAAATGCGTCCTATCTTGCTCTCATACCCAAATGCAAAGGTGCTAATAGGCTAAATCAATTCCACCCTATATCCATTTGCAATGTTGTTTACAAAATTATATCTAAAATCATTGCAGATAGTTTTAAAATAGGGCTGAGTGCTGTGATCTCAGAAGAGCAAAGTGGTTTTGTGGAAGGCAGGCAAATCTTGGATGGTATTGTTATTGCTATTGAGTTCATTCACTCCATGGCCAGCTCAAAATATAAGGAGATATTCATTAAATTAGACATGGCCAAAGCCTTTGATAGGGTCAGATGGTCATTCCTACGAAAGGTTCTTAGTGCTTTTGGCTTTGCAGATGAATGGACTCAATGGGTCATGAGCTGCATTTCCTCAACTTCCTTATTAGTGCTTATCAATGGAGAATACACAAAGCTTTTTGGTGCTATAAGAGGGCTGTGACAAGGTGATCCTCTATCTCTATACCTTTTTCTTCTTCTTACTGAAGGTTTGGGGAGGTTGATCAATAGGAACAAAGAGGAAGGACATATCTAAGGATGGCGATGGGGAGGGGAATTGTTGATGCAATCACACTTGCAATTTGCTGATGACACTACCTTTATGGGCATGGCCACAATGACTGAAGTTGCTAATTTACACAGGGTGTTAGATGTTTATCTAATGGCCTCATGACAAAAGGTTAATGAAAATAAGTCATCCATCTTCTTCTTCAACACTCTGAGCCTTATTCAATAGTGGATAGCGAGGACTCTGCATTTTTAGATTGGGACTCCTTGATTTACTTGGGTATCCCTATCTCGACTGGCCGTACATCCAAAGAATCTTGGCAAACTATGTTGGAGAAATTTTGGTGAAAGTGAATCATTGGACACAAAGGTGGTTATCCTTTGCGAGTTGGGTTCAACTTATCTAATCTGTGGTGCAGGCTTTACCTATTTACAGGTATATGCTCCAGGTTGCCCTGATAGAAATTGTTAAGGAGTTTGATTTGGTTACCAAACAATTTTTATGGGCTGATAGTCTAAACTCCACTAAATGGAGCCTTATTAGATGGGAGATTGTCTGCAACCCCAAACAATATGGTGGCCTCAGTCTGAGGCAGACATACTTAAATGGTATTGCTTTGGCGGCTAAACTTTATTGGCGATGATGCATCAAACAAGACAAGGCTTGGGTCAAAATTCTCTCATAGAAGTACTACTCCAGAACCATCTAGAGGGACATTCCTCACTATCTACTTATTGGGAAAGGTTCAGTAATATGGGGTACTCTCAAAAAAGGGGCTGCTCTCATCAAAGACGGCTTATTCTAGATTTGTAAACAGGGATCTAAGGCTCTCTTTTGGTTTGACTCTTGGGATGGTTATCCTCCCATCATTTCTCAATTTCCAAGTTTGTTGAACCTTTGTCAGAGATTCTTTGATGATGGCTGGTCTCAGGTGAGTGACTTCAAAGTTTACGTTACACAAGGACAGGTGGAGGTAGCTCGCTAGAAAGCTCCCAAAACTTGGCCTATTAATGGGACATAGGAAGAGAATGAGGAGCTTTTGAGCATCCTTTCCAAATGTCGTTGTAGTCCTCTTTAGGAGGAGGATGAGCTAGCTTGGTCTCCCAATCTCAACGGAGCTTAAACAATTTCATTTGGATATCAAACTTTACTTCTTCAGAGATTGGGCAGGGGGGAAGTGCATTCATGGAGATAGGTCTGGAATAAATTCACATGGCTTAAATACAACTATTTTGCTTGGATGCTGGCTTGGAATAGGTGCTTGACCTAGGACAATCTCTAGAAGAGAGGTTTCCAAGGCCCTTCAGTATGTGTTATGTGCGGAGTGGTCGAAGAGGATTCAGCACACCTTTTTTGTGATGCCCCTTTGCCTTGCAACTCTGGGATTATTGGTGGGATGTTTGGCAGTGCCCATGTTTTCATGCTTAATCTATGGTCAATTTTTGGAATGGAATGGGAGATCCCCTCTCAAGGATGCCCTTCCTGTAGGACATATGGTTGGGCAGCCCCATTTTTCTATTCTGGTAGATCTGGCTTGAGAGAAATAGGTGAATTTTCTGGGGGGTGAGGGTCATGGTGCAGCAAGTATGGCATAAAGTGGTGGGGATGATCCAAGAAACCATCCAAGAAAAGAGCGTGATCTACCTTTTTTTGACCAAACAAGACACTCAGGTGGTGATGTGACTTGGATTCTAGCAGTTAACTGGTAAGTCATCGTGTGTCAGGAGGAGCAAACAGATCAAGGAGCAGATTCTCAAGACTGGTCAATGGCAACACCCCCTGGCGAGATTCTCAAGATCAATACGGATGGTTCCTCTAGAGGTAATCTAGGACCCACGAGTACTAGAGGGATAGGAATGGATTTTGAAGGTATGGTGATTTTTCCTTATACATTTTTTGAGGGGCTGTAAACCATTAACATAATGGAAGGCCAGGCCATTTTTTATGCCCTTGAGAAGGCCCAGGTGTTAGGTTGGCGTAAGATTATTTGCGAATCAGACTCTCAAGTCTTGATTAACCTGCTCATTAAGAGGAAAGTGGTGGACATCAATTGGCAACTATCTCTAATTGTATAACAGATTTTGTAGATTTGCTCGTTTATGGATAGCGTTACTTTTACTCACATTTTACATGAATGGAATAGGGTAGCATATTTTTTTGCTAAATGGGTGTCAAACCATTTAGATGGTGGAAACATTAAGGATTGGGGGTCTCTCTCCCTTATTTTGTGTTCTAATTTGGAAAGAATTTTGGAGGCTGATAGGGAGGTTCATAATATTGTCTAGTTGGGCATGTCCCTAGTTTTTCAGTTTTTGCTGCTTTTTTAGGAGGTTTTGCCCCCCGTTCTTTTTTTAATGCTTTTCTTTACTTATTAATATTGTTTTTACCCCTTTTAAAAAAAACTATCCTTTACCAATCATGGATCAAGTGCTTCAGATAGTGATGGGTTCAGAGATGTTATCAATGCTAGATGGCTTCTCAGGATATAATCAAGTTAAAGTTGGTGAAGCAGACCAACATAAGACTACTTTCACCACATTTTGGGGCATGTTTGCATATAAAAAGATGCCTTTTAGCTTGATAAATGATGGCACCACCTTTCAAAGATCAATAGACCTCACTTTCAAGGATGAAATGGGTAAATTCATTATAGTTTATCTTGATTACTTGACCATCTTTTCTAAGCATCACCCAAATTATATATGCCATTTGTAGCAAGTGCTGGAATGTTGCCGCCAGAATGGTATTTTTTCAAACCTTAAGAAGTCATTTTTTAGAGTAATAGAGGGGAAACTTCTCAAACACATTATGTCCAAAAGAGGCATAAAGATTGACTCAGATAGAGTCAAGTCTATCCAAGAGCTTACTTTGCCCATAAGTAAGACTACTATTCACTCTTTCTTTGGAAAGGTGAATTTCTTACAATACTTCATCCCCGAGTTTGTTGAGAAGACTAGACATATTTTAAACATGATGAAGAGAAAGGTCACCTTCAGTTGGACTAAAGAAGGCAAGTCAGCATTTGAGGATATCAAGATTTCCATTGCCCATGCCCCAATTTTGGTTTGTCTAGACTAGAACAAAGAGTTCACCATATACAGTTATGCTTCAGAACACATGCTTGTAGCAATTCTGATTCAACAAAATAAAAAAGGTATAGAATCTCCCATTTCCTTCATGAGTTATCCTCTCAAAGCTCATGAGCTGAAGTACTTGAATATGGAGAAGCATGCTTATGGAATGGTAAAGCCAGTGAAGCATTTCTGCTTCTACATCATGAATTCACATACTACTGCCTTAGTTGCTAACAACACAGTCAAATCCATACTAACTCAGCAAGAGTTTGGGACCAAAAGAGGCAATTGGATTGCAAAAATCCAAGATTTTGATCTAGTCATCAAGCCAACCAAGATGGTATGGGGAAAGGGCCTATGACAATTAATTACTGATAACAAGCCAAAAAGAATAGAGCATGAAGAATCAGAAGAAGAAAATATGCCAATAGTCCTCTTTGTCTCCACTATGAATGAGTGGTATTCAGGTATTTCTCATTTCCTTACTTATGTTGAGTGTTCTACTCACCTATCTTATAAAGAAAGGAGGACCATCAAGTTAAAAATTGTCAATTTTGTCCTCTGGGACAATGGCCTGTACAAGAGGAGCCTTGATGGAGTATTCTTTCACTATGTAGACAAAGAAAAATAGAACCAACTTCTGAAGTTCTTCCATGATTTGGCCTATGGAAGACATTTTTTTGCTCTTGTAACTGCCCATAAAATTTTGGGGGCTAGGTATTATTGACCAACTCTCTTTCAAGATGCATATAAGTGGGTAAGGAAATGTGAACTATGCCAGTAGTTTGTTGGGAGACCCAAGTTAGTTGCCCTGCCTCTCAAGCCAGTGGTCATAGAGGAGCCATTCCAGTAGTGGGGAATTGATTTCATTGGTACTGTAAACCCATCTTCAAGTGTTAGACATGATTATGTCCTCACAGCAACAAACTAATTCACCAAGTGGTTGGAGGCTATCTCAACCAAACATGCTACTTCAGAAGTAGTGTGCAATTTCCTCAAAGAGAACATCATTGCCAAGTTTGAGGTCTCAGTCAAAATTGTCATAGATAATGTAGCTTGTTTCACTTCCCAAGAGATTACTCAGTTCTATTTTTACTATGGGATCACCCTCTCTCACTCTTCTTATTATTTTCCACAAGGGGATGGACAAGCTAAATCAAGCAACAAGAACTTGGTGACTATCATCAAAAAGTTGGTAGATGACAACCAAAGGACAGGGCATAAAGCATTGGTTGATGCTCTATGGGTAGATAGAATTACACCTAAAAGGGCAATTGGTATGTCTCCTTTCCAACTTCTTTATGGAATCAATGCTGAAATACCAATCACCTTGGAATTGCCAACATTGAAATTGACTAAGGAAATTGAAGATCAGACATATGAAAGCTCCATTGATAATAAGACCATGTGCTTGACTAAGCTGGAAGAGTAGAGAATTATGGTGGTGGACCGAATTTCTGCCCATCAAGGTTTGGTAAAGAAGCTCTTCGACCAGAAAGCAAAGAACCGTGATTTCTAGATTGGAGATCAAGTCCTCATGTGGGACAAAAGAAAAGAGCCAAAGGGGATGCATGGAAAGTTTGATTCGCTTTAGAGAGGCTCGTTTATTATCTATCAACTCAATGGTGAGAATAGTTTCCTATTCAAATATCAAGATGGCACGCTCTTTACTTTGCCTCATAATGGGCAGCATCTGAAGCACTTCAATTTTTTAAGTGTTAGATAAGTTCACTTGTACATATGTATAGTGTTTGTTTTTGCTTTGTGTTGTTCATTTTCTTTTTTTTTTTAGCCTTTCTTTTTGGATAGCATGACTCCATAGCCCAATGGCATATTTCAAAGGCACTGGAGATTCTAGTTTCTACTCCCCCCAGTTGTTCCAAGTTTTCAAATGAAAGAAGTTCCCCAACTGGAGTTAGCAGTTGTCTCCAAAAAATGTCATTCAATTTTGGGACAACCTATGGACTATTTTGACCCTACATAGACCAAAATTGTCTCTCTTTTTTGAAATTTGTCTTGAGCATTCAAATTCCTCATTTTTCAAGCTTCTCAATTTTTATAGACTTCCCAGGAGGAAATCTACGGACTCAACATGCTTGAAATTAACAGGTTAAAAGGGTTCGATAGCTTTAACAATTCAAAGGAGTGCATGAAAGAAAAAGATGAGCAGAAGCTGCCAAGTGTCTTCTGTCATGACACATTATGATTTTCTTCTTAAAGAGGCAGAACGTGTCATGTGTCCCTTGTAGAGTTCCACAAAAAGTGAATATTGGCAGCTACAAAAGGTTTCAATATATGTTTCTAAGAAGCAACAGAACGTGTCGCATGTCATCTTCAAAGCTTGGTGGAGGCTGTCAAGTGTCAATGGTCACTGTATCTTCCTTTGGTTTCATTATCAAGTGAGAATTATGGTGGGCCGTAGATGAATTGCTAAAAGAGTAAGCATAGTGCTCCAAGTGTCATAGAACTCCTGTTGGCTAAAATAGAGCGGTAATAGCCACATGTCCCATTGTAACTCAGTGGAGTGTGACAAGTGTCAGCATCCGTGCTTTAAGCTTCTTATAAGTTTCCAAGCTTCTCTCAGGGTCCCACAAAAAATGCCAAGTGGCAATCACAGAAGGTTGTAATTTGTTTCTAAGAAGCCATGAAATTTACCACGTGTCCCTGCTAAAACTCAGTGAAAGCTGCCAACTGTCAACATTTGTAGCTATTGAGTAAGGACTATGGTGGACCCCAAGTAAATCACAGAAACAAATGGAACATGCCAAGTGTCATTGTCCACATGAATCCAAATGAGTCTTGAATGTTTTTATAGTGTTTCTAAAGCCCAGTGGAAGCTGCCACATGTCATCTCTTGTAAGACTTTCAAGGTTTCTAAAAGCTCCTATAAGTTAGGTAGATGTTGCCAAGTATTCTCACCTATTCTAGCAGAAGAAGCCACATGTCACTTGTTAAAAGTAGCAAAATGTGCCATATGTCAAAAATGGAACACTCCCAATACAAAAACGTAGAGCCAAGGAAAGATTTTCTTCAGATAAATTGTCTAAAGAAAATAAAGGATCAAGCCTAACCAAAGAAATTAAAGCCCGAAGGCCACTTAGAAGATCCTAAAGGGTAGGTACCCTCGTGGGGAATAGTCAACACTCAGAAAATAAATCATCTTTCAAGACCCTGAAGGATGAGTTCCCTCTAAGAAATATCAAACTTCAAAGTCAAGTAGAAGCTGCCAAGTGTCATCTATCGAGACACAGTTTCTAGTAAGTTTCAAAGTAGCAAAACATGCCACGTGTCTCGTTCCAACTCAACAGAGCATGATGAGTGTTGCATCTACACTTTAGGTCTCTAGTAAGTTTCAAAGTTTATTATAATAAGCTTCTCTCAAAGATCAGCAAATGCTGCCACGTGTCCTTGCCTATTTCACAGTAGAAAACGGCCAGAGCAAGTGGGAAAGACATGAAATAATTGCTAAGAAGATGATGGACCCGTAACTATCAAATTTAGGATAACCAATTAGCTGTTAGCTTTCAAGTGATGACAGACCCAAAGACATCAAATTTGTGGCAATAAAATAACTATTTATCTTTGCAGACTTGAATGTAGGCTCAAATGCATTTAAAGGACAAAACCAGAATGGGGAAAAGGTAGCCCAAGGGCTCAAATCATAGTAGGAAGAGAAAAAGATGGAAATATCTATAGAATTTATTTCCAGTAGGTGGAACAGTCCATCAAGTAGATATTTGTCCCTACAAACATTGAAGGTGCAACCTACTTGTCTCCTTTGAAGTAAAGGTAAAGTGGATAGTTGCGTGGATAACAGGTGATAGAATAAGTGACTCAAGCTCAGGAGAAGACATTCAAGATGAATCAACACACCACAGTTAAGGCAGTTGCCCTGTTCCTGCATGGCCCTCCCTGACAGAATCAAAAATGCATTCAAGGCATTAATGCACAGCATGAGCCGCTCCATGGGACAAAGTGCCAAGCCTTCCTTGGCCTCTATATATTGTAATCTTTTGGTTTGTTTTAAAGGAGATCTTCCTTTTACCAAAAGCAAAACTCTACCTAAATTGAAAGGCATTACTAAGACTTTGAGCTTAAATTGTTCATATTTTTTTGATTAAATGAGAAAGCAAGTTACTTCCAGACTTTGTGCTGTTATAGCTTGTGCTACTTTAGGAAATTATTCTTATGTCTATTTTCTAGAGGCATTCTTGTTTATTTGATCTAACAAGAAAAACAAGTGGAAGTAATCAGGAAGTTGTCCTGAGGCCAACTGTGGAGAGACTTTGTGCCCCCATAATTGCCTTTAGTGTGTTTTATTTCTATTTTTGTGTAAAAGACCTTGAGATGACTTTATACCCTCATTGTCTTTCGTATCTCACTCTTGGGCATTTGAGGTGGAGACTTTGTGCTACATCTTAGATTATTGGTTACTCTATACCCTGTTACTAGTTACTTGGCACTACCTAAAAGAACTCCTGTTGTTCCCTGTAAGAACACTTCTGAAAGAAGAGAAGTGCCTTCAGTGTTTTCACCAAGATTTTCTCCTTTATTTGTAAAAATCATCTCTGAAAGAAGAGAGATGGATGGTGTAGCCTACCCCTAAGTGTTATTTTCTACTTATTTATATAGTATATAGCTTTTGCATATTCATAGGGAACCTCCCCTTGATGAGAGGAGAGATTTGTCCCCTATTAATGTAGTAAACCTGCACACCTGGCTGACCAATCTCCCTATGCTATGGTTGAAGAGACCTATTTTGCTCACCAGTTAGCTGGTTGACAAAATATTCAGCCAACAGATAACACCTTTAAAAGTAAAAAAAAATTAATTAAGATATAAAGAGATAATGTTAGAAATTTTAATGTTTGTAAGATTACAAACTACTTCAATGGCCTCTTTAATGGGTACCTTATTTTAGAGTGAAAAAACATCAAATCTTACTAACAAATCATTATTTTTTATCTTCTTATCTTTAATAAAAGTAATAAAATTCTCTGAGTCATGAATGAAAGAGGACGATTTACCTACAAGGTATTTTAATCTATTAGCTAAAAAGGTTGCTAGATAATAGGTAGGGGAGTTTGTAGTATCAATAATAAGCCTTATTGGGATTCCTTTATGGATTTTTAGAGCACCATATATCCTAGGGGTTGCCTATTTTTTGGTAATAAGATTTTTCTTAGTTGGTTCATCCAAAGAAGATGTTTTATAGATCTTTGTCACATTTTTAATAATGTGACAAACTAGGTTATAGTCAATTTTTTTTATAACTACCACTATTGATGAGGTGATCAATCATTTTAGCATCATAGTCACTAGGATTTAGGATAGCCATAACATTACCCTTATCAGCTTTAAGGATAACTATATCTTTATTATTCCTAATCATCTTAAGAGCCTCTCATTCTTCCTTCAAAATGTTACAAAACAGAGGTTTAGCCTTACGTAAGGAAACCACATAATCTTGCCTTCTTATGCAATGTTGAAAGAAAGTGTTTAAGAGTGCTATCAATACCAACAATAAATGCTTCACTAGGTATTCTCTGAGGAGTAATAGCAAAACCTTGACCCTTTTTTAAATTATTAAAAGGTCTATTCAAAGGGAAATTTGATAGATTGACAACTAATTTGTTTTCCCAGTCACTAATAATGGTGTTGATAATGTTTTTTGAATTAAAATATTTAAAATAGATAAAGTAGTTGTTATTATTATTATTATTATTATTATTATTATTATTATGAAGCTTTTGATCAAAGCAACAACCAATTACATCAACGACCACAACTAGCTAATACCAATAATAGGGCCACAACTGGCCAATACCAACAATACCACCACAACCAATGAATACCAACAATACTACCATAACTGGTGAATACCAATAATACTACCATGATCGGTGAATACCACCAATATGACCACAACTAGCCAATACCAATGACATGGCCATAACCGGCCTTCCAATACCTCTAAGATTTAAACTTGGGTGGTGCATATAACAATCAAGTTGCTTTACCAATGCACCCCCATCTCATCAATTAAAAGATTGAGTACATGCATTTTTATAATCATAATGCCCAAACCAACAATGAATAGTATCCCTAGCCATGGACTATGGAATGCCTCATTGCATTGAACACAGGTTTCAATCCACTTACCGACCCCCATTACATTAAACACCAAGTTGGTTAGCCCATTACATTTGGTTACTTTTCATGAAGGTGTGCATACCTTACCCCCTTCAAGATTAGAACATGTGACCTCTCTTTTGGGAGCACATGTTCTTCACCATTAGGCCAATTCAGGGGCAACATTATTATTATTATCACTACTACTACTATCGATTAAAATAATAATAATATTATTATTATTATTAAACATAAGGTTATTTATGTCTTTGGAATTAGTGTTGTTATTTTCTTATCTAGAAGTTGACTATTATTATTATTATTATTATTATTATTATTACAATGAATTTGACCTGACGATAAAATGATCGACTAATCTAAGGAGTTTTTAGAAATATATACACATACTAAATTGTTTGATGATTTTTTAATGGCACCAAGTTGTAACTGAATAATACTACTCTCACTCAAAGAGATCTTCACCTCTATTCCATTAGTTGTTTCTAATTTTTGCTTGTGTTTTTATAATGCCATTCTATTTTTGTTTGAACTGAATCTATTATTATCGTTTATTTATATAGTTTCCCATTCTAAAGTTCTTATGAGAGGTTGTATTTATTAAAGTTCACCCTTCACTTTTTAGACTATTGCACAAGGCTAAAGGATCCATAACATTTCTTCTATTAAGTAAAAACTCATTGTGATAAATTTATTTATGTTGTTGATGACCTATACTAGGATTTGAAGCAATCCTCTCCATACCATATCCAATATCACATGTTGCATGTCTAGGATCTAAGCCCCTGATAGAAGATGATAAACCACTAACATAAGTAGGATTATCTAAGGGTGTGACCATTCCAAACCCCTAAAAACAAACTCTAGACATTCATTTTTAGTTAATGAAACCTTATTAGGTAGAAATATCGAATTCAGTCCATTTGCACTTTTCTTTTTACTAAGCATTGAAAACTTATTCTTCTACCTAATTTTTGCCTTGTGAAGAGCATTCAAGGCAACTGAATGGGATAAATTATCATTTTTTACCCATAAATCTACTTTGAGAATGTAGGATAATTCTAGATGTAACTTATAAACTTCAATAGATAAGCTATACATAACAAACTTCATTTTTGAAATTACATATCTAAGAAGAAAAAATCTTGCCCTATCAAAAAAATTCTTACTCCTAACATTACACAAGGAGTGCTTAATATGTACCTAGGATAGAAATTTTTTATGATCCCTTCAATATTTCAAGAATGCCAGGTCTATTGTTTGCTTTGCTAATTTAACCTGAAGCTTCTCAAGAAGCTTAGCCTTTGAGTATATCTCCACGACATGAAGGGTGCAAATCAAATATTTGATACTTTCACAGTCCTTCTTTTCAATAAAAATTTTCAGGAAAGATTGTGTATGAATTTTTATGTTCTCAACATTTCAGATCATATTTCATGATCCATCATCAAGAACAAAAGATAAGTGAAACAACAGGACCAAGCACTTTTTTAAAGCAGAAATGAAAAGACTATTGCAAAGGGTTTCTAAAATTAAAAATTAGCCATTACAAAAAGTTTTTTAAATCAATAAAGGAAACAAAATTTTAATTTATAAAAATAATAAAATGAAAATAAAAATGAAAACTATCACAAATAATAAAACAAAATAGAATAAGATTATAATATTAAATATAATAAACTATGGAAATAATGATTAAAATAACATTCATTATTATTAATAAACTAATAAAACACTAAACTTAATATATACTACTATTATTAAAAAATAAAATGAAGTAAAAAAATAAAATAATCTAATGAAAATAATCTACCCCGAAGAGACCAATAATGAAAGGATCAATCCTAAAAATGACAAATAAGGAGGGTTAAAGAAGAAACCTAGATGGTGTAAACCAATGATTTCCACGTGACTAATTCCTAGTTCCTCATACCTATTTAAATTGTTAGGTGTTTCAAGATTTCAACTAGCTCCAGAATCTTATGCTTGTGAAAGTGATCTTCTATAATAATTACTTTAGCTTGTTCTTTGTTGATAGCATGTTTTGTCTTAAAAGAGTGTTCAACAAGAGTTTATTTTTACTTCCTTTCAAGATGAATATCCATCAAATGTTCCTTAATTCTAGTTTGAATAGATCTTCCTATTTATTCTATGTAAGGAATACCACATGAGCATTCAACGATGTAGACATAACTATGAAGGTTTGGGTCCATATGATCTTTTATCGACCCTAAAGTCTTACGTAATTTATTAATAGGAAGGAAAGTAAAGTTAATGTTCTTATGCTTGAAAAATATAGCTAATTTATTAAAAATTCCTTCTACATATGGAAAATAAACTATAGGTTATTCTATCAAGTGATCGTTACTATTGGTTCTATTGATATTCTATTTCAATTGCTTGATCACCCTAGCTATCTATTTTCTTGAGTAACCATTCAAATTAAAAACCCTTTTTAGGTGCTTAATTTCTTGATCAATGTTGTCATTACATAGGGTAAATAGGAAGATCTATTCAAACTAGAATTAAGGAACATTCTTTGGATATTCATCTTGAAAGGAAGGAAAAATTGGCTCTTGTCAAACACTCTTCCAAGACAAAATATGTTATCAACATAAAACAAGTTAGATTAATTGTTACAGAAGATCACTTTCACAAGCACAAGATTCAAGAGGCATTTGAAATCTTGAAACACCCTAACAATTTAAATAGGGATGAGAGACTAGGAATTAGTCATGCTTAGAATCCATTGGTTTACACAATCTAGGTTTCTTCTTTAACCCTCCTTGTTTGTAATTTTTAGGTTTGTTCCTTTCATTGGTGATCTCAGAGGGGTAGATTATTTTCATTAGATTATTTACATTTTTTACTTACTTCATTCTTATTTTATAGTTATGGTAGTATTTATTAAGTGTGGTGTTTTATTAGTTTATTAATAATAATGAATGTTATTTTTATCATTATTTCCATAGTTTATTATATTTAATATTAAAATCTTATTTTATTTTGATTTACTATTTGTGATGTTTATTATTTTTATTTTTGTTTTATTATTTTTATAAATTAAAATTTGGTTTCCTTTATTGATTTTAGAAACTTTTTGTAATGTCTAATTTTTAATTTTAGAAACTTTTTACAATGGTCATCTCATTTCTACTTTAAAAAGTGCCTAGTCCTGTTATTCCACTTATCTTTTGTAATATTTTTTCAATTTCAATCTTGACTATGTCTCTCAGTGCAATGTTTATCCTTCGTTGGGGTTGTCTTATTGACCTTACATTTATTATATAAATGTGATGAGTAAAAATGTTAGGATGGATTCTTTTCATATAATTTTATTCACACACAAATGCTTTTGAATGTTTATGTAAGAAAATGAACAACTTTGACTCTGGTTCAACTAGCAACCAACTATTTATATTCAACATCTTGCCTAGTTGAATTGTAGTTTATTTAGTGTTTGGGTATACTAAGTGGACTTCCTTGTATTCACTCATTAATGAGTTCAAAGGAAAAGGGTGTGGTTTTAACATGTGAATGGTTGTAATATCCTTGAAAAATGACTCACTTTGATGGATGTTGTTATAAAAAGTCATTGGTTGCTTTGTGCCCAATTGATAATACTTTGTTGAATAGATGTTTGATGATCACCTTCTTCCTCACAATCATTGAATACTTATGCTAGCTCATTTTCATGATTCTTGACTATGACTATTGCTAAGTAATAAATAATTTATATATCACCAATTATATCAGGTTCATCTACTCATAAATTATTAGGAGAATTTATGGAAGGTCTTGTAGGTGGATATAATAAAATCTTCTTAACATTGAGTATATTTAAATTTGTCGTGTTTCCTAACCTACGATCTATGAGTGTAGTTGTTATGGCAAGCCATGGTATTCCTAGGATTAATAGATATCCATGTTTTTGAGTTTTTTTACTAAATTACCATGAAATATACAAGGTATTACCATTATTATATTGTCACCATAGCATCTTTTATGACACCCTCCAGTTTTATAATTGATTGATCAACCACCTCTAACACATTGGACGTTGGTTGCACACCTTATAGAGATAAATTTTTCAATGTATCAACCATCATAACATTTATGGAAACACAAAAATCTACAAAAACATTGGGTATCTATATTGTCCATTTGACATTATTATCACTGCAATCCTTGGGGAACCATATTTTAGTGGAAGAAGTTTTCCTAACAAGAGATTAACAAACTTGCCATTTGTTTGAATGGATTTAGGATATTATTTATTTCATCTTAGTATTTTTACACATAACTCTTTGATGACTCAGTTGAGTTTATGGACATCTATTATAACATGTAATAATGAAACTTCAATGCTTACATGTTTAAGTTCTTGTATAAGTTCATAATTATCCCTATGTGACATTTCTTGAAGTGAAGTATCTTTCTCAAGTCTTTATGGAAATGGTACTAATGGAGGAGTAGCATGAGGAGTTTATTCTTCAATATTTTCATCCTCTTTTGGTTACTTAGAAGGAAAACCTATTCTTCCTCCTTATAAGGTATTTCTGTAATATTAGGGATGGAAGGTTCTATCAATATTTTTCTTGAATGTAATTGAATATTGTCACAATCCATGGCCTCTAACTTGATTGTTTTTACTTGATCTACATTATAGTTCCTATTTTTTGGTTTTGCCACAAGCTGAGCAAGTAATTATGGTTGACTTAATTCATCATTTTGTTGGGGTATGTTGGAATAACTAGGCAATAAATCTTGTTGATGGTTTTGGAATCATCTCTATTGATTGCATGTTGGTTGACGTAAATATTGTTATTGATTTTGTTGAGGTATCCATGGTTGTTGGTTTTGATAAGGTATCCATGGTTGTTGAGGTATTCATTCTTGTGGAGGTCAAACTTGTGGTCCCCATTGTTTTGGATGTTGTGCAATAATTCATGGCATTGTCTTTGGATTGGTAGGAGCTCTTTGAACAAAGTGATTTAGAAATTGATTATAATAAAAGTTTTCCTCTTGTCATTGTGAAAAATAATTGAGATCTTCTTCAAGTTGGATATTTTTTATGAGATGATTCATAATGGTAGGGAGAAAAACACATTGTTCAATGGAATGATTCTTGTAAAAAATACCACAAATTTTTGTTCTCTCAATAGGACAAACATGAAGAGGATGTTTATCCCTACATCTAGGGCATTATATGGTTGAAGGCTCATAAACTTTAGATTTTTATTGAATTCTATCTAGTTTAGTATTTAAATATACCAAGATGTTTGTTTTAATGTTTGTAAATTGTTCCATGAGTTCACTTACCTCACCATGCCGCTTTTTTTCTTTAAGTTTTTGAATCATAGTCATCATTCGTGAGTAATTCCTATAAAATTCAACAATATCTATGAGATCAAATTTATTCAAATATTTTTTTTCCATAATATTCCAGGGTTCTCGAGAATCATCATCTAATCCTTTTTAAAATATTGATTTGTGTAGTTCTTCATCTAACCCATTTCCACATCATCTATGGACAATGAGAAATTCTTTAAGATAATCTTCCATGTTTACATCCTATTTTGTTTTCATTCAAAAGAGTTATTATTTATGATCTCATACCGAATAGTAATCTTAATATTTATCTAAGAATATAATTTCCATTTCAAGTAATGTGTGGATGGAATTTAGTTATAATCCCATAAACCATCACATGGTTAAATCCTTCAATGTGGAAGTAAACAATTTTAAGTTTTGGTTATCACTATTGTAATCATATGTTTGACAAAGAACTTTAAATTCAAATAAGAATTGATCGAGATATTATGAGGCTATACCCCTAAAAGTAGGTAATATGGATGGGGATGTGTTTTTCATAGAAACATCTTCATTTGAATATAATGCAATGGGATAGGTAAAGGTGTTAGAGTAGGTTGTTTATCTTAACTCATGTTCACCTAGGTATTTAGTTATTCCCACCCACTTATGTGTAGATATTCCATATATCTTATTTTAAATATTATGATATATCAAATATTTATCTCTTAGATAATATGGGGATATTTTCTAGTTATTTCTATTCTTTAAGAATGGTTATATTTTAGACCTCGGTTTGATCTTTTAGCTTGATCTCTTAGTTATGTTTGATCTCTTAACTTGATCTCTTACTTATGATTGATCTTCTTTGCCTATATGTACAAGGTACAATCATTATATTTGAAAATCTTTGGAGATATAAAATATTTATCATGATATGATCTATTTATGTATAATAGACTGAGATATTGTTTGAGCAATGCATCAATGGCTTTTAATGTGGTTATAGTTTGTAGATTTGACCTTGGGTGAGAGTTTTTTAAACTCTTTCATGGTATCAGAGTCACCTTCAAGTAACCATTACCCAATGTAGTGTATGAAGAGATTGTGGGTAGCCTCTTAGGAGATCTATAATTATAAATTTAGTATTATCTTGCCTTACTAAGTATTTGTTTCTCTTGCATCCTCTTTGGATGGTCCTGAAAATCAGAAAGGTGTACAAGAAATTCTAGTTTTTGGAGGGATTTTATCTTTGTGTGTTTTTTTATTGTAGGTAAATTTTGGATATTGTAGGATTAAATCAAATCTCACCAATGCATCTATATTATTTTATAAATAAGAAATCACCTCTAATTTTTTTTCAATTAGATATCAGAGCCAAGATCTGTAATATATTTGTAAATTTATTTTTGATTAAAAACATTCATTCATTTTCACATTGTAGTAAAATGATAAAAATCACTTATAATATTTTATGGGTTTTATACAAATTGTTTTTTACTTTCCATAATATTTTTAAATTATTAATTTTATCAAGAAATGTAAAAGGTATCATAGTTTTTCTGGCTATAGTACTAATCTAAAAAAACACATCTATTCTTTCTCCAGTTATGAAAAATTGTAAACGATCACTTCAATTTTTTTTTGAGTTTCATGTGCCTTGTTTTTAGATTTTCAAAACATTTTAATTTTTCAAATTTTAATATAAATTGTAAAATTTATTGCAATTTTACCGATTGTGGTACTATTCACTAATAAAATCCTTGTAGGGAGATATTTAAACAAAAAAATTTAATAAAATAATTTCTTTGGATATTTTTTTAATAAAATAATATCTTTAGATATTTTTTAATTAGTTTTAATTAAAAATAATATTTTTTATTTGGGAGACATAAGGATATATTGTATTTGTTTATTTTTTGACCACGTACCTTTTTCGATCTCATTTGTTAAATACTAGAGGGTGAAGATCAATTTGATAGGTGGTCAAACCCCCTCACAAGAAAACAAGTTTTCTCCATTATTTTCACTCACCTGATTACACTCTATCATGGATGCATTATAGGCTAATCCCAACGTCCCATTTTATAGGTTCTTTGTACTTGTTTGTACTCTCTTATCTCACATTGCTCCCTTATTTTTTGGAGCAAATCTCATGATTTGTGATGACTTATTTGATGTATACAATGCCTTTCTTGTTTTCATTTGGTGTTTTTAAGATATAGTATACTCACACTAAATTATAAAGTATCATGGAGGGTTTATTTTTATAGCCTAGTCTACCTTTAAATGTATGTACCTTAATTTGTGTAACCATTTACTATTTTATTTACCAGACTCTCATCAACACTTGGGTCATATTCTTAAGAGATTTTACGTGTATCTTTGACACTACTACCTATGTTTGAGTAGTGGACAAAACCCACTCATACATATTTCTCATCCACCCCACCCATTTAGCAATAGTAGTTGTGTGTATTTATAGATTCATCTCTTATATATGGGTATCTTATTCAAACACTTTATTCTCCATAACCCATATGAGGATTATTATGTCTTAGTGGAATTCTTGGTGACATTTATGTAGTGACATCAGTGTGGCATTTCCATCAATAAATTTTCTCACTTTTTACCATCTTCAGTCCAATTATTTAGAGACTTTCCTTATCATGTTCTCCATGTTCAACATTGATGGAGGTTGTTTAGGTAATGTTTCCTCAAGGTTATCATTATACCTAGTATTATGGAGTGTAGTGTTCACGTTTAATGATCTTCATATTTAAAACCAACATTAATTTGACTTGATTTTTACAAAAAATCAACATCCAAGTATTTTGGCAAGATGGATTGACATCCATAAGGATACTTGTCTTCACTCTACATCTTTTTTGTGTGCATAGGTACCTCATCAGGGCTTGTTGTCAGGACCCATTTCCTCTCTTTTTGGAGGGGAATTTTTTCCTACATGTTTTCTCCCTTTCTCTAATTTATGAGAGATTTCTTCATGGATATATTTTATATGAGTACCTGATGAAGTCTTATTGTCAGGATTCACCATAGACACTTGCATGTTTTATAAGAAAGTAATGTTAATTAAAGAAGTACTTGAAACTAGAAATGAAACATAAATGATACTAATATATAAATATATTACAACTTGTCCTTCTTCAGGTTGAATGTGTCTTTGATTTACCTTTGAAATAGGACTAGAAACAATTAATCAAGATATTTTATAAATGTTTGAATACTTCAAATTCTCATTGATAAATGAAAATGCTTACATGACATTTACAACTAAATGATACTCTAAATTATGTTCTAAAAATAATATTTGTATATCCAACTAAATAGTAATATGAATTATGTTATGAAAATAATGAGTCTATATTCAAAAGCTAAGAACATGTATTTATAATACAACTTTGAAAACTAGGTCTTAATCTACCTAGCAACTTAATAAATTCAATTTACAACTCATATTTTCATTTTTTGCATAACAATATCATCGTCCAATTTATTAGGAGAAAATAGTGGAGAATATTATATTGAAATCTCTTATGTTTTATCTGTTGAGAATTAGGTGTGATTTTAGTAATTTTAATTTCCTTATTTTTTATCCTATTGTCTTAAAAATTTGAGGTCAAGATATCCATATCAAATTGGAATACTAAAAATATCTTGCCTAATTCTATAAATGACTATTTTTTTAAATATCTATTGATAGATATGTCTATTTATAGAAATATATATTTTTGTAAATATCTATTTCTGGAAATATCTATTTCTGGAAATGTCTATTTCTAAAAATATCTATTTATAGAAATTTTATATTTATAGACTTATAAAATTATCTCAAAAATAGGTTTTCAATCTTCCTGAGATCTTCATATGCACACATTTTGGGACTACATGACTCTAAAGCTAGTCTTATGTGGAACTCCAAAGCTAGTTTTCCTAAGACTCTGGAGCTATTATAGAACTTCAGAGCTAGTTTCATGTAGGTCTTTGGAGTTGTTTTAGGACTATGGAGATATTTTTATATGGGATTCTAGAGTTTTTATGGGAATTTGGAGCTCTTCAAAACTACTCATGATTTGGTGTGTTTGGTGCTCCAACTATGCCATCTGATGATTCATTCTAATCTACACATTCAAAAAGTTGACATTTTTCCCTAGGATTTGTTAGATTTTATAAATAAATTAGGGAACAATAAAAAATAAAGAATAGACAAGATTTATACACTATATTTCAATTTGAATCTTGTTGAAAATTGTAATAGTCATAAAATAAAATACTTCATTCAGATCGAGGGTAGAATTCATCATTAATGCATTATCATCCTATTTGAAATAAATGACATTCACTGACAATTTGTTGCACCCTATAGTCCATATAAAAATGGTATTACAAAGAGGCAAAACCACATTATCATGGAAATGGTGTGTTGTATGATTGAGGATGCAAGTTTGGAAAGAACATATTAAGAAAAGACAATAAAAACATTAATATACTTTTTAAACATGTCACCTACATTTCCACTTGACAACATGACTCCACAAGAATCATGGTCAAGATAGAAACCATCAATTACTCATCTTCATGTTTTTGGAAGCAAAGCACACATGATAGTCCCCAATAAGAAAAGAACTAAGTTGGATATCAAGGCCACATCTTTAATATTTCTTGAGTACAATAAAGACTAAATGGGATACAAACTTTTGGATCCAAATAAAATAAGTATCTACATATGCAAGGATGTTGTATTTGATTAGAGTCGTACTACAATTACACCCTCCATAGATTCACATGCATAAAATATAGAAGATAGAATTGTGATATATTCAGAAGATGCATAACATGGTGATAGTAAAGATGGGAATGACGGTGATAATCAAAATCCACAAGACATAGCTCAACCTATTCCAAATTGTTCTCTAATTTTGATTATTTATGTAAAATTAGATGGTGTTCCAAACACATCTACCCCCAGACCAAGAACTCGCATCAAAGTTAGAAAAAAGGCCAACATGGTCTTAATGAGTAGACTAGTTGAATTAAATGATCCCACTAAGTTTCAATAATATTTTGAGTCAATACCTTCGAAAGAAGTCATGGAGGTTGAATACCAATCCCTAGTGAATAATAACACATGGTAACTTATAGATATTCTACTAAGAAAGAAACATATTGGATGAAAATGGATTTTCAAAACCAAGTACAAGGTATCAAGAAACATTGATAAGCACAATGCAAGGCCCTTAGCCAAGGGGTATGCTCAAAATGAAGACATTGATTATGATAAGACTTTCACTCCCAGGATCAAGATCAAGACAATCAAAATTTGGGTGGAAATCCCACCTAATGGATGTGAAAAGTGTCTTTTTAAATGATGATATTCAAGAAGAAGTATACATGATTCAACCAGAAGGTTTTATTAATTCAAGTCAAGAAAAAAAGGTGTGTAGACTCATAAAATCATTTTATTGTCTCAAACAAGCACCCTAATAATGGTACATCAAAATTGATGAGCATCTCATTCAAAGTAGATTTAAGAGGAATCCTTATGATCCAAATCTCTAATGGAAACAACAAAGAAGAGAATTGGTGATTGTTTTAGTATATGTTAATGATCTAGTAATCACTGAAAGTTTTGTGAGTATGATTGATGCAACAAAGACAATTAAAAATATTGTTTGACATGATAGATTTTAGGCTATTCCATTTTTATCTTAGATTGGAAGTATAGAAGAAATAAAATCACATTTTTGTGATTCAAATAAAATGTGTGAAGACAAAGCTTGATAAATTTAGGATGATGGAATGCAAACCTATTGGTACACTTATGAATACAAGGCTTCGGTTGTCTCAATAAAATTCATCACCTCAAGTATATTCAACTCTCTATTTGAATTTGATCTGGAATCATATTTACTTGACCATTATTAGGCCAAATATTAGCTCTGCATTGAACTATCTCTCAAGATTCATGCAAGATCCAAAAGAAAGTCATTGGAAATCATCAAAGTGGATTCTCAAATACATTAAAGGGTACAATTTACTTTTGCCTAGAGTACAATAAAAAAGATCAATTTTTATTGACAAGATACATACATTCAAACCATGCTGGAAATATAGATGATAGGAAGTCCACATCTAGATATGTTTTATCTTTACATTCTGGTCCAATATCATGGGCGATCAAGAAACAAAATGGTGTTTCACATTATTATATTAATGTATAATATTATGATGCATGATGAGTCATCTATGAAATGATATAACTACATTGTATATTTGAAGGTTTGGGTGTTCCATAAAAGTAACCTACCATCTTACATTGTGACAATGAAGGTGTAATTAAACTTGTTTGTAATCTAATGTTTATGAGTGCACTATTCATATTGAATTAAAAATTTCTTACATATGCAAACATGTCAACAACACAACATTTAGCTCCATCTTTCCTAACAGAAGAACAACGTGCCAACATATTCATAAAATCTCTTGCTCATGAAAAAATTGAGGCATTTAAATAATTTATCAATTCTTCACTTGAGACCATGTTGAATTAAGGTGGGGGATGATAGCTTTAAATTTATTTATCTAATAATATAGATTAATTCATCATTATCCTCAATAAAGCAATTGTAGTTAGTGTGCTTTTTTAGTGTTCTAGTTAAATGTAATATACATGTAGTTTACCTCAGATTAGTTGATGAGTGATCTAGTTGTGTTTATTTAGTTAATTGTAGATAATTTTCATCAATCTCTTTTGAGTTACTTTTTAAACTCATTGTAGAAGTGATCTAGAGTTGTAAGTCATTTATAAATAGTTATTCAATATCTATAAATATTACAACTTGGTTTTCAATAATAATAATATCACTTTTGGTGTTTAATAGGTGTTTTTATCAGTTATTCACTAGATTAATTTTGTGATTGAAAACTATAGTAAAATAATTAATATGTATGTATGTATAACGAATAAAAATATATCTCTTGGTGGGCTTTCACAATAAAGGCCTCTCATATGCCAAACTAGCATCTATCTTTTGACCTAAAAAATAAAATTTAACTCAATAGATTCCAAGCCCAAGACACTTTAAAATGATCATTTCCTCCCATGAAGTGAAAAATTTAGATACTTTGTGTGATATGTTGGATGAGGTGATCATGGAAGTCGATGTGGAGAATGGCATCTAAGTTGTGACTAGTAATGAAACAACATATGTAACCATAGGTTCTTTTTTAATGGTGAAACTCTACATTTTTAGAGCCCTAATGCATTCCAATGCATTAATCTCTTACTTAAAGATAAAATAAAATTTAAATGCATGAAACTTTGGTTGAAAAACCTAGATATATCATAAAATACATCAAAGTAACTTATGTGACTGGGAATCCCACAATTCATCATAACCTTCATTACATTGCAAAGAATTGCAACCTTACTAAGTAAATGATTGTAATCCCATGGTGGTTGAACTCTCCCTATAGTAGAAATTCTGAAGGAAAAATAGTTGTGAATATCATTTTTTATGATGTTTTTGTGAAGGACAAAGTTGATATCATGAAGGTAACTTTAAACTTAACTATTTATTTTTTATTTTTTATACTTTTTTGTTCAAATTTATCTTAATATTAATTTTAAAATTGCATGTTATTTTGTTTTCAATGTCAGATCATTTGGTCAAAGTTTTGCATTTTATGGATGGACAAAAAAACCCAATGGGTTATCTATATGAGACTATGGCCATGGCCAAAGAGGCTATAGATAATAATTATGGGGAAAATAAAAGAAAAAGCACAAACCCATTGGACATAATTGATCTCATTTAGAACAACTAGTTCCAATGACATTTACTATAGTGGCCTACTACTTCAACTCTAAGTTTTTCTTATTTGATTCATTTAAGGTCAATGAGGAGGTTATGGATGGACTCAACATATATAGAGAGGAATATCCCTCATGACATCACTATAAATAGTTCTAGATGAGCTGAAAATTTACATGATTATAAAGGGAAGGCTATTTTATTCGCTTATATGAATTTGAAAAAAAATGAACTAACAGTCACATAAAAGCAAATTGAGTCTTTTGATTGTAGTCTTGTTACTTAAATATACTCAGCTTCTTTAATAAAGGAAATATTAATTAGCTTTAAATTTTATAAATGTCATATTTTTAGAGGTAACTTATCCATAATTTTTCCAACCTTGTAGCTCTACTAGGTTTGAATGTAATTGTGACATGTTTGAGACCATTCACTAAAATAAACACAAGTTAGCAACACAAAGCTTCAAAGACCTTGTTTTTGTGTGGTAAATATTCATCTTCATGTGACACATGTGGAAGGGAAAGAGAGTCATAATTTTCTTGTCTTGGATGATATCAATCACTTTATTTTGCTTATTAGTGAGATCAAATCGAATCTTCCTTGTAGATAAATAATTTTCCATGTCTATAAACCAAGGTGTGTATGTTGAAATTGTAAATACTTGTTTGTCTAAAAACTATCTTCACCTTGTTCATTTTCCACTAAAATTTTTAGTCTAAATAATTAATTGGAAACCACATTAGGCCTATTATTATTTTAAATTATTTTAAAATTAACAACCATCTAGTAATTCATCCACTTACTATTGGTTTATTCAAATTAAGTACTTAATAGTCAAGTGATCTGTATGCACAAACACTTCATAACCAGTAATATAATAATGGAACTAATTGATGACATAAATAAGAGAAAGAAACTCTTTTTCAATGTTATTTAATTCTTCTAGGTTGAAGTCAAGTTATTTCTAACATAATAAATAACATACATCTTACCATCATCCCCTTTCTATCCAAAGACTACCCCTATTTTAGTGTTGAAGACATTGGTGTGAATGTGAAAAACAAGTTTACAATATGGTCCTCTTAGAATTTGGGTATACATAAGTTTATCATCTATTGTCACAAATGATTGTTGGCATTTAATTTTCCTTAATAATTCATTATATTTTGTAAGTAACGAGAACATAGGTGTTGTAATTTTGCTAAAATCTTCAATGATCATCTATAGTATTTTGCATGTCCTAAAAAACTTTTAATGTATATTTGATTTTTAGGTGGGAATTATGAAATGACCTCAATTTTCTTAGGGTCTACTTATATTCCTTTGGCTGAAATATGATTGCCCAACACATTGCCTTGATCCATAATCATGAAACATTTTTCATGTCTTAAAGATAACTGATGTTATTTGCATCTAGTGAGCACCTTGTCTAGATTTTGGAGGGATTCTTGAAAAGAGTCTCCATTAATAGTGGAATCATCCATATATAATTCAACACGTTCATTGGTTAGTTACAAAAATATTGCAAGTACTTCTCTTTAAAAAGTAGTAGGTGAATTACATAGTCCAAAAGGTAGGACTTTATATGCAAATTTTCCTTAAGGAAAAGTAAATGTAGTCTTCTCTTGGTCTTATAGTGCTAATTGGATTTGGTTATATCCATTAAATCCATTTAAAGATAAATATCTCTTCCCCACCATATTATCTAAGACTCGGTCAATGAATGGTAAAGGAAAATAATCTCTCCATGTAGCTTTGTTGAGTTATCTATAGTCTACACAAATCCTCTAGTTACCATTTTACTGGGTATTATGACTAATGTGGAAACCCACTAACTATATAATGTTGGGTTTATAAATCCTATTCATAATATTTTCTTAATTTTAATCTTGACTATGTCTATTAGTGCAATGTTTATCCTTCATTGGGGTTGTCTTATTGGCCTTACATTTTTTATATAAATGTGATGAGTACATATGTTAGGATGGATTCTTTTCATATCATTGTATTGTCATGCAAATGATTTTCAATGTTTGTGTAAGAAAATAAACAACTTTGACTTTTGTTCAATAGGCACCCAACTATTTATATTCAACATCTTTCCTGGCTAGATTATTTTTTCTAAGTGTTTGGGTAGTATAAGTGGACTTCCTTGTATTCACTCATTAATGAGTTCAAAGGAAAAGGATGTGGTTTTAACATATGAATGGTTTTAATAGCCTTGAAAAATGACTCACCTTGATGGATTTTTTTATAAAAAGTCATTGGTTACTTTGTTCCCAATTAAAATACTTTGTTGAATAGATTTTTGATGGTCATCTTCTTCCTCATAATCATTGAATACTTTTGCTAGTTCATTTACATGATTTTTAACTATAATTATTGCTAAGGAATAAATACTTTCTATATCATAAATTATATCAGGTTCATCTACCCATATACGATTAGGATAATCTATGGAAGGTCTTGTAGGTGGATATAATAAAATCTTCTTAATATTGAGTGTATGTAAAATTGTCATGTTTCATAACCTACGGTCTATGAGTGTAGTTATTGTATACCCACTTTTTTTGGTATTTTATTGAAGTACCATTGAATATAAAAGGTAATCCCATTACTATGTTATAACCAGAACATCTTCTATGGCACCCTTAGGTTTTACAATTGATTGACCAGCCATCTATAACATAATGGATGTTAGTTGCACACTTGATAGAGATAATTTTTTAAGTATGTCGATTGTCATAACATTATTTCAATGAATAAATGTACCAAAACATTGGGTGTCTTTGTTTTCCTAATTGACATTGTTATTACTAGACTCCTTGTGGAACCATACTTTGCTATAAAATGTTTTCCTATCAAGATATCAACAAACTTACCATCTATCTAAATGGCTTTAGGATATTGTTTCTTTCATCCTAGTATTTTGACACATTATTTTTGATGACTTGGTTGAGTTTATGGACATCTCTTATAGCTTGTAATAATTGAACTTCAATGCTTACACATTTAAGTTATTGTATTAGTTCATACTTAACCCTATGTGTCATTTATTAAAGTGAAGTATCTTTCTCAAGTCTTTCTAGAAATGGTACTAATGGAGATGTAGTGTGAGAAATTTCTTGAGTATTTTCATCATCTTCTAGTTTCTTGGAAGGCAAAACCTATTTTCCCTCCTTATTAGGTATTTCTATAATGGTAGGGAAGGAAGGTCCTACCAAGGTTTTTCCTGAATGTAATTGAATATTATCATAATTCATAGGATTCAGCCCAATTATTTTTCCTTAATCTACATTATAGGTAGGGTTTATCTACCTATTACTTGGGTTTGCCATAAGTTGAATAGGTAACTACGGTTAACTTACTTGCTCATTTTTTTGGGCATTTTGGAAGAACTTGGAAACAAAGCTTGTTGATGGTTTAATAATCTTCTTTATTGATTGGATGTTGGTAGATATAACCATTGTTGTTAGTTTTGTTGAGGTATCCATGGTTTTTAGTTTTGTGAGGGTGAAATCATAAAAGTAAAATACAATTTTGGTCCTCTAAATAGCTACCTATAGGTTACTCCAAGTGTAGATTGACCTTAAAGATTCAAGGAAGGATCAAAATGTGTTTGGAAATGTTGAGAACCTAAATAAAACTTCAATTGATTCAAGAACCAGGATAAGATCATTGGTGTGAATGGTAAGGTCCAAACACACAATAGGTAGTCAAATCACCCTAAAAGGTCACCTATAGGCCTATGTCAAGATTAGTCTATTTTAAAGATGAAGAGAAGAGTTATAGTGTGTGAGAGAGGCTATAAATCCTAACTAAAGACTTCAATCAATATTCATGAACTATTGAGGGTATCAATTATGAGATAATAAAACCTAAAACAAATAATAATAGTCACGATTTCTACTAAATACCTACATGTTGCAAGAGAATACAAGATGGTTCTAAGCCTAAAAGGAAGAACTAAGATGTTATGGAGGAATTTGAGGTCTACCTAAGATTGATCAATAGGTCACAAAGTCACTCTAAAACCAAAGGGAAACATGTTAAATCATGAATATGATTGATCAAACTAGGTTTCAAGATCCCTACACATAGTCACTAGTAGACCTAACAAGTCATGAGAGAATTTGGTGTTTTGAGAGTTCTATAGGAATAATCACACTTTGTGATTTTTTTAAATATGGCGTTAATAAATGGGCCAAGGCATAAATATTCATTTCAAATCCACATAGATAGTGGAGGTACTCACTATTTTGTCCTAACCTTGCCCACTCTATTAGTAAGGGGCAGTCTTGAGACCAAGAGGTCTATTTGAACTCAAAACACAAAACAAGCCATAACTCATGGAGGTTCCTTGAATAATTAAAAAATAATATAAAATGTATCCATACACTTTAAGTAGTCACCAAATCTCAAGTTTAAAACTAAATACCCTTGAGGGTTAGTAAAGAGGAGATAGGCATAAACCCTAAGTACCCTAACTAGTGCATCAAATGCATACAGAGGAGTGATATGAAATTTTAGAGCATTTATAATCATGGGGACGGTTATTTTTTATTTTTATAAACCTCTCCCAGTAGTGAGATGGATTTTTCAGGTCCAAAACTCAAATTTGACCTCTCTCAAGTTTAAGAAAGCTAAGTATGCCACCTGAGGAACAACTTCGCATTCTCATACCATAGCCAAAACCTTGAATGGGAATATAAGACATTTAATATAGTTAAGGAGGTAATTAAATAAGTTTTTACAAGTATAAGGAGGTCATTTTGAGGTTTCTTCTTTATGAACAATCGTTAAGACCCCAAATAGGTCTTAAACCCTCCTAAAACCTTGGTAGTGACCAGTTAAGGAAAAAAGACCTCAAAATCACATATAATGTCATATTTTTATTCTAAATTCTATTTTATTTTTTTAAGTACTCTAATTAGGTTCTACAATGTACTTTGATGTTGATGTCACCTATATGGATTATCATAAATTCCTTATTTTGTGTGTTTTTTTATCTTTTTCAAGTGTTATGAGAAGGGTAAAACTTTCCAATAATTTAATGAAGTCATTTTGTATGTTTAATAACAATTGAATTCCAAAAAATTTCACAATATATTTTGGAGGTGGTAAAATTAGGCCCATTTTCTAAGGCAGTCTCAAACAGGCTCAAAATGAGACCAGGTAACAAGGTGATTTCTTGGTTTGCATATTCACATAGGGTCTCAGGACCTCAAAATTGACATGGAGATTTTTAATATCCTATTAAAAGTTATTAACATTATTATTTTTTATTTCACACATGTGGAATAATTCTAGATCAAGAAAATAGGGTCCTAAGCAAGGAGGCCTAATTGAGGCCTAATTCAAGAGAGAGAAAGGTAGAAAAATGGACTTCCACTTAGATTCAAACCATGAAATTTGACATGGATATATAATTAAATAATTTGTCCTATAATATTTCATTTTTTATTAGTATAATTCATATAATTACTTACACAAGGAGGTTTACAGGTTTTTAATGTTATAAGGAAACTAGGCCTAGTGAGGGATTGAGGAGCAAAATGAGTTATTGAGAGTTATTTTAGGAAAAAAAATAGATTTTTTCAGGCCTGATAACATATTTTAAGACCATTCATGGAGATAGGATGAATTGAATAATATGCACTTGAGTTTTAGACCACTTAAACCAAGCTAGGCATGGGAAATGAAGAGTTTCAAGACACCTATGCACATGAATGATGGAATTTCATATTAGAAGAGTTTATTAAGGAATTTAACGAGTCCAATGACTTTTATTATATCATTTAATATCAAATTAATTATTTTAAATTCCATTTGTTACTCCTTTCATGTAAATAAGGGCAGTTTACAAGAAGCTAATCAAGTTGTCAAGCCAAGTTGTAACCCCTACGCCACATAGAGGTAAGCATTAATTTCTAAACAGAAATAGCTTAGTTGAGTGAATTTATAAAACTCACTAAGAATATTCTCTCAATCAATTAATTTATAGATGATAATCTCAAGGTTGAATTTAATAGTAAAAATATAAATAAAAAGTGTCTAATCCAAGTAAACAAAGAAAATGACATAATGTTGCACATGCATCAAGTATTGACAAGATGATTCAAATTGACTTTGTTCTATGCAAAAATAAAGAACTCATTCTAAAGGATCAAAAATCTACCAACTTGTGGCACTACAGATATGGACACATGATTTTTGGATACTTGGTTTCACTTAGTAAAAATAATATGGTTAGAAGATTTCCAAAATTTAAAAAAAAAGGCCCACTAAACCTGGTTAAAGGCCCACTAGACCTAGTTCATACTAATATTCTTAGTGAGTTTTATAATTTCTATACCGTTTATATTCTTAGTAAACTGTACATACCTTCTTTGACTGTGCATGGGGTTTTGACTATATTTTATCTTTTCCAGATAAATTCCTCCTTATTGTAGACCTTATTGATGATCCTCCACAATTTCATAATCTATACTTGGCCTCTAAAAACCTTCATACACCTTTTGTAGGCCTTTTACATGTCTTTTGAGTGTTGACTATATAAACAAGGTTAACTATGCATACTAAATAGGGGTCTATGTTTGAACAAAAAATTACAAGAAGGATTCTCGGGTTTGGTCATATGTTTACTCATATTAAAATCACCATCATTCTCACCTTGAACTCATACTCTGTCTACCTTTTTTAATTGCATAAACAAGGTCTCTTTAATAGAGTAAACAAGGGTTATTCTTTCACAAGGATTTATATTGTGCTTTGTTCAAACTTTTCCCTTAAATAAATTTCGTCTCTTTTTTTCCTAAATTTCTCTTTTCCATAGAACTCATTTCCCCAAGATTCTTTTACACTACCTTCCCAAACCACGTTACAAGACCCTACCTCTTCCCATTTTCAACGTAGATTATTGAGTTGGTTACACCAACTTCTTTACTATAACTACCTCAACGTGAGGTTTTATTTTTTATTATCTATACAACACTGCTAACCTCATGATTATAGACATTTATGACTTGAAAATACATTATACAAGCTTCATGGCCCTATTGAACCAACATTTTATCATCCAACCACCTTAGACTAGAGTTATGTTCTTATACGCTCTTTTCAAATATTTGTTTTGGAGGGAAAATTCCAAACACCCTCAAAAATTAACCTAAGACCCCTACGGATGAAAAATTACCTCATATACATGAATCTTATTTTGAAAGGTCTCTTGACACACACTAACACTCTAAACTTGACCAATTTTGACTACTTGGGATCAAAACACAGAATTGACAACTTTTATCTTGATGCTCCTGCATCATGTTGCATATCTTTTGCTCCCAAGAGGTCAATTTATGGTTAATTTCACCATTTTCACCTTGTTTTCTCCTAGTTTCTCATTTTTGTGACCTCTTCCATAGTGATACATCTTTTTTATTCCTTTTAAGGGCTCATTTTTTATGACAAATCCCCAATTTCAATCACATTTCTTAGTGCATGATCACATTTTATTTCAATTTTTCTTTAAACATTTGTTACTCCATCAAGTATCTCACAGCACCCTTTCAAATAAGGGTAAAATTTATTCACTTCATTTCTGCCACTTTAGTGTCATCATTAATCATCAACCAAATTTCTATGTTAATGAATAATTCAAGCACCGGATCATGTAAACATCTAAATATGTCAAAGTAACTATAGTTTTTATCTCAAATCATGATAACACATCCCTAATCCAAAAAACATACCGCATCACAATAACAAAATTATCAATAATAGTCTGAATCAATTGGTTGATTTGATAATAACACCCTAGTTTAATTAAATAAAATGATCAATCAAAATGGAACATTAAAAAAGGACCACATCATCCTAATCACTCTCTATTAGTTAATTGACTTTGATTAGTTAATTAATCAATCACTAATAAGATATTACATGGAATGCACATGTCATATTTACCAATATTCAAATAAATCTTAAATTCTTACATCACTCACCCACTTGACAATTTATAAATAGTATTTCAAAAGTTAGAGTGTACTTCATAAAGAAATTTTAATGTAAAATAAGAAGTGTGCAAGCAAGGTCTATGACATACATTTATACACTCCAAACCCTCATGAATATATATTCTTACAATTTTTTACGCACTCTATATCATAGTATTAAATGTTTTTTTTCCATTGTAGGATTGATCCTCCACCATTAATCTTCATCTCAGATTAATGATAAGGATTGATTCTAAAAATATATAAATGGAGAGGCCACCCTACATTCTCAACAAGCTTTAAATTGACAATGAAGTGTGGTTTAAATATCCCTAAAAGTCTTCAATTATGTTAATCATCCATCATCCAAACATCTAGCTTACAAGGGTTTATATTGTCAGATTGCCCACGTGTCATGGACAACCCTTTTTACAACTACATTCGAGCACATCACTCTTTTTGGCAAGGATATCGCAAGAAAAAGTTTAATAATTGTGTTTGATTACTTTTTTATTTTCTTTCTTCTTAGTCTTTCTCAATCCGTGGATGCACTCTTAGGTTAGTGGTAGGATTTTCAATTGATTTAATGTCGTACTAACCTAAAATTAACCTTCTTACTCATGTGTTATAACCACTATAAAGCACATTTTCAATTCATTTTACACAAAAGAGGCTCACACATTGTAAATCACCATAATTATATTTACACATTGAGATAAAATTCCCTATTTATCTTAATTTTAAATACATACAACCCTAGTAGCTCTGAGCTAAAGTCTAAGTGCACCTCCAAGGTCACAAGTCATAGTTGAAGCACTTAATCACACCAAAATTGTGCAAGCATATATTATTTCACTAGCATTTCACACACACCATCTTAATATGAAATAAAAACATGGAGTCTTGATCCTTTTTCTGAGTATTAGTATGTAGGCAACACCGAACACAGGGGGTGTTGAGGTCTAGCACAACTTAAATTGTTAACCCCTTTTTTTTATTTCATCCATTTTATCATTTGTGGTCTATTGAGACATGGTTACAAGTGAATAATATGATACAATGGTTTTTAAAATATATTGAGAGCTCTTGCACACTCAAATAGAACACATAGGCAAAATGAATTTGCCCTATCAATTGCACAGTATAAAACCCTACATGACGTCGATGCTCCCTAAGGACACTATCACACTACATCCTTGTCTGATTCCAATGACCTTGTCTAGATAGCAAGAAAAATAAATTTATAGATTCACAACATCATCATAGAGCCTCGCAATAATTTTAAAAATTTCTATATTAGTCTTACATTATCGAATTTCTAGCCAAGTTACTTCTTTCTAGGATTTTCCTCTTTTATCACCTTTCCAAATTAAGTAAGTTTCAAAATAGTTTGTCGTCTATTGCATATTTGTAACATTTTTATTTTATGTATCAATTTGGCACATTTAAATAATTAGTTTTCTATTTTTCCAAATTTGATAAAACACTACCCTACACAATTTTGTTTTACCTCTAATGATTATTGTTGTCTGAATCAAATATATATTTAGTGGGACTTGATCTTCAGATCTTTGTTAGCACGTTTAGTATTTTTTTTTGTAATTTACTTTCCATATGGTTGGTTAAAATGTCTTGGATACAGTTTAGAAACTCAACATTTGAGTGGGCTGTAAAAAATTCCTCAATGGCCATTTAAAAGGTAAAATCTAATTTTTTATGGCCATATGTTCTTTGAAGCAACACAAGGTTTAATTTACCTTGATATATATATATATATATATATATATATATATATATATATGAGAATGAAGGTGAATTTTATGTTGTGTTGTTGTTAAGGTTTAATGCATTCCGACCAACATAGTTTACCCAATACTAACATGCTTGAAAATTTTGATAATTCATTAAAATGACTAAAATCCATTATAAAAAATGGGCTTTCATGTCCACAAAAAAAAACATGGACATTGCAACAAGGCCTAGTGTTTTTCATTGGAAGCTGAGGTGGATGCCATAAGGAACTTGATCGATGCATGGAGTTGGAGAGAAGATATGAAGTAAAAGAGTGGGAAAATACAAATAATAATAATAATATGCTATGAAAGTTGAGCCATTTTTTACCATGACATCCATGTCTTTTTTTGTTTAGTAAGTGATATAAAACTCACCCAAAAAATATTTTAAAATTTTATTATATTTATAATTTTCTAATTGAATTTTTTAATATTTGACGTTAATGTCATGCAAACAAGTGTTTTTTGGGTGGCAAAAAAATGACTCAAATGTGGCACAAGACTAACATAAAACTCACACAATTAAAAATTCTTAAATTTTAATGAGTTTTATAATGTGGCCCCAATTGATTTCCCAAATGGGTTTATTTACCCGTTTGGCCCCAATTACACACCTAATTGGGTGTATCTACTATTTTAGACTTAATTGCAAACCTAATTGGGTTTAATTACTTATGTAGCCAAAATTTTATGTGTATATGATTCAAATAATTTTTTGACCCAATTCCATTCCCATTTTAGTTTAATTAATCATGTGGCTCCATTTACATGTGCAGGTGGTTTTAACCACTCATGTGGCTATAATTTCATGCATAAATGGGTTAATTACTTGTGTCATCCCAATTGCATGCACAATGAAGTTTACTTACTTGTTTGTCCCCAACAACATGCCCACATGGGGTTAATGACTTGTTTGGACCCAATTTCATGTCTAATTGAGTTTAATGACTTTTACGACCTCAATTGCATGCCCATATACTTTAAGGTGTATATTAGTGCATCTTCCATGATAATTATTTATAAAACTAGTTATGTTATTAATTACATAGGGAAAACCATTACTATAGGTGTCATCATACATTCTTATGAAAATTTTCCTTGCATTGATATCGTAATTAATAGTCATTGCATTTGCATCTATTGTGTATGTGGACATTCTAAACTTGTACTCTTTCAAATCTTTCCATTCTACAAATGGATAATTTAGACCAAAAAATAAAAAATTATGTACTCCATTCTCAACTCATGTATTCAAACCAACCTTTATAGTGTTTAGTATGAAAATCCCTAAATTTCCATTATATATGTTTGACAGATGCATCACATAAATGCAACACCAAAAATAGAATGACACAATAACTTCAGAAAGAGACTTATCTAAAGGTCAAATATATGTATGAATTATAATTATAAGTATCCTTATACAAGTGTTTTCCTCATATGGAAGATTGTGATATCCCTCACTCTCCAAACTATAATCAATATATTGTTTCTTTTTTTCTTTCCTAAGATATTTTCCAACCTTATCAGATTTCCTACCTCTTATGTAAGTAATCTCCACCTCATCTTCTTCATAATAACTAGGTGTAAACCCCGACAAAATTACAGATGGATCCCATGTTAGAAAACTTATTTAATCACCCAATATTTCTAGGCAAAATATTAACCTAGAGATGTGAATCTACATAAAAATAAAATATTTTCCATTTATGGTTCTCATAAAAATAAAAATAAATATCCCATGACAATTGTATCAATTTAATATTCAATATATTTATTTTAATAGCAATTAGTAAATGATTTATTATGTTAAATCTAATAAAAAATTAAAGAAATTACTAACTTGTTTGTGAGATAACATTGTTTCCATTCCTCTAATTTTCAAAAATGCATTCCAATTTGTGCTTAATTGACTAGCATTCTTTGTAAATGTCTACTACTCTTAGGCACATGAACAGTGTTGAACAAAGTATGACATATTCAGCTCAAATTGGAGGTAAAATATACTTAGGGCACTGTCTAATGTAAAACCTATGGTAATAACATCAGGTTTAGTGTCACATGCACAATTTTCAAATATTGATGCACTACACTTAGGTGTGGAAGATTTGATGATGCTAGTTATTAATGCATTTTGTTGGGTCAGTTGATCTAAAGTCACTTTATTTATGTTTATATGTTTCTAGAGTTAGTTTATTTGTATGAGGCATATACACCATTTTGGTAATTAATAATGTTAGTAGGTTAATTAAATAATCATGTTAGTTTGGTTAGTTGGGTGGTTGAGCCCGTTGGGGTCACATAGAATAACCACCTTATAAAATCTTATTAAAATATTTCACTCTGTAAATATTAATCAATAATATTGATATTTTACCTTATATGAAAACATTGTCAAATTTATACAATGTAGTTATTCATTTTTACCTGGGTGATTGGTCGTAACAGTGGTATCAAAGCCATGTGAAGCAGGGAAGAGAGAGCAACATGAAAGAGAAGAGAGGGCAATTAATTTTTTTTCCAAATGTATGAAGGTTTTTAATTACAATCTACAAATCCAATTCATATTATAACAATAAATTTACCATTGTATGACATTTGATCCACTAAAATAACAATTTTTGTAGTAGTACAACTTTTCTTAATGTCCCAAAAAGAATTTTGATCAGTTAAAAATTAATCTCAATCAATTAAATATGCCCTAAAAGAAATTGTATGGACTCAAAACCCTACTAAAGCAATAGTATAGCCCAAAGCTTCCACATATTCATCATGTACATCAAAATAGGTGTCAAACCTGATTTTTATGACCCAATAAATTGTAAAATATTGTTTGTATGGCATAAGCACTCTAACAAAAATTAGATTTGTATGGCCCCATGTTCATTTGAAGCCATGTTGATTGTTTTATATGACAATAAAGCAAGTTATACAGTATACATCCCTTATTAAATGCATTATACAACAAGGTTGTTTCTCTAAAATTGTTTCTATGTTAATTTCGCTTTCTACATTCAAAGAGAGAAATAAGAAACTGAGAAGAAATGATCTAAGGCTTGTGTGTACCTGGATGAAGTCACGTGCACCGTAATCCAGACGACGTGAGAACTCCTCTTTGGTTGTGGAGGATGACACCTGCAAAAGAAAGAGACTAAAACAAAGAAGGCATTAGATGAGGAGATGGTGGGTTGCCAAACAAAAGCTTGATCCCAGAAGCAAAAGCTTGAGGGATGTCAACCCACTGATTGATAAAGATAATGTCTAATAAAAGGCAGAATGTCAAAATATTGAAATGATAAAAGACTGAAAAGGAAAATGGAAGCAAAAGCTTACCTGAATGATGCTGTCAGCCTGGTCACAGTCACCGGTGTCAGTGGTCCTACCGGCGTCGATTGTCAAGGTCTGTCGATGTCGATTAGTCTGCTGACGTCGGTTGGGGCAATGGTCTATGTGGCTGGCGTCGGTCGGGGCAGTAGTCTTTGGATGAGGTCTGGTCGAGTTTTTGGTCTGTGGACGGGTCTGAGGTGAATTTATGGGTCTGGTTGAATGGTCTGGGGTCTGGGTCTGAGAGTTTGGTTTTGGTTAATGGTCTGAGGGACTTGTTTTGGGTCTGAGAAAGTGACTGGTTGGGAAACAAAAGCACAAAAGAGAATGAATGAGAGGCAAGGGTCTGAGAAGGCCTTTCAGCCTCTCAGGGGAAGGACAGGGAAGGTCTTGGTAGTGGTTAGCTAAATAGATAGATTAAATAAGAAATAAAATGGAAAACAACACTGTGCTTACCTCTTGCTTCTTGATTGAAGAATGGAGTTGTTGAATGCAAAGTCCCTGCTGTTGCTGATGGAGTTGCTGAATGTAGAGTCCCTGTTGTGCTTATTGTTGTTGTAGCTGGTGCAAAAAACTTGTGAGAGAGAGAGAGAGTGGGAGGTCTGGTTTGAAGATTGGCAGATTGATTGGCAGAGTGGCAGATGGATTGCTGAAGACTGAAAGATTCAAGAGTCGAATCAAGAGCTAGGGCGAAGAGATGGATAACGGATGCAGAAAACCGTTTATGAAGGCTGTCGACGCTGGCAATATCACCGACATCGATTGACAGTTGACCGATGTCAGCGGCTGAAAGGTAGAAAAAAGCTAAAAATAGCCTTTTGTCTATTTTCCCAACTATCGGGTCAGCGAGTCCGAGGAAGAAACGGTCGAAGGTGATTAAAATGGACGAGAGGTTAAAGGGGAGAAGTTGGAATGGGGGTCTAGGCATTAATATTGGCATGTGGGGAATGAAGGGAATCCAAGAAGGGTATCCAAGGGTGGTGAGGTGGCAAGGAAGAGAGGAAAAAGGGATTTTATTAATTTAAAATAGGATATTTATTTCAAATTAATAAAACATGGGTTAGGAGTGGTTAAGTGGACCAAAGGGGACTAGGAGGGAGAAAGGACCAAGGGGTAGACACGATTTCGGTGTCTACATTTGCCATTTTTTGTCTTGTTGGTTGTTCTGGACGAACTGCAAGACAAAAATAGGAGTTGATTGCCCCAGGTGTGGGATAAGATTGATTTCATCTTGTTGGTTGTTCAAGTGAGCTGCAAGACAAAAATAAGAAGAGGTTGGTTGCCCCGATTATGGATGAGGTATTCCCCCTCAAAGCAGGAGTCGAGGGAAGGGAACCTGGAATTGGGTGCTAATTTGACAAAGAGTGGATGAAAAAGAGTGAAGGTGTGAGTGTGAATGCTGCAAAAGTCGTGATTGTGCGTATACCACTTCACGAGATGGTCGAGTCAAATTGTCACAAGTCGAGGGTCGAGGAGTGCCAAAATTGAAATAACTGGGCCCCAGCATTTAGTCATCTACTGATCGGGTTATTCAATCTAAGCTGAAGCTCTAATGGTCATCGTGTTCCAGGTATCCCAAGCTCAGGAAGTGCTCTCAAAAACACGAAAAAGTCACAAGTAGTGGGGATCAATCAACTTGCGATCCTATACTTGTGAAGGTCAAAAATATGGTCTGCACACAATTTGGCTAACCATTCGTGAGGTAGCATACATGTAAAAACAACCAAGGCAACATTTGTCTTGGAAGTGGTCAAGGTCGGAGGAGATAGGCATGATCTCCAATGGTCACTGGTCGAGGTGGATGGATGGATGAAAGAATGTGGCTGAGCTAACCTCAGAACACTGAGTGTTGCCTACATAGCCCTTGTGTGAAGGGCCTCGGGCCAATGTAGTTCTCTCTAAAAGGGAGGAAGGGTCAAAGTTGTCGATGGTCTTGGTCAAGGTCAAGGTCATGGATTGGATTGGTCGAGGTCGAGGTCAAGGTCATGGTTAAAAGAAGGAAGGTTTGTCCATCAGAGATACGAACAAACGGAGGTGGTCGAGCTAACCCCAAAAGACATTGTGTTATCTGAGTGCTGCCTACATAGCCCCGGTCATAGGGCCTCAGACCAATGTAGTTCAAAAATAAGAGACAAAATGGTCGATAGGTTGGTTTGGTCAGGTGTCGAAATGATGAGGAGAAAGAAGATGTTACAACCTTTTTCAAATAGTGTATTCTGTAACATTGGTCGAGGGGTCTTTCATCCCTAGCAATTGTCGATAGTCGTGATGGACGTATGCTAAAAATGAATTGAGGTCTATTTATGCTTCAGCAAGTATTGGTTTATGCTTAACATAAATTGTGTCTGGTCGATAGTTTTCATGTGTATTGGTGTCCATAGAAACTATGTGAAATAGACTAAGACGATGTCTGATGGCATGATATCGGTCTGAAAATGTTGAGGTTGGGTTGGCTTGACAAATGATGTGGTTGGGTAGAAAAAGGTTTGGTTGAACGTGACCAAAGTGTGAAAGATAAGTGAAAGGCAAATCGCTCTTTCATTGACAAGGACTGAAATGAAAGCATAGATAGGGGTTGTTAGAACAAAAGCCCCATTTATGCATTACGTCGTTGACCAGGGGTGTGCTAGAGAAGTAATCGAATCACTTGACATTAAGTGAGCTCGAAGTCCCTTGAGTATGTTGAGGTGATAAGTAGGATAGTGATATGAGAGGATGGGGTAACCCTTTTTGTGGCAGGGAAAGCCTTGCCCCTTTTATAGGTGACCCAAGAACGACTATAGGCATGTCCATGGCTTGATAGCTTGTCAGTCTTTTTTTTTTTTTTTTGGGTGCAGACTGATCAATGCGGGAAGTCTACATAGAGATGTCATTTTGCTTTGTGGTCATTTGTGAAGCTGATTGATGCGGAAAGTTTCTAAGAAAGGGAGTGTTGTCTGTAGCAATATTTAGTCATAGCCATCCTTCGAGGGAGTGGTCTATATTTTGCTTTAAATGTTTTTGATATGACTTTGGCCTAGTTGTCCTTCAAGGGAGCAGTCTAGTAATATAGCAACTATGTAGCTGTCCTTCGATGGAGCAGTCTACATTTAGAGTTTAATGACCATTTGATATGATAAGTGTCCCATTTTTGATATGTTTGCTTACTGAAGTTTTTAGCCATAGACGAGCCTCTAGAGGTTTAAGGGTTCCCTTTTATTAGGACAAAGCATTACTGCTTGACAAAAAGGGTTGACGAATGTTGGGAAACAGGGTTGAAAGGAATAGGGATGATAATGATAGGGGGTTGCTCAAGGGACGAGCTCAAATAAAATGTTAAGTGATTGAGTACTCGACTAATAGTAGAATGGTCGCAAATGCAAGGCATAAAAGGGGCTCAAGTTCTGATAAGTCCCTGGGCCATGCTTGTGCATTATGATAATGTCCAAGTCAATTAGGAGCAAACTTGCCTCATTTGGCTCTTTCCAGATTGGTCAGGTGTTGATTGATGGATGTAAAGCTGGCTGATATGGTTGCTGATTGGTTGAGACTAGTTGAATGATTTGATTGATTGATATTTGGTTGCTGATAGGTTGAAAGATTGGTCGAGGCTTGAATGAAGGTTGAATTCCTCCAGCGGGTAGGGAGAATGTTTGACAGATTGGTCAAGGTCGGTTGAGGCTTGGTGGTCAGATTCACTGTATTGATGTCGAATAGGGGGGTTAAAAGCGGCAAAGGGACCATAGTCTGGCGTGAAAATCTCGATTTAGGTGATGAGATTTGAGAAGCATGGGTCAGTGTTGATGTTTTGTTAAAGAGGTGGTCAAGAGGATCCTTGATGAGAAGGGTATCCATTTTTTGGTGTTGACGAATGATAGCCTTAAGAGTGCAACAATGCTTAGTGTCATGTCCCAGAGTGTGATGATAGTGGCAAAATTTAGAGTTGTCAAACCAAGATGGTCTTGATCCGAGAGTTGAGGAGTGGGACAGTGAAGAGGTTGAAGGTCTGTTGCTAATGTGGTCAAGAAGGGTGTCATTCCCCAGACATTGGCAAATGATGACCTTGAGGGCACAACAATGCTCAGTGTCGTGCCCAAGTGCGTGATGATACGCACAAATGTGAGTGTTGTCGAACTAAGGCAGTTTTGGTCTGAGAGATTGATATGGTTTAAGAGGTGGGAGGTTGATGCAAGATGACTACAATAATTGCCGTAACAGCAAGGCATAAGAACCTGCTAACGGGTCTATGTGTCTTGTTGCAGTGGGGGTTGATGACCTTGGTTTAGAGGTGTTGGTCGATGATTTGGAAGAGATATATGTCTGATGGGTTGATAGAGTAATGGAGGTGACTTGCCTCTGTAAAGTATGGGAGTGGAAAGCACCCCTATTAAAGTGGACGAATGCGGGCCCAAGATTAAAGGTAATGACAAAGGTGGGGGAGGAGTCCTCTGATTTGGTTTAGTGGCCTTCTTTGGTTTGGGTTAAGGGCCACCTTTGTGCGAAGCGAGGTTAGATGCGGGTTTGGGTTTAGATGTGGACGGAGGTGAGTGAGATGTAGCAATCTCAGGCAAAAGGCAAGAGGAAACCATGACTAGGTCTTCTTCGATCGAAATGGGCAGAAAGACTGGTTCTTCTCTTGATGGAGAAGAAATAGAAGAGTGCAGCTATTCAAGAGGGCATAAGGCGGGGATGATCATGTCTTCTACTTGTGCTTGAGGAGTAGGCAAGGTAGGGTCTTCGGATGAAGGTGGGCTTGATGGTGTTGGTGTGGTCAAGGCGTCCTCAAGTATAAGAGAGGTCGATGGAGGACTAATAGGAGAAGAAAATTCTTCATCTTGTGATGGAGAAATAGGGGAAGAAGGGTCTTCCACCTGTGAAGGAGGTTGGTCAGGGACAAGAGGCAAGATAGTGTTGACTATGTGAATATTATGGTCTTGAGAGCCATTGGTCAAGGTCTGGACATTGTTTTGATTAAGAGGATGGTTTGGGAATGGTTGTTTGAAGATGTCGATATGTTGGTTGGGTGGGGCATTTGGGTTATCTAAAATAAGATCCCCTTTGTCGATCATGTCTTGGACTATGTTTTTAAAGGTTCGGCAATTATCGATGTGATGGCTGTAGATGCAATGAAAGTGACAAAAGTCAACCTCCCTATACCATGTAGGGAGGGCTTTTGAAGGGTCGAATTAAGGTGGTCGAATTGAAGGGAGATTGAGGACCCCCTGCTTGACAAGTTTTTCCAAAATGGAAGTATATGATTCTCCAAGTGGAGTGTAAGAACGCTGGATGTACCATTGTTGAAATTGTTTGGTAATGCTTGGAGATGTAGAAGGTTGAGATTGATTAGTTGTTGTTGGGGATAGTGATCTAATGACCACAGTGTTGGCCACTCCTTTAGACTTGGAGTTGGCAGAAGAAGGTCTGGAAGAAGAAGGGTCATTGGCTCTTGCATTGGTATTACGCAATTTGACCTTGTCTTCTTCAATGGCGCGGAGTTCAAACTTTCGATCCATGGTGAAAGCTTCATTGAAAGTGCAAAACATTTGAATCCGCAAGGTGGAAGAGATGTGCCTGGCACATGCTCAAGAAAAGAGATCGATGAGCTCAGGTTGAAGCAAGGAGAAGGAGAGCTAGTTAATCAGGCCTCTCCAACGGGCGACAAAATTGACTATAGATTCATTGTCAAATTGCCTGATGGAGTAGAGGTCTGTGATTGAGACTGGTTTGGTGATATTGATAGAAAAATGGTCGAAAAATAATTGAGTGAGCTGAGTGAATGAAAAGATAGAATGTCTGGTAAGAGAGCTATACCAGTCAAGGGCAGGGCCAGAAAGTGACATGGAAAATGTGCGTAAAAGTAACGCATCATCGTGGGCTATGAGGTAGCAGGCATGTTTGAATGCCTGTAGGTGTTGTTGTGGGTCTTCCTTACTCTGGAAGTGAGTAAATTTAGGAAGCTCCCACTGGTTGGGGTATGGTCGGATAGGGACGAAAGGATGGATGGGCTCATTGCAAATTTGCTCATATGAAAGAGCATTGCGAGAACCAGAAATAGAGGTCTCGAGACTAGACATTTTATCTATCAGCATTTTGATGAAATCTACTGACAGATTGGTGGATGGGGCGCCCCTTAGGTTGTAGGGTGCTTGAAAGAGGCTTGATGAGGCATACAACGTAGTCAGTTACGCTTGTAGGGGCGCAACGTATGTGTAACTAATCGCAGGGACAGAAGTGGAGGCAAAAGATGGTTGAGTCATGAAAGTAAAAGGCATAAGTTGACTGGATACCACCAAAGGTGGTTAAATGGTGGACCTGGTAGAAGGATAGATAGGCACTCCTGCATTTATGGGTGTAAGAGTGTGAGGGGTCGAGACAATCAAGTTTTGGTATGATGTAGAACTTGGTTGAATTGCATGTGGTTGAGGGGGTAATGGAACCTCGATGGAGGTTGGTCTAAAAATAGATGGGGAGGCCAAACTTTGCGTATTGGCCATGGTCAGGTTAATAGTTGAGGCAAAAGTCTAGGTCATAAAAGGTTGGGTGGCAAATGGTGTTGATGTCATCGCCACTTCACCCGAAAGGTCTCGCGTTGGGTTTTTTGCGAGATAGTTTTGGAGGGCTGTGACATTGAGGTCCAAGAATCTCTTGAAATCTTGGTCCCCTTCAAGGATGATGGGGTCTGAGTCAGGGTAGGAGTTCTTTCAGTCTCCGGGTGGAACTCCATTACAGGACTGGTCATAGACGGGGAAGCGTGGTCAAGAAGAGCCTTGGTTTGACTGTGCGTCAAAACCATTCAAGGCAAGAGGGGGGGTAGGTTCTAGAAACTGTGTTTTTTCAGTTTTAGAAACTCAGAATGTGGTTTTGGCAAAAAAAGGGGTCGGGTTTTAGGCTGCTATTTTGAAAAAAAGACTGTGACAGTGACTGACGTCGGTTGAAAAATTGATGTCGGTGAGAACAGATGGCCGACGTCGGTCAGATAATCGATGCCGGTGACTGTGGTTTTTAGAAACTCAAAAAATTTGAATATTCTTGGAAAAAAGGAAGAAGAACATCCTCACTAGCTCAAACAAGTAGATGGAAACAGAAAAAATAGAGAGAGACAGGCAGGCCCTAAGCGTTAAATCCTAAGAATCAACTTTTAGAATCCTATTGGCTTATGCTTTAAAGTGATGTTTGAGAGGTTGGCTGGTAGAAGGGTCCTAGAAGAGGTAATCTATGGATGGTTTCAGGTTTTGTTTAGGTGCTCAAGAAGTCTGGGTTAGGTTTCGTACATGGCCTGGTGCTAAGGAGCAAGCTCCCCTCACTTCACGAGTCCAGTGGTAAGCTGGTCTCGCTTAGCCAAAATATACTTTCCCTAGAGATTAGACTCTGCCAAAGAACAGAGTGGGGTTTCCCCTTGGTGATGAAATCCAAGTGAGATTGCCGGGATGGGTAAGGTATCCGTTGGGAGATGAAATCCCAGTCGGGCCTTGTCTCAGGTAAGTTTGATGTTTGATTTAGTGCAAGTGGTTTGATTGTATAACATAAAGTGGACTACGATTAATTCAATATGTGGTTATTAATTACTAGGTGTGGACTAAGAAATGCAAGCAAGCAGAAATGCAATGCAATGAGTTTTAAGCCCAAGTCGAAATGTGAGTTTGAATGAAAACAAGTTGAAAAAGGGTTGAAGGATATGATTTTTGACTAGTCTAATGATGCAAGAAAGAAAAGAAACGTTCTTTTTAATCCTGCTTATGATGTCATTTAGAAGAGAAGAAAGAGGTGAAAAAGGAGAAACCTAATGCACCCTATATGAACAAAAAGAAAAAGAACCCAAGGAAGACCCTAAGGTCCCATCGGGCATGCCAGAATATTTCTATGCTAATTTCACTTTCTACATTCAAAGAGAGAAATAAGAAACTGAGAAAAAATGGTCTAAAGCTTGTGTGTACCTGGATGAAGTCACGTGCACCGTAATTCAGACGACGTGAGAACTCCTCTTTGGTTGTGGAGGATGACACCTGCAAAAGAAAGAGACTAAGACAAAGAAGGCATTAGATGAGCAGATGGTGGGTTGCCAAACAAAAGCTTGATCCCAGAAGCAAAAGCTTGAGGGATGTCAACCCACTGATTGATAAAGATAATGTCTGATAAAAGGCAGAATGTCAAAATATTGAAATGATAAAAGACTGAAAAGGAAAATGGAAGCAAAAGCTTACTTGAACTATGCTGTCGGCCTGGTCACAGTCACCAGCATCGGTGGTCCTACCGGCGTCGGTTGTCAAGGTCTGCCAACGTCGGTTAGTCTGTTGACGTTAGTTGGAGCAGTGGTCTATGTGGCCAGCGTTGGTCGAGGTAGTAGTCTTTGGATGAGGTCTGGTCGAGTTTTTGGTCTGTGGATGGGTTTGAGACGAAGTTATGGGTCTGGTTGAATGGTCTGGGGTCTGGGTATGAGAGTCTAGTTTTGGTTAATGGTCTGAGGGACTTGTTTTGGGTCTAAGAAAGTGACTGGTTGGGAACCAGAAGCACAAAGGAGAATGAATGAGAGGCAGGGGTCTGAGAAGGCCTTTCAGCCTCTCAGGGGAAGGACAGAGAAGGTCTTGGTAGTGGTTAGCTAAATAGATAGATTAAACAAGAAATAAAATTGAAAACAACACTGTGCTTACCTCTTGCTTGTTGATTGAAGAATGGAGTTGTTGAATGCAGAGTCTCTGTTGTTGTTGATGGAGTTACTAAATGCAGTCCCTGTTGTGCTTACTATTGTTGTAGCTAGTGCAGAAAACCTGTGAGAGAGAGAGTGTGGGAGGTTTGGTTTGAAGATTGGTAGATTGATTGGCAGAGTGACGGATGGATTGCTGAAGACTGAAAGATTCAAGAGTCAGATCAAGAACCGGGGAGAAGAGACGGATAACGGATGCATAAAACCGTTTATGAAGGCTGCCGACGTCGGCGGCTGGAAGGTAGAAAAAAGGCTAAAAATAGCCTCTTGTCTGTTTTCCCAACTGCCGGGTCAGCGAGTCCGAGGAAGAAACGGTCGAAGGTGATTAAAATGGACGAGAGGTTAAAGGGGAGAAGTTGGAATGGGGGTCTGGGCATTAATATTGGCCATGTGGGGAATGAAGGGAATCCAAGAAGGGTATCCAAGGGTGGTGAGGTGGCAAGGAAGAGAGGGAAAAGGGATTTTATTAATTTAAAATAGGATATTTATTTCAAATTAATAAAACATGGGTTAGGAGTGGTTAAGTGGACCAAAGGGGACTAGGAGGGAGAAAGGACCAAGGGGTAGACACGATTTCGGTGTCTACAAAAATCATAAAAAATAGTTTATATGTTGTGACAAATTTCTACAGAATTTTATATTTTGTTGGAAAGTTGTACGATTTTGAACCATTCACAAATCCTCCAAATTCATTTTGTACATATTTTTCAACATGCAAATGAATTTTTTAAGCCTTTGTACAACAATGATACGACATCCTACAACCATAAATGCATTTTTTTTAGTAGTATGGTACAAACCTAATTTTTATTTATTTAATTTCCATAAAACAATGCCCAATGGGCCCCAAAGAAAACCAAACACAATTTTCACTTTAGATAAATTCATAGGTGATTTTTTGGTGAAATGATTTTACATGCAAAATATTTTATTTTATTTTTTTCAAAATTTAAACATCTATAATTTATGTAGATTATATTTAACATATATTTCATTAAAGTTTGTAGGGAGTTGGTTATCTATCTTTTGTAACACACTTGCACGTGGAGAGTGATAAGGATCAAATATATCCAACACAATGTTTAGTCAAACCGAATTTTAAGTAAAATATGATTTTTTGAAAAGGGAATATTTTTTTTTAAAGGATTTGTAAAGAGAAAAGGGAGACATAAGGATGTATTTACAACTTGTGCATTTAATTAAATTTTTGCCCGATGGTAGTCATGTAATCAATCAATACCTAGGTTTTAGAACATTCTAAACACAGTGGAGAGGTTATTTATTTATTTTGAGATCTCTAGATATGATTTTTGTGACAAAAATATACTAAAAATGGAAAAGAAATGTGCTCTAATTTACATCGTGTATTTTTGGTTGAAACTACCACCGTACTCTTACTTTAAAGATGAAACTGGAAATTATGTACTTAAGAGCCATGATTGCAACAATAATTTTCATAATCTATGTTATTGGAGATTATGAAATTTCAATTCATAGTTCACAAGTCCCTAAGGATATGAGACACTGATAAAGCCATCACCACACCCATATTGCACAAGCTGCTAGGTCCAAGATTGGTATATGCTAGTGGTAAATTTTGGATAGATAGATATGTGTTTCTTTATATCATTTGTTGGTTTTCTTTAGTTAAATTATATTCCTAATGAGAATTAGACATAGTATTTTGGATTTGGTTTTTAATTGTAAGGGCTTCTCACATCTCACCTGTCAGGGGGAAGATATTGTATGGCCTTTAATCAGTTATCAATAATTGTAAAGTTGGCATGGGAGTCACTATCACCAGTAGTCTTGAGCAAAGTTATGCCAGCATCATTAGACATCATGGAGATGTTCCATACACGATATTTAATAGTCACTAGATGGGTTTATGTGTGATAGCTTATGTGGATCAATGTGGTTGAATAGGATTTGATCATGTTCTACTATAGAATGGTACAAAATGGTCAGAGGGGATGAAAAGGCCTTGATCATGTTCATCATTTATGCCACAACTTATGAGATAGTGTACATGAAAGTGACATCGATTGATCAATACCATGGTGTATAGTGTGCCAATTACAGGTGAAATAAAGACTTTTGATGACTTTATAGTCATAGCTCCAAATCATATTTTATACTCATTTTTTAATTAAGGGGGGGTTATTGGGTTAGTTGATCCAAAGCCAATTTATTTATGTTTATATGTTGATAGAGTTAATTAGTTTGTATGCGGCATATACACCCTTTTGGTAGTTAATAATGTCAATACATTAATTAAAGAATCATGTTAGTTTGGTTATTTGGATTGTTGAACCTGTTGGGGTCCCATAGAATAACTACTTTAGGAAAGCTTATTAAATCTTTCCCTCCTTTGTAAATATTAATCAATAATATCAATATTAACCTTATATGAAAAAAATATCGAATTTCACCATGGCATTTTCCTCATGTTAGTTCAATAAGGTGAAACATTACACGAGAAATCCATCCCCTCAGCTAAAGGTTCCCTTGTTGAAGACATTCCTATGAAAGACACCCATCTTGAGAATTCCCTAGTTGATGCCCATTTTGAGGAAAATCCTAGACTGTCAAGAAATGAGAAAGGCTCCTCAGTTTGTACCCCCTTAAAACCCTCCCCTCCAGTGTTCACTCCTAAATTCCCTCTAGTGTTTTCCCTTCCCTCTTCGAGTAAAAAGGGTAGAACCCTGACCACTCCACCAAAAGGTCTGGTTGGTCCTAGAATTAGGGACCTCAATAGTTTGGTAGATAAAAATTTTGAACGAAGCAAAAATTTGAGGATCTTCCTAGAAAAATTAAAAGGAATTGGGACAGCCTTTTCGACCCTAATAAAAGATTAGAATGATTTGAAGACAAAAAATTTTAAGCTCAAGTAGGAGATAGACAAGAAAAAAGAAAAGAATGTTTCTCAGTCTGATAAAAATGAGAATAATGGAGTGGGGGAGGATCTTGTTGAAGACATCCAGCCTTCCCCGAAGGTGAAAATAAGAATCTAAATTCCTTAGCCTAAGATCAGAAAAACTACCCTAGAGGGTCCTTCTAAATGCACCTGGGGACTTACCATTCAAAATCTGTTTTGGGAAAACAACAAGAACATCGATTGAGCTACTTAAAAGTTTAATTCTTCCTTAGAGGAGGTCTAATATTAGGCCTGGGGTTCTTTTTTTTATGTTAGTTTTACCTTCTTGTTGGTAGTTTTTTTATGTTTTTGTTGTTGGTAATTCCCTTGGCTACCCGTTGGAGATTTGTTTCATGATTTTTGATCTTACTTTATTTAACATATTGGTTGTTGGATCCCTATAAAACCAATGTTATTTTACCTACCAAATAAAAAAAATGTCAGATTTATATAATGCAGTTCTTTATTTTTATTTGTGTGCATGATCCTAACACTTTTTGCATTATTTAGTTTTTAATGACTAACACTATGAAGTACATAACATAAGGATTTTAAAATCATTAAATTTATTTGTTTTTAGTTAAAATTTAGTGGGATTCTATCATGTGATACATTTTTCATCAGTCAAATTATATGATAGAAAACTAACATCAAAGATTGTAAAAAATCTAAAATGTGATACAAAAGTGTCTTAAATTCATTAAACCTACTAATTTAATTAAAGATAGATATCCATGCATATCTTAAGAATATGCTATATAAGAAAATGTACATATTAATTGAAAAGTCAATCCAATTTTTATTGTCTTTCATATACATCATTATATAGATGTAACTTATCATTTTAGAATATTTAACATCACTCCTACATATTACACATTTATATTCTAACTACTTAGAGTGGTGTATGCTAGATATATCTTGGTATCTAGTTAGGGACACAAACAAAGGATAGGTTCATGGGAAACCTAAAACTGGCCACCAATAACCTCCAACCAGGGTTTTGACTAATTTCTACCAAAGTGCACAATTTGGCCTAAAACAACTAAAATGCATTAAAAGCTTTAAAACTATCATATACAAGTGCCAATTTTGGCTAGAGTATCATGAAATGAGGCAATTCAATTTATGAGATAGCTAACTTTGATCAGATCATTTCAAGTCAAAATGACATTTTTGCACCTAGATGATCTGAACTGCTCTTTTCTATCAAATTTATTGCACAAGACACGTGCCTTTGTTATTTTGTGTTGATAACATCCTAAATGGGATAATGGATCCAACACATCTAACATCGTATCATAATTTCAATCTAGTCAAATTTTGATCTAATAATATGACATTTTGACCAATTTGATTAATTTGTGCACCAAGGGCCAAGATTTGCACCAAAAAATAATGAATCATGTTTAAAGCTAATTAATCTAAATCAAGAGCCTAATTAAGAATTCCATGTAACTTGTTTAAATATACATCATTTTTTAGAAAGACATCCCTATGCCATAAATGCATAAAACATCTGATTAAGCCCTCCCATGCCTCTCTATCTCAAATATTTATGAGGATATTTATTGATTTTTGCCTCAAAAATTAAATGGATTCTTAACCACACATCTTCATCTTGAGATGGATGACTAAGGTTCATTCTGATCATTTTTCACAATCTATAAATAAGAGGCCTTATCTATTGATTTTCAATATTTCTTAGTGTAAACTTATAATGCACAAATAATTCTAAAACCTTATGTATTTAGTGTTGTAATGCACAATTGTTGAGAGAAGTTTCATAAAGCCACAAGCCAAAGGAGTTAAGAGGAGATGAAGGTATCCACACTCCATTGATGAGGATCTCTTGAAGCACAAGCTGAGCAAGCCAAAGAAGGAGCCTTTTGGAGCAATCAAGGATTTGGTAAGAAATTTGTGTTTTGTGTTCATATTTCTCATTTCTTTCCATTTCTAGTTGTGTTTCCAAATATTTTTTCTCACTAAGGTCCCCCTAATGACTAAGCCTAGAGATGTTATGCTAGTTAGTGTGTTTCTTTCATTTTGTTTTCATTTTAAAACTAGCACAATACTAACCATCATCTCTTGAGTCAAATTCCTAGTCTACATTAAATAATGCCAATCCACTGACTCACTTTGATAATCCTTCCTTGACTTGGGACCGCATATAGGCATACCAACAAGCAAGAATTACTAATTTTAGACCCTATACTGATAACTCATCATTTTATCATGACCACACATAAGTGCACCAGTAACTGAGATTTAGACTATTTGGTGTCACACCATCACCAACATTTATTAGCAATCATGGTCTTGTGTTTAATCTTGATTGTGTAATCACAACTCAGAGGTCAATGATTACCATCCCAAGCCCACAACCATCTTCCATTTCACCCATCACCCAACCAACTGTTCAGCCTTGAAATTGTGGAAAATTTCTAAAAGATGCCTGCACAAATCTCCATTTTAGATTTTTATGTACATCAACAATCCACAAATATATTTTAAATGAGTTCCTTAGCCAATCAATGATTTCCTTAGCCAATCAATGATTTCAAGTGACATATCCCCTAACAAATTCTAATCTTTGGTTGGACACCTAGCTCCAGCCTAACAAGTCACTTTCAACTAAAGTGATATGGCATCCCTTGGTCCACTGCATAATAATCCATTATACATTGAAGTTTTCATAAAGTAGCACAAAGTGAAACATGTCCTTATAGACAATGGATCTAGTCTAAACATAGTGTCTCTAAAGCTCATCAAGCTTCTTGAGTACACTATGATAGATCTTTAAGTAGAGACAATAACCATCAAAGCCTACAACAATGAGGAATGAGAATCACAAGGCACCATTTATTTACCAATTATCCTAGGGTCCTTGACCCATGACACACGTTGCCATGTGCTAGATCTCAATTTGTCATACAATATGATTTTGGGTAGACCTTGGTTACATGAAATCCATGCATTCCCATCAACATTGCACCAATGTATCAAGTTCTCCCATTCAGGGATGGACGTTTGTATACTAGGATATTTTCATCCTTACGAGCACTAAAAACACCTAAAGGCTGAGTTCAAGAGTTATAACTATCATTTTAGCATGAATCTAGTGGCCAAGAAAGCTAAGGGAAAGGCTATACTCCTTACTTCACCAAAGGACAACTGCATTGATCTTAATACTCTTGATTCCCTTTCTCACATGCCACCTCTTGAGATATTCAATCATTATACCATCTCATCCAATATCCCAAGAGAGTATTTAACTCATGATACCTTTCACATTTCAAACCTTCCACAGAACCCAAAGTCCTTTGGAAGACCTAAAGCCAAGCCACTTCATCCAGAATAGAAACAAAAGGGTAAAGGTAAAGGACTTGTCACATTTATACCAACATCTGGCCTAGAGTAAGACCCTCTTGAGGGAGACGAATCATGCTTGTACAATGACAAGCAATCCAATTGTTATGAAAATGTAAAGTATCATATTCCTAATCGAATCATGAAGAATCATGACTATGAAGGAAGAGGTCTCAAACCAAACCAATAAGAAGCACTTGAGCCAATTTCCATGACCAAATACAAAGGGCCCTATGGACTTGGATATAAACCATATGGGGGTGACCCCATGTACCTTAATCATGTTTCAATACCATCGACTAGTGATGAGGATGCTAATAGTGAAGCAGAGTCTGATCATAGCCTTTTTTGATGACCTAATAGAGACCAACCTATCTAATACTCATTCCATTTATACACTTAGACCAATCATTCATCACAATCCACTACCATTGTATTATCCCCAACCAATAGACAAGGACCAACAAGAGTCCAACGTGTTGATTGATGAGTTCCAAAATAATGAGGCTTTCTATGATTTTCTATGCCTTAGAGACAATGTTTTGTTGGGGGACCATAAGTTAGGGTTCTCAATCAAGTTCGATCCTGAAGCCTGTTTTGGAGAGCAGGTGAACACCCTTAGCCAAAAGAAAATAATTAAAACATTGAAGTCCCAAAGTGAAAACCTCTTTGAGGTGTTTTCTGACTAGGGTAAAAGGAAAGAAAAAGGCTAGTCTAGTGGTGAAAACCTATTTCAGGTGCCATCAAATGGGGGTGTTCAACCTTCTTCAAACATATCTTAGAAGGTCACTAATGATGAAATTGTTTGTGGGTCGTAGTTCAGTTTTTAATAACAATAAGCTTTTGATCGAGTCCTTTAAGAGTTTCCAATAGTTCTTTTTATATGGCCAAACCTCCCATTAAGGGACTCTGATTTATCGTGCCTAGGGGAACTTAAAGAACCAATCCTAGCAGAGGACTCTAAGGTTGCAAACCAGTTTAAAACTTTGCCCACTATCCTTGAAGATGATTTGACCCTTCTAGTGGAAGATACGATAGAGGTTAACATCAGGTTCCCAGATGACCCAAAGTGGATCAAGCTAAGTGTGTCCCTTACTGAGAAGGAATGTGAAGTCCTTATAGCCCTTTTGAGGGAATTTATGGATATATTTTCATGGACATATTCAAACATGCCAAGTTTAGACCTCACCTTGGTTCTGCACCACCTCGTGGTCAATCATGATGCCAAACCAGTCAAACAAAAGTTATGCAAGATGCATTCTCACATTTTTGTATTAGTGAAGAAAGAGTTGGAAAAATTCTTAGAAGTAGGATGTATTCAATCGATCAACTATTCAGATTGGATATCCAATATTGTGTTAGTTAGCAAAAAGCTATAAATAATTAGAATATGTATTGATTTTCATGATATAAATAAAGCTTTCCATAAGGATGATTTTTCATTTCCAAATATTGACATGATTGTCAACTCCACAGTGGGTTATGAGATGCTTTCATTAATGGATGACTTTTCAAGGTATAACCAGATCAGGATAGCACTAGAAGACCAACACAAAATAATGTTCACTACTCCATGGGGAACATTTTGTTATCAAGTTATGTCATTTGGTCTTAATAATGCAAGGGCCACCTATCAAAGAGCCACGATCATTATATTTCATGATATGATGCATGACATTATTGAAGACTATGTCAACAACATTTTTGGCAAATCAGAGACCAGGGTTGATCATCTAGTAGTGATATGCATTAAATTTGAAAGACTACATGAGTACAAAGTCAGACTTAATCCTAAGAAGTGTGTATTTGGAGTCACATCAAGAAAATTTCTTGGCTTCATTGTGTCTCTTCAAGGCATTGAAGTCAATCCAACCAAAGTCTAAGCCATAACAAAGATGCAATCATTGACTAATTTGAAGCAACTCTATAGTTTCTAAGGCAAAACCAAGTCTATTCAACACTTCATATCATAGTTGGCCAAAAAAATTCATCCTTTTATTCATCTTTTGAAGAAAGGAATCACATTTCATCGGGATGATCATTGCCAGATAGCTTTTCAATAGCTAAAGGACTATCTAGCAAATCCACCTTTGGGCACACCATTATACACCATCCCATGTGCATTCTTAGTGATTTTTATTACTTTTTCAAACTCATTGTGTTCTCACCCCATCATCTTCATATATATTGGTCCCCTCATTTTGCTTCTTTCTTTTGAGGGACCGTTTGTCAACCTACTTGTGCCAACCATTCCCTCAAGGGGGCATCAAACATTTCATCAATTTTTTTTGAAGTTGTAGGCATATAGGACCTTTTCATTCTTTGAGAATATGTTATTGTGCTTATATATTTCAATGCCTTATCAAATAGGAGCAAATTCTAGACACCTAAAATTGGCCACCAATAACTTCCAACTAGGATTTTGACTAATTTCTACCAAAGTGCACAATTTAGCCTAAAAACACTAAAATGCATTAAAGAATTTAAAAAATTTATATATAAGTGCCAATTTTGGCCAGAGTATCATTAAATGAGGTAATGTAATTTATGAGATAGCTAACTTTGATCAGATCATTTTGAGTCAAAATGACATTTTTACCTCTGAGTGCTCTGAATTGCTCTTTTCTATCAAATTTCTTGCACAAGACATGTGCCTTTATTATCTTTTGTTGATAATATCCTAAATGGAATAATGGATTCAATGCATCTAACATCGCATCTTAATTCCAATCCAATCAAATTTTGAGCCAATAATATGACATTCTGATGAATTTGATTAATTATTTGTGTACCAAGGGCCAAGATTTGCACCAAAAAGTGATAAATCATGTTTAAAGCTAATTAATCTAAATCAAGAGCCTAATTAAGAGTTTCATGTTACTTGTTGAGATTTTTTTTTTGAAAATTGATATTGAATAACTGCATCATCAAATGACATCATTTCTTGGAAAGACATCTTAGACCATATTTGCATAAAATATCTGATTAAGCCCTCCCATGCCTCTTTAATGCCTCTCTATACCAAATATTCATGAGGAAATTTATTGATTTTTGCCTCAAAAATTAAATGGATTCTTAGCCACACACCTTCATTTTGAGATGGATGGCTCAGGTTCAAAATGATCATTTTGAAAAATCTATAAATAGAAGGCCTTTCCTATTGATTTTTAAGCTTTCTTGATGTAAAATTATAATGCAAAAATAATTCCAAAACCTTATGCATATAGTGTTGTAATGCCCAATTGTTGAGAGAAGCTTCACAAAGCCAAAAACCAAAGGTGCCAAGATGATATGAAATTAATCACACTCCATTGATGAAAATTTCTTGAAGCACAATTCGAGCAAGCCAAGAAGGAGCCTTTTGGAGAAATTTGTGTTTTGTGTTTATATTTCTCATTTATTTCTATTTCTAATTGTGTTTTCAAATGGTTTTTCCTCACTACGCTCCCCTAATGACTAGGCCTAGAGATGTTATGCTAGTTAGTGTGTTTCTTTCATTTTGTTTTCATTTTGTAACTAACACGATATTAACCATCCTCTCTCAAGTCAAATTCTTAGTCTACACAACATATACTATATATAAATTTTGAGTCACCATTTGTAATAACTTATGAAATTTGTATCAATATTTATTTGGATTTGAGCTTAGCTTCATTGTTTAAATTTGAGAAAGAAAATTTAAAATATAATAATCAATGTTATGCCTTATTGATAAATTTGGCTTTAATCTTGGAATTGTATATTTGTGTGTTAGAGATTTTAACCTATAATGGGTCAATCTTAAACAAAGTAAATAGAAAAAAAAGTTAAATGTTCCCCACATAACCTTGCCTACTAAGTAAATTTTAATGGAGTTTTGATTAGTAACCATGGATGAGGGGATGTCAAGGGTATCATTTTAAGGGGATGTCAAGGATATCCTTAAAAATGATTCTACACTATTATACATAAAGGTACTAAGAATGAGGGGATGTCAAGGGTATCCTTTAAAATGTGTTATTTGTAAGAGCCTCATCCATTATTATATATAAAAGTATTAATAATGAAGTTGAATTAATAATTTTATTAGAAGAAATTAAATTGGCATCAAAATTGAAGGTAGAAATTCTTGAGGTTTTAGAGGACTTGTATATCATTATTAATGCTATGAAAATAGGGTAGACCTCACACTAGAAGCTAAAAGGAGCTTTGAGATAATCTTAAAACCTACTCTCTACCTAATAATTAATATTCTTCATTCATTTCTATTAAGAGGTTAATAATCCAACAAATCTTTTAGCTAATATCGTTATTGATCAAGACCCATTATTCTACATTTTTAGCACAAACAACAAATAATGGGAAGGTTTGAAAGAACTCATAGCTTAATGCACCTCTCCTATCACTTCAAATATATTATATAAAAATAATGCCATGAAATGGAAAATCTTGTCAAAGTTATTATAATGGAAACAACAAATAGTGGTGAGGTGATGCAATTATATACAAAAATAATTAATTATAAATTAATTTAGATGTCCATTTGACTATGAAAAGATCAATTTAACCTTAATTTTGGCATTTATTTAACCATCACTTAGAATATTTTCCCATTTTATTTGACCACTTTAGAATCAATATATTTCTGGGTGAGAAAAGATGGTAGAATTAAACAAGATATTTTGGTCTTGAGAACAACACATGACCACCTAGATGGGTTATGAGGGAGATTGAGAAAAGGAGAAAGGAAAGATATTAGGGAAAGAGGAGGAATTCATGGTGTAGACCATGTAATAACTGGTAGTGTCATAGTCATGTCAAAGTTAACTCCATCATCCTCTTGTGAGTCTCTTTTTCTCTTGTAAAGGTGTGAATGTATGCAATGATCATGAATCTTATTTTAATTGTGAAAGAAATCTCTTTTGATGTTTGTGTTTTATGATATTTATTTTTGTTGAAGGATGTGATTAAATTTAATGATTTGGGTATAATATATAAATAATGGTAATTTCCTTTTATGGGTGTTTGCAATTTAGAATAGTGGTTAGACTATTTTATTTATTGATATATTATTCTTATCCTTGAATTATAATCTCCATCCTCTATGATTTTATTTGGATGGGTTAGGAGGAGAAAAATAGAGCTTTGTATCTAGTGAAAATAAATAAAGCTCCCTATCAAAATAAGGATGAAAGGATAATTAATTTTTTTTCATGTAAAAAAATCAAGTTGGTCAAATGCCACATGGATTTCTAACAATGAATATGATTTGTTTCATAAAATATTTGGGTTTGAAGAGATACAACAATATAGTATCACACAACTATCCAACATCTTCTTTTGCTCTGATATAATTGATACACTTGAAGTAAGAATTAAAATCTCTAGAGACTAGATTAATTTTATTGATTACATGCATTTTTTGGAGGCCATTACAATTTAAGGGTTACAAATAAATATTATTAAGATTGGATAGCTTATTTATATAAAGCAATCTATATTGAGAAATTTGAGACCACTTTGTGAATAGTTAGACCACCGAGACTCTATGATTATCATAAGTGTCATTCATTCCAGGGTCACGTCATGTAGAGTCTCTTTGAAAAGTACTTGATTAAGTTTAACATAGTGGGTTACATAGACATGTGAAACTATGAAGTTCCATTTATTTTTAGATAAATACCAGGGTTCTATGGGTCCCTTGCCCTCTATTAGAAAACACAAAGTTTTCACAAAAAAATAAGATTACATAGACCAGCCAAGCTAAACCAACAAGGCTTCGGAATACCAGATGCACCAAACAGATAGAACGCCATGAACAAAATTAACAACCAAACCTGCTACCATCTGAATCACAAACATCAGACATAAAACCATCATTTAATGGGATAGTATTGTTGTCATTGGATTTTCATCCTTTGAGGAGATGTCTCAGCTCTTTTCATCCAAGTGGCACAATTAAAACACCTCTAGGCTATGGGTAGCCTAATAATGAGGTGAATCTCTAAATAGGGCTAGCTCCCTTGATGTACCATTCTTGGATCACTACCACACCTATGCTTGCAAGGAAAAGGGAGAGAAAACTAAAAGTAAACTATCCTAAAGGTGTGATACACCATATTTATTGATGAATACTAAACAACTACATGTCACACATGAGACCAAGAGACTAACTAAGCATACGCATATCTAATCTAAATCTTCTCACATCAGTATTTCATTATGAGGTTGTGATGAATTTTAGGCTAGGAGGACTAGAAAAGAGGCCTAAAATAGTATTATTTGAATAAACAAACTCACTCAATCTTGACACTTCATATAACACTTCACATGACCTACAATAAGAAGCTTTCAAGCTATAAATATGTGAGAGAATGAGACAACAATGCTAAAGAAACAACAGTCATCACTAAGAAAGATCAATCATTCAAGTTAACACACTATGAATAGTCATGGAAGAGGTAAAAATCAATATTCTTTATTGATCCATGGTAAGAAAATGAGCAGGGCTTCACAATACTTAGGTGGAGCATGTTTACAATAGCCAAAATGACTAGTTCTTATAGAACTTGAAAGGGAAAAGAGAAGAAATAAGTCCAAAGGTTTCAAGGAAAATTGTCAAGATGAGAAAAGGATTTATATGTGCATGAGAAGAGAATATGAAACTGATCATGTAAATTCAAAAGATACAAGTGGCAATCAAAGGCATGAAACTCTTGAAATATGGCATGAATTCCCTTTGTTGGCTCAAAAATTTGTCTTCAACATTCACCCCTATTGGAACATCCCAAAATTGACTAAGGATAGGTATAATTATTGGACTAAGAGGAAAGGGTTGTAGACATGCTTCTCCATGCATTAGTTGCATTCTTAATCATCTAGATTCTTTTGGAAGTGAGTCATCACTGCCTACAGTCAAAGAAACTCCTTTTTCAGTCACCCCTCACATTTGGCCTCAAAATTGGCTTCATTTTTCCATGAAAATCCATAAAATTAGGTGAATTACATGTGTCAAGTCCATCCATGGCCTTAGAGGCATCAAGCACACCTTAAAAGAAAATTACTTGAAGCTTTTTACCCTTCTCACTATCATGTTCACTATGCCAGTCCTGACTGGCTAAGATGAGAGATATTGTTGAGGTGATTTAGGAGGTTTTATGAAGCATTAAATTCACATGAGGATTTATCTTAAGTCTCAATCTTCCTTCCAAATTTTATTTCATCTCTTGAAACCTCCTAGAACCTACACAATGCATAAAATAGTCAAAGAAATAAATTTTGTACCCTATCTATACAGATAGGGTTCAACTCAAGTGGATGAAAATGGTATCTACAGATTATTATATAATATTAAAACATTTCCCAGGCCATTTTGGTCCATTTAGATGCATCTCCTTCCTTGTTTTCCCAATCAGGTTCTTAACTAGGGTTTGTGAGGGTTTTAGACTACTTTTGCTCTTAAGGTTCATTCATAAAAATGGGATGTTGGAACTACAAAAAAATTCCACAAATGTGATTTTTAAAACCCCTGTTAACACCTCCAAACTTCTTAGATCTCCATGCAAATCCTTAGAGAAGATGTGAGCACTCAAAGTTACCCAATCGAGCTCTTTTCTCCATTTACACAGGCCTAATGTTGTCCTTGAGTCAAAAAAGGCCTTCTTTGTGATTATCTACATTCCACAAGATTTATCACATCTATCATGATCTCATAAAAATGTCTTATTCCATTTGAAATCTCATATCATGTTATAATTGGAAGTGACTCTCCATTTGGCTTATAAGCTGAAACCCTACCTAATAGGCCTGACTGCAACTCTTGTAGGTTTGGACAATTTGTGTAGCTTCAAGACTTTATGCATGTTTTTATATGTGTCCTACAACTTCTCACACCTCATAGTAATGTTTCTTTAGCTCCTGGTCCATCATTTATCACCCTTTCTTAGAAATGCAGGGTTTGTGCTCCTAGGGAAGTACCCTCTATCTGAGATAAAATAGAGGGTACTTCCCCTATTTACTCAAACAATTTGAATTTTTGAGAGGATTATCCAATTATGGAGACCCTAAGCACCAATTTTATCCATTTATCAAGTCATTTGACCTGAAAACTCCTTCAAATTCCAAGGCAAACTCCTAGAAAAGGGACTGTGTGTAGGGTTTCAAGATGTGGACTGTGTGTGTATCCCTAGGGTCCTCTCTTTGTTATATGTCCATAATGAGAGTTAAATTAGACTAATATGATAATTATTAAGGTGTTATCATCTTCACTCATCTATCCATCCTTCCATATACTCCTCATACTCCTTATATCCCTTGTTTAGTCAAGACTGAGTACATATTCTTGACTGTGTTGGCTTCAAGGCACTTATACCTGTAGGTGATCCCTAGATAATTTAGCTTGAGGATAATTTATACAACATCATTATATTCCCTTAGGTTCATTTTGTATCATACACACCACGTTTCAATATGTTAACCTTCAAAATGTAGCTTGTTAGCTCACTACTGTGTCACAGTCAACTACAGTTGACTGTGTTATGGCAACATGGAGTCCCATGGGTGTTGGTATCCCTTAGATATTGTATTATATCCTTTTAAATCCTTTTTAATACTTAAATAAACCTTTCATAGTAATATTCTCATGTTTATATGCCCATTATCCCCCAAGTCCATTGTGAGATCTCTAAGAGCATCTACAAGCAAGTTGTATGTGAATGACCTTAGAGTTAGGCACACCTATAGGTGTTTATATGATAAAAACTCAATATACCAACCTCTCCTAATGGTATTTATGCCCAAGAAGGTCCACATCATTCTATAGGTCTCTAATAAATAAACACATTCTCAAACTTGTACCTTAGGTTGGTTGTAAGTCAACCTCTTATGCGAAAAACACTTATGGTGTATATAGAACTCAAAACACAATACATCATATTATTTGAATGACCTTAAGGTTATGAATACTTTATTAAACCATATATAACTATTCAATTATGTAAACATGGTTTGTATTACAACCTTGAGGTGGAAAGTCTCTTTGGGGCTCAAAACAATAGATGTCACTGTCTGACAATAGTACATAAAAGTGCATCTTTGGGCTCCTCTAGCATGAAGACCAGATGACCAAATTACTTAATTTTTCAAGATGGACTCCTATGTGGATAATATGAGACATATTCACTTATATGCACCAAGAGTACCAACAACCTTTTTATATAACCTTGGAAAAAAGGCTCAGGTGCTCTAGTTTCACCTTTTGGGGATTTGATCCCTAAACACAGTTATTGAGTCTTTGAACAAGGTTTCCCACTTCCATTTTTCAATCCAAACTCTCAAATAGGTCTGTCATGAACACTATAACATGTTATGACTTCATTAATGAGTTACTCTATATGCTTCAATACTGCATATGGCACCTTAGCCCTCTATTAGGACCACTTATAGGTGGACATTCCACTGTGTAGACAATATATGTAAGTATGGACAATTACATTATTTTTTGACTTATCATGAGTAATAGGCCTATTATCCAAATTCACTCTTCACACTATTAATGAATATATCCAGCTTAGACACTCTTTTCCAACATGATTGGTCCTCATGAGGTACCTGTAAGTGTGTATAATGGCAGGAGAATGTGAATAACTATGTTGACTATCACAGTCCCTCTCATAAAAAATGAAAATCTTTACTAGATTATTCCCACTATGAGGATGTATTCAACCTTTAAATACCATACTCATGACCCCATGGATTGCTATAAGTCTTAATCCAACTCACTCAGATGACTGTGTGTGATAGTCATGAAGCAATTGATTGTATGACATGTCTCTTAGCTGCCACTGCATGGTTATTATTTTAAGACTGAGTTTAAATGGATAAGGTACCAATAATATATTTTTAACATGAATATAAACCTATCAACATCCTTTGACACCATTACCAAGACATGAAGACATTGAAAATTGTGGAAATATGTTTGCAACACAGAAGAGTGTCTTATATTGTAACCTAAGATATGTGGCCTATAGAAACACTTTGCAATGATCAACCAAGCATGGGAAACATGAGGGGAGTTAGTCAAAATCATATGAAATTAATCCTAGTAGTTGGATTATATGGACTTCTCCAAACCAAAGAAAAACCTATAGGGTGGACAGATTGGCAAGCAAATTAGATATGCCAACTTCTTAAGAATGGTTCATAAAGAACATGACACCATTCCTTTGAAACCAAACATCAAATAGAATATGATTAAATATATAAGACACCCCCAAGATAAATTTGTCTGAAACCTCCCCTGCTTGTCGTACCAAGTACAAACCTATTGACTAGTTCTATGTGCATGGAAGGGTGAAGAAGGAGAAGAATAGTTTTAGCCCAAATTTGACACTTCCAAAGTACTTCATGTGTGTAAATGGGTCTAAGGAATCTAAATAGTCATCTCATAACCTTTTCCCATGTGTCACATTCCCTTATGGGCCATATTAGTGCCAAACTCCTCTTTTTTCCAAAAAAATTGCTCTTTCTTTTGAATAACCTACCACTTTTCAGTTAAAAATAGTTATTTAAGACTTATTAAGACACATGGGGTATGAAATAATATTTTTAAACCTTTACATTTCCCAAGGAAGTTGTAAAACTCATTTAATGCTCTATATTGACCCCCAAAATGACTCTTAGGACTAAAAAGATATGATCAAGGCTAGATACACATGAAATCACATCAAATGAGCTATGAAATACTTCATGACATTATACCAGGCCCCTAAAAACATCTAAATATCAAGTTTTTACCTATAAGGGGCCCAATTTGACCTATATGGTCAAATTTGGTCAACAAATATTTTAGGAGGTTACCCATCTTTCCCTTTTTCCTTTTTTACCTCCTGTCACTTCCCTTGTTCAGGATTCACTACCATACTTTGTTTATCTGAATTCTAACTTTCCATATTCAAATTTTCAATCAATTCTTTATCTGAATCCAAATTTTTAGATTGATGTCCTCTCTTCACTCCCCCTACTGAAAGTTTCAAGGGATTATTTTGGACTTCATCTCTTACCTCCACTTTAGGCACTTCTTTAGCAAGAGAAACTTGTTCTCGTTTCTTATTTTCTCTCAATTCCACATTTTATTGCATTTATGAATTTTTAAAATAGTCTTCAAGCATTACTGCCAGATCTGGAGCACTCCATTATTTTGAATTTGATTTCTCACCCTTTCTCTTTTCTACATAAGAGTTTTCAAGAGGAAAAGATGCATGAATATGACTTGGAGTTTTCTACTTACTGCATCTAAAATTAGTATTCTCATAATATAGGGTTTGCTCAGGAAGAGCTTCACCATATTTCAAAATGATTTTATCTGGAACCCCTTTACTCAAATCAATCTCTACACAAATTCTAACATAGGTACACAAGCCTACCTCGACTCTCTCATGATCATTATTTATAAATGGCCCAAAGTATTACTTATTTCCTTATAATCATGCCAAAAATGTAGAGAAAGGTTAGGTAGACGAACCCAAACAGGGAACTTTATTACAGAAAGGGAATTTAGATCAAACTCTAAAAACTAGGGAGTTATAAACAAACCCATATTATCCCAAAACCAAGGGCCCTCCATAAGACATTTCTGATAGTCTTTCTATTCGTGAAAGTGAACTACAAAAAAAACCTTTAAAGCATAGAGAAATCTTGCATTGATTTGACTAGTTTTCATAAATCCATTGATATAAAGTAGTTGAAGAAGGCCATAATCCGTTGAATCAATATATTATTGCATCCTCTTTAAGAGTATGAAAATAAGCATCCACTTCCTCATGTATAATCTCTACCGAGTGTATCTCTTTCTCTTGATCTACAATATGGGCTTGAGGAATATTTTCCTATGTTGTATTTGCCTTACCAATTGCATTTCTAATGGCTTCTTTGAATGTTGTAGGTTTGAAGTGAGAATCCAGTTTGGAGGAAGTTGCATTAATCAATCCTTCCACCCCTCTGCAAATTCTTGAAGCCATGAAGATGATCGAACCTTTCCCTAGACAATACCCAAACACCGATAAATCATCTTGTAGTTCCTTTCCCTGATGCACCAGATATTGGAACTCTACAGGACTCCTGAGAGAACAACTAATCTTAGCTTCAATTCCAACATAGATTTTGGTCCTTTCACCCAAAGACAAATTGTTTTTCTAGATAGAGATCACACCATTATTTGATACCCTGTTTGATCCACCTTTGGATTTTTTGGTTCACTCATTTTGTCAAATAGTTTACAATCAACCACAAGAACCTTAGATTTGTGGATCTCACTCCTTAAAATTGTTTCTTGTTGAGTATTTTTTAAAAATAATATCTCATCTTTTTTCCATTTTCCTTCCTCTCTCTCCCCTGATATATGAGAACAGAATGCCCTCAACCTCGATATAATTTTTACTGCTATAATTTCATCAAACATTTCAGAATGAACACCCTTAGGAATATATCTCAGAGGTAAAACATTCCCCATGGTCAAATAGCCTTCTTGCCACAATAAATAAATAGACTAGTATACATACCCTCGGTGGTAATAAAGAGCTCCTTCTGCTACTTGTAACAGAAAGGGTGCTTGAATTTGACCTTGCATAGAGGGCATCATGCCGAAGGACATGAATGACTTCTACTATTATTCCCTTTAATTACCTATTTTGTTCGCCATAGTCTAAACTTTGAAAGCAGGCAAGGCCCTTCCTATGGTGGGTGTGGGATTTGAACACAGAACTTCTTCCCTTTCTCTATGCACAGATTATGCAACCCATCTTCCCCTCACTTAAGTTGCTCAAAATGTAGTGAATAAAGTTCCATTTATTTTAGTTGAGGTTTGTTGAAGGCCATTTATTTAAGTTTGGGTGTGTATAAGGCCATTGGTTTAAGTTTCATGTTGGCAATTATGTGTACAAGATAATTCAAAAATTTTAAGACACTGCAATATAAAATTATAGGTTTTGAGGCCTCATGAATTACAAGGTATTAAAAAAATACAACTCATGTGAACCCTGTGAACCACTATGCATATTTAATTACTTGGAAATAGAAGTGTATGTAATAAATTATAGATTATACAAACAAATATTAAATGAGAATTTTAATAATAGCATGCTTTCATTATTGAACAAAATAGACTGACAATCATTATAAATATTTTAATTTAACATCGATGATACCTAGAAATTTAATGGCATGCACTAATTCGACTACCCAATGTATTCGGCAAATTAAAAAAGGCACACCAAAAGGTTTATCTTCCAAAACCCATCATTCCTACTATAAATAAAAATAAAAATTATAAAAGGTTGTTGGACCAAATGTATCATCATTCCTTTTATAAGTAAAAATAACCTAAAGTGTATTTATGAGTAATATGGTCTTCTTGAAATCAAACTTACCTTTAATCCCAGTAAGTTTTCAAACAACAAATATCTTTGTTGTTATATTTACTTGACTGCATATTGCATTGATTAAATTGATGAATCATTGGATCACTCATCCATTGATAGGAGATTTTATTTGGTATCTTCTTATCATTTTACATGTCTAATCCATTAGCCATAGCAGTCGAGATGACTTAAATGCTCACTATTATGTGTAGATCCAAATGTGGCTTGCATTTATTTTTTAATTATGGTAAATGAGTAGCTTTTGGTTAGAGCTACGAACTAGTCTGAGATATAAATGGGAGGCCCATATCTCTTTATAAGCCATAAATAATTGATCCCAACTTTGCTAATAAGCCTAACATGCTTAACAAGATTTAAGTCAAAGTATTGATAACATTCACTGCTTTATAAATTCACCACTTTAGAAATTCTCCTTAAAATACCAACAAAAAATTCAAAAAATTAAACTAAAATCTCACCATATTTAATTGGAAAACCCAAGCATGAATATGCAAAATCGTCCCAAAATTCAAAAAACTCAGAGCAAACCCAACCTTCTAAAAAAAATAAATCTAAGTACAATATCAAGCAATATGGAGAGGAATTGAAAAAAAATAAACCTAGCCCAACAATTCTTACTTTTGTAAATCTTTGACACCATACTTCATTTATTACCTCGAAAGTTACTAGAGAATAGATAAAGAGGAAGGGATATTCAAAATTTCATCCATGATATAAAAGAAGGGTTATGTTAAATAACTTGCCCATGAACTTTATATCCCTTAAGAATGCCCCAACATAAGCACCATTAAGCAATCAAAAAATCAAATTAGAATATGTACAAATGCCATAGCCAAAGAATAAGCTCAAAGCAAGATAAATGAAAATGAGTGAATTACAAAATAAAAATAATGATATATTTTTTATTTGTCTCAACCCCACTTCATAATCATTTTATATGGCAACTTAATTTTTATAGTTTATTAAGGAAAGCAGAGATCACGTTACATAAAGGAAAAAATCAAAATTATTGTGGCATATTGAATATGATAGAGATATTAATTATAAGAAGCTATAACAATGTACTCAATAATAATTTTTCACTGCAATCAAAAAATAATATATATTTTTTAATTATATACATCCTAAAATTATAATTTAATATAAAAAGATCAATGTAATAAATTTTGATTAAATAAAGAAAAAATAATTAATTTGTTTTATTTAAAATATCTCTATATTATTATTTAAAAAATTAATAAAATACAAGATAAATATCATATAAAAAATACTATTAACTAAATTATATACCAAATTTTATATTTAACAAATATTACAATATAATTAAATAAAGAAAAATCACTAATATAAAAGTTAAAATTGTATAACTTATATTAAAAAAATATATTGAAAAAAATTCACATATAGCAATCAATCATTTTGAATAAGGTGATGCCTCATGAGACAAGGTATTATGGTGGCATAGTTTGATTTTATGCTCCCTTGGTTTATTTCCCATTGACATGTTAAGGGAAGCTCATTAATGACATTCCATGCCTTATAAATTTCCCCTTCCCTTTTTAATATTAAAAATTTATAATTTTTAATACCAAAAATTTAAAATTATATGAGAATAATGTTTTTATTGATAGCAATTCATGTTGTTAATGAGGTTAAGTAGAAGGATTATATCTTTGGTTAAAAAGTTTATTTTTTATTTTTATTTTCAAAATTTATTATGATTTTTTATGTTTTTATTTCATTTTTAAATTTATACATGTTATTTGGGTTAATGAGAGTTTGATATTTTTTTGATTTTATAAATTATTTATTCAATTTAATTTAGTTATGATTTTTCTTTTCTTTCAATTTTTTTATTTTTTTAAGCTTGTGAGTAATTATTATATTTTTAAATCTTATTTTACGAAGTGATTAAGTTCTTTATTTCCAGTTTCATGTTTTTTATGTTAGGGTTAACAAAAGAATGTTGTGTTTCTTTTTCATTTACTTTTCCTTCTCAATAATTTTATTTGGGCTATTTTTTCTTAATATGATTTGTTGTGCTACGAAATCACATCACATGTCTAACTCTCAATTCATCTCTTTTTATAAGTTTGAAATATACTCTACATTCCTTACTTTAACTTTGCCTAAAAAGTTATATATTTTAATCATTTATCTAGTTATTATTTTCATGTAAGATGTCATGGTTTGTTTTGTTTATTTATGAAGCAAGATAATGAGATGCAAACATGTGTTCTCATCTTTTTGTCTATATACTAAAAATATCTACTTTGAGATATTTGAGCATTGGTTTGTTCTTTCGTGGTCTAGGTCCATAAGAATGAGATGTGTTCCCATATTTCGTAACCTTCCCACCATCATTCTCATTTATTGTTATTAGCCTCTGTCAAGACATCACTAATGAAATCACTTTTCAATTGCCTATTTTTTATTTAGCCAATCAATTTTTTTGAAATACATATCATGATAACAATTAGAAAATTTTACCTAAAATTTACCATATTAATATTGAAATATTTTATAGGCATTATTTAACAGTATTCTCCTAGCTTTAATGTAGCTACAAATGCTATTAATTAGAAAGTACCCTCGTAACATTTTTTTTCATATTATTATAATACATAATTAATAAAATAAAATAAAAATCCAAATAACATGTATACATAAAATTAAATTATCACTTACCCACAATTGGACACATAAAGGGTTTGCAGACTATAGATTTCATGTTACAGACAAAAATAGAATTGAAGGTTCAATAACATTCCAAGTGTATAAAGAGTGCATTAACCTGTTTGTGAAATTTTATTTATTAAAAACTAAACTAATTATAACATTGTAAACATAAACTTATAAATATATCCTAAAGGCTAAAATTATTTATAGATTAGTTGTAACGTTGGAAAATGTGAGAGTGGAGTGCACATTATCGACCTAGACATAATGTTCTTACTTGGAGATTATTAAAAGTCATTGAGAATAAATATAGAAGACTTTGTTAGTACTTGTGGCATGCCCAAAATATTATTTTTTTCATTCCATCTCATTAATTTGCATCAGATTCGATTTGAAAAAAATTAATTCACTTTCCTAACTTTGATTTTCATATTTTTTAAATATACTATTTAAAAAAAACATATATATAAAATCTATTTTTTTAAAGATGAACACTAAAGCTAAAATTTGGCATTAATGCCTATGTTTGCTAATGCAATAAAATCTAGTAGTAATACTTATAAAAAATAATATATTTGTCACGTTAGATTAGAATATTATTAGTTCTTTACCAACTATCTAGACTACCATTTTCAACATTATAGTTAGTATATCAGATGCAAATGCAACAAAATCTAGTAATGATAATTGTAAAAAATAATATACTTGCCACGCTAGATTATCATATTATTAATTCTTTACCAACTATCTAGACCACTATTGTCAACATTGTTGTTAGTATGATCTGTATTTATAATTTTATAAAATTATAAATATCACGATCTATGAGCATATACTAAAACACTAATTTTATGTTCAGTTATGAATAAATATAACTAATGCTCCACATTTTAACTACACAGTCTGGCTAAGACAACTCCTACAATTAATTTATTAGTTACGATAAATATTATTAATGTTAGATAGCGTAATCACGTGGTCTAGTTAAGAGAGCTACTACCTGTAACTACATGTCAAAAAACTAGTTTTAATTAATTTAATTATATTCAATTCAATATAAATAATTTACTAATAAGACTAGCTACGTTACAATTCTTATGCTTATAGACAAATTCTCAACCCTAAACAATTTTCAATACAAAGGTAGGAACTAGCCACTACGCAACCCTTATTTTCTATTGTGATTGACTTAAATGAAATCATGATTTGAATTCTCAAGTGATATGTTTGAAACAGTGTCAGATTATTTTTATAAGAATTGAATGTTGAGATGATTCTTAACTCGAGGGAAAATCGAGAGCCAGATTTATTTCTAAAAATTGATCATCGTATTCCTCATAAGATTTTCTAAATTCAAAGGAATTTATCCTCTTTACATTGATATTGTGTTCACTAGTTGCTTTGAAAAATATGAGGATTTGGTGAATGCAATATGATATCCAAATGGATTCAAATCAGGTTCAACAATCATTAGACAAGGAAATAAAATATACAATGTTCACTCCTTAGGTATGCAGTCAAGGGACATATAATTGTTTGTTGTTTTGTTTTAGATATGTACCAAAACCAAGTGAGGATTTAGAGGACTTTCATGAAAAGACTCAATAATCATATAAAATTCAGGGCTACATACTTATAGAGTCACTGTTAAACTTGTAGCTTTTCCATTTCCAGATCTCATTCTTAATATATTTCAATATGTGAAGAGAGGAGTGGAAATTTTAAAGCTCTTGGATGAATGATAATCGTATACATAACTGTTATTTTAATTATACAAATGTTGAAATCATTGGACCAAAAATTTAATTAAAATGCTAGATGGGTTGGTGAATGTCACAAAAAGGATCTACTGCTAGAAATGTTAAAGGATTGGTTGACTAAGTTAGAAGAATTATTCAAAACCAAACTACTGCCTAGTTTGCTTATTCAAATCCCCTAATAGGTCTTCTATGTTACTCATAAATAGGTTGAATGGTATCCTTGTGCGTAACCATCACACACAAATTGATGGGGTCCAATCTATCCATGAATCATATAAATCATACCAAAATAGTTAAATATTTATAAAAAAAATGATTGGTTGCATAAATAAAATACAATTGTTAATATGCATTAGTTAATCTCCTTATGTAATATAAACAAAACCAACTTGGTTAACATGCTTTGGTTGCCTCTCCTATGTTAAGCACAGAATATACAGAGGGGGGGGTGAATCACTGTATTATATATCTTATAAATCTTTCCTTTAACCAAATTCCACTTAATCAATCATTCAAGATATGCAATAAAACTCAAACAATAAACATCCACACAAGATAGAGAGAGACACCACATATAACATGGAAACCCAATGTGAAAAAAACCACAGAGAATCAATCTCAAATATATTCGTGAGAACAACCCCATAAGAGCACCATACCCCTTTGCCGAGTACAAACCTCAGCTATAATTTGTGAGCACCAACCCACAAGAGCTTCAAACCCTTTGTCGAGCACCAACCCAACACCTATTTGTGAGCACCAACCCCTTTGTGTATACCACACACCTATCTCTCAATGTTGCTATCTTAACAAATGATAGATCAATATAACATCTCCTTCCTCTCTCTCACCTTTGCTCTTCTAAGCTAGATATAACAAATACAAATCATATTCATCTCTCACAATTGCTCTTCTAAGCTAGATATTACAATATCAAAATCAACCTCTCACACACATATTACAAATGGCTACTCAAGCCTTTATTTATAGCTTTCCAAATGACCTTTGGCCTTCCCCCTTTGTGACCTTTCAATTCTCATGGAAAATGACGCCAATCTTGGATGACCCTTCATATCCAAGCATTTAAAAAGTCATGTGGTGACCCTTCATGACCAAAACGTCCTTCCCACTTTTGTCTTTATCTTTGGTGACTTTTCGTATTCCTTAAAGTGTCCCTTCATAAGAAATTTGCCCTTACTCTTTTGTCTTCACTTGGTGACTCTTGGTATTCCCCAAAATGACTCTTCATGGAAAAATGTGTCCCATCCTTCTTTTGTCTTTACCCCATGGCTCTTCGACTTCTCCATGGGCCCTTCTTTTGTCTCATATGCAACCAAAAATATATTCATTAATATTAAATAAATATTAATTCATATTAGCCAAGATAAACAATATTAAATGCAATGAGGCCTTTATCATCAATAATGCTAAACCTTTGACATCAATGACAATATTTCCAACATCCTAAAAGCCATGATAGAAAGAATTTCATAATTGAGGTGAGTTCATTTCATAAAATTTATGAGGTGAATTCATTTCATAAAATTTTATTAAGTAGTTTCATGAGTGTAAGAAAGGAGTGAATTTTCCATGGATTATTACCTCGTTGATTATATTGTATCTACTCTATCATTTAACCCATCATTGTTTCATAAAATAAGCACCCAATTCATATAGTATGTAATGTTTGACTTGCAATTTCTTCATACTTAAAGTTTATTTTGTAGTCCATGATGTAGAGTGTCCTAGGATTTCCATGTCCATGACAGAATCCTTAAGGTTATCTGGGAGTTGGTTATTCTATATTCAAGATACCCTAATTAAATTTGAAGGATCCTTAGATGCACCCCATAAGATTCTCTTCTATGTACCTGATTGTTTGGTAGTCATGGAGGTTTGTTATCAATTGTCTTCTAGTATTGCTTCGGTGTTGAGACACAAAAACTTAGTGATTTTTTTTATAAATTTACTATTGTTCTTTGGAACCAAACATTTCATCAATTTATAGTGTTAGAGATCAAAGGAGCTGAAGTCCATGCTTAAAAATTCCATAAGGCACTTTTCCAAAAGATAGGATTCATTTAAAAGGGTGTATAAGCATTTTGAGGCCTTAAAACTTACGGCTACTATTGAATATATGCATGAGTTACCCCAATACTCATATTTAATTGAGATGTAGTGAATTCCAATGAGGTTTACTATATTAATCAAGGCTAAGAAGATATCAAGAGTTTTCAAGAAAGTGTCTCTTGAGGTGGACCAAGGTTCATCATCAACATAGGTTCAAGTCCTTAAGGACATAACAATGCAAGCACAAGGAGTTCAACTTTTACGAATTCAAGGAAAGGGAGGTGTATATTTTTGGTTCCTAAACAATCTTATAATTCTCCATCATTTTCCCCACTATCACATATTGTAGCAAGAGAGTATCAGATTATACAACTAGATAAACATATTATAATTTCTAAAAATATTCAAGTAGTTGTGTTCCTAGAGGTAAAATATTTAGAATTGAGGATAATCACAACCAGTTATTTTATGAATTTATTAATGGAAGGAAGTGGTAGTTCAGAATATGATCACTAAAAACCATCGACATTTCTTCCTCAAGTGTTGTCTTCTCTTAATCTTATTTGTATGTGTTGGTCATTTTTTCCTACCCCTAGCTTTTCTAAGATTCAAATCTCTTCTTACATGTGTTGAACCAATATTCACCTAGTGTCCCAATTGACATTAGTACATTCCAAGTGTTTACATCAAAATTTGCATATAAATCAGGCCAATTTTTTGCTTACAAAATTTTTCATGCCCTGATGTATAAATTTGTATGATAAAGTTTTCATCAATAGATTTTAGGGTCAGCTAACTTAGCAAAGCTTAGGTGAAGCTTTCATTAACACAATGTTTGTCACCAAAATTTATGTAATGAAGTGTGTCAATTTATTTGCATCAGAGTTGTTGACTTTTTCAAAATTTAAATTTGTTAATTTTAGATTTTGGAAGGAAAATCTTGTTATAATTGAAAAAGTGGTTGGCTAACACAACTTGCATCAAAGCTGAAAATTTTCCGAAAAATATGTTTTGCAGAGGATTGGAACTAGTTTGTTTAAAACTCATTATAAGCTGAAATTTATTATATCAAAGTTGAAAAAAATCCTAAAAATGTGTTTTGCATCAATAATAATATTGAAGGAATATATAGTTTCCAAGGTATTAGTAATGAAATGAAAGTGATATAGGATAGTTATGACTTAGGTTACAAAAAAATGTTACCTTCATTAGGTCCGGTGAATAATTATTGCTTAATTGAAGAATCTATAGAACCATCTCCAAGTGAGTGTGAAGTGTATATAAACTATCTAAATCTCTTCAAGCTCACTACAAATTGAAAATCTAAGGAATATCTTGATTGGCATTTAAAATCGACCTTGTAATCATTGGAGATGACTTTCATGTTAATTTTAGCAATCTTATGTGACACTATCAACAAATTCTATTCTTTAATAGGATAATATATGCAAACCAAGCTATTTTTTTTATTTCAAACAATTTACATAGTTCCACATTTTAAAGGATCACACATATTACCCGCCCTCCTCCTTTGCCTTTCCCATCCATGCCATCGTACCTGCACAACATAATGGATATTTGTTAGAAGTTAAGAGTTTAGAAAATAATTAATAACACCTTTCCTTATAACATCTTCAACCTGCAAAAAAATGACATGGTTTCACCAAATAAAATAATAAATTGATGATTTTATTTTTTCCAACATACTCTTAGCTTATGCCAAAATTCCTAAGCAGTAAAATCCATCTTATCATATTTTGGACTATGAAAGTCTTTAATAGCTAATTCCTAATCAATATTTTAATCATTGACTTTCCACAAAAAATACATTCAAACTAATTGATTTATATCTACGGACAATTCAGATCAATTCTATATTAATCTGTGAACATATGATCATACCAATTAGATGATAGGAGCTTATTTTTCTAACCACTAGTTGACATAAATCCTGATACAATTACGTTAGCATTTGATTTAGAAATTTGAATTTCAATTTTTTGAGGGAGTCATCCTTTTCACTTACTCATTCTAATTTTGTGTCAAGAAATTTGAATGACAAAAATTCTCATCAAAAGAAAATGTAATTTCATGTTGTTGACAAAAAATTTGACACAGCATACATCACTGAAGGAAAAATCGTCAAATTAGAGTAATATTGTCTCGTAAAATTTACTCAAATTATTTCTAAAACAATTCGTATCAAAAAATTGTTGACGAAAATTTTGAGTAAATAATTTTTATTTTTATTTTTAATTTTGATATAAAACATGTTGTAAATTCATGAAAATATATTAATGTGAGAGATATTTTAATATAAGTTATTAACCAACCAATTAAAAAGAACCCTTAGAAATGAAAAACAAAGGAAGAAGAATATCTGTTTGTTGATTTTTGAAGAATTAGAAGTCAACTTGAAATATTGAAACATGAAAATTAAGAGAGTGGGTAATCTATTCAAGAAAATGGAACCTAAGGATGTCACTATGACAACAAAACAAATAATTTTAGACATGTCACAAAACAATAAAGGGAATTTTGCCTTTATTTTTAAAACAAATATATTAGGTTTTTCATAGAAGCTCTATAGTATTAGGTTTTTCATCAAACTTAATTTTCTTTCTAACATGGTATTCATGGTCCATTTGCAAGAATCTGTAAGTCTTCATAAACAACATTTTGGAGATGTTTTGACAATCTTCCACTTAGTTGGTCACCACACCTTGGACATTCATTCTATCCCTTCGTTGAAAGACCTACATATAAAAACTAATATATTACGAACTTAGTATGTAATGTGAACAAATATAAATACGAGCTTAGTATTTAAAATTTTAACATATAATAAATACCTAAATAGAAAACAATCACAGGAAAATTATGAATAGTCTAGCGTAAGATACCTTAACAAGTAAACTACGTTTGATCAATCTATTTTAAAAAGTCGTGTCGCAATGTCATCCCATAATTCTTGCAATTCACCAATTGAAGATTCAAAGTAGACATCCATTTTTTTAACTTGATGTTTACCAAGCACCAATAACGATAATATCAGATGTTTCTTACGAATCATCAACCACAGATGAATATTATAATTTGTCAACAATACTAGCCAAATGGAGTAGTTACTTGATAAGTTGGAAAAAATGTTTAACACCATCCATTTCCAAACCAAACCTTACACTGCATGCCTTACCTTCAAATTTTTTGGGCCACAATTTCTCAATGTACTTCATTACATTTGAATTTAAAATAACATGTCAAACTCAACCACTACTTCTATTGTTATAATGCCATGTCATTAACCCTACTAGTGATTTGCAACAAAAAAGGTGCTCGTCTAATAATTATTTGAAAACGTCCCAAGACCTTATTTGCAATGGTAGTGCTTCTAACTACATGTCAATATCATGGTTCCCCACATTTAGGACAACTAATACTATGTTTATCTTCCTTCCTACATAGTATGTAATCATTTGTGCACATGTCATAGTTTGATGTAGAGAATCCCTAAATTTTATAAAATTTGTTGTGCCTCCCACGATGAGGATGGAAGTGTATTCTTTTCAGGTAACAAAACTGTCTTTAGGAGCCTACATTAAAAATAATAAAATCTATCATTAGATTAAATAGAAGATAGATCAGACACAATTTATGTTTATATATATTGTGAACTTCCATTTGAAGCATTCAAGTTGATGTTTGACCACCTAAATATTGCTTACAATTCCATTAACGACAATATAGCACCCAATATTGATGTTCTCAAATGTCCAAAAAAAGGAGTTTGAGCAATTTCTAAAATTTTACCCTCTCGTTCAATGTCCTCAGGTTATCATCAAAACTATGTTCTTCATATCATCACTAACTTGATCATGCACATCACAATCAACAGTGGAAAATAAATATTTTGCGATATATGTAAGCCTAATGCCATCTTCTCGAACATTTTCATGAAGAAGTGGTTGTTTCATCCAACAATCAAACACTTCAGGGTCTAAAACGTCTTTAAGAGGATTTATATGTGACCTTGTGATGTTACCAAGATGCATGCACCATTAGGATGGCACAATACGAACTCTTTATTTTATTTTATTTATTCTTCGGGGTAGTTGAACATCAACATCATTGTTTAAATATTCACTATTAGATATTTCATGCATATTAACTTTATTTCAGCACAATATCCATACACATCAACATCAACATGGCTTGATTTGAAGATAACACACAAATTTCATTTACTTCAAAATAAGTATTCTCTTAATTGTTCTATCAATACATCCACATCCTTGACCACTTCTTCTATTTCCACCACTACCTTGATGAGGTTCTTATGACTCTCCCTATACATAAAATTAAAAAAAAAAAATAGCTTGTACATATTTACGAAATATATAAATTAAAATAAATATTAAAACAATTTTACAAATTTCATAGCAATGTGTATGTTATTTACAAACGCATGCAATGCACATATATTCACTAATTTGAATGGTGTATCTGTAGGAGACGAACCCAAGGTGAAGGAAGAGCTTTGTGCAAGCCCTTAAGAGGTATGTACATGGAATGTATTGATAGCTATATGTATCATAGCTATTTGATGATGACACTATATCTATGACACAAATGATATATTTTTTAAATACTGTATGGTTTTAAAAATGTATTTATTTACCATTATATTAACCTATAAAAAATTAATGGATAAAATAAAGTAAATCACCTTATCCTCTGCCAAACTCAACCCACTTACCCTCCACCAAACTTAACTCTTATGCCCCACCAAAATCACATCGTGTCCACCTCTCTTCAAAATGAAACGGCATTGAGAGATCTTATGCACAATAGGGTATACAAAGAAGCCCTAATTCTGAATGAAAAGAATGATGATGCAAACCCAGTGCTAATAGCACTACAATTAGCATTAGATTTGCACAAGGTTTGCACTACAAATGAATTAAAAGCTTAGAAAACAAGATAAATGAATGGACAACGCTAACTCGACGGAATTCTTGGAGCCATTATGACGAAATTTAGTAGTGTTATTAGCCTTTCAGCTCTCACAAAGGAATTTTTTGATAATCATGCCACTGGTACAACTAAGAAGGTGGAATGCACTAAGGTGTTGATTGAAGAGGTGAACCCGAGCATCCCTAGAATTAAAGAAGTGCTTACAATTACCAAGAGGACTTCAACTAACGAGTATCAATTCTACAAAATTCCCCTAGGACTCAACCTCGAACCTTTTATATCAGGTATCTCTGAAAATTTATACCTCGTAGATTTATCAATAGATTTGAAAGCCCATTCTCAATGATGAAAACAACTATTGTAACTCTTTATTCATAACAAGGTTGTCTTACTAGTGAAGACTCACATTTATATGAAGCAGTTGCAAATGGCAAGCCAAGTGTTGGAGTCAACTTTGACAATAAACAACATGGTATATAGTAAAAGACAGCTGGAAAAAAAGGAATTATATTCAAAATTGGAAAATCAAGAGGAAGTCACGAGCGTTGTAAGTAGATACAAGTGTAAAAAGAATAGAAGTCGAAAGTGGATACCAATGTAAAAAGAGTTAAAAATAGCCGGAGAGGAGCAACTAAGACCAATGACAAAGCAAATGAGGATTTTAGAATCATAGAAACAATTTCAAGATACATTAAAGAAACACATCCGACTTGGGGTAATAAGGCATATTTGACGAAGGGAATGAATAGGATAAATGTTAATAAACCATTTATCACCTATTGTAGAAATTGTGATGAGTGTTGGCTAATAAAAAATGGTGGTTGAAACAGTGAAAAGGAATTCAATTGTATAGGCCTCACGACATAAGATAGACACCACAAATTTCTATGCGATTCGAACTTAGTGTAGAGAACAGCTCAATCCTCTAATGCTAATCTACAATGCCAACAAGAGGAGAAACACTAAGTATAGGTCCAATGTTTGAATCTCTCCCAATCTGTGTCTCTGTGCAAGTAAAGAGAAGGGCCTTTACAATCAAAGATAAAATTATATTGAGACCTACCAAATGCCCAAAGCATTGAAAAGTGCAATCACACAAGTATTTCCCATATACTGCCAAAACATTCCATAGATGTAGTAAAACACGACGTCAAAGTGACCCGACTTTATACTAATTATGATTGGCTAAGTTTGGACTCATAAGATGATGCGTTGATGATCTGTCTCTCTAAGTCCACTGCCTGACTAATTCAAGGAAATGTTCATCAATGGAACAGATTGTAATTTGGTTCCCTGTGAGCAAACTGAATGCTTCATTAGCTAGCATATCCACCATATGATTATGGTTATGTTTTTTAAGTTTGGTATGGTGAATACCCATGCTCTTGATGAGCTGCACTATATGTGTTAGAATTCAATCTAGTTCCCAATAGAATGGAACTTTTACTAAGCTCGCTGAAATCAGTAACTTTTGAGCTTTGGGATTAATAATCTTTTGAATGAGATCAACGGCCAACTTGGAATCTCCTTTAACATGGATACTGAAAATTTCTGAGTTGTGTGAGATAAATACCAATGTATAATACCCATAGCTCAGCAACATTATTTTTGGCCATGCCAATGGGTGTAGGCCATCACAAATTCACCTTTAGAATTGCAAATGATTATGCGTATATCAGTGCATCCAAATTCTGTTTGGAAGCCTAGCAGAGCCGAGTTTGAAATTAGTTATGGTAGGGAGTTGCCAATCCACCCTTGGGCCAATTGAGATCCAAATTGCATGATAATGGAAGGGGGTATTTCACAATTTATTGGGGTGGTAGTCTGTCATGCTAGTAGATGACCAAGAATGTTGTCTTGATTTGAGCTTTCATCTGTCTAATAACCAATACCGAAGATTGACTAAGATATTTGAAAATGTGGGCCTTATGCTCTATCCACAAATTCCACATAAAGAAGCCAGGGGCGATTTGATGCATTGTTTGCAACAATGGCATCTCACTTGGAGCCCTAACCATCTCTAAATTGATGCTACTATACTGTCTGGGTTAGGAGATATTTGACCAAATAAGATCAATGTTCATTTTTAGATTGAACAAGCATAGGTGCAATAATAAAAGAGGTGATGGGTAGATTTAGCATTGTTATGACAAATGGAATTAAATTGGAACCCCAGCATCATCTCTTCTGAAGATTATCTGTGGTTCATAGCTTACCATGCATGAGCAACCACAAGAAAAATTTGATTTTACACCAAATTTTGCTATTCCATAATCCCATCAAATTATTGTTGCTATTATGTGTGCCTTAGTTAGGATGCGATACGCTGATGAAATTGTGCACTCTCTTTTGCTTGTCGAGTGGTCATCTTAACATGACCTCCTGATGGGTAAGGATGATTTGCCTATAATCTAGCAACAGGAGGAGATATGTTGTTTACTCCCCAAAAGCAAGTCATTTTTCTTGAATTTTGTCTTTATTCCAAGCTTATAGACAGTGTAAACCTCAGGCTTGCAGTACTCTTAAGCCCTGGAGTAATCTGTGAAATGTTAGGCAGCGTTTGCTTGGTGAGGGTTGGGGACCCATTCCATGTGTCCTACTGAAATCTAGTGTTACGTGCATTGCCAAGTCTCCAGGTTACCTGTACCTATAGGAGTGATGTTCCTAATTTGAGAATCCTAGCAAGAGTAGAAACCTGGTTTTCGACAAAGACTAATGTTTCCATATAGTTGATTGACGCTATTGTTTTTAAGCATGCTGGTCCATATTAGCTCAGCACTCCAAAATTCCCAGCGCATTTTCATATATGCATATTTTTTTCCATGCTACTGAAGGGAACTTGAAGGTATCCTTAGTTCCTTGGTGTAAGAAGTCATGCTGAACGGATTGAATAAGCTTTTGACTTGATAATTTTAACTGTTGGGTGATGCTATCAACACCAACAATATTAGGCTTAAAATTTGTTCTTTTGATTCTACTTGGTAATTGTTGTCAACCTGGAGTTGCACCCTGAATCGAAGATGTGTTGAAATGGCTAATCCTCTCTCTGGTTGAAACAATGAGATCTTCTCACGAGGGTGGGTGCCTCAATGGTGAATAAAACCTCCAGAGAACGTTGATTCATGTAAGATGTATCAATGGATCTCTACTCTGTGCTGCGAATCTACCATGGAAAATGGAGAAATAAACTTGAAAGAAAAATCCTATCTAATGACAATGATACACCAAAATGTTGATCCACTCTACTTGGAACCTTGAACACTGAATCAAACAAGGGAAAAGGAAGACCTTTGATTTCAATTGATCACTATGCATAAGTATTTTATGAGAAGGTTCGATCCAATGACAAAAAAAATGTGAGAAAAAATGATAGAGAGAGGTCTGATACAAGACACTTTGTAGCCACCTAACATCCACTTATAGCTTCAACAAAAGACATAAAACACTAAACATGACCTGCATAACATGATGAGCTAGCAACTAGGTACAAATTAGAATTTGGGAAGGGAAAGAAATCTACCACGTATGCAAATTGTTGAATGAATGTACACTATGCCAGCACTTGATATATGAAAGTATAGTCCTTTTATTGATTGAAGAGGTTACACAACTCACCAATGGCAGAGTCTGGGCTTACCAAGAGAGATGATTTTTACAAGGCTAAAAAGCCATTAATATAGAAATTTACAAGAAGCCAAGAGATTGCCGTTGAAAAAAGAAGTTAACTCTTCATTAGCCCAAATCCAAATTGCATTGCATGAGTGTTCCAAATTTGTCTTTCCTTGGCTTATACCTGGGTGTCTTGCATGAAGAATCCTTGGCATTGAGAAAAGAAGAAGACAAGCTTTGGATGCATGACACCTACGAATAGATGTCTTGACTTGAAAACTAGTCAACTTCAAAACAATAGTCGAATTCACTTGCACTGTTGGAATGTTTGAAAGTCTCCCCTTCGCATGAAATCAATGCAAATGCCAAATTAAGAATTAAGTTTGAACCGTCGGAACGTTTCGAGCAAACGAGACAAACGAGAATGCGTGCATGAAATTTATGGCTATTTGAAACGTTCAATGCTTTGCCCGTTCATCATGCAAGACAACTCTATTTTTAGAATTGAAGCGTGCTTGCTTTCTTAAACGCGTTCACTTCATTGGAGTCACTCACACTAGTCTATGCATGATCTTTGTTTATCTTGCCTTTGTCTTTATTCTACGTTTGTTTTATTCGTTGTTCATGCTTATGTCCATGTTCAGTTTTGCTTTAATCTTTTGCTCATGCCTCTATTTCTACGTTTGTCTTTTTTCTTGTTCAATTTTAGCTTAGTCCTGTTTTTGCTTACGTCTCTGTTCATGCTATTGATCATGCTCAATTCACTTCGTGTTTTCTCTGGCTTTTCCCGTGTTCTGCTTTAATTCGAGAATCGGGCTTTATTTTAGCTTTTTGTCCTTCGGACAAATTGTCCAAAGGACTCTCTGTCTCTTCTCTTTCCCGGGCTTGGCATTTCCTTTTCTATTTTTTGGCCTTTGCTTATGTGCTTGTCTTTTCTATCAAGGTTTTTGAAACTGTCTTTATTCCTTCGGACTTTTTGTCTGAAGGAATTCATTTCCTTGCCAATTTTCCCGAATTTATTCTTTTAGGCTTTTATGTTTTGCCCTACGATTTTTTTCAGACTTTTGTTGACTTCAAATTCCCACGGATTCCCTATTTGACAATTATTCCGAAGGATCCTTCTTTGCCTTTGTTCTTTTTATTTTCTTCGAGTTTTTATCCTCCCGAATTTCTTTGGACTTTTTGTCCAAAGGAATTCATCTCCTTTGGCTATCTTTTCCCCGAAGGGCAAGTGCCCTTCAGGAACTTTGCTTTTGTCCTTTGCTTATGGAGGTGCCCTCCACAAGGGCTTCTGCTTCCCAATAATGCCTTCAATAGCTTTTGAAAGGGTCATGCCACCGACCAAGTGCCCTTCGCAAGGGAAGGTGTCCTTCAGAAAAATGAATTTTGTCCTTCGAAATTTTGCCAAGGTCTTCTTGGCGCTTGAAGTGTCCCCCGCAAGGGCACATACCCTTCGGGGAAATTGTAGATGTCCCTACGCGACGCCCAAGTGTCCTCCACAAGGGCTATGTCTTCCAAGAGTGCCCTTCGAAAGAATTGAAAAGGTCCACTTCACCGACCAAGTGCCCTCTGCGAGGGCATGTCTGCCTTCAAAAGCGTCCTTCGGAAGAATTGTAAGGCACCCGGGCTTTTTGTAGGGCACCCAAGCTTTTTGAAACTGTCCTTATTCCTTCGGACTTTTGTCTTGACTTGAAAACCGGTCTTCTCAACTGTGCTTTTCTCCTTTCTTTCGGACAGAGAGTCCAAAGAAAATAAGCCTTGAATGACTGCCACTTAGTCATTTTTTCGGACTTTTACACAATCGTTTGAGAGCTCTTTCTCTTAGACAAAATGTCCGAAGAAATAGTCCACCTCTTCTACCCGAAAAATTCCTTGGGAAGACAAAACAAATAAACTTACAGCGTGTATATCTTGGCCGTATTTGAACATTTGCCTGTAATCAAGCAAGCTCCTTGGAAACCTCTGAATGACTAAAATTTGTCTGGCTGTAGATGGCCACTTGGGTGGCTGTAAATGCTCATTTAAGGACCCCAAAACTGATTCAAAAGACAAACTTGGCACCATAGCAAAGTTCTGAAGTGTAGGGGTCACAATTATCACTTCCAAAATACTATTTTCAAGTTATCCAAAATCAACATCATTGTTTCTTATAATAGTGATTGTGTATAACTTTAATGGATTTTCAATGTTTCTATATAACCAACTGTAGAGCACAAACTAAATAAGTTAACAGTGTGGTAAAATAGTTAAGGTTTTCAGCGTGTTTATAGCACATTTGTACATCCATGATGGTAGCTGAAACCAGGTTGGTTGTTATTTGAATCCTCTACTTTACAATGCAGTTGTGGTGCAATTTGGTAAATGATTTTGAACTTCACATAAAAAATTAAGATAGTATAGGAGATGATTCTGCCCTGAAGGAATAAGGAAACTGGGATTCTTTCCGGTCTATTGGGTGCCGACAACCACAAAAGGCCCACATTAAGTGTTGGAAACATGTATGTTCTACCTGGAAACCAGGATGGGAGGGCTCTTCCTGCTTTTCCAGAGACTTTTGAGGCTGGGAAGGACCATGGAATGCAATTCCTAAGAACTGTGTGATGGCTCAGAGCCACTTGTAGGAGCTGATTAAAACTTTACAATTGTTTTTTGCTGTTGTTTTTGGACATTTTGAAACTGTGTTGTGATGAGTTATGGACAGTTGTGCCAGTCACTTTTCTCACTCTTTATGATTATTATGTTTTCCATGGTAGCTATGTTCATTAAAAAAATAAATACAAGAGGTTTAAAAGTACGTGGTATACATTCATATAGAAAAAGTTTGGGGAAAAAGAACAGAAATTTTTAAAGCATCTCAAAACATGTAGTCTATAAATTACTTCATATAGAATTTTTGATGATTTTCACTGTAAAAATTGAAAATTGAAGTCGATTAAGGTTAGAGAATGCATGAAAGTGACCCACTCTTTCAAAAAAACAGCCTGCTTTAAAACTCTAATATGATAGTTTTAATGCTTCAAAATTATTTCAACCCATGCTGGTTACAGCCCGTAGGATTAGCTGTTTCTGAAACTCTTATTCAATATTAACAAACTATGTGGTTTTTATGCCGACAAAAATTTATGTCTGTCTAATGTCCGAATTGAAAAGGTAATTAATTGAATCGGCGAGATTATTTGATATGAATCAGAAACTCTAACATTGCAAATGCCAAAATTATATGATTATAGAACAAGTTTTATTGTCTTTCTCTACAATATATTTTCCATCTGCAACAGATTACACTGCATTCCCAGCTGGTTGTCCCTAGTAAAAGAAAATAATTTATAAATACAATATTGTCAACCTCTTGATCAATGAGAGTGTTTAAGCCCTTTGATATCCACTGATCAATCTACTAAACAGTGTCTTTTATCCAAAGAACATGTCTTGGCTCTTACTGCAAGAAGTTGTTTAAAGCATGTTAATCTTTCTTTTCTCAATTTCTCTCTTCTGCATCAATAAGAAAGAGAGAGAGGGAGGTCATTTTGACCCCATGGCAAAAATTTGTCAACCCGTAGGGTTATTTGATATTGATTTCCATCCAGGAGCCCCTACGATGAATATGTTACTCTAGACACCATGCTTCCTTTACTGCGATGAGTTGGTTCACCAACAAAATTTGTTTCTTTCCTAAATGCTAAAAACCATCTCTTAACCATCTCTTAATTGGAGAAATCCTACTCATCAAGTGTTTTTCAATAGATATACTCCCTATGGTGAATCTTTCTGCATTCCATGGATTATCTATACTTTCATTGTCCAATGTTACAGCTCTCCTCTCTTAAGATGGAATATTTTCAAAATTCCTAACTGCTTCCCTCTGATAATTACCTCTATGCTCCTCAAGTAAATGCCTCTGTGTATCAAGAACGTATCTGTTTCTTCTTTGCCAGTAAATGAATCCTCCCTCCTGTATATGTCAGCGCACTGTAGTATGTGCCCTCCCTGCTCTAAAATATGGGCCATTTTCTATATCCCATCCGTCAGCAAATTCTGCCTGATTGGAGTGTGCATCGATTAAATCTTGAAAATGAGTGTATGGCCCTACTCCTCAAAAAATGCACCACAATTGTAAATCATCCAGTGACACCATCTAGATTACTCGGAAAGAAGCTGAGAAGATTACTGATGAGAAAGAATTAAAAATTCAGAAAGCTTATGCGTGTTCAAATGAGCAGTATATTATATTGTACTAATTTTATTTCATTTCAATCTTGATATCAAGGCATTGAGAAATTTTGGTTGAAATCTTTTTCAGCACAATATAAAATGCAGAGTCAATCAGGTAGAAAACATTTAGTTGATTTGAGTTTTGCCCCTACAATAAGCAGGGAACCAAATCCAAATCCCTAAACTAGAAAATTCAAGGGCACAAATAACTTATATATGATGAATTGTGAATAATAAAACTTCCCAGAAGACAAGATAGCACAGCTTTCCTCCAAGTCAAGGGCCCGAAAGTTATGGACTCTACTAGAATAGCATTACCACTGAATTACCTTGAATTGCAGCAATAGATGCCAACATGTTCAAGGTCCTACACAAACATTAAACCAATGAAAGTTGCAATTCTAAAATTTCACAGGTTAACAAACTCACTAAACAAACATTACAACAAAGGTGGCAAAGAATGTTATTTAGATGTTAAGCTGTATGTTTCGAATGCCAAGATTTTTTAATCCAGTATTTGGGGATAAGATTTTGCTATGAGCTTCACCACCGTTGTGACAATCTTAGAATTGCAATGCTGTACAAACTTTAGAAAAAAGTGAAAAATGATATTTAGCACCTTACGAACAGCAGAAGGATATCCAGAAGGTCTTGGAGCAGTATGCCAGCAATATTATTGAAATTGATCTGTAACAGTATGAAATAATTCTACGCAAAAACTAGAGGATGAAACCATATAACTAAGTCATTATATTCTAATAGTCAAATGTAAACAAGTATGTTAAGTTGAGAAATTTGTGATGGTACTTGCATTATAGGAGGCTAGTCCATAACAAACATGACGCACCAACAATCTATCATTCTATCAATACTCCTCTACATGGAATTTCAAAATCAAAATCATGAATCAAAACATAATGAAAGCTAACCGCTCAAACATTACCATAACCAAGAGACGAAAGAATTTTCAATAGTATTCATCTGTTTCATATCTATTAAGAATGGCATCTTGGTCTAACTTCCTTCAGGCTGAAACTTGTAAATACATCGTCTTCTCAATCAGTGAGATTGAGATTGCAGCTGAAACAGGGGCAGTCATCGATGATGAAGACATATGCAAGGAGAACGGTGATGACTTCCTAAACGAATATGAAGCCAATAGCTGCAATCCAATTGAAGCTAAAGCAGAAGGAGAATCAACACCCTCTGTGAAAGCTAAACCGATGGTTTCCTACATATGCTTCTTTTTCCATTCCAGTGGCTTGAATGCCTTCCAAACTCTCTCTGTTGATTCCACTGTTACACAGGAAGTTTCCATTTCAAACTGCAACTTGGCCTCATACTCTACAATAAGCACATTCTCGGCTTTCTCCATGGACTTAGACTTCTCTAAATTAGCATGTCCACAAGATGTTTGTTTCTCTAAGTTTTTCTCCAACTGCATGAATTTAAATTTCCGATCACTGACTATATTTTCATATTCACACTTTTCTTCAGGCAACTTATTAGTAAATTCGGTGGCTTATTTACCTGCTTCATTTTCTAATTCCTGCAATTCCTTCACTTTTTTTCTGTCATTGACTCTCTGTGCCATGAATTACGAGAGTCCTCTCTAATCCGTCTTGTACATAATTTCCTGTAGCTGCCTTCTGTGCCTTCAACCCATACTATAACTCCTTGACATCTATCAACTAAATTTTTATTCAGCTCAATTGATCCATGTGGCATCTCAACCCAAGAGATCTAACAAACCACTGTCATCCAGCAAGCACACATGTTGAAAGTAGTAGCTAATGTTTCATTTTCTCTCCCCTGAGGGTCGAGGGCAGCAGATGGGTGACACAAATACTAGACAACAATGATTGCCAAAAATTAAAGTGGGCGACAAGAAAGATACATACTGATGCAAGAGCATCCTTGGTACAGAACAGCCATCCAGCATAACCCAAAAACATCGCTAGTTGGTCAATAAGTAGCAATATTCATGCGGTATTTGAACTTGTCTTTGAACTCTGAAAAGGTCCCCATTTTAGGGACGAGGCCTATGAGGCACGGTGAAAGATGGGAAGGTCCAAGAACATTCATGACAATCTGAAGACCTTTTCCAACTGGAATTATAAATCTAAAAGTGTGTGCATCCTTAAAATGCATGGTCACATTGTTAAATGGATAAAACTTCATGTTTGCCTATCTCGAACCTTTTTGGGGAGAGCTTGCACATTAGATGCTGTTAAATGTGGAGCCCGTTACACTCCTAAGGTAAAAATAAAATTACAGGGACAATTTTAACATGAAATATTTACTTTCACAAAAGGTGGGATGCATTTTTTAGTGTGTCAACCACTTCCCCCATTTGTGGCACGTATTGTGAAGTGGGTGTGATCTAAGGTGTTGAGAGAATCAAAGGATTATGTGGTTGCAACCTCCCTTATTTTTTGTCTTATTTTGTGGGGATATGGTTATCTCTATGGTTATGGCGCATTTTTCAAGGGCTTTTGAAAAGCATAAATAGAGGTGAGGGGTAACACATTATTCATTGTATTTTGCATCTCATTTTTTAGCTCTGTATTTCTCTCTTCCATCGGTGTGATCGATTTTGAGGTGTAGCTTAGCATCTCGGGAATTCTGGTGTGAATTTAAGTTGGGGAAAGTTATCTCTGTAAGAGGTTTTTGTTGAGAGTTGTTTTGTACTCTTGTTTATGATATTATAGAGAGCCTCTTGGTGGACATAGCCCACATTGGGTGAACCACATTATATCAGTGTTATGTGTGTATTTGCTTAGATCTGAATTTTCTTTCATGTCTCTGCTACTGTGATTTTGAAGAATGAATTCCGTGTTGCATTTTATTGCATAATTAATCACTTATTCCTAACAACTAGTATCAGCGCCAGCTTTAGTGGTTTTCCTAAAGTGGTGAATCGCAGGGAAAGATTTTAACTTGAGTGGGAGCTATGACAAATAATGGCAGATCTAGAGTTGAAAAATTCAATGGGCAGAATTTCGGATTGTGAAAGATGCAGATGGAGGATTACTTGTTTCAGAAAGATCTTCATCTTCTTTTGATGGGAAAAAAAGGCCAACCTTCAGGTATGGATCAGGGAGATTGAAATTTGCTCAATAGGAAATCACTGGGAGCCATACGGTTGTGCCTTGCATCTTCGGTTGCCTTCAATATTTCAGAGAAGACCACATTTTGTTTGATGAAGAAATTAGGGGAGTTATATGAAAAACCCTCTACCTCTAATAAAATATTTTTGATGAAAAAGTTATTTAATATGAAAATATCTGAAAATGATTTTGTAGCTAAGCATTTGAATGATTTTAATACGGTTTTGAGTATGCTAACTTCTGTTCATATTAAATTTGAAGATGAAGTTAAGGCTTTATTGATTTTGTGCTCCTTACCTGATAGTTGGGATACCTTGGTTATGGTTGTGAGTAATGTCGTCTCTGCTAAGGGAAGTTTAAAGTTTGAGAAAGTTATAGGTGTGATTCTTAACAAGGAAATGCGAAGGAAGAGCACCAGGGAATCATCTTCAGGAAATGCTTTGGCAGTGGAAACTAGAGGGAGACAAAAGGACAGAAGTAAAGGAAACCGTGGAAAGTCAAAGGATCGGGGAAGATCTAAATCTAGAGCCAAGATGGTGTGCTAGCAATATGGGAAAAGTGGACACACAAAGGAATGTTGGGAACTTCGGGGCAAGAAGACCAAACATGAGGAGACCAAGGAGGTAAATATGACAAGTATTGTTAGTCAAGATACTTTAATTCTTTCCTTGAAAAATGTTTCTAAATCTTGGGTATTAGATTCAGGGGCTTCTTTTCATGCCACCCCACATAGGCATCATTTTACTGATTATGTTTGAGCTTTTGGACATGTTTATCTTGGTGATGATGAACCATAAAGTATAGTAGGGAAAGGTTATGTTCAGGTGAATATGCAGAATGGGAACACATGGCTACTAAAGGTTGTCAGACATGTCCCACACTTAAGGCGAAATTTAATATCAACGAGGTAGTTGGACAGTGAGGGTTGTTCGGTGTTGTTTACAGCAGACTCTTGAAAATTTACCAAGGGTGCTCTTGTGGTTGCGAGAGGTAAGAAAATTGGCACTTTGTATTTAACTAGTGTTGGTCACTGTAATTTAGTTGCTGCAGATGGAGATGCAACTTTGTGGCACTATAGGCTCGGTCATATGAGCCGAAAGGGCATGGAGATCTTGAAAGACAAGTTGCCCAGATTGAAACAGGTTGATTTGGAATTCTGACGATTGTGTACGAGAAGCAGAAGCATGTTAAGTTCCTGAGGGTTGGACCTACGAAAAAAGAGAATAAATTGGAGTTGGTTCACTCGGATGTATGGGGGCCAGCTCAGGTATCTTCTATTGGTGGTTCATATTTTTATGTTACATTTATTAATGATGCAACTAGAAAAGTTTGGGTGTATTGCATTAAGAAGAAATATGATGTATTTGAAACATTCAAAAGATGGAAAGCTTTGGTTGAGAATCAAACAGGTCTCAAGTTGAAATGTCTCAGGTCGGACAATGGAGGTGAGTATTGTAGCAAAGCATTTGATGATTATTGTTTACAGAATGGAATTTGTGGGCAAAGGACAGTTCCAAGGATACCACAGGAGAATGGAGTGTCAGAGAGGAGGAACAAGACAATCATGGAGCGTGCTAGGAGCATGAGGTTGCATGCAAGGTTGCCCCTAATGTTTTGGGCGAAAGTAGTTAGCATAGTAGTATATCTGATTAACAGAGGACCTCCAGTGCCTTTGGATGTAGGCATCCCTGAGGAAGCTTGGTCTGGTAAGAAAGTTCATTATTTTTTTTCTTATGGTCTTTGGATGTGAGGCATTTGTTTATGTTGCCAAGAAAGATAGGACAAAGTTAGAGGCTAAGTCTGAGAGATGCACCTTTATTGGTTATGGTGAGGATGACTTTGGTTTCCAAGTTTGGAGTTTTAGAGACAAGAAAATATCCCAGTCCAGGGATGTTGTCTTTTAAGAAAAAGTCATGTATAAGGATCAATTGCAGGAACATGAACAAAAAGAGTACACAGTGTTGGATGATATCACGAATGGTAAGGTGTCCAAGGAGACAGTTCAAGAACCTCCTACACAGGAACCCCAAACTTCTGTAGTAAGGTCTTCTAGGGTAAGAAAAGCTCCTGGATGTTTTTTCCCATCTTTGAGTTATTTGTTACTTACTGACAGTGGACAACTAGAATGTTTTGAGGAAGCAATGCAAGCGAATGCTAGGGAGAAGTGGAAGCAAGCCATTGAAGAGGAACATAGTTCTCTCATAAAGAACCAGCCGTGGGATTTAGTGAAGCTACCCAATGGCAAGAGAGCATTGCAGAACAAGTGGGTATACAAAATCAAAGAGGATGGAGGACGAAAAAGGTACAAGGCCCAATTGGTGGTCAAAGTGTTTGCATAAAAAAAAGGTATTGATTTTGATGAGATTTTTTCTCCTGTTGTTAAGATGACTTCTATTAGAACTGTGTTTGGTATAGTTGCAGTAGAGGATTTGCACTTAAAAGAGTTGATGTGAAGACTGCGTTCCTTCATGGTGATTTGGAGGAGGAATTATATATGGAGCAGCCACAGGGTTATAAGGTCGAAGGAAAAGAGAAATTGGTGAGCAGACTAAAGAAGAGCTTGTATGCCCTAAAACAAGCTCCACGGCAATGCTATAAGAAGTTTGACAGTTTTATGTTGAAACAGGGTTACTCCAGGTGTCATTTTAACCATTGTATGTCAAGATATTTGAGGATGGTAATTATATTATCCTATGCTTGTATGTAGATGACATGTTGGTTGCAGGAAAGAATATGCAACAGATTCAAGTACTCAAGAAGCAACTTGGTGATTCCTTTTATATGAAGGATTTGAGTGCAGTGAAGCAAATCCTTGGTATGAGGATAACTCGGGATAGGAAGGAGAGGAAGCTGATCTTATCCCAGGAAGAGTACGTTAAGAAAGTTTTGGATACGTTTAGTATGCAAGATGCTAAGCCGGTTGGGACTCCTTTGGCAGGCCATTTCAGATTATCGAAGGAGCAGTGTCCCAAGACAGAAAAAGAAAAGCTAAAGATGTCCAAGGTACCTTACTCATCGGTGATTGGTAGCCCGATGTATGCTATGGTTTGCACTAGGCCAGATATTGCCCATGTAGTGGGAGTAGTAAGTACATGAGTAATCCAAGTTATGAGCACTGGGAAGCAGTGAAATGGATTTTTCGATATTTGAGAGAAACTATGGGTACATCATTGTGTTTTGGTGGATCAAACACCACTTTGCATGGTTATGTGGACTCGAATATAGCTGGGGATGTTGATAGCAGGAGTACAATAGATTATGTATTTACTATAGGGGATACAATAGTTAGTTGGATTTCCCGGATACAAAAGGTTGTGGCTTTATCAACCACAAAGGCTGAGTATGTTGCTGCTACAGAGACTAGCAAGGAGATGATTTGGTTACAACAGTTAATGAGTTAGGGCATAAGCAGGAAGTTGGGGGATTACATAGTGATAGTCAGTGTTATACATTTAGCCAAGAACTCCACTTTCCACTCGAGGATGAAGCACATACAATTGCAATATCATTTCATCAGAGTAACTTTGGAGGAAAACATGGTGAAGCTTGAAAAGATACATACGAGCCAAAATCCTACGTATATAATGACCAAGGTAGTCACATTGGAGAAGTTGAGGTTATGTTCAGCTTTGGTTGTTCTTCATGAAGATCATGGAAGAGAAACGAACTCCAAGTGAGAGATTGTTAAATGTGGAGCCCGTTTCACTCCTAAGGTAAAAATAAAATTACTCGGACAATTTTAACATGAAATATTTACTTTCACAAATGGTGGGACGCATTTTTTAGTGTGTCAAGCACTTCCCCCATTTGTGGCACGTTTTGTGGAGAAGTGAGTGTGATCTAAGGTCTTGAGAGAATTGGGGGATTGCGGTTTAAACCTCCCTTATTTTTTGCCTTATTTTTTGGGGATATGGTTATCTCTATGCCTATGACAAAATTCAACCATCTTTATAAATCTCTTCTAGAAACAGCAATCCTGTCGGCAAAATGTCTGCGAATAGATCTTGAAATCATTAAAACAAGAATTTGAACTTGAGCACGGTCTATGATGCTCTTGTAAACATTTTCACTTCTAAAGCTATTACTAGAGGAATGGTGAAAAGTAATCTCCTTTTATCTCTGAAAATTTGGATAGGGCGATGATTTCTGACAGCTGGATTCCTAGATAAACAAATTTCTGATCTAGTCAGTGACACCGCTATATTTGACCATTGACTTATCTCTCTGCACATCACTCACCAAATAATGGCACCCCAGAATGACTAGATCCATTTTGAACACAAGTTACTCTCTCATGCAGATTTCAGAAAAAAAAAAGTTGAACAATGGTGTCAGGAATGTCAAAAATGCCAAGGGCATGAAATGTACAAGTACATGGAAAATTGGTGTTTCTTAAACACAAGCTTCAGATCTGGAAGAAAATGTTTTTTGGCAACATTTTTTCACAAATTTCTGCAACCACTAGGTACTTTGCTGAGGTCCAAACCAAAATCCAAGATGAACGTTTCTCAGCTGCCACAGATCAACTCATCCACCAACTGGCTGTTTCGCAGCAGTGTGAAAAGCAATACTGGGCTCGGAGATCAAACACCTATTTTATACAGCATGGGGATTCCAATACTCGTAATTCAGTTATTAACAATAATCAATTCGACACCATCCAAAACATCAAAAAGGAAGACGGCTCTGTTGTTAGTTCCGCTAATGAGATCAGGAAGCATGCAACGAATTTCTATCAAATGGTTTTAGCAAAGATTACAACTCAGACCCAAAAAACCCAGTAACTGAATTTGCATATTCCACATCTCATCCATGAAATAAACAACACTTCCATCCTCAAGCCAGGCACAGAAAAAGAATTGAAACAGATTGTGTTCTTTTTTCACCCAGATAAATCTCCTGGGCCAAACGGATCATTGGCTCTATTCTACTAAAGTTTTTGGGATGCAATAAAGACCGATTTGTTATCTCTCATGGAAAAATCTCGAAGGAACCACAAGATACTTCTACATTTAAATGAGACGAATCTGATTATTATCCCAAAACCAGTGGCTGCAGACAAGTTGGATCAATATTAGCCATTTGTTTTTGCGACATGGTCTACAAAATTATCTCTGAGCATCAAACCTACGCTTTCTCATATCCTCACAGACACTCAATTATCATTTGTACCAGGTAGACAAATCACAGATAATACTCTTGCGTTGTGAGAAATTATCCACTCCCTACAAGTTGAAAAGCGACTAGGGATTTTAATCAAGCTTGATATCTCCACAGCGTTCAACATATGCAACTGGGATTGATCTATTCCACCTTGACAGCTTATGGATTTAATGATGCAGTAATACCCTAGATAAGCAATTGCATCTGAACACGCACCTTCCGAGTTTCGATCAAAGGAATTGCAGGTTCTTTATTCCCTTCTGGACGCAGCCTTCATCAAGGGGACCCTTTGAGTCCATTTTTATTCTTAATTATGGGTGATAAATTTATGTTGTCTTCTTGCTGCCAACAAAATTCAGTATCAAATGCATGGCTTTCTGGCCACTGAAAATAGCAAACGCTTCGCTAACTTTCATTTTGCAGATGATACACTGCTGTTATCCACACTCATGAAAAGAGAAATCAAGCGAATAATGGAGTTACTAAACAAATATCAACAAGCTTCAGGCCAACAAAGGTGCATCTCCCTTCTGCCCCTAGAAATATCGCCATGAAATGCACTGTCATTAATACAACCAAAATCCCATTGAAGAAAGCATGATGCGTCTCTTTAGTTCTTTCCATGTTATGCATAAATTATTTCAGGAGTAGATCACAGAAATCATAGTCCTATCCTTTTTCAACCATTTTGTAGGCAACCTTCAAGGCTTGATCTGTCATTGAATCCTTCTAGTTATTATGGTATACCTTCCAGGCTATCACTATGGGGCCACCCTTGAGCTTATCATTCAAAATTCCTTCAATAGATAGTTCCCTAGTATTTTTGTGTTACTACAACATATCCATCTTGTCCTTCGACAACAATCCTTTGCCCATTTAGTGTTGTCTTGCCCTCTATTCAAAAGCCCTGCAATCTAGTGAATCACTTCCTTATCTATCAAAGGCTTGGTTGAAATATAAACAACTTTCATGGATCATACTTATAAAGTTATAATAACTCTTATTTGTTTCTCTTGATCCAGGTATGGGCATGTAGCCTGCCCATCCAAGTTCATACATGCAAACCCTCTTGCCACTAGCTTTTATTAAAATGTGTTGTTGTCAATCGATACAACCGATTTCCCCAAGTTTGGATCCATCTTTTTATGACCTAATTCCTCCAGCTAGATATATTGTCGTATATCTCTGGTATATGAAACTTTTTATGGCACTGCAGAGAATGCCCTTGCTAGATCCTGGTTATATGTAAGTTTCCTGCTCTAAAAATGTACACTAATAACCAACAACACTTGTAGAATAAACAAGGAATATGAGCACACAATAGAAATAGGCAGTTTAGAGCAACATAAGATATCACTGATTGTATTGTCAGTAGGAATGTTTTATCAACGACAGATAGAATTCTAGGGAGAATGCACACACAAGAGCTCTCCATTCAAGTCTGTCATGACTAGAAATACAATGATGGATAACAGGTGTAGCAGCTGAGACAACCATCGCCAACCACCCAACAACCAATTCTAACAAAAATTTTAAAATGGTCATACACAACTATAACCTAGTCTTTGACTAACACGTTACTTAACTTTATTCTGTATTCAACCATTACTTTATTTATCACCCATGTTCATGTTATAATAAAGTCCTTGATCTCATTATATGTTCTGTGTTCTTGTTATTGATTGTCTATAAATTTCCTTGCGTGAGTTTCAGACATGGCTGATAAGGTTGATGGCTAATCAGGGCTATGACAGCAAACCTTGTTGCAGCCCCCAAACAAAGAAAAAATTGTCTATTTATAGCAGGATAATTTCATACACCTCTATATATATTGATCTTAAATAAGCAACAATTATGGTACATCCTTGCTCTACCCCAGGAAAAAAATATTATTTCCTGGTGCTTTATTTATGGTTAAAACAAATTCAGTTCAGTATGGAAGAAATAAAAAAAGTTTAAAAATGACAATCATTGCAAATATATGGTTTTACGCCATCACAGATTGTATCCTTATATTTCAAAATTGGGGATTTTAGTTGTGAACAGATAACCACGTAAACCAGAAGATACACTCAGTCCCAAGAAATAATGTATAAAATTTACGTCAATAGTTCCCTCATTAAAATTTATTACATGCCTGATTACCCTCTAGTTGCTTCCTAGAAGAATTCTTATTGTCCTATCAAAAGGGGTTGATCGTCCCTAGAGAGATTGTTGTAGCCTCCCTTAAAAAAAGCCTTTCAGTTGTCCGTGGAAAGGCTATAGTTGCCTTTGGTCAAGTGGCTCCTCTAGGTGGCCCTTTGAAATATTCTTGTGGACTCAGATTAGGAGAACCTTTTAGGTGCCCATTCAGAAAATCTTTTTGCCACTTGTCAAGAGAGGCCTAGAAGACAATCTTGGAAAGCTTCTTGTTGCTTCTGATCAGGACGACCTTTCGGGTGCCCATAGAGAGGGATTGGTCACAAGGACCCTTTACTTGCACCTCGATCCTAGTTGTCAGAAATGGACCTTATATTCTTATCGGGTTCGACGGATATGGCAATTTGGTTGAAGCTATGAATAAGTGGGCCATACTCCAATCCTCACCTTGAGGGTTTCAACTTTATACAGCAATGCCCGAAATTGCGGTATCATGCTAACAACATGCACACATATATATTGTATATGCTATTGATGCTCTCCATCATATATGTGTAGGTAAAGGGAAGGAGGTCTATTACAGCTATCAAGTTATGCTTGGGTAAAGTTGGCATTCCCTAGCTCTTGCTTCACTTCATACTTTGATTGTATGCATAGAGATGCATTGTTCTACTAAAATTTATATTTATGACCTACATTTAATGCAGAAAACCTCGACTGATTAACATCAACCTTTGTCAAGAAATGTTTTTTCTTTTAGTGTCTGCTCGCAAATGGAAAATGGCCTCATCAATATTTTGAGATATACCAAAATACCACATGGACTGAGATATCCTTCAGGCCTTGTACAAGGTTCTCCTTATCATCTTTAAATTAATGCTAACCTCCACCTACATAGAGACTATTGGAGCTGCAAATTTTAAAAGATGGAGCCAAAGAGTATTCACTTTTATCTTCAAATTCCCAATATTATATGAAACTAAAGGTAGATATCATCACTAAACTACAATGATCAATTACACGTGGCACGAATCACTCAAGAGTTGACTCAACACAAGAAGGGCCCACCCAACAAAGGATCTACCTAGATATCTAGTACTCGTTTCATCGATCTCTTCTTCATTCACATTGCAGGTAGAGTTGGCAAGTGATTTCATAATCACATATGCCATAAATTGGTTCACATAGAACAACACAAGTGGGAGCACACCACAATAGGAGCCTGAATTCTTAATTTTTGGTATTCGGTATTCGGAGTGAACATGATAACTTGTTTAGGCTTTAGCCACAAGTCCCTTCTCTTCTAGGGTTATTATCGCTGTCAATTATGATTATAGAGGGCATTTATGCTAGTTATGGCTCTTCTATACTCGTGTTTTTATTAGAGATGTATGGTGCACTCCCTTGTTTTTGTTAATTTTGTAGCGGGTTAAAATCTCTTATACCTTGAATGAAGTGGACATCAATAAATGATTCATTTTGTTCATCAAAAAAATAACTAGTCAAAAATTTCAAGGGCATTGGATTGCAGTAAACAGAGTTTGTCCAAGAAAACCCCTTGAGATGGAAAAGGCTGAGAGTAGAACACACATGAAAATCCAAAAGCATGAAGATTTTAATTATCCATAGTGATACATTGTGCACATTTCCTTTCATAACAAGCACTGGAAACATGAGAAATGTAACTTACCATTTGAGTCATATGGAGCTGGAAAAAATTGTCGGTAACATAAAGTTGGCATAGTCAACCCTGTGAGTTTGTGATAAGCAGTAAGGCAATATAAAGCCTGTTGTTAAAATAATTTTACAATAATATAAAGCCAACACAAGAATTACTATCTTATGTAATGTCTCCAAAGCAAAAAATGCATACCTAGAAGAGCTCCTGCAAATAAATCCTGCCAATGGTGCCAATAGTCATCTACTCATGAAATACCAACAAGGATTGCAACAAGAAGTGGAAGAAAAACAATGCATAATTTTGCAGCATGGCCTTTGCAATCAAATATTTCAATCTTTGCAGCGAGATGCAAAGAGAGAAATCCTAACCCTGAAAATGACCCTGCAATGCAATATCATTTGCAAAAAACTAATATTACATCATAAAACTAAAATGAGTAAGCCTAATCTTAATTATGTGACCAACTTGTTTGCAAACTAAGCACTTCAATGGTGTATGTTTCATCCAATTTTGGGCCATTATACATTGTGTGGTAACTACCTTTTGAAAATATGTTCGAAAATCTTAGCATGACAAAGAAAGGTTAACTGGTCAAATGCAGTATGGATTAAACTGATCACGAATGGGAACAATAGGGAGTTGGTTTAAGGGTGTAGGTCAATTCCTCTCCAAAAGTTCCGTAGGAAGGGTGGATGTCTAAAGCTGGCAATTATTCCACAAGGTGTTGGCTGGCCTTCTAGTGAATCAAATTAAGTTAATAGCCTTTAGAATTGTTAGGCATAAACAAATAGGTTATATTGAAGGAATATATATTTTACATGATCGAAGTATTGCTTGAAAAAGTATAATGAACACAAAAAGCAAGACGGAAAATGCTCTTCCTGAAGATTGATTTTGATAAAACCACAAAAAACAAGATAGAAAATGCTCTTCTTGAAGAATGATTTTGATAAAACCATATGAATGGCGAGAGTGTGACTTCATCCTAGACATGTTATCCCCATTAGGTTTTGTGCCTATTTTGTCCAAAGATATTGGCACTCTTTTCACTGATTTCACTACCAAATTTGCATGGATGGTAAGCACTCTAAGTCCTTTCCTTGTAGATGTCTATCTAATCCGGTTTCCTTGTGATCCCTATTTATATCTTAAGGTTAAAGACAATCTAGGATATCTTCTAGGTGCATCTCAAATTTAGGATCCAACTAGAAGTATTTATCTAATGAGAGGCAATCTGCTCCATGTCCATTTTGTAGGTGAATCTACATTTCCAAGTCTATGGAAGGGATTCTTACATGTCTTAACATCTATATAGAAGCCTCTCGGGCTGAGGTTAGTGAGGATAAATGAAAGCAATATTACATTGTGTTGGATGACTATTGAGATTGGCTCATGTGGAGATAGAATATTATTGAGCAAGGTTAAGTTAAATTGCATGCAAACTCCTTTCCTGTTGTAGTGAAGGGTGTACGGCAAATTCAAAAGGTAAATTACTTTAGCAGTTTTCTGTAACTACTAATTGGCAGGTAATCAACAAAATTTTAGCTATTGGTCATGTTTTATACTCCTAGCTCTTCCCATCCACTACATGTATTATGACCAAAAACTAAATGCAGGATAACTTGTGAGGTAAACACGTATCTTCCAGACAATGGAAGAGATCCTACACTCAACACTTATTAAAAAAAAAAAAAAAAATTGTTGTTTTGGAAAAGAAAAGTACTATTTATATTAACAAATGAGAATCACAATTTGCTTGCAAAAAATGGAGGTTTACTGAAATTCCCCTGGACCATGAGAAACATCTCCCAAGGCACAAAAACATGCATATATTTATGCAATTGATCTTGGTACAACAACATATCCCACTGAAAAACAACAAAGAGAGGTTTCCCACGAAAATGATAGGCATTCACATACATGAAACCTTTCAAACTAACAAATATTCCTCGACAAACTAACCACAAACATGGACAAAAGGACAAAGACCAAAAAGCCAACAAATGTAGAGACAACCAAGCATCATTTCGAAGGTCATACTACATGCTTTATTTTCTTGACCTCACAATGGTGGTAATCCAAATATTCACCATGATGGCTTTCATCTTGGATTTATCCTCATGCATATTTACATCCAATCTTGCTTATTTTCCTATCTTGGAAGAAGAATCCGAGAGATCTTAGCAACAAAATGCCTCTCCGAGATACACAACTCCTCGCCAACGCACCTTGCTTATTTTCCATGCTTGAATATGTCTGCCATGTCTCCAAGCAAAGGATACCTTGAAGCCTAACCCCCATATAATTATTGCCTCAACTACCATTAGAATCTCAATTAAGGCCTCCATGTTATGATCCATACTTATAATAATTAAAAATATGTAGAAAATAATGTAGATCAACACAACACAATAGATATTGGTGGACCACGATGTCCAAATATTCAATATATGCAGAATACCCTTAAGGTTGGGCAACACCATACAATACTCCTTTAAGAAGGAATAACTCCACAATATCTCTTCAACGGAACAACCTCCAATATCCTTTTCCAATAGAAGATTCAATGCTTACTTAATTCCTTTATAATAAAAATCATCTCCTTTATATAGACCTCTAACTAACTAACAATGGATGGGTAACTTCATAATCCCAATGTAGACTGACCATTACCCAATGCACTAATTGCACAAGTTACTCAATTATCCTAATATATTGGACCCCATATAACTAACTAAGGGGGATGTGTGCCACATGTCAGCATCTCCATCAACCCATATACATTAATATATCATATCCCTAGGTACATAGCATTCCTTCCCTCCTTGACATATTTCATCCACAAAACATAGGAAGAAACCAAATAATGAGTGTGCTTCAAATCATTGCACACTTGTCTCCAAGCTCGATCATCCAACCACCTGTATGTGATTCTGGTAGGTGATAGCTTTCCAACCTTGTTTCCAAATTCCAATATGCTACTCTAATTCCATTCATGATCATAACTATACTGCCTTGGTGTCCATGAATGAGTATTCCTCCTTTGATTATATGTACCATATTCTGATGCACTACTCTAATTCCATACCTGGCTATAGTAATTCTACCTTGGCTTCCATGCATAGCCATAGTTATTGGAACTCTGATTTCATGTATAGCCAAAGTGTCTATTGTTATGACACTCCCTCACATGGCTCCATGATTGTTTCCGCTCATGATGATGTGAGTGTCTATATACCTCAACTTTTTCTGATACTTTGACCTTATCAACCTTTTCTTCTACCTCTTCCACCTTTTGTTTTGATGGTTCCTTTGTCTCTTGAGTAGATGAAATGTTTTTCTTTGCCTGTATTGTTTCTTCATCTGTCTTCATCTGAATTTTTCACATGCTCTTCTTCACCTGCTTTAATCTCATCTTCATGATCTACCTTGATTGTTCTTTGTGCCTTTTCAACTATGATATCCTGTAAAGTGATCTTTCTCCTATATCCAAACTTCATGAACTTCTTCTGAACATTAATATTGATTGTTCCCAAAGTCTCTAACCATGGATAGCTAAGAACCATATCCACATCATGCATATCCAAAGCATAAAAATATGAATGCATAACATATTTTTCCATAATGAACTTCAAATCTTCAAACACTAGAATATTCTTAATATCTACTTGAACCTCCTTGATATTCTTTGCTTGAACATGTTGATGTTGGGCCACATTCATGTTTATGAAGTTATACTTGTTGGTAGGGGTTATAGACACAACCTTCTTCTTTTGAATGCATCCATGAAATTGAAAAATTGACTTGGATTTCTTTGGAGCCAAATTATTTGAACCCTTATCATCCAATTTTTCCTTCTTTGAGATCCTCGACCTCTCCTTCTGCACCATATGTACTCTCCTCATTATCATTATGCTCGATTTCTTCTTCTTCATCATCACTTGCATGTTCTTCCTCATTGTCATTATATTCTTCCATTGATTTTTCTTTTTCATCATCTCCATTATTTTCTTCATTACCATCATTATTTTCTTCCTCTTTTTCATCCTCTTTTTCTTTTATAACCCATCGATCTAGGAAGACTTGTTCCATTTCTTCCCATGAAGAATACCTTTGTGTGAAGCTCAACTGTTTAAACCGATGTTGTGAAGGCCCAGACAAAGAAAGAGAGGCATGTTTGCCACAAAATTGTTTGAGTATTATTCTCCTTAAAAAGGATCCACCATCTCTAGCATCAATATCATCCTCCCATGAAAATATTTGCAAATTCATGATCCACAAAAAAAACTAGGGTTAATGAAATACCCTAAAATGTCAATAAATCATTCAAAACTGATCAAAATAGTCCCAAATTTTGACTGTAGCTTCTTTTTATGATAGTGGAACTTCAATAAAAAATTTGTGAAAAAATTCTACAAATTTCGGCTTATAAAGCGAATATATGAAAAACCATAAAATCGCAATAAATCACTCAAAACAACTCAAAAAATTATGAAATTTTGATTGTGTTTTTATTGTATGTTCGTATAGTATCAATAAAAATTTCACAGACAAATTCTTTATATTTCCACTGATATGATGAAATAGTACAAAACCTAAAATATCAATAACTCCCTCAAAACTAATCATAAAGGCTCGATTTTTTTATTGTGACTTCCTTAAAATATTCATTATCTCCAGGAAAAATACTGTGCATAAATTCCCAACCGATTGAAAGATATTGACAATTCCACAAAACTAGGGTTTTGCCGCACATAAATTGTCCAAATCGAAGCTCTGATACCACTTGTTATGATCCATACTTATAATAATTAGAAATATGCAGAATATAATGTAGATCAACACAACATAATAGATATTGGAGGGCCAAGATGTCCAAATATTCAATATATGCAAAAATAGAATACCCTTAAAGTAGGGCAGCACCATACAATACTCCTTTAGGAAGGAATAACTCCACAATGTCTCTTCGAGGGGACAACCTCTAATATCCTCTTACAATAGAACACTCAATGTTTGCTTGATTCCTTTACAATGATAATCATCTCCTTTATATAGACCTCTATCTAACTGACAATGGATGGATAACCTCCTAATCCCAATGTAGGCCAACCATTACCCAATGCACTAATTCCACAAGTTACTCAATTATCCTAATATATTGGACCCATATAACTAAGGGGGATGTGTGCTGCATGTCGGCATCTCCATCAACCTATATACATTAATATATCATATCCCTAGGCACATAACACTCCAATGCCAACTTGGAGTCGAATTTGGCTTTCTAATAAATCAGAGATGTGCATGGGGATTTTTTCATCCACCACCCTCTTGCCATGCCAAAGTTGAAGATGCACTCTTCTTTCCCAAGCCTAAGTTAATGTGTTGCATCCTTCCTCTCCAATCTGCAACCACCATCTTCTCTCTAACACATAAACGATAAAAATAAAAATAAATAGAGCAAAAGTAGGTACATAAAAATACCAAGGGACTCCTTAAATAAGGAGGAGCTCCATCTGGGAATCGCAAGTTGCCTAATCATCAATGCCCACATAAGATGAAACAAATTAAATGAACAAAAGGAGCCTAACTGGAAATATTTATCACTCGAAATGATTTGACATGACACAACTGCCCATGTCTTTTGAGGAACAGTTGCATTAATGACTAAGGGAGGCTCACGTGAAGGGAGTCAATGTTAGAATGAGAAAAAGGAAGGTGTCCTTTTGAATATGATGTCAAGGACCCAATTGTCAAAATATGGTTAATGAGTGCAGGCTTCAAGGGGAAGTTTTGGCACAATCTGCTATAAACATTGCCAACTTAACCCCGAATTTGCCCAGCCCACAAGATCCGAGGTCCTAATGGAAAGAGGGTTCAAGAGATCTAAGTGAAAATACATGTAAATTCTAGCAAGAAACATCATATCATGGATCCATAGTACACCATGATAGATTTCCTTAAGATAGGTTGCTATCATTCCCTGCAAACCCAAACAAGCAAGGATAAAATTGTGTTGCCTACATCCTCAAACGATTTTTTCATAAGTGCAAAGGGGGGATGTCAAATGGAGAGAGGTAGGTTCACTGTGATTGTTCTTCTCTCCATTGACTAGGGTCTCGAACTTGTCAAGAAGGATCAAAGTATTGCTTGTTCAAAGTTTTTAACCTATTATGTGTGCTCCAAGTCCAACAACAAAAAGAGAACACAAGAGGTTGTTGCAATTGTACATGTACACTCATTTGTATTATGAATATATAAAGATTATGAATGATATACAAGGAAGTTTCTAGAGGAAGGATTAATGAAGCTTCTAAGAGAATAGAAATGTACAACATGTAAGAATATACAATACGCTCATTTGGTTATGTAAAACATTTAATACAGCACACTAGCCCATGTGACTATATTTAAAAAAATACACTAACCAATGTAGCTATGTCTCATCATTTCCTCCCTACATAGATGAAATTGTCCCCAGTTTTAATGGACGATCAAAACCACCTTGTAGCCTCTGAGATAACCCAAGAGAAAATTGAACCTGACGAAGTATGGAGTGCATGTAGACCTTGTTGAATGATAGGAGTTAGATTGTCTGGGAATAAAATATCATATTGACTAAAATGAATTGCCGATGCCAAAAGGATCCTCATAAATACTTGAGCTCCAAAAATGGATGATCGGCATGGAAAATTATCTCCGTACTGAGGAGACGATATTGTAGTTGCATGAGATTTAGGTCCAGCTCATAGAACTTGATCATAGGAGTCACTGAATGTGAAGCCACTTGGGGTCCTCCCTACTTAAGAACAAAACCTATGAAGGGCAAAGAAGCGAGCAAAGAAGATGCCAACACTAAAGCTATGAATATTCCAGCTTGGAGTTGTGAGGAAGTTTGCTCAAGATCAGGACCCGCTATAAACTAAGGGAGGGGACGAACAATAGGGAAATAATCATCAATTTCGAGAATTTCTAATTAAGCCGAGGAAGAAGAGTGGATTGTAGTTGGAGAGAATGACTTGATCACAAATGGAATCTGTTATAGGACAGTTGCAGTCTCCAAAACAATATCTTCACCATGGATCATGTGGCTAAACATCTAAGGAGCTTATGTTGATTCTTGTTAACAAGAATTAGAGTGCATCAACAAAGAATGAAATCAGAATAAGCTTGGAAACATAAATGAAACATCATCGATCCACAAGAACACAAAATATAGAGCTGTAATTTATGTGTATTGCTGAATAATATTGTACAAATATTCATGAAGATAGATGTCAAAGATTGAAAATAGACAATGTAACTTCAAGAACAGGAGGTCAAACCTTCCAGGACACATAGGTTCCATAATTGAACAATTAGAATTAAGGAAGATGGAGGGAAACCATTAGGAAAGACAAAATGGCTCATCTTCCACCCTTTTAGATCCTTGATACCACCATCGAGTGTTCGTGCTAGTGTGTTTTGGTGTAGGCACTAGCACTAGTTTCAATGCTTTGTTGAGTCAATTGTTGCTGATAAGGAAATGGTTTCCCCTGCTAATCCTGATCATGGAACCTAGAATGCAACCTGGAACAGTCGCCCCTCCCTAGGAAGCAATGCCCCCCATTGTGCCAAGATTAGAAACCAAGTGAAGAAAACTTCTCAACCAAAGATTTTGTGAAGCATTTCACTTGGCAAGTAATTTGGCCTGCTTTGACAGGACTGCAGATGGATATAACCCAGTTTCTATTGTGTTTTATTTTCGTCCCCATAATCTGGTCCACTTTTGCATGTGCACTGCGATCAGGATTCAACTCCTCTTTTGGGAGTTGTTCTGTTGCAACACATCTAACAAAGGTGAATAATCTGCATGTACAAGTTCAACATTGAAAATAGAATGCAAACCAAGGTAGGGTGGAAGGTTAAGCTTAAAATCATTATCCACCACCTGTTCGATGATGGTGTGTGGCTACCAAGAAGAGGTTTGATCTTGCTGCAAGGTCATGTGAGTCTTTCTTTTAACATGTAGTCAGATTGTCTTACCAATCTTGTATGGGTGATCCACCCGATGCTAATAATGGCATTGTTTGTATTTAGCATTGGTGTTCTACAAGATATCATGAAGTTGTCCTTTTCGTATACTACAGAGCTCTTAGACATACCCTGGCATCAATTATGATAACATAGTGATTGTTCTACACAGTTCCAACTCAATATATGTGCCGCATCATATGAGGGTTCACTTGAATGAAGAGTGGACATGACCATTGGTCATGTCTTTTGGTGTTGTATGGTGTTGAGGCATTATATATGCCGCGAGATTTATACAGTTAAATATCAGAGATAGGACAAACGAGCATTGTATAGAAGAATACATGATACACGTGATAATGGATATGAAAAGATTATAATGGTAGAATGTACACTGTAAACAGACTTATATTGAATAAAGATGTGTGTAAAATAGTGGACCCCTTAAATATTTTTTAGCGTTTATGTGAATAACTGTTAATAAGTTCATCTTATTATTCTTCCTTGTGTTACATTATTCCCAACTGAGGTTCGTCTCATAAGTTGGTGTAATTACAAATAACTTATGCAACACAAAGTGAATCCATACATACTCAAATAAAAACTTTGCAATATCTAACATTGAGACTGTCTCATAGCAAGGTGCTAAGATAGCCCTCTTGGAAAATCTATTGAATACCACAAGAACACAATCATGGTCATGCTTAATTATTAGTAGGCTAACTTAAAATGAAGTCAATGGAACATGATTCCCAAGGTTTGGTTGGCACTAGAAATAGTGAGTACAATCCCTATTTATTGTTTGTAGGCTTAACTTCCCAAATCAAGTATTCTTCACCTGTTTGCACACAAAGGTGTCCAAGAGGGTAGAGTAGATTATTTAGCGAGTATACATTAGGAACTGGCTTACCAGCTTTATGTAACTGATGTATGTGGGCAAAATCTGAATCTGCTTTGTACAATTGTGACCACATTGCAGTTTCATGTCCACAAAAATAAAGGTAGTGAGTGGTTTTGTGCATGGAGGATGACTCGTGGAATCAGCTACTGGAATGGCGACTCCTCATTTGCGCTCGATGTTTAGGTAGAACTAAAAAAAGTATGTTCACAAGTTTTTGTGAAACTCATTCTGCAATTTATTGTGCCTGAAGGAGCTACAGAGGGTTATTGTCAGTATGGACAATCTTTTTTTCCCAGAACATAGTGATTACGCTGCATGCTTGAACTATGGCATACAACTCTCTATCATTTGTTGGATTTTTTTTTGATTGTATCAATGAATATCTCATTGTGATTGGACACAACGCCTATAGAGGACAAAAGGGTTACTTAGTTCTTTTTTATCTAGAAATATAAATACTTAGTTTGAAAGCTTTACATTTTGAAGTAATAAATGAGGAATCGCCACTTGGCAAGAGCACAATAAGCCCTTGGATTCTTCAGGGGTAATGGTCTCGAGGGTCTCAATGGAGATCTAACGGCTTGCAATAAAAAATAATGCTAAATGGACACTGAAAGCCTGCAGACCTGCCATGTGGCACACTCGCATTCATCAAGCATACAAGGATCTGGGATTGCCACATAAGAAGGTGGGCATTTCAACGAAGTTCAAGGCAAATGTGGCAGCTAGTGAAGTACTCTATGGATGAACAAAAAGTTCAACCGCATATGGAGACAAGTAATGTTGAGGTTAGTTTGAGCAAAGATATTGGTGAGCAAACGTGACACGGCCTTGCCACATAGGCATATACGTCATATACAAGGACCCTCTACAAGGCAACCGGCTAGGCTTTCACCACTAGCAGCAAGTTGACTTGGCAAATTTGCAGATGAGGCGTGGTAACCCCAAGGGTGAATATTATGCATTTTTTGCATTAAAAAATATGAGTGAAGTCCTAAAAGCCCAGATGTGAAAAAGGTGAATTTGCACAATTTGAAATGTGAAAAACAAATTGGAGCCGAAAGGTGAAAAGTTGAAAATGACCAAGGTCTTTTGCAGTGTTTCATTGTTGTGCTTGTCAAAGTTCCTCCATGGGAGAGAAATTGCAGGCTTGCAAATCCAAAGTGGACCACTCCCAAGAAGATCATTTAGGGTGGCCATGGATCCATAATATTCCAAAGAAATCATTGCAGGAGCAGGTTGTTCCATGGAGTGCATAAAGGGAAGCGCAGTTGTCCAAGAGTTTCCCGTTGTGCAAGCGCGTGGTCCAAAGCATCTCCAAGCAATTGCACAAAGTGACAAAGTTTGTTTGGCTTCTCAAACGATTTTTCCCCCTTCAGCTCGCAATCAAGAGGATCTTTAGTTAGTTTCATATGATGACAAATGGTCTGTTCGGCCTTCATCACAAATTTCCACCTTCCAACTCATGTTCACTGGCATTTCCAGTTAAGAAATCAAATAGTTTGTTGCAGAATCTTCATCATTCCCAGTATGGCCATGATTTTCTTGCAAATAGATGAAGATTTCAGGTGTGGCTGGGAATATTTTCAACTGAAAGCATCTTAGTGGATTTGAAGGGCTACTTCGCAATTTTTGAAGTGGCAAACCACAGTTCCAGATTTGAAAATGTATAAAATGGGGGCTTCTCCTCCATTCAAAAGTTGTTGGTCATCGTTTTAAGTGTTCATTTTCTCTTAAGTCCAGGTTCTGCAAGAGTTTCTAGGATAAATTGTTGTTTGTAGATCTTGTCTCCCTTGCTAAAGTGGATGTAGTTGTACAGCCATTAGTGAGCTTTGAGAGCATCTTTATGTCTCCCTTGCCAAAAGATCAATCTCACAATGCTTGTCCCCTTAGCAGCATTTTTAAATATTGATGTTTGTTATATTTTTTTCAAGTTCCTGAAGATGTTTATGGTTCTTTGCTATTCCCTGTTGATGAATTGCAGCAATCTATTTTGAAAATATTGTTGACTGGATATCTAGTTTTATGTTCATTACTAGTTATCATCTGGAGCATGGATCTAGTTTATAAAACCCAATCTGCATTATTTTAGAACATGTTGAATAACTTGTTAGGGCACCCAAGGTTTATAGATTTGACCAAAGCCTCTCACCTTGGTACAGGTAGAGTTGGAAGTAGAAGGGCGCTGACCATACCCTCTGTAAGTGCATCTCAATCAGTTTTTGTGTTCGGTCATGTCTAGATGCCAAACCCTCCCCCGGCTACAACGACATACTAGCGGGTTTTTCATCTTTATTTGTCCTTTTCTTCAAATGTGTAAGGCCAAGCAAAAGAGGTGTACAATTGGGAACCAACACTTTTCTGGCGTCGTTGCTGGGGACAATTCTTGTCATTTGTGTTGTCAGGGACTCTTGCAAAGAGCTAGAGCTATAAGTATTTCAAGTTCAAAAGTTCTCTGTTGTTATTTGCTACATTTATGCTATCTTGGCTGTCAACATCGCAACACTCCACAAGGGATGTGCCAGGAATTGAAGAGTTGCCAATTTGACTTCTGCTGTGTTTTTTGCAAAACATTGTTAATATTGCATGTTGGAAGGTGTCTTTCCCATTTTAAACATTATTCTGAAAATTTAAATGTCTTTGCTTTTACTCTCATCATTAACTTCAGCAAAGTATGTTGTCAGCATGTATCACGATCAATTTGTTAATTGTTATATTTTAGAATTGTGATTCTAGTGGCGACTCCAATTTTTATCACTTGGTTTCAAGAAAGATCAGTACCTGTTCTGAATATTATTTTCATTTCAGCTTTGAATGTTCTTTCTTGTTTGCGAAGCTGGGAGGCTTGAGATCATCCTTCAAAGGTGACTCCTCCAAAAGGCTTGTCTCGCCCCTATGTTTGCATCAAAGAAGAGGGAGACAAGTTTGGAGGCCTGTTGAACGGCAAAGTTGAGCTTCTAAAAAGTGCCCTGACTACCAAGATTCTGATAAGCTTAAGATTTTTGTTGAATTTCCCATTGTTGAGGACTTTCATAGCTCTTTTGGTCACTCTCAAACCTATAGTCATGTGTATTACCCATCTCCTTCTCAACCAGTTGAATCCCCTCCCAAGTTTGATCCACCAAATCCAGCTCATTCACCCTCTCATATCCCTTTGCCATTTGTTTTTGAACCTCCCATTGAACCAATCATGAGGCATACGGACCAAGATGAGAATAATTGTGTTCCCAGATTCAGGTCTATCAATTTTAATGAAATGGCAAGGTATCCTAATAAAATCCCAAATGAAGTAAATGCCTTCCAAAGTTTCAAGGGAACAATGCAGTGAGTGGTGATCAGCACTTGAGGGCATTTCACAATATCATTGAAAATTATGAGGTTGAGCATGAGGATGCGTCCATTAAACTTTTTGTGCACACATTGGAAGAAGATGTTGGTGAATGGTTCAATTCCCTTCCCCGTGGATGCATTAATTCATGGGAAGAGATGAAAAATGTTTTCAGAATTCAATATGGTTAAAGAGTTCATCCCAGGTTTCTTTTAGCTGAGTTTGAAAATATCAAAAATAATCTTAACGAATGTGTGCATGACTTCAATACACGGTTCAACAAGACCATGATGCGGCTGCCCGAGAACATCAGGGCTAGTGATACAACGTGCTTGATAAAATATTGTGATGCCTTTGATAAGAAGGTTGTGTTCTACTTGAGGGACAAGGCTCCCACTAACTTGCAGTTGGCATTCAATATGGCCATCCAAATTGAAAATAACATAAAAGTTGTGGGAAAGCCCATGAACATGCGGGCTGATGTGAAGCTAGTCAATCCAAAAAAGACAGTCTACAAAGATAGCCAACCTTAAGGAGACTGTTAAAACTTGTCTCCATTGTCAAAGAAATGTCATACAAGTTGGCCACAATTGATAAGGGGATCCTTCATGTGTCTACCAGTCAAGAAGGGCTCCAAATCTGAATCAAGCACAAAGGGGCCCTGCTTTCCACAATCGATATAATGATAGAGGGAAGAGGCCTGCACGTGAAGAGAGAACAGATAAAAACCAGAATATAGGTGCTGGAAAAGAAGTGCTTGATCCTTTAAATGTCATGGTGAATGTTGCAGAATGTGGCATTGATATTGATTGGTGTAACAAGTGCTTCCTTCCACATTCTTCATGTGATACAGCTGCACCAATTGATGAAGACGCAAATGAACTTGAGTTCGCATCATCCGGTGATAAAATTTTAATGTTCAATTGTTAAAAACCCTGAAGCAAATTGACTACCTCCATGGCATTGTTGAGTGTTGTTACTATTCATCAATTTTGGAGTGCGGTTGAAATGGTGTCCCAACCCCTGAGTGTGCATGTGACGTTAATATGGCACAAGCATATGAATTACCCATTCATGATTTCTATTTCTAATGCTCCATGATGATTAAGAAATATGATGGGGGGATTCCGTTAGTTGAAGACAGGCAGTTGCTAATTAATGCAACAATTGCCCAAAAAAAAGAGTATCACTGGAGCAAATATCAAGGTGTTGCTCCTCAAGACACCACCCCTACAGATCCAAAGGCAAGGGATGCTAATAAGAAGGCTAAGAAAACCATAGCAGACCCTAAAGCTTCCAACCTAGTACCTGTTTTTCAATTTGCTAAGCCTAGAGGTACTTCAACCAAGAATAGGGTACCCATATTGTCAAGTATCCCTAAGGGTGCTAATGAGTTTAAACAAAATCCACCTTTGAAGGCTGTTGATAAGAATGTTAATCCATCCCAGCGTACTCCACTTCAGACCTTAGTTGATTGTATTCCAGCTTAAGGTGTTGTTACCCTTCCACCAAATACTCTTCTTCCTCAGTACAGCATATGCGATATGGCCCAAGTGTTGAGCTAACTAAAAATCATTGTGCCACTTGTTAAATTATTAAGAATTCTTGAACATAGGAAGATAACATTTGAGTACATGGAATTTGGTGAGAAGTCAACTTCGAATGAAATTGAGTTACCCCAAACACCCCTAGAAAGTGATGAAGAATCAGAAGAAGTTGTTGAACTCGCTTCGGACGTCTATTTGGGGACTGCATTGGTGGAAAGTTGGCTCATTGTGGATCCGTTTTATACAACCCTGCTAATCAATGGTCCGGTTGTTCACAATTGCATGTTTGATTCCGGTGCTTCTTGTAACGTAATGCCCCTGGGTGTCCTAAATCAGCTCAGAGTGAAAATTACATCAGCTTTTGGCAAGTGTTATGCCATGGACTCACGAGAGATCCCAACTATGGGAAAAGTCAAGCGATTAGTTGTACAGTTGGCAATTCATCCTGGTAAGTCTCTGAATATGGACGTGGTAGTTGTAGACTGCCCGCCTAAGTGGGGGATGCTACTGTCACGAAAATGGGCTGCTAGCATGGGTGGAAGTGTGCAGATGGACCTTTCCTATGCCACCATTCCGTTGGACGGTAAGATGGCCAATCTTTATAGAGAGTCGAAGATACTACATGTGATTGAAGATCCGAAACGTGCTCTGAATGAAATATTGTACACAAATGTTGAATTGGGGAACTTTGTTGGGAATGTTGATACTAGTGAACAACCACCTGTTTTTGATGTCCACCCTGACAAAGAAGGTGCAGTTTGGGAAGATGTGTTTTGATGGGGCTTGCTCCAATTTTGGAAATGGCTCTGAGGTTGTATTCTATGGCCTGAATGGTAAATGTTTCATGTTTTCTTTTCAGCTGTCCTTTGAGTGCATGAATAATATTGCAAGAATAAAAGGTTGAAACAATATCGAAATGTTGTTTGGGATTTGCTTGAATTTTTTGATGCATTCAACATTTTTTATCACGATAGAAGTTTCAACGAAGAAACTGAGAGACTCTCAGTTTGATATTGCCAATACAAGCCCTCATTGTCAATATCAAGTGGAGGTGCTTGTTAGGCCTTCAATCCTAGACAATGTTCATCATTGGCAGGGATTTGATGATGATGACCAGATCAGAAGGACTCTAAATTGTGACGCTGAATTCTATGATCAACTCATTGACCTGGAATCTATGGTTCAAGTTTGTGATGGAAAGGAAACCTTGTTTGGGAAGGACGTCATTCAACTGAAAACAAACACGCTCCCTAGAGGACTAGTAAGTTTAGAAGCGTCTTTTGTTGGAGCTCACAGAATCAAATCAAGAGACTCAATCATCTCAAAAGACATGACTGAGTGCAACTTGGGTTCTCATGAGAATCCAAAGAAGGTTTGGCTGGGTACTCACCTAAGTGCAATTGAGAAGAAAGATTACATGCAGTTGCTTAAAAGGTACTAGGATTGTCTAGCATGGTCTTATTCTAACCTGAAAGCATATAGGTAAAACTTGTTCCAACATGTCATGCCATTACACCTTGATAGCAAGCCTTTCAGGTAGAGACAAAGACCTATTAACCCATCTTGGCCACTAAGATGCGGGATGAGTTAAAGAAGCTAAGGTACAGTGGTATCACTCAGCGCATCAAGTATTCATCATGGGTTGCCAATTTAGTCCCTATGACAAAGAAAAATGGCAACATCTACTTGTGTGTGGATTTTTAGAATTTGAATAAAGCTTCTTTGAAAGAATTATCCCCTGCCCAATATGGAGACCCTGTTGCAAAGTGTTATTGGATCAGAGATGTTATTTAGACGGCTTCTCAAGGTAAAACTACGCTGTGGTGAAGAAACCCGAGAGATCAGAGACTCCCTTAACAATGCCTTGGGACACGAATGTATATATGAGGATGTCTTTCAGGTTGATGAACGTTGGTGCAACGTTCCAATGAGCTATGGACATCGCTTTTACAGGGATAATTAACCAGTTCATTGCGGTGTATCAAGACGACATTACTGTGTACTTCAAGACTAAAAAAATGTTTAGAGCATCTGAAAAAAGTGTTGATCAGATGCAGGTAGTTTGGCATTTCACTTAATCCAAAGAAGTGCCACTTTGGAGTACAAAAGGCCAAGTTGTTGGGACATATAGTGTCCAAGGATGGTATCATGATTGACCCTGAAAGGGTCAAAGCCATTGACAAAGTGCCTATGCCGCAGTCCAAAAAAGGAATTCAGTGTTTCTTTGGACAAATTAACTTTGTGAGGTTTGTGTCCAATTTTGCAGAGATTACTCTGCCTATTACTTCCAGGCTGAGGAAGGACCAAATCATCAAGTGGGAGGAGAAGGTCGTGCAAGCGTTCAACAACATCTGCCCTTGTTTTGGCCAGCCCTGATTACATTAAACTATTTCAAATATTTTCTTTTGTATTATATAATACTGTTGTTGTTATGTTGCAAAAGAATGAAGACAATCATGAGCAGCCCATAGCTTTCTTTAGCAAAGCTATGCAAGGTCCTGAACTGAACTATACCATCATAGAAAAGCAAGCTTTCACTCTCTTGAAAGCTGTCAAGACGTTCAGGGCTTATATTCTGAGATCAAAGATTGTTGTTTATATCTCACATACCATGGTGAAGGACATCTTGACTCGAATTGAAGTACCCAGCAAGAGATGCAGGTGAGTCAACAAGTTGCAAGAGTATGACATGGATATTCAAACCACCAAGTTAGTAAGAGGAATGGGTCTAGCCAAGCTTATGGTTGAGACAAATTTGCACGTTGTTGAGGTAAACACTGTTGTTCTTAATATTGATGATTCTTTGAGTCAATTTAACATGTCTCCATGGTATAGAGACATCGTCTATTACTTGCAAAATCTGAACTGTCCCCCTAACTTGGATAAGAATCAAAGAACTCTCAAACTTGTTTCCCAAAAATACCTCTTGATTGAAAATGGACTAGCATGGAAGAATTCAGATGGGGTTCTCCTACGATGCATGCTAGAAGAACAAACCGCTGACCTGATTGAAGTCTTCCATAGTGGAGTATGTTGTGGCCATTTTGCGCCTAAAGTCACGGCTCATAAAATTCTGAGAGCTGGTTATTGGTGGACATCGTTGTTTAAGGATGTTGCTAAGAAAGTCAGAAAATACGAAATATGCCAGCACTTTGTTGGGAGGATGAAAGCTTGAGGTTCTCTTCCCTTGCAGCGTGTCACGATGGAAGGCCCATTCAGACAATGGGCAATGGATTTCATTGGAGAAATTATTGATTCGTCAAGCGCTGGACACAGTTGGATAATACTTAAAACTGACTACTTCACATAAAGGGTTCAGACGGTCCCTACAAAGAAAGCAAAACCAGTGAGTAATGGATATTCTGTTGAATCAGAGTATTTGTAGATTTGGTGTGCCTGTTAAGGTTATTGCTGATAATGCCATGAGCTTCAAAGCCAAACCTTTAGTGGCATTGTGAAAAGAGTACGGGATTGAGTTGACCTATGCTTCCAATTACAACCCTCTGCGGAATGGGCAAGCAGAATCCAATAACAAGAACTTGCTCAAGATCATCAGAGGAACATTGGAAGCAAATAAGAAGTGGAGTGAACCGCTGAAGTTTGCTTTAAGGGTTGATTGGATTACACCTAACAGAGTTATAGGCAAATGCCTTTTTGAGCTTGTTTATGGAACTCAAGCAATTATGTCTATGAATTTACAGTTGTCCACTTATCAATTCATGCAGCGACTAGAGGACGATGAGCAAATCAAACACTATGAAAGCAAGATGAACCAAATTATTGAGCTTGATGAAATTCGAAGACAAGCTCATAAAAGACACCTCAAGTTCAAGGAAAAGCTGAAGAAGATATTTGATAGGAAGGTCACTTCAAGAACCTTCCAAGTAGGTGATCTGGTTCTACTTTGGGACAGCAGGCATGAGGAGAAAGGTAAGCATGGCAAATTTGACGCCTTGTCGATGGGTCCCTATTCCATTGACTACCGGATTGGGGAACACACCTTTTTCTAGAGAGATCTGGACTGAGTTGACCTACGCTTCCAATTACAACCTTCAGAAGAATGAGCAAGCAGAATCCAGTAACAAGAACTTCCTTGAGATTCATCAGACGAACATTGGAAGCAAATAAGAAGTTGGGTGAACAACCGAAGTTTGCCTTATGGGTTGATAGGATTATGCCTAAGAGCACTACAAGCAAAATCCCTTTTGAGCTTGTTTATGGAGCTCGAGCAGTTCTGCCTATGAATTTACAGTTGCCCACCTATCAGCTCATGCAGCAACTAGAGGACGATAAGCAAATCAACCACTATGAAAGCAGGATGAACCAGATTATTGAGCCTGATGAAGTTCGAAGACAAGCTCATGAAAGACACCTCAAGTTCAAGGAAAAGCTGAAGAATATATTTGATAGGAAGGTCACTCCAAGAACCTTCCAAGTAGGTGATCTCGTTCTACTTTGGGACAGCAGGCATGAGGAGAAAGGTAAGCATGGCAAATTTGATGCCTTGTGGATGGGTCCCTATTCCATTGACTACCGGATTGGAGAACACCTTTTTCTTGAGAGATCTGGATGGTGAAATATTGGAGCTGCCAGTTAATGACAAACATTTAAAACACTTCCTTGATTGACTCCATAACCTGCAACTGTGTACATAATTGTATAGTGTTTTGTTGCTTTGTCCTATTGCTTTGTTGCCCCTCTGCTTTTGGCTTTATGTGTACAGTTTCCCTTCACGTTTTTTGTCGCGTTCGTTTTCAAATCCTCCTGATCTGTTTTTGTCAGTCTGCCATTGTTTTGTTGAGCCTCCATGAGTATTTGTTGGTAATTCGCCAAGTCTTGACTCCGTAGCCCATTGGATTGGCCCCTGATCTTACGTTTTGGGGTTCTTTGCACACCTACAGGGGCTATGCATCCCTAGGCGAGGGCCAGTGTTAGTGCCCAAAATTATACTGAAGCAATTGGGCCCTTGTCAAGTGTACGTGCCTAAGTCCAACGTGATTTGAGAATCAAAGCCTAAGTCCTTAGCCCAATTTCTGTCTTCAACTGTCCATGTCAAAGGTCAAGATATATGTTGAATTGGCTAAGTGCTAATTCAGTCTTTACTTAGCGTATGTAGGACTATTTCCTTTGGGCAAAATGCCAGTGCAAAAGTTCCGAAGGTCTATTTCCTTCGGGTATTTTAATCGTGCAAAAAGTCCGAGAAAATTCTATGTTTCAGCCAAAGTGTTGGCAAAAATCCCAAAGACCTCTTTGTTTTGGACATTTTGTCCGCGGCAAAAAAGCCCAAACGCTTATTTCTGTCAGACATTTTGTCCACTATAAAAAGTCTAAAAGCCGAATTCTTTCGGGCATTTTGTTCGCACAAAAATCCTGACAAAATTCCATTGTTTCGAGAAAAGTGTAAAGTTCATTTTCTTCGGAAAAAATGCAAAGCTTAGTTTCTTCGAGGAAATTGTTTTGGACAAAATGCTTGAAACAATTGTCCCGACGAAGACAAAAATGCCAAAGACCGAATTGTTGCAGGAGAAGTGTCCGAGAGAGTTCAATATTTCGGAAAAATTGTCCCAGACAAAATGTTCGAAACAATTGTCCTGATAAACAAAGGGCCCAAGGGTAGAATTGTCGAGAACAAAAAGCCCGCAACAATTGCTGTTGATACAAAAATGCCGAAGACCAAAGGCCAAATGCAAACATGAATGTTGAAGACAAAAACCTAAAGAGCAAAGTCCTCAAATAAATTTGTCCGAATTACAGTTATGACAGTCTCACAGACGTCTTTTGATAGGAGCGCGGGCATCAAATTTAGGCACCGTGAAGTAGCCGTTTGAGTTCAAACAGAGGCAAATCTACGGCTCGCATTTGCTCAAGCGAGGATGATCCAAACGCGAGAGAGGATTCGAAAAGTCAAACACCCTACAAGAGAAAGTGAGATCGACAAGTAACAAGATCTCTGGGAAGCAGCAACAGATCCAACTGCAAGTGGAATAAGTCAAAAAGTCAAGAAGCATAAGGCGCTGCCATGTGGCACGATGGCACTCAAGCAATTGGGACTTTTGTAGAGAACCTCAGATAGCCCACGGGGTTACCAAGTGGCACATCCCCAGGGCGAAGTACAGGTAGTATCCAATAACACTCCATCCCTTGGACCATGATCCGACAGAGCACGTTTGTTCGCCTAAGCCAGATCTGACGGTGCGAGGGCAAAGTTGAAAAGTCAATACATGGTCACAGGCTAAAGATCGAGCACATTCTCAGATATAAACAGTATGCATTCAAGTGTACACAATCCAATCTACGATGCATATTAAGTTAAGACTTTTCAACAAAGCCCAGAATGAACACGGGACTGCCACTTGGCAAGAGCGCAGTAATCCCGTGGATTCTCCAAGTGTCATGGTCTCGAGGAGTCTCAATGGAGATCTAATGGCTTGCAATTAAAAAAAATGCTAAATGGACGCTAAAAGCCCGCATTCATCATGCATACAAGGATCTGGTATTTGCCACATAAGAAGGTGGGCATTTCAACGAAGTTCAAGGCAAATGTGGCAGCAAGTGAAGTGCTCTATGGATGAACAAAAAGTTCAACCGCATATGGAGACAAGTAATGTTGAGATCAATTTGAGAAAAGATATTGGTGAGCAGATGTGACATGGTCATGCCACATAAGCATATACGTCATATTCAAAGATCTTGTGCAAGGCAATAGGCTAGGCTTTCACCACTAGCAACAAGTTGACTTGACAAATTTGCAAATTAGGCATGGTAACCTCGAGGGTGAAAATAATGCATTTTTTGCAAAAACAAATATGAGGGAAGCCCTAGAAGGCTAGATGTGAAACAGGTGAATTTGCAAAATGCAAAATGTGAAAAACAAATTGGAGACGAAAGGTGAAAAGTTGAAAATGACCTAAGTCTTTTGCATTGTTTCATTGTTGTGCTTGTCCAAGTTCCTCCATGGGAGAGAAATTGCAGGCCTGCAAATCCAAAGTGGACCACTCCAAAGAAGATCATTCAGAGTGGCCATGGATCCATAATATTCTCAAGAAATCATTGCAGAAGCAGGTTGTTCCATGGCATGCATAAAGGGAAGGGCAGTTGTCGAGGAGTTTCCAGTTGTGTAAGCGAGTGGTCCAAAGCATCTCCGGGCGGTTGCGCAAAGCGACAATTTGTTTGGCTCCTCAAACGCTTCCCCCCCCCCCCCCAACTCGCGGTCAAGAACATCTTTCGGCAGTTTCATATGATGACAAATGGTCTGTTCGACCTCCATCACAAGTTTCCACCTTCAAGCACATGTTCACTCGCATTTTCAGTTAAGAAATCAAATAGTTTGTTGTAAAATCTTAATCATTCCCAGTAGAGGCAATTATAGCCATGATTTTCTTGCAAATGGATGAAGATTTCAGCTGTGGCTGGGAATATTTTCCAACTTGAAGCATCTTGGTGGATTTGAAGCGCTGCTTCACAATTTTTAAAGAGGCGACCCACAGGTTCCAGTTTTGAAAATGGATAAATAGGGAGCTTCTCCACTATTCAAAGGTTGTTGGTCGTTGTTTTGGGTGTTCATTTTCTCTAAGTCTAGGTTCTACAAGAGTTTCTGTCATCAATTGTTGTGTGTAGATCTTGTCTCCCTTGCTAAAGTGGATGCAATTGTATAGCCATTAGTGAGCTTTGAGAGCATCTTTATGTCTCCCTTGCCAAAAGAGCAATATCACCATGCTTGTCCCCTTGGCAACATTTTTTAATATTGATGTTTGTAATATTTCTTTTCAAATTAATGAATATACTTGTGGTTCTTTGTTATTTCTTGTTAATGAAGTGCAACAATCTGTTTTGCAAATATTGTTGACTGAATATCTAGTTTTATGTTCATTATTGGTTATCATCTTGAGCGTGGATCTGGGTTATAAAACCCTTTCTACATTATTTTAGAACATGTTGAATAACTTGTTAGGGCAGCCTAGGTTTATGGATTTGACAGGAAAGAGTTTTTTTTGAAAATTTAGTTGCAGTGTATGTTTTATTCTTTCAAGGATCATTTGGTGTTTTCCACTAGCTTGCATTTGAGTTTTCATACATCTGTGCTAAGGAATGATGTCATGAATCTTGCAAGATACCTATTGTTTGAAGGCCACCAGCACGCCACCTTCCTTTTTATAATTATCCAACTTGTCCTACCCTGCAAGTAATACACCCTTTGCATATCTTAAGTGTTATTTGTCTGTAGATGCATAAATATTGTATACTTAACATGTGTCTGCGTTTTATGTTTTGAAGCATAGTGCTACAGTTTTCCATTCAACCCGTGTTGTTGAATATTCTATAGAATGAAGATTGCAGTCATTTCCTCATCTGTCTTGAGTAGCTTGTATGTGATCTAGTGCATTTGTTCATTCCATGCGACAACCCTTCCCGTGTGGAGTGAACAAGTTTGGTTGTGCCCTGGTCACATTTATATTACCTTGTACTAAAAATTTCCATGGAGGTTGAATTTCATAATATCTCCATGTGAGCAAGCTACCCCTTAGGTCCTCTCACCTTTGTTCAAGTAGAGCTAGAAGTAGAAGGGAGTTGACCATACCCTTTGTAGGTGCCTCTCAGTCATTTTCTGCGCTTGGTCTAGTCTAGATGCCAAACCCTCCCCGGCTACAACGACATACTAGCGGGTTTTTCATCTTTGTTTGTCATTTTCTTCAAATGTGCAAGGGCGAGCGAAAGAGGTGTACAACTGGGAACCAACACTTTTTTGTCGTCATTGCCAGGGACAATTCTTGTCACCCGTGTTGTCGGGGACTCTTGTAGAGAGCTAGAGCTATAAGTATTTCAAGTTTGAAAGTTCTCTACTATTATTTGCTACATTTGGGCCATCTTGGCCGTCAACGTTGCAGCACTCCACTGGGGACATGCCAGGAAGTGAAGAGTTGACAATTTGACTTCTGTTGTGTTTTTTGCAAAGCATTGTTAATATTGCGTGTTGGAAGGTGTCTTTCCCATTTTAAACATTATTCTGAAAATTTCAGTATCTTTGTTGTTACTCTCATCATTAACTTCAACAAAGTATGTTGTCAGCGTGTATCACGATCAGTTTGTTAACTATTATATTCTAGAATTGTGATTCTAGTGGCAACTCCGATTTTTATTACTTGGTTTCAAGAAAGATCAATGTTTTTTTTAATATTATCTTCATTTCAGCTTTGAGTATTCTTTCTTGTTTGCAAAACTAGAAGGATTGAGATCATCCTTCAAAGGTGACTCATCCAAAAGGCTTGTCTCACCCCTAAGTTTGCATCAAAGAAGAGGGAGACAAAGTTTGGAGGCTTGTTGAAGGGCAAAGTTCAGCTACTAAAGAGTGTCTTAACTACCAAGATTTTGATAATCTTGAGATTTTTGTTGAATTTCCCATTGTTGAGGACTTTCATAGCTCTTTTGGTCACTCTGAAACCTATAGTCCTGTATATTACTCAGCGCTTTCTCAACCAGTTGAATCCCCTCCCAAGTTTGATCCACCAAGTCCACCTCATTCACCTCCTCATATCTCTTTGTCATTTGTTCTTGAACCTCACATTGAACCAATCATGAGGCATTGGAACCAAGATGAGAATGACCGTCCTACATTTCGTGTTTCTAGATTCAGGTCTATCAATTTTGATGAAATCGCAAGGCATCCTAATGAAGTCCCAAATGAAGTAAGGTAATGCCTTTCAAAGTTTCAAGGGAACAATGCAGTGAGTGGTGATCAGCACTTGAGGGCTTTTCACAATATCATTAAAGATTATGAGGTTGACCATCTGTGTGTGTGCATTAAACTGTTTGTGCACACATTGGAAAAAGACGCTCGTGAATGGTTCAATTCCCTTCCTTGTGGATGCATTAATTCATGGGAAGAGATGAATGTTTTCAGAATTCAATATGGTGAAAGAGTTCATCCCAGGTTTCTTTGCACTGAGTTTGAAAATATTAAAAAGAATCCTAACGAATGTGTGCAGGACTTCAATACGCGATTCAACAAGACCATGATGCGGCAATGTGCTTGATAAAATACTGTGATGCCTTTGATAAGAAGGTTGTGTACTACTTGAGGGACAAGGCTCCCACTAACCTACGGTTGGCATTCAATATGGCCATCCAAATTGAGAATAACATAAAGGGTGTGGGAAAGCCCATGAACAAGTAGGCCGATGTGAAGCTAGTCAATCTGAAAAAGACACAGTCCACAAAGACAGCGAACTTTGAGGAGACTGTTAAAACGTTGGCCTACACTGTCAAAGAATTGTCATACAAGTTGGCCAAAGCTGATAAAGGTATCCCTCATGTGTTTACCAATCAAAAAAGGCCTCCAAATTCGAATCAAGCACAAAGGGGGCATGCTTTCCACAATCGAGATAATGATAGAGGGAAGAGGCCTACACGTGAAGACAAAACAGATAAAAACCAGAATAGAGGGGCTGAAAAAGAAGTGCATGTTCCTTTAGACACCAAGGTGAATGCTACAAATTGTGACATTGATATTGATTGGTGTAACAAGTGCTTCCTTCCACATCCCCCATGTGATACAGCTGAACCGATTGATGAAGAAGTGGATAAACTTGAGTCCGCATCATCCGATGATAAGATTTTTATGTTCAATTATCAAAGCCCCCGAAACGAATTGACCACATCCACGAAATTGTTGAGTGTTGTTACTCTTGATCAATTTTGGAGTGCGGTTGAAAAGGTAAGTGTCCCAACTCCTGAGTTTGCTTGTGACTTTAATATGGCACAAGCATATGAATTACCCATTCATGATTTCGATTTCTTACGCTCCATGATTAAGAAATATGATGGGGGGATTCCGTCATTTGAGGATGGGCAGTTGCTAATTAATGCAGCAATTAACCAAGAGAAAGAGTATCATTTGAGGAGCAAATCCAAAGGCAAGGAATGCTAATAAGGAGGCTAAGAAAACCACAGCAATCCCTAAAGCTTCCAAGCTAGTACCTGTTTTCCAATTTGCTAAGCCTAGAAGTGCTCCAGCCAAGAATATGGTACCCATATTGTCTAGTATCCCTAAGGGTGCTAATGAGTTTTAAAAAATCCACCTTTAAAGGTTATTGATAAGAATGTTAATCCATCCTAGCCTACTCCACTTCTGACCTTAAGTGACTGTATTCCTGCTGAAGGCATTCTTAACCTTCCACCAAATACTATTCTTCCTCACTACGGCATATGTGATATGGCCCAAGTGTTGAGCCAACTAAAAATCACCGTGCCACTTGTTAAATTATTAAGAATACCTAAACATGGGAAGAGAGCATTCGAATACTTGGAATTTGGTGAGAAGTCAGCTTCGAATGAAATTGAGTTATCCCAAACACCCCCAGAAAGTGATGATGAATCAGAAGAGGTTGTTGAACCCACTTTGGAGGTCTATTTGGGGACTGCATTGGTGGAAAGTCGGTTGAATGTGGATCCGTTTTACACAACCCTGCTGATCAATAGTCTGGTTGTTCACAATTGCATGTTTGATTCTGGGGCTTCTTGTAACGTAATGCCCCTGGGTGTCCTAAATGAGCTCGGAGTGAAGATTACATCAGCTTTTGGCAAGTGTTATGCCAATGGACTCACGAGAGGTACCAATTATGAGACAAGTCAAGGGATTAGTTGTACAGTTGGCAATTCATCGTGATAAGTATCTGAGGGATGTTGTCACGATAATACGCTGCTAGCATGGGTGGAAGGGTGCAGATGGACCTTTCCTACGCCACCATTCCGTTGGAGGGTAAAATGGTCAAGCTTTATAGAGAGTAAAAGATGCTTACATGTGACTGAAGATGCGGAATGTGCTCTGAATGAAGTATTGTACACAAATGTTGAATTGGGCAACTTTGTTGGGAATATTGATACTAGTGAACACCCTGTTGTTCTTGATGTCAAACCTTACAAAGAAGGTGCAGTTTGGAAGATGTGTTTTGATGGGGCTTCCTCCAATCTTGGAAATGGAGCTGGGGTTGTCTTCTATGCCCCGAATGGTAAATATTTCACGTTTTTTCTCTTCTATCCTTTGAGTGCACAAATAATATTGCTGAGTATGAGGCACTCATGCTTGGTTCACAAATTGCCTGTGAATATGGAATTAAAAATTTGATTGTAAAAGATGATTCCGAGCTAGTGGTAAAGCAAGTCCGCAGTGCTTATCACACCAAGAATAAAACGTTGAAACAATATCGAAATGTTGTTTGGGATTTGCTTGAATTTTTTGATGCATTCAACATTTGTTATCACGATAGAAGTTTCAACGAAGAAGCTGATAGACTCACAGGGTTAGGCGCTCTGTTTGATATTGCTAATATAGGCCCTCATTGTTAATATCAAGTGGAGGTGCTTGTTAGGCCTTCAATCCCAGACAATGTTCATCATTGGCAGGTGTTTGATAATGATGACCAAATCAGAAGGATTCTAAATTGTGAAGCTGAGTTTAATGATCGGCTCATAGACCTGGAATATATGGTTTAGGTTTGTGATGGAAAGGAAACCTTGTTTGGGAACAACATCATTTCGCTGAAGACACAAACACGCTACCTAGAGGAGTGGTAAGTTTAGAAGCATCTTTGGATGGAGCTCATAGAATCAAATCAAGAGACTCATGCATCTGGAAAGACGTGACTGAGAGCAACTTGAGTTCTCATGACAATCCAAGAAAGGTTTGGCTAGGTACTCAACTAAGTGCAGCTGAGAAGAAATATTACATGCAGTTGCTTAAAAGGTAACAAGATTGTCTAGCATGGTCTTATTCTGAGCTGAAAGCGTATAGAGAAGACTTGTTCCAACATGTCATCCCATTGCACATTGATAGCAAGCCTTTCCGACAAAAATAGAGACCTATTAACCCCATCTTGGCCACTAAGATGCGGGATGAGTTAAAAAAACTAAGGGATAGTGGTATCATTCCACTCATCAGGTATTCATCATGCGTTGCCAATTTAGTCCCTATGAGAAAGAAAAACGGCGACATCTGCTTGTGTGTGGATTTTCGAAATTTGAATAAAGCTTCTTTGAAAGATAATTATCCCCTCCCAATATGGAAAACCTGTTGCAAAGTGTTACTAGATCAGAGTTGTCCACATTAGACAGCTTCTCAGAGTACAACCAGGGTGTGGTGAAGGAATCTGAGAGATCCAAGACTGCATTCACCACGCTGCCTTTCGGGTTGATGAACGTTGGTGCAACGTCCCAGCGAGCTATGGACGTCGCTTTTGCAAGGATAATTAACCAATTCATTGTTGTGTATCATGAAGACATTACTGTGTACTCCAAAACTAGAAAAGAACATTTGGAGCATCTAGAAAAAGTGTTGATCAGATGCAGGGAGTTCGGCATTGCACTTAATCGGAAGAAGTGTCACTTTGGAGTACAAAAAGCCAAGTTGCTGGGATATATAGTGTCCAAGCATGATGTCATGATTGACCCTGAAAGAGTCGAAACCATTGACAAAGTGCCTATCCCGCAATTCAAAAAAGGAATTCAGTCTTTCTTTGGACAAATAAACTTTGTAAGGAGGTTTGTGTCCAATTTTGCAAAGATTACTCTGTGTATTGCTTCTAGGCTGAGGAAGTACCAGATCATCAAGTGGAAGAAGCCCATGCAAGCGATCAACATCAACGGAGATTTAAACTCTGCCCCTATTTTGGCCAGCCCTGTTGACAAATCTTCCACCATTCAGATTTTTTACCACTTGGAAAGTTATCGTCTCTAGCCAAGGAAGGAAGAATGCATTGTTTTCCCTTGCTAATTCTAAGGACTCAGAGGAAATTTTCTACGGACTCAATCAGAATTTTCTACAGACTCAGGCAGGGAATTTTCAACGCGCTCAGTCAAATTTTCTACGGACTCACTCAGTAAAGCACGCAAGAGGAAGAAGGGATATCCTTCGGACTTTTGTCCGAAGGAATTCCTTCGGACAAATAGTCCGAGGAAATTCGGAGGACCACAAGACAGAAAGTCCGCACAAAGAAGCCAGGAATTTTTTCGGAAAAGTTTGAAGAGATCAGTGACCGTTGCAAAAGTCCGGGTGCCTCCAATTTTTCCGAAGGGCACTGCTAGAGGCCACGTGGACTGACCCCTGGACTGCTGAAGGACACGTGGACTGCTGCTGAAGAAGGACGTGGACTGGCTGGCTAGCAGAGGACACTTTGGCTGCCGAAAGGCACATTTCATAGAAGCTAAGCAAAGAGAATGAATTTCTGCAAACTTTTGTTTGAAGGAATTCAAAAGTCGTTCAAGACAGTTAAAAACAAAGAAGACCCCAGAGTTTTTCAAAAGGCAAAGACAGTTTCAATAAAGGCAAAATCAAAGACAATTGAATTTCTTCAGACTTTTGTCCAAAGGAATTCGGAAGGGGCAGGAGACAAAGCAGGAAGTAACCGTTGGAGCAAGAAGTAACCGTTGGAGTTCGAAAAAAACTTGCGCAAGAAATAAACCCGACGAAAAACAAAGACAAAAGACAAAGTCCGAAGGAATTCGGAAGGCCGCAAGATATAAAGCCGCAAGAATATGACTGCCAGCGACCGATACAAAAGGGCCGACAGGGAAATAACAAAGGAATAAACCCGCAGAAATATTTCCGAAGGAAATGTGGCAGTTTCCGGTGACGTCCTGCAGGCCGTCAATTTTTTCCTGCAGGAAGTAACCGTTGGAATTTTAAAAAGGTAGCAGAAAATCCGAAAATAAATGGAATCCGACTGTGCAAAAGGAACAAAAAATAGATAGTCCAACGAAGAATTAAACATGGAATCCTACCAGAAATAGACACGACCAGAATTAGAATATTTACATGCAAACGCTGGAGCTATTTTCGAACATGAGATCTATTTTCAAACATCGGAGCTATTTTCGAATAAACGGTCTAAGTTTCAGTTCACTGATCATTAAAGCCCTGTTTGTCTTCATTCAGCGCATGCATTCGAAGGACTAAATCCGGCTTCAAGAGGAGTTGACTAGTTCATATTTGGAGTTGACTAGTTCCTATTTGGAGTTGACTAATTAATCAAACGCTGCATCCACTAGAAGATTTCCATGCAAAAGGAGGTGGCACAGTTCATGACAAGGATGAGTGCGCTTCATCAAACAAATAGGCTTCATGCAAGAACAAAGGAAAAACATATCTTACTTTACGGCCAAGTAAAGCTTGGAGTTAACAAAAGATCTTTCTCTTCAAGTTTATACGCCTATCTTTGGCCTCTTGTAATTTGCTATATAATGGCTTTTAGCCTTGGTTAAAAAAGATCCAATCTCTCTTGGTTAGACCAGACTCTGCCATTAAGAATTGTGTAACCTCTTCGATCAATAAAGAGTGTACTTTCAGATTTCAAGCATGGCATAGTGTATATTTCTTCAGCAATTTGCATAAGTGGTAGAGTTTTTCTCCCTTCCCAAATTCTGTTCGTACCTAGTTGCTATATTGTCCTTGTGCAGGTCATGTTAAAGCGTTCTTTATTGTCTTTTGCTAAGACTGTAAGTGGATGTAGGCAGCTGCAGAGTGTCTTTTATCAGACCTCTCTCCACCATCTCCCTCAGGTTTTAGTCATTGGACCGAACCTCTGCATGAAATACTTATGCAAAAGTGATTAAGTTGAAGTCCCAGGGCTTCCTTCTCTCTTGTTCGCTCAGTGTTCAAGGTTCCAAGCTGAGTAGGATCATAACTCTAGTGTATCATTTCCCCTTTTAGTTTTCTTTCTCCCTTTTCCATGGTAGTCAATAGCGTAGAGTAGGAATCTTCATTGATACATCATACAGAAACCAGCCTTCTCTGGAGGTTCTTCTCACTATTGAGGCACCCACCCTCATGAGAAGATCCCATTGTTTCAGCCTGATAGAGGACTGGCCGTTTCCCGCACGTCCTTGAATCAGGGCGCAGCTCCAGGTTGACAACAATTACACTAAGTTGTTTCAGATATTCTCTTTTGCATCATATAATATTATAGTTGTTCTATGCAAAAGAATGAAGACGGTCATGAACAGCCCATAGCTTTCTTTCGCAGAGTTATGCAAGGACCTAAACTGAACTATTATATCATGGAAAAGCAAGCTTTCGCTCTCTTCAAAGCTGTCAAGACGTTCAGGCCTTTTATTATGAGTTCAAAGATTGTTGCTTATGTCCCGCATACTATGGTGAAGGACATCCTGACTCAAATTGAAGTATCCAACAAGAGATGCAGGTGGGGTAACAAGTTGCAAGAGTATGACGTGGATATTCAGACCACCAAGTTAGTAAGAGGGATGGGTCTAGCAGAGCTTATGGCTAAGACAAATTTGCAAGTTGTTGAGGTAAACACTGTTGTTCTTAATGTTGATGATTCTTTGAGTCAATTTAACATGTCTAAATGGCATAGAGACATCGTCTATTACTTGTAAAATATAAATTGTCCCCCTGACATGAATAAGAATCGAAGAACTCTCAAGCTTGTTTCCTAAATATACCTCTTGACTGAAAATTGACAAGCATGGAAGAATCCAGATGGGGTTCTCTGACGATGCATGTTAGAACAAATTGTTGACCTGATTGAAATCTTCCATAGTGGAATATGTGGTGGCCATTGTGCGCCTAAACTCACAACTTGTAAAATTCTGAGAGCTGGTTATTGGTGGCCATTATTGTTTAAAGATGTTGCTCAAAAAGTCAGAAAATGCGAAAAATGTCAGTACTTTGCTAGGAGGATGAAAGCTTCAAGTTCTCTTCCCTTGCAGTCTGTGACAATTGAAGGCCCATTTAGACAATGGGGAATGGATTTCATTAGAGAAATTATTAATTCGTCAAGCGCTGGACACAGACGGATACTAGTTGCAATTGACTACTTCACAAAATGGGTTGAGGCGATCCCTACAAAGAAAGCCACACACAATAGTAATGGGTTTTTTGTTGAATCAAATTATTTGTAGATTTGGTGTCCCTGTTAAGGTTATTGCTGACAATGTCATGAGATTCAAAGCCAAACCCTTAGTGGCATTGTGCAAAGAGTACAGGATTGAGTTGACCTATGCTTCCAATTAAAACCCTCACAGGAATGGGTAAGCAAAAACCAGTAACAAGAATTTGCTCAGGATCATTAGACAAACATTGGAAACAAATAAGTGGGGTGAACAACTGAAGTTTGCCTTATGGGATGATAGGATTACGCCTAAGAGAGCTACAGGCAAAAGCCCTTTTGAGCTTGTTTATGGAGCTCCTTATGAATTTGCACTTGCCCACCTATCAGCGCATGCAACAACTAGAGGACGATGAGCAGATCAAGCACTATGAAAGCAGGATGAACCAGATTATTGAGCTTGATGAAGTTCGAAGATAAACTCATGAAAGACACCTCAAGTTTAAGGAAAAGTTGAAGAAGATATTTGATAGGAAGTTCACTCCAAAAACTTTCCAAGTAGGTGCTCTGGTTCTACTTTGGGACAGCGGGCATAAGGAGAAAGGTATGGCAAATTTGATGCCTTGTGGATGGGTCCCTATTCCATTGACTGCAGGATTGGGTAACATGCCTTTTTCTTGAGAGATCTGGATTGAGTTGACATTTTCTTCCAATTACAACACTCAGAAGAATGGGCAGCAGAACCCAGTAATAAGAACTTGCTCAAGATTATCGGACGTATATTGGAAGCAAATAAGAAGTGGGGTGAACAGCTGAAGTTTGCCTTATGGGCTGATAGGATTACGCCTAAGAGAGCTACAAGCAAAAGCCCTTTTGAGCTTGTTTATGGAGCTCAAGCAGTTCTGCCTATGAATTTACAGTTGCCCACCTATCAGCTCATGCAGCAACTAGAGGATGATGAGCAGATCAACCACTATGAAAGCAAGATGAACCAGATTACTGAGCTTGATAAAGTTTGAAGACAAGCTCATGCAAGACACCTCAAGTTCAAGGAAAAGCTTAAGAATATATTTGATAGGAAGGTCACTCCAAGAACCTTCCAAGTAGGTGATTTGGTTCTACTTTAGGACAGCAGGCATGAGGAGAAAGATAAGCATGGCAAACTCAATGCCTTGTGGATGGGTCCCTATTCCATTGCCTACTGGATTAGGGAACACATTTTTTTCTTAAGAGATCTGGATGGTGAAATATTGGAGCTGCCAATTAATGACAGACATTTAAAACACTTCCTTGATTGAGTCCATAACGTGCAATTGTGTTCATATTTGTATAGTGTTTTGTTGCTTTGTTGCCCCTCTGCTTCTGGCTTTATTTATACAATTTCCCTTCATGTTTTCTGTCGTGTGTTCGTTTTCAGATACTCCTGATCTATTTTTTTCAGTCTACCATTGTTTTGTTGAGCCTCCATGAGTGTTTGTTGCTAATTTGCCAAGTCTTGACTCCATAGCCCATTGGATTGGCACCTGAACTTACGTTTTGGGGTTCTTTGCACACCCGCAAGGGGTATGCATCCCTAGGCAAGGGCCGGTGTTAGTGCCCAAAATTATATTGAAGCAATTGGGCCCTTGTCAAGTGTACATGTCTAAATCCAGTGTAATTCGAGTATCAAAGCCTAAGTCCTTAGCCCAATGTTTGTCTTCAACTATCCATGTCAAAGGTCACGACTTATGTTGAATCGGCTAACTTATAATTTGGTCTTTACTTAGCATATGTGGAAGGACTATTTCCTTTGGGCCAAATGCCCGCGCAAAAGATCCGAAGGTCTATTTCCTTCGGGCATTTTAATCATGCAAAAAGTTCGAGAAAATTCTATGTTTCGGCCAAAGTGTCCGCTATAAAAAGTTCGAAAGCCGAATTCTTGCAAGCATTTTGTTCGCAAAAAAACCTTGATAAAATTCCATTGTTTCGAAAATTGGAAAAAATGCAAAGCTCAGTTTCTTTGGGGAAATTGTTTCGGACAAAATGCTTGAAACAATTGCCCCAACGAAGACAAAAATGTCGAAGACCGAATTGTTGTGGGAAAAGTGTCCGAGAGAGTTCAATATTTCGGAAAAATTATCTCGGACAAAATGTTCGAAACAATTGCCCCAATAAACAAAGTGCCCCGAAGTAGAACTGTCGAGAACAAAAAGCCTGCAACAATTGTTGTCGATACAAAAATGCAGAAGATGGGAATATTGAGGACCAAAGGCCAAATGCAAACAAGAATGCTGAAGACAAAAATCCCGATGAGCAAAGTCCCCAAAGAAATTTGTCTGAATTACAGGTATGATAATCTCGCAAAAGTCTTTTGACAGGAGCGCAGGGATCAAATTTTGGCCCCGTGAAGTCATTTGAGTTCAAACAGAAGCAGATCTACAGCTCGCAATTGCTCAAGCGAGGATGATCAAATGGCGAGTGAGGATTCAAAAAGTCAAAGACTCTGTGAGAAAACGCGAGATCAACAAGTGTCAAGATCTCGAGGAAGCAGCAACATATCCGACAACGAGCGGAATAGGTCAAAAGGTCAAGAAGCATAAGGTGTTGCCACACGATGCGATGGCGCTCAAGCAATTGGGACTATTTGCAGAGAACATCATAAAGCCCACAGGACTACCAAGTGGCACGTCCCCAGGGCCAAGTACAAAAAGCCCGATGAGCAAGTCCTCAAAGAAATTTGTCTGAATTACAGTTATGACGGTCTCGCAAACATCTTTTGACAGGAGCGAGTGCATCAAATTTAGGCACTGTGAAGTAGCCATTTAAGTTCAAACGGAGGCAAATCTACGGCTCGCATTTGCTCAAGGCCCCGTGAAGTAGTCGTTTGAGTTCAAACGGAAGCAGATCTATAGCTCAAGTTTGCTCAAGGGAGGATTATCAAATGGTGAGTGAGGATTTGAAAAGTCAAAGACCCTGCGAAAAAATGCGAGATCGACAAGTGTCAAGATCTCGGGGAAGCAGCAACAGATCCGACAATGAGCAGAATAGGTCAAAAGGTCAAGAAGCATAAGGTGTTGCCACATGATGCGATGGTGCTCAAGCAATTGGGACTATTTGCAGAGAACATCAGAAAGCCCGCAGGACTGCCAAGTGGCACGTCCCCAAGGCCAAGTACAAATAGCCCGATGAGCAAGTGCTCAAGGAAATTTGTTCGAATTTCAGTTATGACGATCTCGCAGACGTCTTTTGATAATAGCACAGGCATCAAATTTAGGCACTGTTAAGTAGCCGTTTAAGTTCAAACGGAGGCAAATCTACAGTGCACGTTTGCTCGAGGGAGGATTCAAAAAGTCAAACACCCTACGAGAGAATGCGAGATCGACAAGTAACAAGACATCTGGGAATCACCAACAGATCCGACGGCAAGCAGAATAGGTCAAAAGGTCAAGAAGCATAAGATGTTGCCACATGGCACGATGGCGCTCAAGCAATTGGGACTGTTTGTAGAGAACCTCAAAAAGCCCATGGGGCTGCCAAGTGGCACATCCCCAGGGCAAAGTACAGGGGTATCCAATAACACTCCATCCCTTGGATCATGATCCAACAAAGCACATTTGCTCTCCTAAGCCGGATCTGATAGTGCGAGAGCAAAGTTGAAAAGTCAATGCATGGTCACAGGGTAAAAATCGAGCACATTCTTAGATATCAACAATACGCGTTCAAGTGTACACAATCCAATCTATGATGCGTATTAAGTCAAGAATTTTCAACAAAGCCCAGAATGAACACAGGACTGCCACTTGGCAAGAGTGTAGTAAGCCCGCAGATTCTCCAGGTATCATGGTCTCGAGGAGTCTCAATGGAGATCTAACGGCTTGCAATAAAAAAAAATGCTAAATGGACGCTAAAAGCCCGCAGAGCTGCCATGTGCCACACTCGTGTTCATCATGCATACAAGGATTTGGCATTTGCCACATAAGAAGGTGGGCATTTCAACGAAGTTCAAGGCAAATGTGGCAACCAGTGAAGTGCTCTAATGGATAACAAAAAGTTCAACTGCATATGGAGACAAGTAATGTTGAGGTCAGTTTGAGCAAAGATATTGGTGAGCAGACGTGACATGGTCATGCCACATAAGCATATACGTCATATTCAAGGACCCTGTGCAAAGCAATTGGCTAGGCTTTCACCACTGGCAGCAAGTTGACTTGGCAAATTTGCAAATGAGGCGTGGTAACCCCGAGGGTGAAAATAATGCATTTTCTTCAAAAACAAATATGAGGGAAGCCCTATAAGGCTAGATGTGAAACAGGTGAATTTGCAAAATGCAAAATGTGAAAAACAAATTGGAGCCGAAGGTGAAAAGTTGAAAATGACCTAAGTTTTTTGCATTGTTTCATTGTTGTGCTTGTCCAAGTTCCTCCATGGGAGAGAAATTGCAGGCCTACAAATCCAAAGTGGACCACTCCAAAGAAGATCATTCAGAGTGGCCATGGATCCATAATATTATAAAAAAATCATTGCAAGAGCAGGTTGTTCCATGGCATGCATAAAGGGAAGCGCAGTTATCGAGGAGTTTCCAGTTGTGTATGCGAGTGGTCCAAAGCATCTCCGGGCGGTTGCGCAAAGCGAAAATTTGTTTGGCTCCTCAAACGCTTTTTCCCCCTCTAGCTCACGGTCAAGAGCATCTTTCCGCAGTTTCATATGATGACAAATGGTCTGTTCGGCCTCCATCACAAATTTCCACCTTCAAGTGCATGTTCACTCGCATTTCCAGTTAAGAAATCAAATATTTTGTTGCAAAATCTTAATCATTCCCAGTAGAGGCAATTATAGCCATGATTTTCTTGCAAATGGATGAAGATTTCATGTGTGGCTGGGAATATTTTCCAACTTGAAGCATCTTGGCTGATTTGAAGGGCTGCTTCGCAATTTTTAAAGTGGCGACCCACAATTTCAGTTTTGAAAATGGATAAATAGGGAGCTTCTCCACTATTCAAAGGTTGTTGGTCGTTGTTTTGAGTGTTCATTTTCTCTAAGTCTAGGTTCTACAAGAGTTTATGTGATCAATTGTTGTGTATAGATCTTGTCTCCCTTGCTAAGGTGGATGCAATTGTATAACCATTAATGAGCTTTGACAGCATCTTTATGTCTCCCTTGCCAAAAGAGCAATCTCACCATGCTTGTCCCCTTGGCAGCATTTTTTAATATTGATGTTTGTAATATTTCTTTTCAAGTTAATGAATATACTTGTGGTTCTTTGCTATTACTTGTTGATGAAGTGCAGCAATCTGTTTTGCAAATATTGTTGACTGGATATCTAGTTTTATGTTTATTATTGGTTATCATCTTGAGCATGGATCTAGGTTATAAAACTCTTTCTACATTATTTTAGAATATGTTGAATAACTTGTTTGGGCACCCTAGGTTTATGGATTTGACAGGAAAGTTTTTTTTTTTAAGTTTATTTTCAGTGTCTGTTCTATTCTTTCAAGGATCATTTGGTATTTCCCACTAGCTTGCATTTGAATTTTCCTACATATGTGCTAAGGAATGATGTCATGAATCTTGCAAGATACCCTGTTATTTGAAGGCCACTAGCACGCCACCTCCCTTTTTGTAATTATCCAACTTGTCTTACCCTGTCCTACCCTACATGTAATACACCCTTTGCATATCTTAAGTGTTATTTGTCTACAAATGCCTAAATATTGTATACTTAACATGTATCTGTGTTTTATGTTTTGATGCATAGTGCTGCAATTTTCCATTCCACCCATGTTGATGAATATTCTATAGAATGAAAATTGCAGTCATTTCTTCATCTGTCTTAAGTAGCTTCTATGTGATCTAGTGCATTTGTCCATTCCGTGTGAAAACCCTTCCCAGATGGAATGAACGAGTTTGGTTGTGCCCTAGTCACATTTATATTCCCATGTGCTAAAAATCCCCATGGAGGTTGAATTACAGAATATCTCCATGTGAGCAAGCCACCCCTTAGTTCCTCTCATCTTGGTTCAGGGAAAGAAAAAAGTAGCAAGGAGCTAACCATACCCTCTATAGGTGCCTCTCAGTTATTTTTTGTGTTCGATCTAGTCTAGATGTCAAACCCTCCCCCGGCTACAACATATTAGCGGGTTTTTCATCTTTGTTTGCCATTTTCTTCAATTGTGTAAGGGCAAGCGAAAGAGGTGTACAACTGGAAACCAACACTTATCTGATGTTGTTGTCGAAGAGAATTCTTGTCACCTGTGTTGCCGAGGACTCTTGAAGAGAGCTAGAGCTGTAAGTATTTCAAGTTTGAAAGTTCTTTGCTGTGTTTTTTGCAAAGCGTTGTTAATATTGTATGTTGGAAGGTGTCTTTCCCCTTTTGAACATTATTCTGAAAATTTCAGTTTCTTTGCTTTTACTCTCGTCATTAACTTCAGCAAAGTATCTTGTCAGCATGTATCACGATCAGTTTGTTAACTATTATATTCTATAATTGTGATTATAGAGGCGACTCTGATTTTTATCACTTGGTTTCAAGAAAGATCAGTGCATTTTCTGAATATTATCTTCATTTCAGAAAATTGCAGTCATTTCTTCATCTGTCTTAAGTAGCTTCTATGTGATCTAGTGCATTTGTCCATTCCGTGTGAAAACCCTTCCCAGATGGAATGAACGGGTTTGGTTGTGCCCTAGTCACATTTATATTCCCATGTGCTAAAAATCCCCATGGAGGCTGAATTACAGAATATCTCCATGTGAGCAAGCCACCCCTTAGTTCCTCTCATCTTGGTTCAGGGAAAGAAAAAAGTAGCAAGGAGCTGACCATACCCTCTATAGGTGCCTCTCAGTTATTTTTTGTGTTCGATCTAGTCTAGATGTCAAACCCTCCCCCGGCTACAACATACGAGCGGGTTTTTCATCTTTGTTTGCCATTTTCTTCAATTGTGCAAGGGCAAGCGAAAGAGGTGTACAACTGGAAACCAACACTTATCTGATGTTGTTGTCGAGGAGAATTCTTGTCCCCTGTGTTGCCGAGGACTCTTGAAGAGAGCTAGAGCTGTAAGTATTTCAAGTTTGAAAGTTCTTTGCTGTGTTTTTTGCAAAGCGTTGTTAATATTGCATGTTGGAAGGTGTCTTTCCCCTTTTGAACATTATTCTGAAAATTTCAGTGTCTTTGCTTTTACTCTCGTCATTAACTTCAGCAAAGTATCTTGTCCGCGTGTATCACGATCAGTTTGTTAACTATTATATTCTATAATTGTGATTATAGAGGCGACTCTGATTTTTATCACTTGGTTTCAAGAAAGAACAGTGCATTTTCTGAGTATTATCTTCATTTCAGAAAATTGCAGTCATTTCTTCATCTGTCTTAAGTAGCTTCTATGTGATCTAGTGCATTTGTCCATTCCATGTGAAAACCCTTCCCAGATGGCATGAACGAGTTTGGTTGTGCCCTAGTCACATTTATATTCCCATGTGCTAAAAATCCCCATGGAGGTTGAATTACAGAATATCTCCATGTGAGCAAGCCACCCCTTAGTTCCTCTCATCTTGGTTCAGGGAAAGAAAAAAGTAGCAAGGAGCTGACCATACCCTCTATAGGTGCCTCTCAGTTATTTTTTGTGTTCGATCTAGTCTAGATGTCAAACCCTCCCCCGGCTACAACATACTAGCGGGTTTTTCATCTTTGTTTGCCATTTTCTTCAATTGTGCAAGGGCAAGCGAAAGAGGTGTACAACTGGAAACCAACACTTATCTGATGTTGTTGTCGAGGAGAATTCTTGTCACCTGTGTTGCCGAGGACTCTTGAAGAGAGCTAGAGCTGTAAGTATTTCAAGTTTGAAGTTCTTTGCTGTGTTTTTTGCAAAGCGCTGTTAATATTGCATGTTGGAAGGTGTCTTTCCCCTTTTGAACATTATTCTGAAAATTTCAGTTTCCTTGCTTTTACTCTCGTCATTAACTTCAGCAAAGTATCTTGTCAGCATGTATCACGATCAGTTTGTTAACTATTATATTCTATAATTGTGATTATAGAGGCGACTCTGATTTTTATCACTTGGTTTCAAGAAAGATCAGTGCATTTTCTGAATATTATCTTCATTTCAGCTTTGAGTGTTCTTTCTTGTTTGCGAAGCTGGAAAGATTGAGATCATCTTTCAAAGGTGACATGTCCAAAAGGCTTGTCTCGCCCCTACGTTTGCATCAAAGAAGAGGGAGAAGAGTTTGGAGGCCTATTGAAAGGCAAAGTTCAATTGTTAAAGAGTGCCATGACTACCAAGATTCTGATAATCTTGAGATTTTTGTTTAATTTCCCATTGTTGAGGACTTTGATAGCTTTTTTAGGCACTCTGAAACCTTTAGCCCTGTGTATTACCCAGCTCCTCAACCAGCTTAATCCCCTCCCAAGTTTGATCCACCGAGTCCACCTCATTCACCCTCTCATATCCATTTGCCATTTGTTCTTGAACCTCTCATTGAACCAATCATGATGCATAGGAACCAAGATGAGAATGAGCATCCTACATTCCGTGTTCCCAGATTCATGCCTATCAATTTTGATGAAATGCCTTCCAAAGTTTCAAGGGAACAATGCAGTGAGTGGTGATCAGCGCTTGAGGGTTTTTCACAATATCATTGAAGATTATGAGGTTGAGCATGAGGACGTGTGCATTAAACTATTTGTGCACACATTGGAAGAAAACACTAGTGAATGGTTCAATTGCCTTCCCTTTGGATGCATTAATTCATGCGAAGAGATGAAAAACGTTTTCAGAATTCTATATGGTTAAAGAGTTCATCCCAAGTTTCTTTTAGCTGAGTTTGAAAATATCAAAAAGAATCCTAACAAATGTGTGCAAGACTTCAATATATAGTTCAACAAGACCATGATGCCGCTACCCGAGAACATCAGGCCTAGTGATACAACATGCTTGATAAAATAATGTGATGCTTTTGATAAGAAGGTTGTGTACTGCTTGAGGGAAAAGGCTCCCACTAACCTGCGGTTGGCATTCAATATGGCCATCCAAATTGAAAATAACATAAAGGTTGTGGGAATGCCCATGAACAAGCGGGTTGATGTGAAGTTGGTCAATCCGAAAATGACACAGTCCACGAAGACAACCAACCTTGAGGAGACTGTTAACACTTTGGCCTCTGCTATCAAAAAAATATCATACATGTTGGTCAAAGCTAATAAGGGATCCCTCATGTGTCTACCAATCAAAAAAGGCCTCCAAATCCAAATCAAACACAAAGGGGCCCTGCTTTCCACAATCGAGATAAAGAAGTGCCTGATCCTTTAGACACCAAGGTGAATGCTACAGAATGTGACATTGCTATTGATTGGTGTAACAAGTGCTCTCTTCCACATCCCCCATGTGATACAACTGAACCAATTGATGAAGATGCAGCTGAACTTAAGTCTGCATCATCCGATGATGAGATTTTGACGTTCAATTTTCAAATCCCCCAAAGCAAAGTGACTACCTCCACGTAATTGCTTAGTGTTGTTACTATTGATCAATTTTTGAGTGCAGTTGAAAAGGTAAGACTCCCAACTCCTAAGTTTGATTGTGACGTTAATATGGCACAAGCATATGAAATACCCATTCATGATTTCGATTTCTTACGCTCCATGATGATTAAGAAATATGATGGGGGGATTTTGTCAGTTGAGGATAGGCAGTTGCTAATTAATGCAGCAATTGCCCTGGAGAGAGAATCACTTGAGGAGCAAATATCAGGCTACTGCTCCTCAAAACACTACCCTTGCAAATCCAAAGGCAGGGGATGTTAATAAGAAGGCTTCCAAACCAGTACCCGTTTCCCAATTTGCTAAGCCTAAAGGTGCTCCAGACAAGAATAGGGTTCCCATATCGTCTAGTATCCCTGAGGGTGCTAATGAGTTTAAACAAAATCCACCCTTGAAGGTTGTTGATAAGAATGTTAATCCATCTCAGACTACTCCACTTCAGACCTTAAGTGACTATATTCCAGCTGAAGGTGTTGTTACCCTTCAACCAAATACTCCTCTTCCTCAGTACGGCATATGTGATATAGCCCAAGTGTTGAGCCAATCGAAAATTACCGTGCCACTTGTTGAATTATTAAGAATCCCTAAACATAGGAAGAGAGCATTCGAGTACTTGGAATTTGGTGAGAAGTTAGTTGTGAATGAAATTGAGTTACCCCCAACACCCCCACAAAGCGATGCAGAATCAGAAGAGGTTGTTAAACCCGCTCCAGAGGTCTATGTGGGGATTGCGTTGGTGGAAAGTCCGTTGAATGTGGATCTGTTTTATATAACCCTGCTAATCAATGGTCTGGTTGTTCACAACTGCATGTTTGATTCCAGTGCTTCTTGTAATATAATGCCCCTGGATGTCCTAAATGAGCTCAGAGTGAAGATTACCTCAGTTATTGGCAAGTGTTATGCCATGGATTCACGATAGGTACTAGTTGTAGGACAAGTCAATGGATTATTTGTACAATTCGCAGTTCATCCTGGTAAGTATTTGAATATGGACGTGGTAGTTGTAGACTGCCCGTCTAAGTAGGGGATGTTGTCACAAAAATGAGTTGCTAGAATGGGTGGAAGTGTGCAAATGGACCTTTCATATGCCACCATTCTTTTGGAGGGTAAGATGGTCAAGTTTTATAGAGAGTTGAAGATTCTACATGTGATTGAAGATCCGAATCGTGCTCTGAATGAAGTATTGTACAAAGATGTTGAATTGGGCAACTTTGTTGGGAATGTTGATACTAGTGAACAACTAGTTGTTCTTCATGTCGACCCTGACAAAGAAGGTGCAGTTTGGAAGATGTGTTTTGATGGGGCTTGCTCCAATCTTGGAAATGGAGTTGGAATTGCCTTCTATGCCCCGAATCATAAATGTTTCATGTTTTCTTTTCAGTTATCCTTTGAGTGCATGAATAATACTGCTGAGTATGAGGCACTCTTGCTTGGTTTGCAGATTGCCATCGAATATGGAATTAAAACTTTGATTGTAAAGGGTGATCCCGAACTAGTGGTAAAGCAAGTCCATAGTGCTTATGCCACCAAGAATAAAATGTTGAAACAATATCAGAATGTTGTTTGGGATTTGCTTGAATTTTTTGATGCATTCAACATTTGTTATCACGATAGAAGTTCAACGAAGACGCTGATAAACTCACAAGGTTAGGCACTTTGTTTAATATTGCTAATACAAGCCCTCATTGTCAGTATCAAGTAGAGGTGCTTGTTAGGCCTTCAATTCCAGACAATGTTCATCAATGGCAGGTGTTTGATAATGATGACCAAATCAGAAGGTTTCTAAATTGTGACATTGAGTTCCATGATCAGCACATAGACCTAGAATCTATGGTTCAGGGTTGTGATGGAAAGGAAACCTTGTTTGGGAAGGACATCATTCAGCTAAAGACAAACACACTACCTAGAGGACTGGTAAGTTTAGAAGCGTCTTTTGATGGAGATCATATAGAATCAAATCAAGAGATTCATGCATCTCAAAAGACGTGGCTGAGTGCAACTTGAGTTTTCATGAGAATCCAAGGAAGGTTTGGTTGGGTACTCACCTAAGTGCAACTGAGAAGAAAGATTACATGCAATTGCTTAAAAGGTACCAAGATTGTCTAGCATGGTCTTATTCTAAGCTGAAAGCATATAGGGAAGACATGTTCCAACATGTCATCCCATTGCAGCGTGATAGCAAACCTTTCACGTAGAAACAGAGACCTATTAACCCCATCTTGGCCACTAAGATGCAGAATGAGTTAAAGAAGCTAAGGGCCAGTGGTATCATTCATCCCATCAGGAATTCATCATGGGTTGCCAATTTGGTCCCTGTGAGAAAGAAAAATGGCAACATCCGCGTGTGTGGATTTCTGGAATTTGAATAAAGCTTCTTTGAAAGATAATTATCCCCTACCCAATATGGAGAACCTGTTGCAAAGTGTTACTAGATCAGAGATGTCCACATTAAACGGTACAACCAAGTTGTGGTGAAGGAATCTGAGAGATCCAAGTCTGCATTCACCATGCCTTGGGGCACGTATGTATACATGAGGATGCCTTTCGGGTTGATGAACGTTGGTGCAACATTCCAGCGAGCTATGGATGTCGCTTTTGCAGAGATAATTAACCAATTCATTGTTGTGTATCAGGACGACATTACTGTGTATTCCAAAACTAGAAAAGAACATTTAGAGCATCTGGGAAAAGTGTTGATCAGATGCAGGGAGTTCGGCATTTCACTTAATCCAAAAAAGTCACTTTGGAGTACAAAAGGCGAAGTTGTTGGGACATATAGCGTCCAAGGATGGTGTCATGATTGACCCTGAAAGGGTCGAAGCCATTAACAAAGAGCCTATCCCGTAGTCCAAAAAAGGAATTCAGTCTTTCTTTGGACAAATTAACTTTGTAAGGAGGTTTGTGTCCAATTTTGCAAAGATTACTTTGCCTATTACTTCCATGTTGAGGAAGGACCAAATCATCAAGTGGGAGGAGAAGGCCGTGCAAGTATTCAACAACATCAAGAGAGATTTAAAGTATGCCCCTATTTTGTCCAGCCCTGATTACACTATGTCGTTTCAGATATTCTCTTTTGCATCATATAATATTATTGTTGTTGCTTTGTTGCAAAAGAATGAATGACCTGCATACCATGGTGAATGACATCGTGACTCACATTGAAGTATCCAGCAAGAGATGCAAGTGGATCAACAAGTTGCAAGAGTATGACATGGATATTCAGACCACCAAGTTAGTAAGAGGGATGGGTCTAGCCAAGCTTATGGTTGAGACAAATTTGCAAGTTGTTGAGGTAAGCAAAATTCTTGATGATTCTTTGAATCAATTTAACATGTCTTCATGGTATAGAGATGTCGTCTATTACTTGCAAAATCTGAACTCTCCCACTAACTTGGATAAGAATCAAAGAACTCTCAATCTTGTTTCCCAAAAATACCTCTTGACTGAAAATGGAATAGCATGGAAGAATCCTGATGGGGTTCTCCTACAATGCATGCTAGAAGAACAAACTTCTGACCTAATTGACATCTGCCATAGTGGAGTATGTGGTGGCCATTTTGTGTCTACAGTCACAGCTCCTAAAATTCTTAGAGTTGGTTATTGGTGGCCATCGTTGTTTAAAGATGTTGTAGAAGAACAAACTGCTGACCTGATTGAAGTCTTCCATAGTGGAGTATGTGGTGTACATTTTGCGCCTAAAGTCAGCTCATAAAATTTTAAGCGCTGGTTATTGGTGGCCATCGTTGTTTAAAGATCCCAATGTTTTGCAGGGAGGATGAACGCTGCAGATTCTCTTCCCTTGATGCATGTGACGATTGAAGGTCCATTCAAACAATGGGCAATGGATTTCATTGGAGAAATTATTGATTTATCAAAGCGCTGGACACAAATGGATACTAGTTGCAACTAACTACATCACAAAATGTGTTGAGGCGGTCCCTACAAAGAAAGCAACACCAGGTAGTAATGGATTTTTTGTTGAATCAGATTATTTGGTGTCCCTGTTAAGGCTAGTGCTGACAATGCCATGAGCTTCAAAGCCAAACCTTTAGTGGCATTGTGCAAAGAGTACGGGATTGAGTTGACCTACGCTTCCAATTACAACCATCAAAAAATGGGTAAGCAGAATCTAGTAACAAGAACTTGCTCAAAATCATCAAACGAACATTGGAAGCAAATAAGAAGTGGGGATTACGCTTAAGAGAGCTACAGTCAAAAGCCCTTGTGAGCTTGTTTATGGAGCTCAAGCAATTCTGCTTATGAATTTACAGTTGCCCACCTATTAGCTCATGCAACAACTAGAGGATGATGAGCAGATCAACCACTATGAAAGCAAGATGAACCAGATTATTGAGCTTGATGAAGTTCGAAGACAAGCTCATGAAAGACACCTCAAGTTCAAAGAAAAGATGAAGAAGATATTTTATAGGGAGGTCACTCCAAGAACCTTCCAAGTATGTCATCTAGTTCTACTTTGGGACAGCATGCATGAGGAGAAAGGTAAGCATGAAAAATTTGATGCCTTGTGGATGTGTCCCTATTCCATTAACTGTCAGAATGGGGAACACACCTTTTTCTTGAGAGATCTGGATTGAGTTTATCATACACTTCCAATTACAACCCTCAAGGGAATAGGCAAGCAAAATCCAATAACAAGAACTTGCTCAAGATCATCAAACGAGCATTGGAAGCAAATAAGAAGTGGGGTGAACAGCTAAGTTTGCCTTATGGGTTGATAGGATTACGCCTAAGAGAGAGCTACAAGCAAAAGCCCTTTTGAGCTTGTTTATGGAGCTCAAGCAATTCTACCTATGAATTTACAGTTGCCCACCTATCAACTCATGTAGCAACTAGAGAACTATGAGCAGATCAACCACTATGAAAGCAGGATGAACCAGATTATTGAGCTTGATAAAGTTTGAAAACAAGCTCATGAAAGACACCTCAAGTTCAAGGAAAAGCTGAATAATATATTTGATAGGAAGGTCACTCCAAAAACCCTCCAAGTAGGTGATCTGGTTCTACTTTGATAGTGTTAGTGCTGAAAATAATACTGAAGCAATTAGGCCCTTGTCAAGTGTACATGCCTAAGTCTAGCACGAGTCGAATATCAAAGCCTAAGTCCTTAGCCCAATTTTTGTCTTCAATTGTCCATGTCAAAAGTCAAGATTTAAGTTGAATCGGCTAAGTGCTAATTCGGTATTTACTTAGCGTATGCAGAAGGACTATTTCCTTAGGGCATTTTGCCCACACAAAAGTTTCGAAGGTCTATTTCATTCGGGCATTTTAACCACGCAAAAAGTCCAATAAAATTCTATGTTTTGACCAAAGTGTTAGCAAAAATCCCGAAGACCTATTTGTTTCGGATATTTTGTCCGCGGCAAAAAAGCCCAAAGGCTTATTTCCGTCGGATATTTTGTCCTCTATAAAATATTTGAAAGCTGAATTCTTGCAGTGATTTTGTTCACACAAAAAGCTCGATAAAATTCCATTGTTTTGGGAAAAGTGTAAAGTTCAATTTCTTCGGGAAAATTGCAAAGCTTAGTTTCTTCGGAGAAATGTTTCGGACATAATGTCTGAAACAATTGCGTCGATGAAGACAAATATGTCGAAGACCGAATTGTTGCAGGAAAGTGTCCGAGAAAGTTCAATATTTCGGGAAAATTGCCTTGAACAAAATGTCTAAAACAATTGACCTGATAACCAAATAGCCCGGGAGCAGAAGTGCCGAGAACAAAAAGCCCACAACAATTGCTACTAATACAAAAATGCGAAAGACAGGAATGTCGAGGACCAAAGGCCGAATGCAAACATGAATGCTGAAGACAAAAACCCTGATGAGCAAAGTCCTCGAAGAAATTTGTCTGCAATTATAGGGATGATAGTCTCGCGGACGTCTTTTAACAAGGAACGCGGGTGTCAAATTGAGGCCCCGTGAAGTAGCCATTCGAGTTCGAACGGACGCAGATCTACGGCTCGCGTTTGCTCGAACGAGGATGATCCAATGGCGAGTGAGGATTCGAAAAGTCAAAGACCCTGAGAGAGAACACGAGATCAACAAGTGTCAAGATCTCGAGGAAGCAACAACAAATCCGATGGCGAGCAGAATAGGTCAAAAGGTCAAGAAGCATATGGTGCTGCCACGAGGCGTGATGGCGCTCAAGCAATTGGGACTATTTGTAGATAACCTCAGAAAGCCTGAGGCCAAGTACAAGCAATATCCAATAACACTCCATCCCTCGAATCATGATCCGACGGAGCGCGTTTGCTCGCCTAAGCCAAATCTGACAGAACGAGAGCAAAGTTGAAAAGTCGATACATAGTCACAAGCTAAAGATCGAGCACGTTCCCAGATATCGATAGTACGTGTTCAAGTGTACACAATCTGATCTACGATGCGTATTAAGTCAAGACTTTTCAACAAAGCTTAGAAATGAACACAGGGACGCCACTTGGCAAGAGCGTAGTAAGCCCGCGGATTCTCCAGGTGTCATGGTTTCTAGGGTCTCAATGGAGATCTAACAGCTTGCAATAAAAAATAATGCTAAATGGATGTTGAAAACCGGCAGAGCTGCCATGTGGCATGCTCGCGTTCATCATGCATACAAGGATCTAGCATTGCCACGTAAGGTGGGCATTTCAACGAAGTTCAAGGCAAATGTGGCAACGAGTGAAGTGCTCTATGGATGAACAAAAAGTTCAACCACATATGGAGACAAGTAATGTTGAGGTCAATTTGAGAAAAGATATTGGTGAGCAGATGTGACACGGCCATGCCACAGGCATATACGTCATATTCAAGGAACCTGTGCAAGGTAAGTGGCTAGGCTTTCACCACTAGCAGCAAGTTGACATGGCAAATTTGCAAATGAGGCATGGTAACCCCGAGGGTGAAAATAATGCATTTTTTGAATTAAAAAATAGGAGGGAAGCCCTAAAAGGCCAAATGTGAAAAAAGTGAATTTGCAAAATGCAAAATGCAAAATGTAAAAAACAAATTGGAGCCAAAAGGTGAAAAGTTGAAAATGACCCCAAGTCTTTTGCATAGTTTCATTGTTGTGTTTGTCCAAGTTCCTCCATGGCAAAGAAATTTTAGGGTTGCAAATCCAAAGTGGACCACTCCAAAGAAGATCATTCAAGGTGGCCATGGATCCATAATATTCCAAAGAAATCATTGCAGGAGCAGTGTGTTCCATGGCATGCATAAAGCGCAGGGCAATTGTCCAGGCGTTTCCAATTGTGCAAGCGAATGGTCCAAAGCATCTTCGAACAGTTGCACAAAGTGACAAACTTTGTTTGGCTCCTCAAACTATTTTCCCCCCTTCAAATCGCAATCAAGAGCATCTTTAGGCAGTTTCATATGATGACAAATGCTCTATTCAACCTCCATCATGAATTTCCACCTTCCAGCGTATGTTCACTAGCATTTCTAGTTAAGAAATCAAATAATTTGTTGCAAAATCTTCATCATTCCTAGTAGAGGCAATTATGGCCATGATTTTCTTGCAAAGGATGAAGATTTCAAGTGTGGCGAGGAATATTTTCAACTAGAAGCATCTTGGCGGATTTGAAGAGCTGCTTCACAATTTTTAAAGTGGCGACCCACGGTTCCAGATTTGAAAATGTATAAAATGGGGGCTTCTCTATTCAAAGGTTGTTGGTCGTTGTTTTAGGTTTTCATTTTCTCTAAGTCTAGGTTCTGCAAGAGTTTCTGGGATAAATTGTTGTGTAGATCTTGTCTCCCTTGCTAAGGTGGATGCAATTATATAGCCATTAGTGAGTTTTGAGAGCATCTTTATGTCTCCCTTGCCAAAAGAGCAATCTCACCATGCTTGTCCCCTTGACAGCATTTTTAGATATTGATGTTTGTAATATTTCTTTTCAAATTAAAGATGCTTATAGTTCTTTGTTATTTCCTATTGATGAAGTGCAGAAATCTGTTTTGCAAATATTGTTGATAGGATATCTAATTTTATATTCATTACTGGTTATCATCTTAAGCATGGATCTGGGTTATAAAACCCTTTCTGTATTATTTTAGAACACGTTGAATAACTTGTTACGGCACCCAAGGTTTATAGATTGGACAGGAAAGAGTTTTTTTTTTAAAGTTTAGTTTCAGTATATGTTCTATTCTTTCAAGGATCATTTGGTATTTCCCACTTGCTTGCATTTGAGTTTTCCTACATCTGTGCTAAGGAATGATGTCATGAATCTTGCAAGATACCCTGTTGTTTCAAGGCCACCAGCGCGCCACCTTCCTTTTTATAATTATCCAACTTGTCCTACCCTGCAAGTAATACACCCTTTGCATATCTTAAGTGTTATTTGTCTGCAGATGCATAAATATTGTATACTTAACATGTGTTTGCGTTTTATGTTTTGAAGCATAGTGCTGCAGTTTTCCATTCGTCCCCTGTTGCTGAATATTCTATAGAATGAAGATTGCAATCATTTCCTCATCTGTCTTGAGTAGCTCGTATGTGATCTAGTGCTGTTCATTCCGTGTGACAACCCTTCTCGTGTGGAGTGAACGAGTTTGGTTGTGCCTTGATCACATTTATATTACATTGTACTAAAACACCCTATGGAGGTTGAATTACAGAATATCTCCATGTGAGCAAGCTACCCCTTAGGTCCTCTCACCTTGGTTCAAGTAGAGCCAGAAGTAGAAGGGCGTTGACCATACCCTTTGTAGGTGCCTCTGAGTCATTTTCTGTGTTCGGTCTAGTCTATATGCCAAACCCTCCCCCTACTACGACATACTAGCGGGTTTTTCATCTTTGTTTGTCATTTTCTTCAAGTGTGCAAGGCCAAGCGAAAGAGGAGTACAACTCGGAACCAACACTTTTTTGACGTCATTGTCAAGGACAATTCTTGTCACCCGTGTTGCCGAGGACTCTTGCAGAGAGCTAGAGCTATACGTACTTCAAGTTTGAAAGTTCTCTATTGTTATTTGCTACATTTGGGCTATCTAAGCCGTCAACGTCATAGCACTCCATTGGGGACGTGCTTGGAATTGAAGAGTTGACAATTTGACTTCTATTGTGTTTTTTGCAAAACATTGTTAATATTGCATGTTTGAAGGTGTCTTTCCCTTTTTAAACATTATTATAAAAAAATCATTGTCTTTGCTTTTACTCTCATCATTAACTTCAGCAAAGTATGTTGTCAGTGTGTATCACGATCAATTTGTTAACTGTTATAATCTAGAATTGTGATTCTAGTGGCAACTCCGATTTTTATCACTTGGTTTAAAGAAAGATCAGTCCTTGTTCTAAATATTATCTTCATTTCAGCTTTGACTGTTCTTTCTTGTTTGCAAAACTGGAAGGATTGAGATCATCCTTCAAAGGTGACTCCTCCAAAAGGCTTGTCTCGCCCATAAGTTTGCATCAAAGAAGGAGACGAGTTTGGAGGCCTATAGAAGGGGCAAAGTTCAGCTGCTAAAGAGTGACTTGACTACCAAGATTCTGATAATCTTGAGATTTTTGTTGAATTTGCCATTGTTGAGGACTTTCATAGCTCTTTTGGTCACTCTCAAACCTATAGTCAGGTCTATTACCCAGCTCCTTCTCAACCAGCTGAATGCCCTCCTAAGTTTGATCCACCAGGTCCACCTCATTCACCCCCTCATATCCCTTTGCCATTTGTTCTTGAACCTCCCATTGAACCAATCATGAGACATAAGGACCAAGATGAGAATAACCGTGTTCCCCGATTCAGGCCTATCAATTTTGATGAAATGGCAGGCTATCCTAATGAAATCCCAAATGAAGTAAGGAAATGCCTTCCAAAGTTTCAAGGGAACAATGCAATAAGTGGTGATCAGCACTTAAGGGCTTTTACAATATCATTGAAAATTATGAGGTTGAGCATGAGGATGTGTGCATTAAATCTTTGTGCACACATTGGAAGAAGATGCTCATGAATGGTTCAAATCCCTTTCCCGTGGATGCATTAATTCATGGGAAGAGATGAAGAATGTTTTCAGAATTCAATATGGTGAAAAAGTTGATCCCAGGGTTCTTTTAGCTAAGTTTGAAAATATCAAAAACAATCCTAACGAATGCGTGCAGGACTTCAATACACAGTTCAACAAGACCATGATACGGCTGCCTGAGAACATCAGGCCTAGTGATACAACATGCTTGATAAAATATTGTGATGCCTTTGATAAGAAAGTTGTGTACTACTTGAGGGACGAGGCGCCCACTACCCTGCGGTTGGCATTCATTGTGGCCATCCAAATTGAAAATAACATAAAGGTTGTGAGAAAGCCCATGAACAAGCAGGCTGATGTGACGCTGGTCAATCCAGAAAAGAAATAGTCTACAAAGACAGCCAACCTTAAGGAGACTGTTAAAACTTTGGTCTCCGATGTCAAAGAAATGTCATACAAGTTGGCCAAAACTGATAAGGGGATCCCTCATGTGTCTACCAATCAAGAAAGGCCTCCAAATCCGAATCAAGCACAAAGGGGGCCTGCTTTCCACAAACGAGATAATGATAGAGGGAAGAGGCTTGCACGTGAAGAGAGAACAGATAAAAACCAGAATAGAGGGGCTGGAGAAGAAGAAGTCCCTAATCCTTTAAATGTCAAGGTGAATGTTGCAAAATGTGACATTGATATTGATTGGTGTAAAAAGTGCTTCCTACCACATCCCCCATGTGATACAGTTGAACCGATTGATGAAGATGCAGATGAACTCGAGTTTGCGTCATCTGGAGATGATATTTTGATGTTCAATTGTCAAAGCCCCCGAAGCAAATTGACCACCTCCACGGATTTGTTGAGTGTTGTTATTGTTGATCAATTTTGGAGTGTGGTTGAAAAGGTAAGTGTCTCAACTCCTAAGTTTGCTTGTGATGTTAATATGGCACAAGCATATGAAATACCCATTCATGATTTCGATTTCTTACACTCGATGATTAAGAAATATGATGGGGAGATTCCATCTGTTGAGGGCAGGCAACTGCTAATTAATGCAGCAATTGCCCAAAAGAAAGAGAATCACTTGAGGAGCAAACATCAGGTCGCTGCTACTCAAGACACTACACCTGTAAATCCAAAGGAAGTGGATGCTAATAACAAGGCTAAGAAAACCACAACAGTCCCTAAAGCTTCCAAGCCAGTACCTGTTTTCCAATTTGTTAATCCTAGAGGTGCTTCAGCCAATAATAGGGTACCCATATTGTCTAGTATCCCTAGAAGTGCTACTGAGTTTAAGCAAAAGCCACCTTTGAAAGCTGTTGATAAGAATGTTAATCCATCCCAGTGTACTCCACTTCAGACCTTCAGTGACTGTATTCCAACTGAAGGTGTTGTTACCCTTCCACCAAATACTCTTCTTCCTCAGTACGGCATATGTGATATGGCCCAAGTGTTGAGCCAATTGAAAATCACCGTGCCACTTGTTGAATTATTAAGAATCCTTGAACATAGGAAGAGAGCATTCGAGTACGTGGAATTTGGTAAGTCAACGTCGAATGAAATTGAGTTACCCCAAACAACCCTAGAAAGTAATGAAGAATCCGAAGAGGTTGTTGAACCCACTTCGAAGGTCTATTTGGGGACTGGAAGAAAGCATTCGAGTACGTGGAATTTGGTGAGAAGTCAGCGTTGAATGAAATTGATTTACCCCAAACAACCCTAGAAAGTAATGAAGAATCAAAAGAGGTTGTTGAACCCGCTTCGAAGGTCTATTTGGGGACTACATTGGTGGAAGTTGGTTGGATGTGGATCCGTTTTATACAACCATGTTGATCAATGGTCTGGTTGTTCACATTTGCATGTTTGATTCCGGTGCTTCTTGTAACGTAATGCCCCTAGGTGTCCTAAATGAGCTCAGAGTGAAGATTACATCAACTTTTGGCAAGTGTTATGCCATGGACTCACTAGAGGAACCAGTTGTGGAACAAGTCAAGGGATTAGTTGTATAGTTGGCAATTCAACCTGGTAAGTATATGAATATGGACGTGGTAGTTGTACACTGCCCGCCTAAGTGGGGGATGCTGCTGTCACAAAAATGGGCTATTAGCATGGGTGGAAGTGTGCAGCTGGACCTTTCCTACGCCACCATTCCGTTGGAAGGTAAGATGGTCAAGCTTTATAGAGAGCTGATGATGCTATATGTGATTGAAGATCCAAAACGTGCTCTGAATGAAATATTGTACACAGATGTTGAACTGGGCAACTTTGTTGGGAATGTTGATACTAGTGAACAACCACCTGTTTTTTATGTCGAACCTGACAAAGAAGGTGCAGTTTGGAAGATGTGTTTTGATGGGGAATGCTCTAATCTTGGAAAAGGAGCTGAGGTTTTATTCTGTCCCGAATGGTAAATGTTTTAGGTTTTATTTTCAGTTGTCATTTGAGTGCACGAATAATACTGCTGAGTATGAGGCACTCTTGCTTGGTTTGTGGATTGCTTGTGAATATGGAATTAAAAATTTGATTGTAAAGGGTGATTCCGAGTTTGTGGTAAAGCAAGTCCGCAGTGTTTATGCCACCAAGAATAAAAGGTTGAAACAATATCGTTATGTTGTTTGGGATTTGCTTGAACTTTTTGATGCATTCAACATTTGTTATCACGATAGAAGTTTCAACGAAGAAACTGATAGACTCGCAGGGTTAGACGCTCAATTTGACACTACTAATACAAGCCTTCATTGTCAATATCAAGTGGAGGTGCTTGGTAAGCCTTCTGTCCCAAACAATGTTCATCATTGGCAGGTGTTTGATGATGATGCCCAGATCAGAAGGATTCTTAATTCTGAAGCTGAATTCCATGATCAACACATTGACCTGGAATCTATATTTCATGTTTGTGATGGAAACAAAACCTTGTTTGGGAAGGACGTCATTCAACCCAAGACAAACACGCTCCCAAGAGGACTGGTAAGTTTAGAAGCGTCTCTCGATGGAGCTCATAGAATCAACTCAAGAGACTCATTCATCTCAAAAGACGTGACTGAGTGCAACTTGAGTTCTCATGAGAATCCAAGGAAGGTTTGGCTTGTTGATATATGAAGTCAACATTTGAATAAGCAAGTGGCGACCAAGCTGGCAGGTTGATACACGTTTTTCGGGGAGTTAGTACACGCATTTTTTAGTACACCTGTGTTCGTACTAATGCGGTTTTGTACTATGTATTTTTCCTATATATGGAACCCATGAATTGTAAAGTATTATTGAGTTGTACTCATTGTACTCATTTATGAGGCTTGTGCGTGGCGACTGCCATTATTTTAATTGCGGATTAATACCTGGATAATAAAATATTGAAGACTTTTCACGTGGCTTTTTACTTGGTGATTTGCCAAGTTTTTCCACATAATATCTGTGTATGTGTCTTGAATCTATTTTCCTTCACTATGATTATTTCTCTCTGCACGTTACTTTTCAACATGGTTGGGTACTCACCTAAGTGCAGCTGAGAAGAAAGATTACATGCAGTTGCTTAAAAGGTACCAGGATAGTCTAGCATGGTCTTATTCTAAGCTAAAAGAGTATAGGGAAGACTTGTTCCAACTTGTCATCCCATTGCAGCCTCATTACAAGCCTTTCAGGCAGAAACAAAAACCTATTAACCCCATCTTGGCCACTAAGATGCGGGATGAGTTAAAGAAGCTAAGGGACGGTGGTATCATTCAACCCATCAAGTATTCATCATGGGTTGCCAATTTAGTCCCTGTAAGAAAGAAAAATGGCAACATCCGTTTGTGTGTCGATTTTCGAAACTTGAATAAAGCTTCTTTGAAGGATAATTATCCCCTACCCAATATGGAGAACCTGTTGCAAAGTGTTACTAGATCAAAAATGTCAACATTAGACGACTTCTCAAAGTACAACCAGGATGTGGTGAAGGAATCCAAGATATCCAAGACTGCGTTCAACACGCCTTGGGGCACGTATGTATATATGAGGATACCTTTCAGGTTGATGAACGTTGGTGCAACGTTCCAATGAGCTATGGACATCACTTTTGTAGGGATAATTAACCAGTTCATTATTGTGTATCAGGACAACATTACTGTGTACTCCAAGACTAGAAAAGAATATTTGGAGCATCTAGAAAAAGTGTGGATCATATGCAGGGAGTTCGGCATTTCACTTAATCCGACAAAGTGCCATTTTAGAGTACAAAAGGCCAAGTTGTTGGGACATATAGTGTCCAAGGATTGCATCATGATTGACCCTGAAAGGGTTGAAGCCATTGACAAAGTGCCTATTCGGAAGTCCAAAAAAGGAACTCAGTGTTTCTTTGGACCAATTAACTTTGTAAGGAGGTTTGTGTCCAATTTTGCAGAGATTACTCTGCCTATTACTTCCATGTTGAGGAAGGACCAGATCATCAAGTGGGAGGAAAAGGTCGTGCAAGCGTTCAACGACATCAAGGGAGCTTTAAAGTATGCCCTTATTTTAACCAAACCTGATTACACTATGTCATTTCAGATATTCTCTTTTGCATCAAATTATACTATTGTTGATGTTCTGTTGCAAAAGAATGAAGACAGTCATGAACAGCCCATAGCTTTCTTTAGCAAAGCTATACAAGGTCCTGAACTGAACGATACCATCATGGAAAATCAAGCTTTCACTCTCTTGAAAGTTGTCAAGACGTTCAGGGCTTATATTCTGAGTTCAAAGATTGTTGTTTATGTCTCACATACCATGGTGAAGGACATCTTGACTCAGATTGAAGTATCCAACAAGAGATGCAAGTGGGTCAACAAGTTGCAAGAGTATGACATGGATATTCAGACCACCAAGTTAGTAAGAGGGATGGGTCTAGCCAAGCTTATGGCTAAGACAAATTGGCGAGCTGTTGAGGTAAACACTGTTCTTAATGTTGATTATTTGAGTCAATTTAACATGTCTACATGGTATAGAGACATCGTCTATTACTTACAAAATCTGAAATGTCCCCCCTGACTTGGATAAGAATCAAATAAGAACTCTGAAGCTTGTTTCCCAAAAATACCTCTTTACTGAAAATGGACTAGCATGGAAGAAACCAAATGGGGTTCTCCTACGATGCATGCTAGAAGAACAAACCACTGACCTGCAGCCCTGATTGAAGTCTTCCATAGTGGAATATGTGGTGGCCATTTTTCACCTAAAGTCACAGAGCATAAAATTCTTAGAGCTGGTTATTGATGGCCATAGTTGTTTAAAGATGTTGCTAAGAAAGTCAAAAAATAAGAAAAATGCGTGCACTTTACTGGGAGGATGAAAGCTTGAGGTTCTCTTCCTTTGTAGCTTGTAATGATTGAAAGCCCATTCCGACAATGGGCAATGGATTTCATTAGAGAAATTATTGATTCGTCAAGCGCTAAACACAGTTGGATACTAGTTGCAACTAACTACTTCATAAAATGGGTTGAGGCAGTCCCTACAAAGAAAGCAACACCAAGTAGTAATGGATTTTTTGTTGAATCAAACTATTTGTAGATTTGGTGTCCCTGTTAAGGTTATTGTTGAATAATGCCATGAGCTTCAAAGCCAAACGTTTAGTGTAATTGTGCAAAGAGTACGGGATTGAGTTAACCTACTCTTCCAATTACAACCCTCAACGGAATGGGCAAGCAGAATCCAGTAACAAGAACTTGCTCAAGATCATCAGATGAACATTGGAAGCAAATAAGAAGTGGAGTGAACAGTTGAACTTTGCCTTATGGGCTGATTGGATTATGCCTAAGAGAGCTACAGGCAAAAGCCCTTTTGAGCTTGTTTATGGAACTCAAGCAGTTCTGTCTATGAATTCACAATTGCCCATCTATCAGTTCATGCAACAACTAGACGACGATGAGCAGATCAACCACCATGAAAGCAAGATGAACCAGATTATTAAGCATGATGAAGTTCGAAGACAAGCTCATGAAAAACACCTCAAGTTCAAGGAAAAGCTGAAGAATATATTTGATAGGAAGGTCACTCCAAGAACCTTCCAAGTAGGTGATCTGGTTTAACTTTGCGACAGCAAACATGAAGAGAAATGTAACCATGACAAATTTGATGTCTTGTGGATGGGTCCTGATTTGTAGTGACCTAATCCTATCCTAAAACACAAATTTCTTTTTTTTTTTTTAATTAATGTTTGTCTGTGAATATAACTCAGTTATACTTTATCCTATCAGATATACTTTGTCAATCGGGCAAGCATCTAACCATATGGGTTAGGCATCTATTATCTTTTGTCAAACGGGTAAGCATCTAACCATACGAGTTTCTTGATAATAACTAGTTTAACACTCTCAATCCTGATTTTTATTGTTCCTTTTCGGTGGTATAGAGTTTTGAGTAAGAAATGTACTTTCTCCATTTCTATTTCATCAGTTCACAAGTCAGAATCGTTTAAGGTAATTCAAGTTGTTTCCTTATCTTAATTAGTGTTGTTGACCAAGAGGGATTATCCCACCCCTCGGTCTTAATGACACGACATGGCCCTTATTTCTCCCCGACGGTTTATAGGGACGATGCCCAGACGTCGTTGTTGCAGCTGTGTTAGGCTATGGATGCAGTAGCTCAAGCGCGACGGCATTACCCGTAAACGTGAGTCAGAGGCACCGCTTAATACCGAACACTGCGTAGTTTTGTTTAACCTTAAATTATTAGTCTAAGTTCAGATGGAGAAAAAAAATAAAGAATACTTGAAGTAAACTATTGCATTTATCCTTTCAAAGCAACTTGTTGAGTCAAAAGGTAAAAATTAATTAATAACATGATCTTCTAGTCACGTAAAATTGAATAAAAAAAATTTCTAGTTTCACAACTATGGAATTGAAAATTATTTCTAATCATAATGTAAAATAGGTTAGAATATCATCTAATTATAAGGACGGAAATTGGAATTTATTCTATGTAACATATCGTAAGATTGATTAGGATATCCTCAAACCATAAATATGAATTTTTAACTTATTTCTAAGTAACTTGATGAAAGTTTTAAATTGATTATCATTCTAATTAAAAATAAGAATTTCGTAAACTTATCTTCCAAATGTAAGGAGTATGAGAACACTTTCAAATATGTAATATGAATCAAAACTATTCCTAAAGAACGTAATAAATTAACAGGTTACTAGAAAAGCAAGATGCATACTACATAATTATATGGGAAAAAGATTTACGCATTACTCATATATTCTAATAGAATTAAACCCATTTTCATGAATAGACTTCATTTATTCAAGATTATAAAAGAACAATTTAAAACGAACTTTAACCTTTCCAAATTAGATAAAAATCAGATTCGAAAGAACAACCGACAACTATTATAGTGTATATGCATATAAAGAAACAAACTAAGGTTATTCTAACTACGGTGGCCAATAAATAGATTCGTGACCTCCTAAAGAGGCAGCATTTTGTTCAATCTCCCGATTTACAAAGACTTAACACCAAAATAACATTTCTCTACGCACAAAGAGCTACGACGAATCTTTATTCCAGATCTAGGCTCATCCATGTTGAAGTGCAACGTTTACAGGTTATCTTGCAGGTTCAAGCTATTAAGCGATATGAAACCAAAGTGAACGCAGAATTAATCATAGGTTTTTTTTTTTAATATTTTTTTTTAAACGAAGAGCTAAAAGAACCCATTTTTTAACCGAAACAAACAGACCTGAGGCAATTCTTATAAAATTAGCAATATATTTCTCTCAAAGCCAAAATTTATAGCATAAGTACGCACAGGAACAAACTATTTTGCATAGCATACCGCATGTCTACAATACTAATGTCTTTTGCTTCCGAACACATTTGTTCTCAAATGTACATGACATTTTGGTTGAAAATACTATTCTGAGGAGGTAGTTTGAACTTTTCCTAAAGCAAACAGCGATTTTCAACTCAATATCTCGACTTTTAAGTTCTAACATTAAAATAACTGTTGCTACGAAAACAATCTATGGTAGATCTTTATATAGGGCCCAAGCGCATCTGAACAAAACAAAATCTAAATTTGAAGTGCAATCTATTATTAATGAAATTAAAAAAGAAAAAAAAGAAAAAAATTATTTTCTTCTTTTTCTCTTCTGCTCCAAGCGTCGTTGTTTTTCCTCCTCCCCTCCTAAGCGTCGATCTTCACTACTGCCCCTCTGCTCAATGCGTTGATGCCTCTCTCCTCCCTGCTGGCATAGATCCTCTCTTCAAAACATTGATGCGTCACTTGAGGAGCAAATATCAGGGTGTTGCTCCTCAAGACACTACCCCTGAAAATCCAAAGGCAGGGGATGCTAATAAGGAGGCTAAGAAAACCATAGCGGTCCCTAAAGCTTCCAAGCCAGTACCCGTTTTCGAATTTGCTAAACCTAGAGGTGCTTCAGCGAAGAATAGGGTGCCCATATAGTCTAGTATCCCTAAGGGTGCTAAGGTGTTTAAACAAAATCCACCTTTGAAGGCTATTGATAAAAATGTTAATCCATCCCAGCCTACTCCACTTCAGACCTTAAGTGACTGTATTCTAGCTGAAGGTGTTGTTACCCTTCCACCAAATAATCTTCTTCCTCAGTACGGCATATGTGATATGGCCCAAGTGTTGAGCCAACTAAAAATCATCATGCCACTTGTTGAATTATTAAGAATTCCTGAACATAGGAAGAGATCATTCAAGTACGTGGAATTTGGTGAGAAGTCAGTTTCGAATGAAATTGAGTTACCCCAAACACCCCTAGAAAGTAATGAAGAATCAAAAGAGGTTGTTGAACCCACTTCGGAGGTCTATTTGGGGACTGCATTGGTGGAAAGTTGGTTGAATGTGGATCCGTTTTATACAACCCTGTCGATCAATGCTCTGGTTGTTCACATTTGCATGTTTGATTACGGTGCTTCTTGTAACGTAATGCCCCTGGGTGTCCTAAATGAGCTCGGAGTGAAGATTACATCAGCTTTTGGCAAGTATTATGTCATGGACTTACGAGAGGTAACAGTTGTGGGACAAGTCAAGGGATTAGTTGTACAATTGGCAATTCATCCTGGTAAGTATCTGAATATGGACGTGGTAGTTGTAGATTGCCCGTCTAAGTGAAGGAGGTTGTCACGAAAATGGGCTGCTAGCATGGGTGAAGTGTGTAGATGGACCTTTCATACGCCAACATTCCATTGGAGGGTAAAATGGTCAAGCTTTATAGAGAACCGAAGATGCTACATGTAATTGAAGATCAGAAACGTGCTCTGAATGAAGAATTTTACACAGATGTTGAATTGGGCAACTTTGTTGGGAATGTTGATACTAGTGAACACCCTGTTGTTCTTCATGTCAAACCTAACAAAGAAGGTGCAGTTTGGAAGATGTGTTTTGATGGGGCTTGCTCCAATCTTGGAAATGGAGTTGGGGTTGTCTTGTATGCCCCGAATGGTAAATATTTCATGTTTTTTTTCATCTATCCTTTGAGTGCATGAATAATACTGCTGAGTATGATGCACTCTTGCTTGGTTTGTGGATTGCCCGTGAATATGGAATTAAAAATTTGATTGTAAAGGATGATTCCGAGCTAGTGGTAAAGCAAGTTCGTAGTGATTATGCCACCAAGAATAAAATGTTGAAACAATATTGAAATGTTGTTTGGAATTTGCTTGAATTTTTTGATGCATTCAACATTTGTTATCATGATAGAAGTTTCAACGAAGAAGTTGATAGACTCACAGGGTTAGGCGCTCAGTTTGATATTGCTAATACAATCCCTCATTGTCAGTATCAAGTTGAAGTGCTTGTTAGGCCTTCAGTGCCAGACAATGTTTATCATTGACAGGTGTTTGATGATGATGATCAGATCAAATGGTTTCTAAATTGTGAAGCTGAGCTCCATGATCAACTCACAAACCTGGAATCTATGGTTCAGGTCTGTGATGGAAACGAAAGCTTGATTGGGAAGGACATCATTCAGCTGAAGACAAACACGCTCCCTAGAGGACTGGTAAGTTTAGAAGCATTTTTGATAGAGCTCATAGAATCAAATCAAGAGACTCATTCATCTAAAAAGACGCAACTAAGTGCAACGTGGGTTCTCATGAGAATCCAATGAAGGTTTGGTTGGGTACTCACCTAAGTGCAGCTGAGAAGAAAGATTACATGCAGTTGCTTAAAAGGTACCAGGATTGTCTAGCATGGTATTACTCTGACCTGAAAGTATATAGGTAAGACTTGTTCCAACATGTCATGCCATTACAGCGTGATAGCAAGCCTTTCAGGCAAAAACAAAGACCTATTAACCCCATGTTGACCACTAAGATGCGGGATGGGTTAAATAAGATAAGGTACGGTGGTATCACTCAGCCCATCAAGTATTCATCATGGGTTGCCAATTTAGTCCCTGTGAGAAGAAAAAAATGGCGACATCCGTTTGTGTGTGGATTTCCAGAATTTGAATAAATCTTCTTTGAAAGATAATTATTCCATGCCCAATATGGAGAATCTGTTGCAAAGTGTTACTTGATCAAAGATGTCCACATTAGACGGCTTCTTACGATACAACCAGGCTATGGTGAAGGAATCCGAGAGATCAAAGACTGCAATTATCACGCCTTGGGGCACATATGTATATATGAGGATGCCTTTCGGGTTGATGAACACTAGTGCAATGTTCCAACTTGCTATGGACGTCGCTTGTGCAGGGATAATTAACCAATTCATTGTTGTGTATCAGGACGACACTATTGTGTACTCGAGACTAGAAAAGAACAATTGGAGCATCTGGAAAAAGTGTTGATCAGATGCAAGGAGTTCGGCATTTCACTTAACCCGAAGAAGTGCCACTTTGGAGTATAAAAGGCCAAGTTGTCGGGACATAGTGTCCAAGGATGATGTCATGATTGACCCTGAAAAGGTCAAAGCCATTGACAAAGTGCCTATCCCATAGTCCAAAAAAGGAATTCAGTGTTTCTTTGGACAAATTAACTTTGTAAGGAGGTTTGTGTCCAATTTTACAGAGATTACTCTGCCTATTACATCCATGCTGAGGAAGGACCTAACCATCAAATGGGAGGAGAAGCCCGTGCAAGCGATCAATGACATCAAGGGAGCTTTAAAGTCTGCCCCTGTTTTGGCCAGCCCTGATCATTTCAGATAATCTCTTTTGCATCATATAATATTGTTGTTTTTGTTCTATGCAAAAGAATGAAGGTCATGAACAGCCCATGGCTTTCCTTAGAAAAGCTATGCAAGGTCCTAAACTGAAGTATACCATCATGGAAAAGCAAGCTTTCGCTCTAGAAGCTGTCAAGATGTTCACACCTTATATTCGGAGTTCAAAGATTGTTGTTTATGTCCCGCATACTATGGTGAAGGAAATCCTAACTCAAATTGAAGTGTCCACCAAGAGATGCAGGTGGGTCAACAAGTTGCAAGAGTATGACATGGATATCCAGACCACCAAGTTAGTATGAGGGATGGGTCTAACCAAGCTTATGGCTGAGACAAATTTGCATGTTGTTGAGGTAAACACTGTTCTTAATGTTGATGATTCTTTGAGTCAATTTAACATGTCTCAATGCTATACAGGCATCGTCTATTACTTGCAAAATCTAAATTGTCCCCCTAACTTGGATAAGAATCAAAGAAGAAGTCTCACGCTACTTTCCCAAAAATACCTCTTGACTGAAAATGGACAAGCATGGAAGAATCCGGATGGGGTTGTCCTATGATGCATGCTAAAAGAACAATTTGCTGACCTAATTGAAGTCTTCCATAGTGGAGTATGTGGTGGCCATTTTGCACCTAAACTCACAACTCGTAAAATTCTGAGAGTTGGTTTGTTGGTGGCCATTGTTGTTTAAAGATGTTGCTCAAAAAATCAGAAAATGCGAAAAATGTTAGTGCTTTGTTGGGAGGATGAAACCTTCAGGTTCTCTTCCCTTGCAACCTGCAATGATTGAAGGCCCATTTCGACAATGGGGAATGGATTTCATTAGAGAAATTATTGATTTGTTAAGCACTGGAGACAGATGGATACTAGTTGCAACTGACTACTTCACAAAATGGGTTGAGGCGGTCCATACAAAGAAAGCAATACCCCAGGTAGTAATGGATTTTTTGTTGAATCAGATTATTTGTAGATTTGGTGTACCTATTAAGGTTATTGCTTACAATGTCATGAGCTTCAAAACCAAACCTTTAGTGGCATTGTGCAAAGAGTACAGGATTGAGTTGACCTACGCTTCCAATTACAACCCTCAGAGGAATGTGTAAGCAGAATCCAGTAACAAGAACTTGCTCAAGATCATTAGACAAACATTGAAAACAAATAAGAGGGGTGAACCGCTGAATTTTGCCTTATGGGCTGATAGAATTATGACTAAGAGAGCTACAGGGAAAAGCCCTTTTGAGTTTGTTTATGGAGCTCAAGCAGTTCTACTTATGAATTTACAGTTGTCCACCTATCAGCGCATGCAGCAACTAGAGGACGATGAACAAATCAACCACTATGAAAGCAGGATGAACCAGATTATTGAGCTTGATGAAGTTCGAAGATAAGTTCATGAAAGACACCTCAAGTTCAAAGAAAAGCTGAAAAAGATATTTGAAAGGAAGGTCATTCCAAAAACCTTCCAAGTAGGTGACTGGTTCTACTTTGGGGCAGAAGGCATGAAGAGAAAGGTAAGCATGACAAATTTGATCCCTTGTGGATGGGTCCTGTTCCATTGACTGCAGAATTGGGTAACACGTCTTTTTCTTGAGAGATCTTGATTGATTGAGTTGGGAAAAGCCCTTTTGAGTTTGTTTATGGAGCTCAAGCAGTTTTGCTTATGAATTTACAGTTGTCCAACTATCAGCGCATGCAGCAACTAGAGGACGATGAACAAATCAACCACTATGAAAGCAGGATGAACCAGATTATTGAGCTTGATGAAGTTTGAAGATAAGTTCATGAAAGACACCTCAAGTTCAAAGAAAAGCTGAAAAAGATATTTGATAGGAAGGTCATTCCAAAAACCTTCCATGTAGGTGACTGGTTCTACTTTGGGGCAGCTGGCATGAAGAGAAAGGTAAGCATGACAAATTTGATCCCTTGTGGATGGGTCCCTGTTCCATTGACTGCAGAATTGGGTAACACGTCTTTTTCTTGAGAGATCTTGATTGAGTTGACATACGCTTCCAATTACAACCCTAAGGGCAATGTGCAAGCAGAATCCAGTAATAAGAACTTGCTCAAGATCATCAAACAAACATTGGAAGCAAATAAGAAGTGGGGTGAACAGCGGAAGTTTGCCTTATGGGTTGATAGGATTACGCCTAAGAGAGCTAGAGGCAAAAGCCCTTTTGAGCTTGTTTATGGAGCTCAAGCAGTTTTGCTTATGAATTTACAGTTGCCCACCTATCAACTCATGCAGCAACTAAAGGACGATGAGCAGATCAATCACTATGAAAGCAAGATAAACCAAATTATTGAGTTTGATAAAGTTCAAAGACAAGCTCATGAAAGACACCTCAAGTTCAAGGAAAAGTTGAAGAATATATTTGATAGGAAAGTCCCTCCAAGAATGAAAGAATGAAAGTAGGTGATTTGGTTCTGCTTGGGCAAATATGATGCCTTGTGGATGGGTCCCTATTTCATTGACTGCCGAATTGGGGAACACACCTTTTTCTTGAGAGATCTGGATGGTGAAATATTCGAGCTACCAATTAATGGCAGACATTTAAAGAACTTCCTTGATTGAGTCCATAACCTGCAACTGTACATAATTGTATAGTGTTTTGTTGCTTTGTCCTTCTGTTGTTTTGTTGCCCCTCTGCTTCTGGCTTTATTTGTATAGTTTCCCTTCATGTTTTTTGTCACGTGTTAGTTTTCAGATCCTCCTGATCTGTTTTTGCCAGTTTGGCATTGTTTTGTTGAGCCTCCATGAGTGTTTGTTGGTAATTTGCCAAGTCTCGACTCCGTAGCCCATTGGATTGGCACCTAATCTTACATTTTGGAGTTCTTTACACACCCGCAAGGGGTATGCATCCCTATGCATGGGCTAGTGTTAGTGCCCAAAATTATACTGAAGCAATTGGGCCCTTGTCAAGTGAACGTGGCTAAGCCCAACGCGATTCGAGTATCAAAGCCTAAGTCCTTAGTCCAATTTCTGTCTTCAACTGTCCATGTCAAGGTCATTATTTATGTTGAATCAACTAACTTATAATTCGGTCTTTACTTAGTGTATGCAGAATGACTATTTCCTTTGGGCCAATGCCCGCGCAAAAGATCCAAAGGTCTATTTCCTTCGGGCATTTTAATCGTGCAAAAACTCCGAGAAAATTCTATGTTTTGGCCAAAGTGTTGGCAAAAATCCCGAAGACCTATTTGTTTCGGACATTTTGTCTGCGGCAAAAAAGCCTAAAGGCTTATTTCTATCGGACATTATGTCCGCTATAAAAAGTAAGAAAGCCGAATTATTGCACATATTTTGTTCGCACAAAAAGTCCGAAAAAATTTAATTGTTTCCGGAAAAGTGTAAAATTCAATTTCTTCAGAAAAAATGCAAAGCTCAATTTCTTTGAGGAAATTGTTTCAGGCAAAATGCTTGAAACAATTGTCTCGATGAAGACAAAAATGCCAAAGATCGAATTGTTGCGGGATAAGTGTCCAAGAGAATTCAATATTTCAGAAAAATTGTCTCGAACAAAATGTCCAAAACAATTGTCCCAATAAACAAAGGGCCCGAGAGTAGAATTGTCGAGAACAAAAACCCTGCAACAATTGTTGTCGATACAAAAATGTCGAAGACAAGAATACCGAGGACCAAGGGCCAAATGCAAATAGGAATGCTGAAAACAAAAAGCCCGATGAGCAAAGCCCCCGAAGAAATTTGTCTGAATTACAGGTATGACAGTCTCGCGGACATCTTTTTGACAAGAGCTTGGGCATTAAATTTTGGCCCCGTGAAGTAGTCGTTTGAGTTCAAACGTAGGCAGATCTATGGCTCGCATTTGCTCGGGCGAGGATGATCCAATGGCGAGCGAGGATTCGAAAAGTCAAAGACCGTGCAAGAAAAAGCGAGCTCCACAAGTGTCAAGATCTCAAGGAAGCAGCAACAGATCCGACAGCGAGCGGAATAGGTCAAAAGGTTAAGAAGCATAAGGTGTTGCCACGCGGTGCGACAGCGCTCAAGCAATTGGAACTATGTGCAGAGAACATCCGCTGCCAAGTGGCATGTCCCCGAGGCCAAGTACAGGCAATATCCAATAACACGATCGTGATCCGACAGAGCGTGTTTGCTCGCCTAAGCCAGATCTGATGACGCAAGAGCAAAGTTGAAAAGTCAATACATAGTCACAAGCTAAAGATCGAGCACATTCCTAGAGATTGACAGTATGCGTTCAATTGTAAACAATCCGATCTACAATGCGTTTTAAGTCAAGACTTTTCAATAAAGTCCAAAATGAACGTGGGACCACCACTTGGCAAGAACGCAGTAAGCCCGCGAATTCTCCAGGTGTCATTGTCTCGGGTGGTCTCAATGGAAATCTAACGGCTTGCAATAAAAATAATACTAAATGGATGTTGAAAGCTTGCAAAGCTTCCATGTGGCACGTTGTTGTTCATCATGCATACAAGGATTTGGGATTGCCACATAAGAAGGTGGGCATTTCAACAAAGTTCAAGGCAAATGTGGCAGCGAGTGAAGTGCTCTATGAATGAACAAAAAGTTCAACCACATATGGAGACAAGTAATGTTGAGGCCAATTTGGGCAAAGATATTGGTGAGCAAACATGCCATGGCAATGCCACATAGGCATATATGTCATATTCAAGGACCCTGTGCAAGGCAGTTGGCAGTTGGCTAGGCTTTCACCACTGGCAGCAAGTTGACTTGGCAAATTTGCAAATAAGGCATGGTAACCCCGAATGTGAAAATAATGCATTTTTTGCATTAAAAAATATGAGGGAAGCTCTAAAATGCCAGATGTGAAAAAGGCAAATTTGCAAAATGCAAAATTTGAAAAACAAATTGGAGCCGAAGGGTGAAAATTTGAAAATGACCTAAGTATTTTGCATTGTTTCATTGTTGTGTTAGTCCAAGTTCCTCAATGGGAGAGAAATTGCAGGCTTGCAAATCCAAAGTGGACCACTCCAAAGAAGATCATTCAGGGTGGCCATGGATCCATAATATTCCCAGGAAATCATTGCAAGAGCAAGTTATTCCATGGCGTGCATAAAGGGAAGGGCAGTTGTCTAGGAGTTTCCAACTGTGCAAGCGAGTGGTCCAAAGCATCTCCGAGAGGTTGTGCAAAGTGACAAAGTTTGTTTGGCTACTCAAACGAGTTTCCCCCTTCAACTCGCAATCAAGAGCATCTTTCGACAGTTTCATGTGATGACAAATGGTCTTTGCAGCCTCCATTACAAATTTCCACCTTCCAACTCATATTCACTGGCATTTCCAATTAAGAAATCAAATAGTTTGTTGCAGAATCTTCATCATTCCTAGTAGAGGCACTTATGGCCATGATTTTCTTGCAAATGGATGAAGATTTCAGGTGTGGCTGGGAATATTTCCTAGCTGGAAGCATCTTGGTGGATTTGAAGGGCTACTTTGCAATTTTGAAAGTGGCGACCCACAGTTCCAAATTTGAATATGTATAAATAGGGGGCTTCTCTATTCAAAGGTTGGTGGTCGTTGTTAAGGTGGATGCAGTTGTACAGCCATTAGTGAGCTTTGAGAGCATCTTTATGTCTCCCTTGCCAAAAGAGCAATCTCACCATGCTTGTCCCCATGGCAACATTTTGAAATATTGATGTTTGCAATATTTCTTTTCAAGTTAATGAATATGTTTGTGGTTCTTTGCTATTTCCTATTGATGAAGTGCAACAATCTGTTTTGCAAATATTGTTGACTGGATATCTAGTTTTATGTTCATTACTGGTTATCATCTTGAGCATGGATCTAGGTTATAAAACTCTTTCTGCATTATTTTAGAATATGTTGAATAACTTGTTTGGGCACCCTAGGTTTATGGATTTGACAATAATGAGTTCTTTTTTGAAAGTTTAGTTTCAGTGTATGTTCTATTCTTTCAAGGATCATTTGGTATTTCCCACTAGCTTGCATTTGAGTTTTCCTACATATGTGCTAAGGAATGGTGTCATGAATCTTGCAAGATATCCTGTTATTTGAAGGCCACCAGCACGCCACCTCCCTTTTTATAATTATCCAACTTGTCCTACCCTGTCCTACCCTACAAGTAATACAGCATTTGCATATCTTAAGTGTTATTTGTCTGCAGATGCATAAATATTGTATACTTAACATGTGTCTGTGTTTTATGTTTTGAAGCATAGTGCTGCAGTTTTCCATTCGACCTATGTTGATGAATATTCTATAGAATGAAAATTGCAGTCAATTCCTCATCTGTCTTGAGTAGCTTGTATGTGATCTAGTGCATTTGTTCATTCCATGTGAAAGCCCTTCACAGATGGAATGAACAACTTTGGTTGTGCCCTGGTCACATTTATATTCCCTTGTGCTAAAAATCCCTATGGAGGTTGAATTACAGAATATCTCCATGTGAGCAAGCTACCCTTAGGTCCTTTCATCTTGGTTCAGGCAAAGAAAAAAGTAGCAAGGCGCTGACCATACCCTCTGTAGATGCCTCTCAGTCATTTTCTAAGTTCGATCTAGTCTACATGCCAAACCCTCCACCGGCTACAATGACATTTTGTCCGTGGCAAAAAAGCCCGGAGGCTTATTTCCGTCGGATATTTTGTCCACTATAAAAAGTCTGAAAGCTAAATTCTTGCAGGGATTTTGTTCGCACAAAAAGCCCGACAAAATTTTATGGTTTCAGTAAAAGTGTAAAGTTCAATTTCTTCACGAAAAATGCAAGGCTCAGTTTCTTCGAGAAAATTGTTTCAAACAAAATGTCCCAAACAATTTTCCCGATGAAGACAAAAATGTCGAAGACCGAATTGTTGTGGGAGAAGTGTCCGAGAAAGTTCAATATTTTGGGAAAATTGTCCCGGACAAAATGTCCGAAACAATTGTCTAGATAAACAAAGGGCCCGCGAGCAGAAATGTCGAGAACAAAAACCCGCAACAATTGTTGCCGATACAAAAATGCCGAAGACAGGAATGTCGAGGACCAAAGGCCGAATGCAAACATGAATGTTGAAGACAAAAAGCCCGATGAGCAAAGTCCTCGAAGAAATTTGTCCGAATTACAAGTATGACGGTCTCGCAAATGTCTTTTGACAGGAGTGCAGGCATCAAATTTAGGCCCCATGAAGTAGCCGTTTGAGTTCAAACGGAAGCAGATCTACGGCTCACATTTGCTCCAGCAAGGATGATCCAATGGCAAGCAAGGATTCGAAAAGTTAAAGATCCTGGGAGAGAACGCGAGATTGACAAGTGTCAAGATCTCGAGGAAGCAGCAACAGATCCAACGGCGAGCGGAATAGGTCAAAAGGTCAAGAAGCATAAGGTGCTACCACACGGCACAATGGCGCTCAAGCGATTGGGACTATTTGCAGAGAACCTTAGAAGGCCCGCAGGACTGCCAAGTGGCACGTCCCTGAGGCCAAGTACAGGCAGTATCCAATAACACTCCACCCCTCGGATCATGATCTAACAGAGCGCATTTGCTCGCCTAAGCCAGATCTGACGACACGAGAGCAAAGTTGAAAATTCAATACGTGGTCACAGGCTAAAGATCAAGCACGTTCCCAGAGATCAACGGTACACGTTCAAGTGTACACAATCTGATCTACGATGCATATTAAGTCAGGACTTTTCAACAAAGCTCAGAATGAATGCGGGACCGCCACTTGGCAAGAGCGCAATAAGCCCACGGATTCTCCAAGTGTCATGGTCTCGAGGGCTCTCAATGGAGATCTAACTGCTTGCAATAAAAAATAATGCTAAATGGACGTTGAAAGCCCACAGAGCTGCCATGTGGCACGCTCACATTCATCATGCATACAAGGATCTAGCATTGCCACATAAGAAGGTGGGCATTTCAACGAAGTTCAAAGGAAATGTGGCATCTAGTGAAGTGCTCTATGGATGAACAAAAAGTTCAACCGCATATGGAGACATGTAATGTTGAGGTCAGTTTGAGCAAAGATATTGGTGAGCAGACGTGACATGGCGATGCCACATAGGCATATACATCATTTTGAAGGACCCTATGCAAGGAAATTGGCTGTCTTTCACCACTAGCAGCAAGTTGACTTCGCAAATTTGCAAATGAGGCGTGGTAACCCGGAGGGTGAAAATAATGCATTTTTTGCATTAAAAAATATGAGGGAAGTCGTAAAAGGCCAGATGTGAAAAAAGCGAAATTGCAAAATGCAAAATGTGAAAAACAAATTGGAGCCAAAAGGTGAAAAATTGAATATGACCTATGTCTTTTGCATTGTTTCATTGTTGTGCTTGTCCAAGTTCCTCCATGGGAGAGAAATTGCAGGCTTGCAAATCCATAGTGGACCACTCCAAAGAAGATCATTCAAGGTGGCCATGGATCCATAATATTCCCAAAAAATCATTGCAAGAGCAGGTTGTTCCATGACATGCATAAAGGGAAGGGCAGTTGTCCAGGAGTTTCCAGCTGTGCAAGCAAGTGGTCCAAAGCATCTTCGAGTAACCCCGAGGGTGAAAATAATGAATTTTTTGCATTAAAAAATATAATGGAATCTCTAAAAGCCCAGATGTGAAAAAGGTGTATTTGCAATATGCAAAATGTGAAAAACAAATTGGAGCCGAAAGGTGAAAAATTGAAAACAACCTGTGTTTTGCATTGTTTCTTTCTTGTGCTTGTCCAAGTGCCTCAATGGAAGAGAAATTGCAAGCTTGCAAATCCAAAGTGGACCACTCCAAAGATCATTCAGGGTGGCCATGGATCCATAATATTCCCAAGAAATCATTGCAGGAGCAGGTTGTTCCATGGCGTGCATAAAGGGAAGGGCAGTTGTCTAGGAGTTTCCAACTGTGCAAGTGAGTGGTCTAAAGCATCTCGAGTGGTTGCACAAAGTGACAAAGTTTGTTTGGCTCCTCAAATGATTTTTCCCCCTCCATCTCGCGGTCAAGAGCATCTTTAGGCAATTTCATATGATGACAAATGGTTTGTTCGGCCTCCATCACAAATTTCCACCTTCCAGTGCATGTTTAATGGCATTTCCAGTTAAGAAATCAAATAGTATGTTGCAAAATCTTCATCATTCCCAGTAGAGGCAGTTATGGCCATGATTTTCTTGCAAATGGATGAAGATTTCAGGTGTGGTTGGGAATATTTTTCAGCTGGAAACATCTTGGTGGATTTGAAGAGGTGCTTTGCAATTTTGAAAGTGGCGACCCACAGTTCCAGATTTGAAAATGTATAAATAGAGGGCTTTTCCTCAGAGTGTTGGTCGTTGTTTTAGGTGTTCATTTTCTCTAAGTCTAGGTTCTGCAAGAGTTTATAGAATCAATTGTTGTATGTAGATCTTGTCTCCCTTGCTAAGGTGGATGCAGTTGTACCGACAGGGGGCTTTGAGAGCATCTTTGTCTCCCTTGCCAAAAGAGCAATCTCACCATGCTTGTCCCCATGGCAGCATTTTGAATTATTGATGTTTGTAATATTTCTTTTCAAGTTAATGAAGATGCTTGTGGTTCTTTGCTATTTCCTGTTGATGAAGTGCAGCAATCTATTTTGCAAATATTGTTGACTGGATATCTAGTTTTATGTTCATTATTGGTTATCATCTTGAGCATGGATCTAGGTTATAAAACCCTTTCTACATTATTTTAGAACATGTTGAATAACTTGTTAGGGCACCCTAAGTTTATGGATTTGACAGGAAAGAGTTTTTTTTTAATTTTTTGAAAGTTTAGTTTCAGTGTATGTTCTATTCTTTCAATGATCATTTGGTATTTCCCACTAGCTTGCATGTGAGTTTTCCTACATCTGTGCTAAGGAATGATGTCATGAATCTTGCAAGATACCCTGTTGTTTGAAGGCCACCAGCACGCCACCTTCCTTTTTATAATTATCCAACTTGTCCTACCTTGTCCTACCCTCCAAGTAATAACCTTTTGCATATCTTAAGTGTTATTTGTCTACAGATGCATAAATATTGTATACTTAACATGTGTCTATGTTTTGTGTTTTGAAGCATAGTGTTGCAATTTTCCATTCGACCGCTGTTGTTGATTATTTTATAGAATGAAGATTGCAGTCATTTCCTCATCTGTCTTGAGTAACTTGTATGTGATCTAGTGCATTTGTTTATTCCGTGTGATAACTCTTCCCGGGTGGAGTGAACGAGTTTGGTTGTGGTCACATTTTATTCCCTTGTGCTAAAAATCCCCATGGAGGTTGAATTGCAGAATCTCTCCATGTGAATAAGCTACCCCTTAGGTCCTCTCACCTTGATTCAAGGAGAGCCAGAAGTAGCAGGGAGCTAACCATACCCTCTGTAGATGCCTCTCAGTCATTTTATGCGTTCAATCTAGTCTAGATGCCAAACCCTCCCCCGACTACAACGACATACTAGCAGTTTTTTCATCTTTGTTTGCCAATTTCTTCAAGTGTGCAAGGTCGAGCGAAAAAGGTGTATAACAGGGAACCAACAGGAGGGTAAGAGGTTCACATTGAGCCCATTGAAAGAATGAGGAGAAGAAGTGGACAGCGATCCAAAGATCTTGTTAGTTTCTAGTAAACAATTCTTGAAAGAGGCAAAGAAGAAGGCATTTTTTTTCTTCCATCCCCAAACCTATAAAAGTTGTGATCATAAATGAGCTAATTGAAATTCCACTGAAAGTGCAGATTTTATTGGATAAATATGTTGATATAGTTTCCAAATAGTTGTCAAATGAATTGCCACCTATGAGAAGCATTAGCCATCAAAGGGATCTAGTGCCCGGATCAAGTTTTCCAAACAAAGTAGCAAATAGGTTGATACCTATGTAGAATGAGGAGGTAAGTAAGTGAATGATCTATTAGAGAAGGTTTTGATAAGAGAAAGTTTGATCCGTGTGCAGTTCCTGCAGTATTGGCACCTAAGAAAGGCGAAGAATGGCACATGTAGTTCCTGCAATATTGGCACCCAAGAAAGGTGGAGAATGCGGCATGTGTATGGATTCAAAAGCCATCAACAAGATTGTTATAGAGCACAAATTTCCATTGCCACAAATAAATGACGTGATGGATTGTTTAAGTAGAGCTAGTACTTCACCAAGTTAGATTTGAGGAGTGGTTATCATCAAATCAAAATAAAAGGAGATGAATGGAAAAATGCATTCAAGACATACAATGGGTTGTATGAGTCATTCATATTGCCATTCGAGATATCAAATGCTCCAATTACATGCATATAAAAGATTGTGCACCTAGGAAAGGCAGAGAATGGCATGTGTATAGATATAAGAGTCATCAACAATATCGCGATCAGTACAAATTTACATTGCCATGAATGCATGACTTGATGGATTGTTTGAGTGGAGCTAGTTACTTCACCAAGATAGATTTGAAGAGTAATTATCATCAGATCAAAATTAAAGGAGATTAATGGCAAAATGCATTCAAGACACAAGATGGGTTGTATGAGTGGCTTTTTATTCCATTTGTCTTATCAAACACTTTCCCCAATAACATTCTTCAAGCTAAAAACATGAAAGACTGGATGTACTTTCGCTAAATGGGGTAACTATAGTCTCTCTACTACACTGCCTAGATTCTACAAAATTTGATAAGGCCCACAATACTTATGTGAAAGATTGTTATCCTTCTTCTATTGTTTCAAGGACATTTGACTATATGGTTGTAATCACACAAAAACCCAATCTCCTACTTCGAAATGTGTTTCATCCGGTGTTGGTCAGCTTGCTACTTCATTCAGTTATGTGCCATTGCCAAATTCTCTCTGAGACTAGAGAGTGCCTTCTACTAGTGCTCCACAATCTCCTACTTCAAAATGTTTTTCATCCGGTGTTGGTCAGCTTGCTACTTCATTCAGTTATGTGCCATTGCCAAATTCTCTCTAAGACTAGAGAGTGCCTCCTATTGGTGCTCAATGTGGTCTTCAATTGCATGAACCTTTGGTTGAACCCTCGCAACAAAGGTGATGGATGGCGGATGGTACCCATACAATTATTAAAATGACGACATTTTTTATGAAGTATGGAAAGCATTAATATACCACCATTCTGTTGATGGTAACTATTGAACCTATTTCTCCTATTTATCCAAATTAAAACATCACCGATAACCCTCCAAGCATTTGTTGACCATCTCAATTTGGCCATCAAAATGGAAATGATATGATGAGCTATGAGCCAGCTACATATCCAATCAAGAAAAAAATCAGTCCAAAAATTACTAGTAAATATAGGATCACAATCACTTACTATGATCTTTGGGGTCCCATGTATTTTTTGAAATGTATCCATAAAATTTGATGCTCCTATACTTGTTACAAAAGGATGTGACAAAGAGCAAGAATGGGCACATTTGGTGCGTCTATCCACAACAACTATGATGTCATTTTTTTGTTTAGACTTATGCAACCTTGTGATGAAATCCGTGAACACCTCTAGCTAGGAATAGACAACAGTTGGAGAAGACCCAAGGTCTTGATTGTCCCACCCTTGTTTTGCTAACACACCATGCTGTCTGCCACAAATTTTTGGACTTCCCCTTTGAGCCCTTCCCAAAAGATTTCTTACTTGATTTTATGATAAGTCTTCAAGAAGCTTGAGTGCCCACCTATTGGTGAATCATGTAGCTCTGCAAGAACCTTTTTCTTAAGGGTTAATTTCTTACACAAGCATAGCCAATCCCTTTCCATAAAAAAATTTCTAACACACTCGGATACTGCTAGGATTTCTAAATGAGGATCTGTGTATGTGCTCCATTCGCCCATTCTGATTTTGCATCCTCTGCCCAATCTGTTGTAATATTGATCTGGCACACAATAGTGCTTTTATGGACACACCTTTCTTGAATAGTGCATCAGCGACTACATTCTCATTTCCTTTTATATATGATCTCAAAGTCATATCCCAACATCTTTGTGACCCAAATGATCATAACCTCTTTTCTAAAAAGTATTTTAGACTATCATGATTTGTCTTCACCTTAAAGCGTCTTCCCAACAAATAAAGTCTCCAATGTTTGACTACATGAAAGATAGACGTCATTTCCGTCTCATTTATGGGCTTCAGCAAATTCTTACACTTGAGTTGATGAATATCGTGATTTGTCTTCACCTTAAAGTGTCTTCCCACCAAATAAGGACTCCATTGTTTGACTACGTGAAGGATACCCATCATTTCCTTCTCATTTATGTGTTTCAACAAACTCTTACTCTTGAGTTAATAACACCCTCGAAAGCAATACGTTGTCCTCCTTTTGCATGAATGGTGCCCATACCCCTAAGCATCATACTCAACAATGAAAGTTTGGAAAATTTTGGGATAGTTCTAACTAGATTGGTGCACGTGACCTCCAACTTTTCAATTGCCTTGGTAGATGCTTCATTCCAATGGAAGGAATCCTCCTTCAATAAATCTTTAAGTGGTGTTGCCATATTGCTGTAAATTTTGACAAATCGACGATAGTAACCTATTAGCCCTATGAAGCCCCATAGTTGCTTGAGGGTTTTATTCCATTCGACCATGGCCTTGATTTTGTGAGGGTCCAAGTTTATGCCTTCAAGGGACATAATGTGACCCAAAGTACTCCACCTCCATGACTCCAATATGGCCTTGATCTTGTGAGGGTCCACCTTTATGCCTTCGTGGGGCACAATAGGACCCAAAATACTCCACCTCCTTGACTCAAAAAACACACTTGAAAGGCTTGGCATACAATTGATGTAGTGCCAAAATATCCAAAACATGATTCACGTCATCAACAAAAACCAAGACAAATTTCTGCAAAAATGACCGAACGACAAAGTTCATCAAACTTTGAAATGTAGATTGCGTATTTTTTAGGCCAAAGGGCATCACCATAAAATCACAGTGGCCCTCATACATTACAAAAGCTATCTTATGTATATATTCATCTTTGATTATGATTTGATGATACCCTGAGTGAAGATCAAGTTTCATAAAGTATACAACGCCATGTAACTCATATAGAAAACATCAATTACAGGAATTGAAAACTTATCTTTGATGGTGTACTTGTTGAGTTCCAATGGGTTTGGACACATGTCAATTGTCATCCTTCATACGCACCATCACCACTAGAGAGGAAAAAACACTTTGTCTATGCCATATAATTCTTGCCTCGAGCATTTCTTGCAACATCTTCTCAATCTCACTCTTTTGTATATAAGGTCAAATGTTGGGTGGTTGGATCCCTAGGACTAACTGAATGGCATGATCATGATCAATTTTGAGTAGTCATTTTGGTATATTTCAAAAAATAATTCACTCTACAATTTTTATAAATCGAACGGTGTAGGCATCTTTGCTAGTAGTGCTTCTAATGAAAATAAATTGCACCATAAATCCATCTGCTCCATTTTAAAGAATATTCTTCATCTGATGAGAGCTAACCAACTATGGGGACTTTGCACATAGCCCATTCAGTTCAAATGCGCTTCCTCATGAATGAAAACATATAAATGCTTCCTAGGAATTCAACTCAATCATTCACAGAGTAGTGAGCCATTTGACTCCCAACACAATGTTTGTGCCGCCCATGGGAATGGCGAACAAAGGGCAATCTAGAAAGTAGTCTCCCATGGTAAGTTTAATACTGTGACATCTCCTTGTACAATTGACTGTATCATTGCCATCTGTAATCATGATATGAAATTTTGGAGTTGGATAAACAAAACAATTCAAGCTAGCAGCCAACTTGTTATTGATGAAATTTAGGGTACTTCAATCAATCGATATTGTCCCCTTCTATTTTTTTTAGGAAACCACTACCTTGAGGGCTTGTGGGGTGATAATCCCTAAAAGTGCATGGCAAGAAATGGTTGGTTGGGTATCTATCATCTCCTCATCTTTCTCAGCAACACCCTCTAATTCTAATTCTTCATTAGCACCTTCAATGTAGAATAACTTCTTAGGTAGATCATTCAAGTCTGAAATTCTTAGGTAGGATTATAGGTGTAGGGGTTACCACAACGCCAAGGCTCAACATGAATCAGAAAGAAGAAGATCTCGATTAAAGCCTTCTTGTATGTTGATGGTTCAGATTCTCATCCTTGAAATACAAAAATATTTAGGGTAATTTTTGCGTTTTTCTATATTCTTTTTTTGATAATTGGTAAATATATTAATAAAAAAGGACGGGGAAATATCTTGTCTCAGCAAGTACAACAAAAAAGATTAGAAAACGAGCCAAGAAGGTTGAAAGAAGTTGGGTGTGAGTCTCTAACATTAGGCAAAACAAACAAAAATAAGTAAAGCAAAACATACGGCCTTGAAAGCATACATAATCCACGAGGGACATGGTCATTCATTGTAATCATTTCCATCAGCATATTGGTTGCTACTATGCTTTTCATTGACAGTTTTGACCCGTTCTTCAATTTTTGTTAAACTTCACTGCATTGTTACATTCATGTTGTTCATGAATTCACTGCTTTACTCAGACTTAGAGTTGGCTTTTGTTTCCATCATTCATTTTTATCATCAATGCATGGATTGAAGCTTGTAAATTGCTCCCTAAACTATTTATATCTTCAATCACTTGTGCAAAAAATGGTTGCATCTTATGTGAAGTTCAATTTCCTCCTTTCATGGTAGAATTTTCAATGTTGTATGCGTTTGTCATGATTGGAGGAGTGCCTTCTCTGCTTATGAGATTCTTTAGATATATTTTGTAGTGCTTGGAATTATCGTGACTTGAAGAAGAGGGCATTATTTCATTTTGTTGTTGTTAATAGGCTGAATCAGAATTTTACTCTCACTAACGTGAACCAACCTCCTATCCTCTTTGGGCATTGAGCTACACGAAATAAACCTCTATGCATCTTGGTTTGTGAGAATTCTAAGATTCTTCCTTGGATTCAACAAGCCTCCTACAACCTTTGTAGCAACCATCTATCCTTTTGAAGACGAAGCACACCTACTATGGTTATGCTTTAGTGGACTGCCCTCATTCACTACACCATGGGAGGACAGAGAATGGTGATAGAATTCATCATTCAAACCATTGTTGGCGAGAAGTTCATCATTAATGGCCAAAATAATAGCCAATGGAGCCAAAACAAATTGTCTTTAAATGTTGGGTGTATTGCTCGACTAATGTAGCTCTACAAGGTGGCGATTAAAAATACCTTGTTGATAAAGTAGTTTGTTGTCCATCATGTTAGTTGCAATCTTTTGAACCCTGTATGTAGGACTAAAGATCAACGGTTGCATGGTCTCCTTAATGGCTCCCAAAAATTGCCAAAATCATATAGCTTGTTATACACCTCAGGATCCTGGGTCTCACTGTCCAAAATAGGATGGATCCCAGGGCTGTTGCGCAAGGGCATGTAAGTTGCTATAAATATGCGTATATTTCGACCCAACAAGAGCTATATAATTCTTGTTGGTATCACTCGTGCTGAATAAATATCGATTGTCTTCAAACTTCGAAGAGTCAGTGATCACAATAACAGCCTACACAGTGGATTAACAATTGAGCTAGAAGAACCAACCAAACCACCAATAGAACTAGAAATGCATGGTACAAATAAAACACCGGTAGAAAGAAAGTGAAAAGGAGGGACATGGAAATCAAGCAAGGAGAGCACTAAATAGGGCTCGAGGAGAGAATCAAGGAGGATCAACAAAAGAGAGAAAGCAAAGATAAAACATTTCGCCATAAAGAAAGAGCAAAAAACCAATGAGTGAGGAAGAAAAAAAGCATAGAAAATAATAAGGCCACCAAGGGAAAAATCCAAAAAACCAAAAAGTCTAAAAGAAGTAAAAAACAAAGAAAAAGGCCACAAGAGGGGAAAATAGAGAAAAAAACAAAGTGGGGAGCCAAGAAAAGAAAAGGTCCACCTAAGAGAGAGAGAGAGAGATCTTTGAAATGAAAGGTTTAAAGCAAGACAAAGGAAATGATACAACAAAGGAGCCCATTTGAAGGAAAAAATACAAAGGGGGACAAAAAGAAAAGTAGAGAGGGAAAAGCCCAAAAAATAAAAGAAAAGCACAATGGTAGGGCGAAAATCCTAACACCCTGAAAAGCATCCACCCTACTATAATGAGCAAGGACATGATGCTGGAATCAAATGAACAATCACAACAACAATCACTATCAATAGCACTTAGGACTATTTTTGTGCTATAAGCTAGATTGCTAAAAGAAACAACAATGCATAGTGCAAATAGAACAATAGGAGAAAAGGGTGAAGGAGGCGGACGTGGAAAGAAGGAAAGAAGACTATTAAATAGGGCTCTAGAAGATAAGGAGGATCAACAAACGAGACAACATAAAACACTTTGTCATAAAGAAAGAGAAAAAAATCAGAGTGAGGAAAAAAGAAAGCGTAGGAAATAATATATAAGGCCACAAAGAGCAAAAGCCCCAAAAAAAACCAAAAAGGCTAAAAGGTGTACAAAAAGGAGAAAGGCCACACAAGAGGGGGATATAGCAAGAAAAAAGGGGGAAGCCAAGGAAAAAAAAACCATCAAAGAGAAAGCTTTAAAACAAAAGCTTTGAAGCAAGATAAAAGGGGAAAAAACAACAAAGGACCCACCCACCAAAAGGAAATAAGACAAAGGGGAATAAAAGGAAAAGTGGAGAAAAGAAAAAAGTGAAAAAAACAAAAGTAAACCTCAACAATAGGGAAAAAAATCCAAAAACCATCCAATGCATCCACTCTACCGTAGTAAGCAAAGACAAGATGTTGGAATCATATGAACAATTACGAAAACAAGCACTATCAATAGCTCTAAAGACTATTTTTGTGCTATAAACTACACTACCAAGAGAACCAACAACGCATGGTGCAAAGAGAATAACAATAGGAAAAAGGTGTGGAGGAGGAAATACATGGAAAGGAGGCAAGGAGAGCATTAAATAGGGTTCAATGAGAGAAACAAGGAGGATTAATGAAAGACACAAAATAGAGATAAAACACTTCACCATAAAAAAAAGAAAAAACTAAAGTGAAGAAGAAAGAAAGCATAGAAAAAAATAAATAACGATGTAGAGGGAAAAAGCCAAAAAATCAAAAACACTAAAAAGCGTAAACAAAAATCAAAAAGGCCACAAGAGGGGGAAATAAAAAGAAAAAAACAAAGTGGGGAGCAAAAAAAATAAGAAGTCCACCAAAGAGAAAGCTTTAAAGTAAGAGAAAAGGAAATAAAACAAAGAATCGCGCCAAAAGGAACAAAGACAAAGGAGAACAAAAGGAAAAGCAAATGAGGAGAAAAAGTCTAAAAAATAAAATAAAAACCCAACAATAGAAAAAAAATCCAAACACCATCCAAAGCATCCACTCTACCATAGGGAGCAAAGACGAGATGGTGAAATCAAACAAACAATTACTTCAACAAGCACCATCAATAGCACGCAAGACTATTGTTGATGCAGGAGCATCTACATTCAAATTTAATTTAGTGTATTGTCCCTCCAAAATGTTATCTATGAAGGAGTATTTGTAAATGTCAAAATTAAAAAAACATTTAAAAGATAAAAAAAAGTGATTGTTGGGGCTGTTGAGGAAATAAGGGAGGTGTGGTTGAAAATATTTCAACCTTAGTATATTGTTAAAATTTAAAAACTGTTTCTTGTTTAATCCTAGCCCAGATTGGGCGTAGAAGTTAGAGAGGCATTGCAGTTGGCAATTTGGTGAGAAAAATCTTGATTGAACTCGAGTAAATAAGGGAGATTGTTGGCCAAGACGAGCCCATGAGAGATTAAGACGGGGTTTAATTTCTTTTGACAAGTCCATGAAATGAGTGTGATCATCGATTTGGATGGCTTCGGAGCCATTGGAGATAGAACATCCAAGATGGTGTTGGAGATATTCGCCATTGAACGAATGGACAGAAATGGGTAACAGAGGTTGAAAATCCCAAAGGAGACCCAACTGCCTTCTTGAAGCCAGCAACAACTATTTTGTCACCATATTCGAAAGCTATGTCATCAACGCCTGCAAGAAGTGTCTAGGAAAGTGAAGAAACATATAAGGCCTCCAGTTTCACTAGCAGGACAGGTCAGATTTTGTCACTTCTTAGTGCATCCTCCAAATATGGATTGTGATTCATCTATACAATAAGAAAACACAGGTTTTGTAGTTGCTATGGAGAGAGTTCTTCTACACAGTGGCATATGGTACACCCAACTTTGAACAGATAAAAGAGAATCCAAGTTGCAAGCAAATTCCTTGGAAAGAGATCGCCGTCTTTCTGCTTGGAAAGATGCTCAAACAGGGTGTCAATCGATTGATGCGGTCATGGTCCAGTATCATCGCATATATTCTCCAATTTATTTTGGAAAGAAGTATGACCTTGATGGTAAATATATACGACATTTTCTCCCTTTCTTGAAAGGTGATATTTTAATCCTTTATTCCATTGAAATTGCACATCCTGTTGTGTCCTGCATTAGTATATCCCATTCTTATGTCCTGAACATTAAATTAAGTCATTGGCTTGAGATGTCTGGATACGTTTTGAAATCTTCCATTGTTAAGAACTAAAAAATGTTGCAACCTCAGATATGCCGAACGAATATATGCAGTAAAGGGCTCGTGTAGTTGCCATGAAACGTGGAACCCATACGTAATTTGTTTGCTGCTCTTTCTATCCAGTATTGGACTGCTTATTCATGTACAGTTCCTGTGGAATCATATAGATGTACTGTTAGCATCTGTGATATTGGTAATCATTGCAAAGATAGTTGTGGTCACTGTTGTTGTGAAAGGTTTTCGGTATAGCATTAGGACTTCCTTCCTTGTTGGTATTTCTCTGGCCCAGATTGTAGAGTTTGCTTTTGTTCTCTTGAGTCGTGCCTCAAACCTTCATCTAGTTAAGGGAAAATTATGTCTCTTGCTGCTGGGAACAACAGCTTTTACCCTGGTTACCACACCTTTGATGTTTAGAATGATTCCAGGAATCATGCATTTGGGTGTCCTTGCGAATTGGTTCCCATCTGACAGCAATCAAACAGAGGCAGGGATTATGTGAAGATATGTTGTCTATTAACAGGATGATGTTTGGACATGATACACCTGCTATTGTTCTAGTTGGCCATAGTATATCATTTTTTTTTAAGAGTAACAAGAAGGTCAGTTCATCAATTGTCTTATAAACGTGGAATCCGCAACACATAGTGCAAAGAGAACAACAATAGGATAAAAAGGTGAAGGAGGGGGGAAGGGGAAGGAGACAAGGAGAGCATTAAATAGGGCTCAAGTAGAGAAGCAAGGAGGAACAATGAAATAGACAAAGCAGAAATAAAAACCTATGCCATAAAGAAAGAGAAAAAACCCAAAGAGTGAGCAAGAAAAAAATCATAGGGAAAAATAAGGCAACGGAGGATAAAAAGGAAAAAAGCCACAAGATGGGGAAATAGAAAAAAAAGCAAGGACCCAAGAAAATAGAAAGTCCACCAAAGAGAGAGCTTTAAAGCAAGAGAGAAGGAAAAAAGCAACAAAGGACACCGTCAAAAGGAAAAAATATAAAGGGAAACCAAAGGTATAATAGAGAAGAGGAAAAAACCCAAAAAAACAAAAGACAAGCCAAACAATATGGAAAAAAACCAAACACTATCCAAATCATCTACTCTACCGTAGAGAGAAAAGACGGAATGCTAGAATCAAATGAACTATCACATAAAAAAACACTGTGGATAGCACTAAATACTATTTTTGAGTTATAAACTAAACCGTCAATAGAACCAAAAATGTATCGTGTAAATAAAACAAAATTAGAAAAAGGGGGCAAAGGAGGGATGTGGAAAGGAGGCAAGGAGAGAATTAAATAGTGTTTGAGATAAGAAGCAAGGAGGATCAACAAAAGAGACAAAGCAAAGATAAAAACACTTCGCCATAAAGAAAGAAAAAAGAGTGAAGAAAAAATACAAAGTAATAAATACGACCATAGAAGGCAAAAAACCAAAAAGGGGGCTAAAAGGAGTAAACAAAAAATAGAAAGGCCACAAGAGGGGGAAATAGAAAATAACAAAACAAAACAAAGAGCCAAGAAAAGAAAACGTCCACCAAAAAGAGAGAGCTTTAAAACGAAAGCTTTAACGTAAGAGAAAAGGGAAAAAGAACAAAGGACCCAACTGAAAGGAAAAAAGATAGGAGAACAAATGGAAAAGCAAATGAGGTGAAAAAGCACAAAAAATAAATGAAATGCCCAACAATAGAGCAAAAATCCAAACACACTATCCAAAGCATCCACTCTACCATAGGGAATAAAGAGGGGATATTGGAATCAAATGAACAATTACAATCAATAACACTCACAACTATTTTCATATTATAAACCAGACCACCATAGAATAAGCAACACATAGTGCAAAAAGAACCATAGTAGGATAAAATGTCAAAAGGAGGAGAGATGTGGAAAGGAGGCAAGGAGAGCATTAAATAAGGATTGGGAAGAGATGCAAGGAGGATCAATGAAAGAGACAAAGCAGAGATAAACCATCACCATAAGGAAAGGGAAAAAACAGAGTGAGAAATGATATTTTTTAAGAATTGAAAAAAAAATATACATTGTAGAAGGGTAGGCGAATCCTCAAGCCATTATCAAACATAATACAGGCGAATTAGTGTCAATTTCCAATAAAGAGCATGTGATTTTGGCGAATGTTTAACATATAAGAAATTACCTAAGGCGAAAGAAAAAAATATATATATATATATATATATATATTGTGAGATGAAAGATTAGGTTTATATTTCAAAATTTTACTAATTATATTAGGATCTTATAATTATCATTTGTACATATTTACTATTCTGACCCATCAAGACCCGCAACACTACATTTTCTCAAATTCCACAAGTTGATAATATCATCTTCTTGTGAAGATGCATTACACTTATCATTTCGCATTAGACAATCCCTGTGACCCTAGGATTATACCTAATTGCAGGACGAATCACCCCATCCCTGCGGACAATAAAATCTTAATAGTCTCACCTCTGCACACCCAGAATCAGGGTTCCCCTACCCAATTGGATTGTGTGTCATAGACTATTATGCATTGACTTCACATGGACTTCACAAGAATGATGTTGAGCAAAAACAATTTTATATTTACTGTTCTGACCCATCAAGACCCGCAACACTACATTTTCTCAAATTCCACAAGTTGATAATATCATCTTCTTGTGAAGATGCATTACACTTATCATTCTGCATTAGGAGCAACAAGTAACTAGAAAGATAGAGCAAACACCACAAATAATCAAACAAGTAAATCACAGGTATTTATATACAATACTTAGGTCAATTAAAATATGTTTTACTTTTGTGCAGCTCAAGGCTCGAATGCTAGCTCATGCTTATTGAGTAGACACGTTTTAGATATGTTGTGGATAAATTCTTCACTACGGCATGCACACTAAGTAAAATTTAGGCAATCCTTGTGACCCTAGGATTACACCTAATTGCAGGACGAATCACCCCATCCCTGCGCACAATAAAATCTTAATAGTCTCACCTCTGCACACCCAGAATCAGGGTTCCCCTACCCAATTGGATTGTGTGTCAGAGACTGTTATGCATTGACTTCACATGGACTTCACAAGAATGATGTTGAGCAAAAACAATTTTATATTTACTGTTCTGACCCATCAAGACCCGCAACACTACATTTTCTCAAATTCTACAAGTTGATAATATCATCTTCTTGTGAAGATGCATTACACTTATCATTCTGCATTAGGAGCAACAAGTAACTAGAAAGATAGAGCAAACACCACAAATAATCAAACAAGTAAATCACAGGTATTTATATACAATACTTAGGTCAATTAAAATATGTTTTACTTTTGTGCAACTCAAGGCTCGAATGCTAGCTCATGCTTATTGAGTAGACACGTTTTAGATACGTTGTGGATAAATTCTCCACTACGGCATGCACACTAAGTAAAATTTAGGCAATCCCTGTGACCCTAGGATTACACCTAATTGCAGGACGAATCACCCCATCCCTGCGCACAATAAAATCTTAATAGTCTCACCTCTGCACACCCAGAATCAGGGTTCCCCTACCCAATTGGATTGTGTGTCAGAGACTGTTATGCATTGACTTTACATGGACTTCACAAGAATGATGTTGAGCAAAAACAATTTTATAATTGGTGACAAGAGTCCTAAGTGCTAGCAACAATACCTTTATCGAGTATAGCAAATGTAGTTGGATGTCACAAGCAAACTCGAATGCTAAACAGCTCAGCCTAAGTATATTGTATCTATCTATGTGTATTCATCAATCATGCATAACCATATCAGAAAACCAAAATACATTTCCAAGATGTGTTTTGTAAAACTGGTGCACTTTATGATCAAGGTTTTGATCTTTTCATAGAATAGGAATGTGACTCGTAACTAGGAAGCACACTGCACAACACAATACGAGGCCTGTAGTGGAAAAGTACAAACTAAATGATGAATTTGATTTACAACTAGAGCATTATAGGGTAAATCTTCTACATGGTTAACATTGTTCCTTGTATCCATTTCTGTTTGACAATCAATGGAAGGTTTGGGCTTTTACAGCATCTCCTACAAATTCTAAAAAATGATGAGTCGTAAATGAGGGTGGATGCCACCCCTACCAAGAAGAATCATTCCCCATAGAATATTTTTCATCCATCTAAAAATATGTGGGGGGAGTAAAGTTAAATTAGCACCCTCCCCAAATAATTGGACCGTAAGCAGCAAGTCGGTGCATAAATCTGCCCACCAGCAGAAGGGTTCTCTCCCAAGTGATTTTTGTGTATACATTGTATACTTGTAACATTTGCAAAATGTACTTGTTCTAAGTTTGACCACTGAATATAAAGAAATTTGGCATTGAATTATCAATATGTTTTGTGGTTATTTAACTTATTTTGTTTACTCTATGCATATTGTGTGGTTAATTTTGCTTATTTGGCTATAATTTTATATTTTTAATATATATATATATATATATATATATATATATATATATATATATATATATATATTTTTTTTTTTTTTTGTATGATCGTACCCAAAAATGTACCCAGGCCAACAAGAATTTCCACACCGGCATATTTGAACCCCATCCCGTACTGGTACCAGGGTTGGCTACTTAGAGATTAGTCAACAATGTACTACAAACAATTATTCCCCAGAAGTTTTGAATCTCTAAATTTCTCATTCAATTCAGTTCTTCATGGTAAAGAGGTATAAGTGTAGTTACAGGTACACCATCCAAGAAAATCATCCAGTCCAAACATCAACTACACCTATTAATTGAACATGAGATATGCAATCAAAAGCTAGTATAAACTTCTGCATATTCATTATCTATATAGTGCAAGTTATGTTTATTTGTATGTTTCTGTAAATGTGTGTGCCTATCTCTCTTACAAACATGCTCCTGCACAAGAGATTCACACAGTCCACCCAAAACACGTCAACCATGGGTTTTTCCCTTGTGGACACCTAGTTATACTTTTATGAAGCTCAATAGGAGTGAGGATTGATGTCCAAGTATCTCAATGATAGAATAGATATAAAAACAAAAAACAATCACTAAGTACACAAAAGCATTGTAAAGAATAAAACAGCAAATAAAGATCACAATACCATAAAAAACCCTAATGTTAAATTATACATGCTAAAGCAACATTACTTTAAAGCTTTAACCAATACTCTACAGTTAAAAAGTAACGTATCTCAATGCTTATTCCGTACCTACCATAAATGTGGGAAAGGTCTATTGATGTAACCCTCTGCAATTGCACCCAATGCCAAAACTGCAACTTCTCTTTCCTTCCAAACTACGGCAGTAGCACTTAACTTGGCCTGCATTAAAAACAAATTAGTGACATATGCTATAAACACAAAGTATCATAAATCAAAATCACATAATTTTCAAGTTCACTATTGAAAATGGCAAATCCAGGTATCAGATGTGACTTAGCGCTAGAAACTAGAAAGAAAACCATCACGAACTTGCCAAAAAATCCATATGCTGGCATATTTTTATATATGTTTGACAAAATGCCACAAATCCACGGTAATCACATCTTCTATCAGTAATACTGAATACATAGGACAATGTATTACATCTTTTGAACACTGATCTGTCTGCAAATGTATCTTAAAAAAGTGACTATTCAAATTTGAATTGTAAACAAGGAATCCAGTTCAAAGAATGAGATAATGCCTACTCCATGGATCATTCTTTTCTCCCGCTAGATGCATAACTATTACACATATCTATGGTAATGACAACACTCATATTACTTTGTCACCTGTCAAAGATTGAGGAAGCACTGAACAGAACAAGGAATGTTTCAGCTTTAACATAATTGTAGAGTATACAATAATGGCAGTGCTCATAATGTGTAGGCAATACATTTTTGTACTTGAAAACAAAAAGATGGATGATCACTCAATTCCCTGTAATCTCATCTTGGAATATTATAGAGATTCGTTTATGCTATAGTCCGAGGTAGCTTGATATATTGTAGACTATATAACAGCATCGCAGACTATACGATATGTTTCCTCAAAACTACTAGCAAAAGGCTTCACCAAAATATTGGTAGTAATTATTTTCTATAACATGAAACATCATCATTTCCTCAAGCAAATCATGTCCTTGCAATCTGTGTAATATTTCAAAGCTTGAAAGATCCAGTGCCTCACTTCATTCATTGCCTTCCTAGTTCATCAGGGTAGGAATACAACATTTGTATGAGAATGGGTGTTATTTCTGCTTAGTCAATTTTCTAAGGTTTATCAAAAGAGCAAATTTCTTCAGTCTTCAATATCTGTATTTTAATTTGGAAATACAAAGTTACAAATAAATTTGCATTCTTCTATTTTTCAAACTTAACAACAATTTTATTAACCTTCTACATTTCCAGACCATTTTCAAATTTTATTGGTAGCAAATTCAAACTCAGTTTGAACCTCCTAATTTACCCCGGTAATTTTTTCCTGTAAAGAGAGTTCTTCTCTTTCCCTTGTGTGCCTACCAGCAAGAATTGAGAAACCTCCCTGCTGCTATAATCCATGAACATCTATTAAGTCGCTTCTCTCCCTACAAATACTCTTTAGGTGCCCTGCCTCATTTCTTTTGAATGGGACACTTGATCAATCACTTAAAGGAGACATAACCGTCATGTTCAAACAGCCTCTTCAACCCAAGTTGGATTTCTATGTAGATCATTTCTTGGCATCTCGCAGATATCAAATGGCATTTTTGTTTTACCAGACTACTTGCAAGTCACAATGTCTCATCTCTCTACTTATTCAGATGAGACTACACTCTGAGACTACCCAAATTATGTTACAACAATTGATTAATTATTAAAGTTGTGAAATGTCACTCTCTTCATGATCAAAAACAGTCATTCCTTGCATTCATTAAATTGTTCTATATAGTGTAATACATCCCATGGAACCCTGTAATAGGTAAAAATTGTGTATTGAAAAGTGTCGGTTCACCCAAAACCAATTGATCATGTTACAATGCTATGTTATCAAGTTTCATTAGAAATCCTTACTATTTAGATTGAGAGTATAACCCATGGCTATGTGGAGTCCCTAAGGCTATGTAATATGTAGCAAACTAGAGGTTGTATTCCCAAAATGTATTATTGCATCTTCTTGTAGGATGTCTTAGTAATTTGGTTGTACTTTATGACTACCATGACTGTACTGTAATCACAGCTGCAACTGAAAATTTCAGTAATAACTTGCTAAAGAGTTAAGACTACTATACATCTAAAACCTCATATGCATGAAATGATTAGGATTGCTATAAATCTGAAATATTATATGCATGATGTCATTATGACAGACCCTCATATAGATATGTTTGTCTCAAACACAGTCATGAACAGTTTGATGCATTTTTGTGCCTCGCTTGATAAATCTGAGGCATGGAATTTTTGTAGATAGGTTGGAATAATAGTATAATTGCAATGGATAACTTAGAGAGCAGATTTCCTTGATGACGTTTTAAAAAATAAATATATTCATAAATACTTGCCTTCGGTGCTTGTGCACAGACTGTAGTTATGGACTGCTATAAGGGAAAGTCAGAACATTTGCCAGTATTAGTGATGCCCACTAGTCTCAAGGAAGCTTTAATTTACAGCAACATGATAGTCTTAAGTTCCAACAATTCCAATATAGACTTCTAGATCTTAATTTCTTCGAGGGCTCTATTTGCTTGGATTATACTAGACTGCATGGTTTCTTCTGTCTGTAATGCCATACAATCAATGAAATAATTAGCCATATTTTAAGCGGTTTAATCTATATAGTTGATTATATGGTTTATGTTTAAATAGGAGGAGCAACGTATATAGTTGTATACAGTGGACTAAACCATAAGGGAGAAACAAATCTGCCTTATTGCAGGGTTTCACTCAGAAATGGAGAGTACGATTAGCTAAGCACTTTGTGCTGCAATGAGAATCTTGTTTTTTACTACCACTTCCTTGAAAGTTGTAATCTGGCATGGAATGAGATGAGTTCTTAAGACAACCAAGAGGATAATGTGTCCAATCCCATCTTAAATATTGTAAATTACAACTAGCTGCAAAATACTTTCAAATGAGTATTCCCTCCCTTCTATTGTCAATGATCCTCAAGAGAAGCACATCACTAGCTTCTTGTTGTTGTATATGGACTTTATGCATAGGATAAAGGAAAGAAACCGAGCAGTAGGATTAGCGGAAGGTGTCTGACCCATGCTCTTTTAACCATTATGAGAAGTAGATAGGAGAACTTAGCCTTAGCATAGATTTTAATAGAGACAAAACCCTTCAAAAAACTATTGTATAAGAAGGTGGCGGTTAGAAAGCCCATTATCTTCGTGTTAGCATAAAACATTGTGTTACCCTATAATGACAATAAGTTTAGTTGATATTGATTAGGAAACTAAGGTGTTGATGAGATGTCAATCACATAAGTCATTCCTTAATAGTATGAAATGAGATTGCCTTGATGTGGGCTTGGAATAGATACATCCTCCCTTTTAAAATAAGTCTGCACACAACTTCCTGAGTAGACTAAAATATGACCTTCGAAAACTTAATGATTTTGCATTATTACTAGGTTTTTAGACCTATGAAGTGGCTAGAACAATTGAATCCTGATAGTGGGGCATTAAGGCCCTACAATTAATGTTGAGATAATTATGCAATAACCTTGAAAAGGAGAAGATTCCTCCTTTACAGAGTGCTGATTCCCTGGGATAGATTTATAATTACTTAGGATAATGCTGTACAGGGAGAGGAGAATGTTCCCTCCACAATGCATCTTGTACTCTGACTATTTTTTACAAGTATCACTGTTGTAACTGCATTGTATTGTCAGCTGGTAACATATAGTTGTAATGCCATGGTGGACAAGAGAACCCCTAGGGGTTTGAAAAGACCGATTGTGTCTCAAGTCAAGTTAGTTATCAGAATTTATTGTAAAAGTAATTGGACACATGTGTCAGGCCCTAGCAAATTTTAGGCTTCGAGGAGAAACACGAATCATATAACTAAGAATTGGCGTGTAAATGTTCAGCCATTATCTGGTTTTAGTAATTGGCCTCTTTGAGTACTAAGGTGTGCTTGATATGACAAGTAACTAATGTAGCCTATTTAACAGTAAAATTTTAGCATAATTAGTCTAAATATTCAAGGTCCCCTGTTTGTTAGATGAGCACTATGTTCCAAATAATATAAGGTATCTATGTCAACTCTGTACATAAATGATGACATGGTTAAATGTATAGGCATATGGAGATGCCTTTTTGGTGGCTGACCTGCATATGATGTTTTGTTAAGAAAATAAAATTAATTGCATGTTTCAGATTTACATGATTTCCTTTAGGTGATTATGGAAGGAGATCAAGTAGATTTAATGTGACAAGGTTTGCCTTGACCTAATTAGTAAAAATGCCTCTTACTACCAGTATAATGAGAAAAATCTCATAGAGAGAAGATTGTAATAGCCTAACAGTAAGAAAAAAAACATTAAAGACAGAACTTGTTAGTGTTTCTCCTTAGATAAACCCCATGAAAATTATACTGCACAGATGTTTCAGCACCTTCGAGGAGTAATAAGAGCAAACTGTAAAAAATGTAGTTAGGCCCTGACGAGATTATAGGATTTATAACTCAAAAGCCATCTGGGCATTGCGCTATGAAAATAGTAATCTCAATGCTAAGCCTATTCCTATTGTTAAGACCAATCAATGGGTGGAATGTCAGAAATAAAACAGAGTAGGAGAAGAGAAATAACATCTATCCAGAAGGTTTGAGTGTGTGATTAGTTTTCTGTCAGCAGAATCTCACTGTTTGTAAGAAGTAAATTGATTGTTGGGCTGAAATCCATCTATTTTCTGACCTGTTTTTTCACTAAAACTTAAAACATGGTTATTAATTTGAACAATTTCTCGCAGTGAAACTTGTATGATAGGCTGTAAGGATTTAAAGGGATCTTAAACTAAATTGATTTGCAGGGGGCTAGTGCCCCATAGATTAATGAGAGAAGATTGTAATAGCCTAACAGTAAGAAAGAAAATACTGTTAGTGTTTCTCCTTAGATAAACCCCATGAAAATTATACTGCACAGATGTTTCAGCACCTTCGAGGAGTAATAAGAGCAAACTATAAAAATCATAGTTAGGCCCTGACGAGATTATAGGATTTATAACTCAAAATCCATCTGGGCATTGCTATGAAGTAGTAATCTCAATGCTAAGCCTATTCCTATTGTTAAGACCAATCAATAGGTGGAATGTCAGAAATAAAACAGAGTAGGAGAGGAGAGATAACGTCTATCCAGAAGGTTTGAGTGTGTGATTAGTTTTCTGTCAATAGAATCTCACTGTTTGTAAGAAGTAAATTGATTGTTGGGCTGAAATCCATCTATTTTCTGACCTGTTTTTTCACTAAAACTTAAAATATGATTATTAATTTGAACAATTTCTCGCAGTGAAACTTGTATGATAGGCTGTAAGGATTTAAAGGGATCTTAAACTAAATTGATTTGCAGGGGGCTAGTGCCCCATAGATTAATGATTGGGTGTGTGATTAATTATATCAACTAGAGACAGCGAAGCAACATGAAATGAATGCATTAAATCTTAACCAAATGAAATGGAAAATAGTACTTACCTCCAGGGGCCTTGTGTCATGTAATGTCATTGAATGTTCCTCCTCCTTTAAATTTGTAGCACAATGCTCAGACTCCTTTGATAAATGCAACACAATGCTATCAATATCTCATCCCATCTCATTCCAATAATGGAAGCAATACCCAAAAAAGAAAACCGAAAAAAAAAAAAACACAACAAAGTGTTTAAAACAGTGGAACGAAATGAATAGAAATACTGGGGAGGGGAGGGCATATTTATACTACCCTGTCCATCTGCAACGTCTCTCATCTGCTTTTTTTTTGTCCGTCCATCTGCAACGGCTCTCATCTGCTTTTTTCCTCACCTCCGCTCCCTGTCCACACTGCTTTTTTCCTCACCTCCGCCACTACCTCGCTTCCGCTCCCTGTCGACTTCACTCCTCAAACACACGTCGGGTTAGGGGTGAGGTATCTAACCACACTCGGGTTAAAAGAAAAACATTTTAAAACCTAACGAACCTTCCATTGAAATGCCATTATAATTTCTCTCTAAAAGTTACGATTTTAAGACGTATTATGATATTTATTTATTATTGAGATATTTATTTATTGGCGAGTTTAATAAATTTTTGAAGTATTTAAAAATTATTTGTGGAATTATATGAGCTCAAAAGGAAGCATAATGAGCTTAAATGAGGTGGAAGGGTTTTTTTTGCTTTTCATTCTAGCATCACACTTGAAAATGGCTTCTTGTTTAAGCGTTCTAACGAAATATTTCACAAGCGACAAACATGGATTCAAATAAAAAACTTGGTCAGATCTTTACCTGGATTGTTACTCAAGTTTTTTGCATCTCATGCTTCTACTTTGGCCAGTTCTGAGACTATATTCTTGTCAAAGGATGAAGATGCTTCCATGGATCTCCCTGTGCTTGTTCGATCTCCTATAGTTTTTGCATAATGTGTCAAGGTAGGTGACAATGGAAAGTCATAGGACATGGTTAAAGGCTTGGTCGTGGGTTTCCTTATCCCTCCCAAACCTAAGATTAAACCCATTGATCCTCTCAAGTTGAATGACAGCCCAACCACTACTGCAAGTGTTCTTCTCTCCATCGTCGACACTAGGTTGGTTTACCTGGCTTGCAAGAATGTTGTTAATCAATTCCACGGTTGTTTGCACTCATCCCTATCTATTTTTCAAAAGTCTTCTTCCTCCTTGGTTTCAATCCTTGTTCATGCATCCTCTTCTCTTCCAATCCCTCAACCTCCTATTGGCGGTTATGTTATACACCCTATAATCACTCCTCAGGTTTAATGCTTTCTGGTGGGCAATTTGCACGTTTTCTTATTCAGCAAGTCTCTTACTTTATCTATTCTAGATGTGGTTTTTTAGGGGATGGAATCTGATGTTGGTATAAGGACCTTATTCAATAAGTGTTTGGACATCTCTTTGTCCATTGTTGAGATTTCTAGTTAGGCAAACTCTGTTTCAAGCTATATTCCTCCTACCTTCTCGTTGTTCAACAAAGGTTTCTTCGAGGTTTCTTTCAACTGCTCTGAGGACTGTGAGTTTGTTATAACAGTTGGCCCTTGGTTTTGGGGCATCCATGTCTTCTTCTTTTGCACATGGACTCCCTTCTTTGATGTTAACAAGGTGTCCATTTTTGTGTTTCCTTTCTAGATCAGGGTTTACAACCTTCCCCTGTCCTCTGTAATGATGACCTTATCAATCCGTTGACAAGTTTGGTGGGATCATTTGTTAAGTTGGATGAGAGCTATAGAGATAAGAAAACTATAAGAGTTTGTGCAATCTTAGACTTGTGCAAATTGCTTCCCCACTCTGTCAAGGTGGATTCTTCTCATGGGTCTTAGACTCAATATCTTGGTTTTAAAGGCCTCCCCTTCAAGTGCTTTGGTTCCAATCTCTTTGGGTACCGTGCCACCCCTTACTCTTAATGTTTATTTAGTCATCCTTTTATTTGGAAGAAAAAAGAGGCTGTTCCCAATGAGGACTTTGTGTGGTTCAATCACAGGGTCTTTTTTGCTCATAAAGTTATCCCCATCCCTCCTCGCCTTGCCATGGATTCTCTTCTTGACGAGAAGTGAGCGAAGGTTTACCCTACTAATGTGGGAGAGGTCCCCTCGAATGATCTTCCTTACTTTATTGGAGGTACCTTGGACAATGTTGCTTTGGACGATCCTCCTACTTCCTTAGGTCCTTTCTTCTCAACCCACACCATTCTTGGTCACTGTAAAGCTAACCTGGGTATTCCATCTAAGTAGAGAGGTTGTAGATCTGAGGTTGAAATACTATGGCAAGAAATGGATGAACCATCATCAATGGGTCCATGTGGAAGTTGGATGACTTCCAAGCTAGGAGGAGGTTGATTATCATACGCGATTGACCTTCTTCACCTTCGTTCTAGTCACCTTCTACTATGATTAGAGTTGGACAATGTTATTTATTTCTTTTGTTTGTGTTTTGCATATTAGTTGTTGAGGATTGACATTTTTTTTTTACTATTGCTCTGGGATCCTTCTATTTCCTTTCATATCGTTATGTTTTGTCACATTTTTCTTGTGTCTATGTTTTCTTTTCTCATTTAAGCTTATTCCTAATTTTAATTTTGGAGCTCTGACCTTTGTACGCTCTCTTTTGTTGGGTTGTGGGACCCCATCAAAACCCTCAATGTGGTTTTAGGACCCTTCAAACCTTGTTTATACTTTTACCCTATCAAATAAAAAATCATATATTAAGAGAGAGTGGTTTTATATTTATGTGTACCACATCTACCCGTAAACATAAGAATTACATTTAATAATACCTAAAATAATATGCTCAGACTTAATTCTATAACTAATGAACAAGCCCAATAAATGTAAAATACAAAAAAATGGATAAACAATGTTATCTTAAAAAATGACAAACATTTTGAACTATATCATTGATGACCTACTTTTTGTGCCCCGCCAAAATTAATGGCTCCTCTCCAAAATGTCAACTCTATCAAAAGTGTTCTATCGACACATACTTGATGTTTAAAAAAAAACACTGTACCCATCCCTCCTGGGATACTTTGTAATGGTTCCTTTACAAAGGTTCCATGGGTATGCAAGAAGTCAAATTTGATGATTTGGGTGTAGTTAGTTTTTTAAGTGTTTTTGAGTGTACTTGTAATTTTTGTTTAGGAACATATTCATGTGCTAAATAACACATCAACTTTGTAAACTGGAAATAAATTATATTTGAAATATATAGATTGTTGCATGTAGCTAAGGAGGGAGTGCTCACTCTCCATGATTAAAAATAGGTTGTGGGGAACTTTGTACACACAACAAAGTATGATCAATGTGGAGAAAAACATTCACATCTACCCACGAGCCTCTACACATAAAATGGTAAAACTTTGACATATCAAGTAAAATAAGAGATGGATCATTTAATGTCTTGATATGTTTTAATTTTGACCTATTTTCAAATTAATATATTCAAAGGATCAGGGTTTTATTTTTTTGTAGGTATAAAATATTTCACATATATAGTCCCCTTGCATTTTATAAAATTCGACATCAATAATTATTGATGCAGCATACAATGCAACAAGTGCAAGTTGTAACAAAGTCTTCAAATTAAACATTTATTGGGTTGCTTAGATAATAGCCATTGGACAACTCATAATAACATGAATTATCACATAATAAAGATTAAATACCAAACGTGAAAATATAATTAATCATAGTTAAATTGTCAGTGCAACCATCCATAGTCGATATGTGAGATACATGTCATCCATGACCTCTTTGCAAATAAATTTTCACCGTTGGCCTTTGTTTTATCTCATCATGTTTGCTTTAACTTTGAATGCAAAATGTTTTTATTTGCCCAGGGGTCACTATATGAGACTTTTCCATTAAATGTTTAATATTATAACTTCATTGATGTTTTTTAGACCTATTTAGTCATTTAGCAGACCCATATTCTAAATATTGATTTGTTCATTTGCTAAAATAAATATGTTTTCTATTAAGTGTTGTATTGAGTAAAACCAAGAACAATATCATATCAAAACCCTAATCGAGCACACAAAAGATTATAATCAAATTATGTTGAACTTTGAGCTTACAATGAATACGAGATGGCATCCTCTTCATAACAAAACTAAGATTTTCCTCTACAAAACCATAAGCAAAGCCCCAATGTAACCCCTAGTACCTCTATTACAACATCCACCACTCTAACCACACTCAGATCATTTGCAATCACCTCTGTAATACCCACCATAATGTTAACTTTAGTAGTTGACACTACCCCACCACCATATCCTCCATCACCACCACCACTGCCACTTCCTTTTGGCTGAGCTTGATTGACAACAATATCCCTTCCTTCAAAATGTTTTCCATTCATCCCTTCATTGGAACATGTCATTGACTACATCTCTTATTGACTACTCATGGGTAAAGATTACAAATCCAAATTCGTACGATCCTCATGTCTCTATGTTGCTCACAACCTGCACAACATTTTGAATAAAAAAACACACTAGATGTATAAGGGCCAACCTTAGAATCCATGACCTCTCCAAAGGGCCTAAAAGTGTCTTTGAGGCTCCTAACATTAGTATACCAAGAGAGGTCACCGACAAAGCAACATAATAGAACATCGGTAGCTTCTATGATTTAGAAATATAGGTAGCCCTTTTATTCGATAACCCCTCAATGGGCTAATGATATGGACATATTTCCATTGAAAACATACTTTTAACCCAATCCCCACACTAACCATTTTAATCATGGCAACATTTGTAAGGACAAATTAAAGAGAACAAAAAATAAATAGAAAGGACATTTAACAATGAAAAAGAGAAGATTGGGGGAAAAAATTAGAGTGTAAAAGAAGTAAATATATTCTATAGAAAATGGAGGGATTGAAGTATATTGAAGGAAATTTAGAGAAGACTTTTTAATCATGCAATTACTTGCTTGGGTAATTTGGCATGTTGGAAGAAGGCCACGACTTGAATTCCATTGATCTTGCCATTGTGGTCCAAATTTTCCTAACTAAAAACATGCATCAAACATATTAATGCTTTCCTACACTCCATATACCCTTTTATGTCTTGATTGACTGACTTTTCAAGCATGCAACCCTTAATGCTATGAAAATATCCATCAATATCATTAAATAGAAAAGAAGTGAGTGTTTAGGATTTAGATTACACCTTGAAATGAAGTGACTATTTGACATATCATAGCTCCTTCCTATTGATGATGCCATACACATAACCTATTTTCTACTTGTAACCTTCCCTATTATGCACCCACTTGACTCCGCAGGTGTCTTCAATTGCAAACCACTGTCACTTTTTCATCTAAACATGTCTAAACACAATATAAATACACTTTTTCATCTAAAACATATAAACATAGTCTAAACACATTATGTTTTAGTATAAATATTCCACTTTAAAGTGTTCATAATTTGGCAAGTGGGCTCCAAACAACATGGGTTCCACCTTGGATGCATTTCCATTATATGTGTTCAAATTCACCTCCAACACTTGCACCCACATTGATTTCAAATGTTGCATTAAATCTCACTTTATCAAATTATTTGTTAAACACTAATGTCTTTATCTCCATAATTACTTTCATAATAGGAGAGCTATTCACCCACACTTTGTACATTGTATTCTCCCCAACCACATTGGTTATAGTCTTACACTTTATTTAAACATGTTTACCATATGTAAACACCATAGAGAACAAAGGATTGTTGAGATTTGTAGTTGATTTAGAATCAAGACAAGGAAGCCATTTGTGGCTGAATAGGGAGATTTGTTTTTTGGTGTATAAATTTGGTTTGAGGATAAGGAGGCCATTTGTGGGTGAAGAGGCAAATTTTTATTTTGATGTATACATTTAAACCAAATAGAAATTCAATGTAGTTTTTATGGCCCATATCAGACACCAAACCCATATTCAGTGAAACTTTTAGATTTACATGACCTCCACCCATTTCAAATGGATCCACAACTTGCAGGGTGGTAGCATATTTGATTGGTTATTTGTTATTATCAATGGTGGATGACGATGTCAATCGAGATAATTTGATTATGGCAAGACTCCACAATTGATGTGTGACTTGAATTAGTGTTATAATGACATTAACATTGGGAAAAGACATTGAGGTCCTGAAGTCTATCTTGTAGCTTTCATTCATCTATGTTGCCAATATGTTGACACCTAGAGAAATTACATCATGCTTAAGAAATACAAAAAATACCATATTTAGATCCCCAAAATAAAATGTGGCCACAATTGGGGCCTACCATCATAAGCATCTTTTTTATCCTTGCTAGAAAAAAAAGCATAAAATCTAAGAGAACATTGGTTAAGAAAAAATATTTTTTAAAAGGATTATTAAAGTGAATATCATATTATTAATTTCTAATGATTCATGCATGAAAAAAGGTGATACAAGGTCAATATTCATGGATTTCCAGTGGTGTACAACTACTAGTTTACACTCTTTTGCTTTATAAAACCCTGCTTTACTAACATAGAAAATTACATCCTTTATGGTGTAACTTGTACCTTTGGGGCAATCGCTAATAACATTTAGAAGTAATTAAAAACTAGTCATGGAAGCACATGAGCATGGAATAAAACATATCATTATATTAAAAGAGAATACACCCTACAGGATACAATTTAAATGGACAATTTACAAATATAATTATTAGTTTATCACTAATTAATAAATCAACATATTTGTCTAATAAAATACATTTTGAGTATAATGAAATTATAACACCAATAAAGTTGAGTCATAATAATAATTTTTAATTTTATTGAAATAAAAATAGAATAACAAAGAATATGACTAAGCCACTTCGAATGGAAACCTCCACAACCTTGCAATAAGAAAATGATTCACAATAAGATAATAAAATGTTGGCCACTACCTCCTATATATACCGTAATTATGTTATGTAAACATCTTAGGCCGACCTTAATAACTAGATGAAGATATAAAAATGATCGTATGACTTAATTAAAGGTTATGATAGCCAAAATTATAGCACACTTATCCCAATACATGTTATAGATTAAGGGTGTAGCATGTGCCTCCCTTTCATACCAATGTTATCTTCAATGTTGACAATCATTTAATGTTTTTTAAGGAACACTTCATCCTCCCATGTTGCATACTCACTCAACATATTTTTCCACTTTATTTGATATTTTTCAATCACCTACCTCCTCAACCTCTTAGTGTGTGTTTAAATTATTTCCTTAGGTTCCAAAACAATTCTTCCCTCGTCAACAAACCCTGGTAATTTTGTCTTGGTTGAAACTATTTGTCCAATTACCTTTTTCAAGCAAGAAACATGGAAGACTAGGTGTATTTTTGTTGAGTGAGGTAACTCCAATTCTGCCAATCTTTTGCAAGACTTGATAAGGGCCATAATGCTTAGGTGAAATCTTATTATCCTTATTTTGTTATTTCAAGGACATTTGCTTATATGATTGTAAACACACAAAAACCCAATCCTTGATTTTAACATGTATTTCATTATGGTGCTGGTTATCTTTCTACTTCATGTGGTTCTACACCATTGCTAAGTTCTCTCTAAGATTAAAGAGTGCCTCCTACTAGTGTTTGATGTATTATTAAATTGCTCTAACCTTTGGCTGGACCCTCAAAGATGAGGTGATGGATGGTGGATGGTACACATACAATGCAAAAAATGGATATTTTTTGAATGAGGTATGGAATTAGTGTTATACTACCATTCTGCTAGTGTCACCCATTGAACCCATCTCTCCTATTTATCTAAAGCATAATAATAAATATAATTCTTTAAGCACTTGTTGACCATCTTAGTTTCCCCATCATATTGGGGATGCTCTTTGGGTTCCCATGGAACTTTTGAACTCTATCCATAAATGTTGTTGATAATGTACTTTCTAAAAGTGAATGTGATAATGCATAAAAAATGGGCATATTTGGTGAGTCTATCCACAATAACCATAATGAAATTTTTTACTTCAAATTTGGATAGCCCTATGATGAAATCCATGGAAACCTCCTGTTGCCTCTGACATGGAATAGATAAAGGTTACAATAGACATGGGGTCTTGATCATCAAACTTTTATTTTTCTAACACACCATACACTCTCCCAACAATTTTTGGACTTCCCATCTTATCCCTTATTATAATAAATCCTACTTGATCGTATAAGTTTTTAGGAACCCTGATTACCCACCTAGTGGAGAAGCATGAAGTTCTATAAGTGTCTTATGCTTAAGGGTTGAGTTTTTACACATGTACAACCCCTCCTTATATCATGAAGTGTCCTTTTTACACACATATCTATTAGCCACAATTGGATATTATTGGAGCTTTTGAATAATATCGTTTGTAACTACATCATTCTATCCCTCTAATCTTGCTTCATCCGCCCTAGTCAACATGTAATATGGACAAGGTGCACAACACTGCTTGTATGCATTCATCCTTCTTGGATAGTGTATAAGCCATGACATTCTCATTTCCTTTCCTGTAGAAAATCTCAAATTCATATCCCAACATCTCAGTGACCCATTTTTGTTTTTCTTCTAATAACAACCTATGTTCCAAAAAATATTCTAAACAATCATAATTTGTCTTCACTTTAAAGTTAATTTCCATCAAATATGGTCACCATTGTTTTCCTACATGAAGAATGGATATCATTTCCTTCTCATAAATAAGCTTTAGAAAAATCATACCTTTGACTTGGTGACTCTCAAATGTAAAGGATCATCCTGTTGTTAATCAACCTTACACCCCTATGAAGGTAGTTTCAGGCCTTCATAGTCTGCTGAAACATGGAAACAATCCTAGGTTGTGGGTGACCTAATAAGTGGATTGAATCTCTAGATTACAAGGGCTAGCTCCATTTGGTGTATCAATTAGGACCTTTCTCTATGCTACAAATTGTGGAGAAAAGAGAGAGAAACTCGAATGAAAATCCTATCTAATGATGGTGATACACCTATATTTTTGATTGATTCACTCAATTAGAGATCCTAAAACACTGATTTAGACAAGAAGAAGGTTGAACTTTCAACTCCAAATGACCAATATGCATAAGTATTTCATGAAAAGGTTTGATATAGTAACTAAAACTTGAGGGAAATGAAAGAATAGGCTTGACTAAAGGCACTAATCAGCCACTTGCATCCTCTAAAACTCCAACCAAAAGATACTTAAACACAGAGCATGACCTACATAATTTGACCAGCTAGTAACTAGGTAATAATCAAGACTTGACAAGGAAGAAAACTCCATCACTTATGCAAATCAATGACAAAAATACATTATACGAGTAGCTAGAAATTGAAAACTATCCTTCTATTAAACTAAAAAAATGTTACAACTCAATCTTTGGCAAAATTTTATCTTGCCAAAATAGGGATATAAATCAAGGCTAAGGAGCCAACTTATATAGAAAAATACACAACAACCAAGAGGTTGGCATTAAAAATACAAGAAGAAGACAACTCTTTCATAAGCCCAAGTCCAATTTATGTTATGCCAAGATAACAAATCCTTCTAAATTTGTCTTTTCTTGTCTTTTGTCTTGCATGAAAAACCCTTTGGCATTGAAAATAGACGGTGGGCTCATCTTGGGCTGCTCTTTCAACATGCATGACATCCACACCCACCTCTAAAAATGGAACTCTTCTTGAGCTGTTGAAATGTTTAAAAGCCTTAGAACCAACAAGAGTACATGCATATAAATCATGTTAAGCTCTCCAATGTTAAACAACTTGAGTCCTTCATGAAAATGAGTCTTCATCTTTAAAACTGAAAGTGTCATGCTAAAATGTTTACACCTGGATGTGTCTAATCCCATTGGACCACTTTGACATCTCTCATTTTGTTTGGCTCTTCATTAATGTACATGTTCTTTAGCTATTTGTCTATATATTTTCCCTTGGTTTTCCCTTGCATGTATTTGTCTTTTCCCTATAGAAATTCCTTTGGTTTTATCTTTCTCAGACTTACTATCTTTTCACTTTTCTATTAAGTCATTTTGTCCATAGGAATTATCTCTTGGCCTTTTCTTTTACCTGAGCCTTCAAAATTCTTCCTCGAACTTATGTCTTCAGATAAAAAGTTCAAAGTTTATCCTTTGTGGACCTTATCTTGGCCCTTGGCGTATTTTTGTAGAATTTTATTCTGAATGAATTCTTTCAAACTATTTGTCCATGTCTTTGTCTTTTTTTTTTCCCACAAATAATTTGTCCATGGGAATTCTCTTAGGGTTTTTGTATAGTGTCCTTCTCCTTCGTGATGTCTTCTAAAGGAATTCCTTTGGACCTTTGTACTTTTTGTCCTTGCCCCTCAAGTTTATAGAATGGTCCTTTGGCTTAAATGAAATGAAACTTCTTGAAGGGAACTTACCCTTTGGGAATTTTGAAATGACCCTTTGAAATTTGCCAATTAAACTTTCTCGAAGGGCACATACCCTTCGGGATTCCTATAATTGGTCTTTTTCCTGTTTAAAATTGGTCTTTTTCAAAATACATGTACCCTTTGTGATTTTTTAAATTCCCCTCATGATTTTGTAAATGGTCCACTCATCTTCAAAATTGCCTTTTGGATTTCTTTGAAATGGACTTTCCTCCTCAAAGTGCCTCTCAGGTTTCTTTGTTTTGAACTTTTATGAAGGGTTGTTACCCTTCAAGATTCTTGTAAAGGACCTTCCCAAAGGGTACATACCCTTTAGGATTTTTTTAAAGGACCCCTTAAAATTTTTAATGAAATGTGATTTTCCCGAAGGGACTTTAACCCCTCAGAAAAATTGTAAAGGTCCTCCTTCCCTTTCAAATGGTCTTTCAAGTTTCTGTGATGAACTTTGATAAAGGGCACATACCCTTCAGGTTTTCTATGAACTATCCTTATTTAAAAGGGTATATACCCCTCAGAATTTGTAAATGACCCCTTCAGGTTTCTTTTGATTAGTGTCATTTCGTTCGAACAAAATGTCTGAAGGAATTGAATATTCAGCTAGTGATTCTTCAGACAAAAATCCTAAAGGATTCAAACCCTTTGTAACTTCAAAATGATCCTTTCCCCTTTGTAAAACCACAGAAGTCTATTTTCTTTAGAATCTGCTCCTAACTACTTGAAACATATGTTCTTTCCTATGGGGTAAAATTGTCAACATTCTAGCTGATATAAAAAGTGAGAAAATTTAGTCACACATAAAGGTGGTTGTAAGGCCTTCTATTCTAGATAATCACGAGAATTGGTAGATTTTCGAAGATGACAATAAAATCATGAGATTATTGCAAGAAGAAGATGAGTTTTCTTTAAAAAACCAAGAAAAACACTTGCAGTAATATGGTGATCAAATTATGCAACTTAAAACAAATAAGCTGCCCAAGGGATTGGTCACACTTGAGAATAATTTTAGTGGTGATGATGAGCCTCGAAAAGATAAGTCATCCTTGTCAACAAAGGAAGAGCACTATGCTAATGTAGAGATTGCAGTTGGTAAAATTTTGAAGCTGGGTAAGGTATGCACTCCTTCACAAAAGAAAGCTTTCATTGAGTTATGCACAAGTTTTGCTGATATATTTGCATGGCGGTATAGTGATTTCAAGGGATTTGATCCAAGTTTGGCTCAACACACCATTGAGTTAGAGGAGGACACTAAACCAATAAGACAAAGACAAAGGCCCATCAATCCAAAGCTTGAACCTTTGATGAGAGCTGAGCTTCACAAGCTCATAGAATCAGCTATTATATTTCTAATCGAGCACTCAACTTAGGTGGAAAATCTTGTTCTGGTATGAAAAATAATAGTGAAATTCATTTGTGTGCTGATTTCTATGATTTCAACAGGTCTTCACTTAAAGATCACTATCCATTGCCATCAATGGAAAAAAAATTATAGCTTGTTGTAGGTTCAGAGAGGTTTTTTTTATTAGATGGATATAGTGGCTACAATCAAATTTTGGTAAAGGAATAAGACCAATTTAAGATAGCCTTCACAACTAAGTAGGGGACATTTACATACATAAAGATGCCATTCAGATTAACTAATGCTAGAGCAACCTTTCAGAGAGCTATGGATATGGCATTCCAAGGCCTTCTTAATAGGTTTGTACTTGTTTATTTGGATGCTATAACAATGTTTTCAAAAAATGTAGAAGATCACATGGTTCATTTCAAGCAAGTGTTTGAAAGGTGTAGGCAATTTAGGGTATCTCTAAATCCCAAAAAGTGTGTATTTTTAGTTCATGAAGGTAATCTTCTTGGACATGTTGTTTCAAAGCATGGTTTAAGCATATATTATTAAAGGATTCAATTCATTCTTGCACTCTCCTTGCCTACGCACAAAAAGGCTTTACAAAGTTTCTTTGGAAAATCAATTTCATAAAGAGATATATTTTATATTTTGCCATTTTAGCTAAGCCACTTACAACCATGCTAAATAAAAATTAGAATTTCAGCTGATGCAAAGAAGAAATAAATAGTTTTGAAGATATTTAAAAGGCCATAACTAGTGCTCCTACACTTATAAATCCAATTTTCATAAAGGATTTCATTTTGTATACTTATGCTAACATGGACGCCATTTCAGGCATTCTTATGCCGCAAAATCATGAAATATTGGAGTAGCCAATAGATTTCTTTAGTCAAGGCTTGGAAGAGTATGAAACAAGGTATTATTTTGCTGAAAAACATGTACTTTCAATTATAAGATCTCTTAAAAAGTTTAGGCACTTGTTGTCTAATAATAAGATACATCTAATGGTTTCCCATCCAAGCATCAAAGAGTTTCTCTTAAACAAGGATATAAATGAGAATAGAGATGGTTGGATAACCAAGGTAATGGAATATGACATGGAAATTAAGGTCACAAAGATGGTTAGAGGCAAAGGATTGTGTGAAAATCTAACACAAGACTTGCAAGAGGCTGATGAGCTTGTTTTGGTGTTAAATGATGAAGAGGTTGAAGTTGGTCATACCTCACCTTCCAATTGGTTTCATGACTTGGTAATCCACCTCCAACATGGTATTTATCCCTCTCATCTCAATACTTCAAAAATAAGATATTTCAAATTGCAATCAATTGCATTTTTGCATGTTGATTGTGTTTTGTTCAAGAAGGATATCAATGGAATGTTGCTAAGATGCATACATCCAAGCCAAACTCAGAGATTTATTGAATAATTCCATGATGGACATGGTGGAAGACATTTTTATAGAAGAACTACAACCCTTAAGATCATGAAAGGTGGGTGTTATTGGCCTAGTATATTTGGTGATTGCCATGCATAAGTTAGATAGTGCAAATAGTGTGCTATGTTTGTAGGAAAAGTGAAGCTTGTAGCCTTACCTCTTCAGCAAATAGCGGTGGATCAACCCTTTGTCCAATGGGGATTGGAATTTATTGGCCTCATTAATCCTCCTTCAAGTTCAAGGCATAAATGGATTCTAACAGGTACAAATTACTTCACACATTGGACAAAAGCAGTAGCATTGAAAGAAGCAAGCGAAACGAATGTTTTTGATTTCTATAAAGGTTTGCTTACTAGGTTTAGAGTTTCTTCAACTATTATTTTTGATAATGCAATGGCTTTTGTAGGATTTAGGATCAGCCAATGGGCTGTCCAATATGGAGTTTATCTCAGCACTTCATCGAACTATTATCCACAAGGGAATGGTCTTGTTGAATCTACGAATAAGAACCTATTAAGGATCATAAGAAGGACTATAGAAGACAATCAGAGGTCATCCCATCTCAAGTTGAAGTCAGCTCTATGGGCTGATAGGATCACCTAAAAAGGATCAATAGCCAACTCTATATAGTCAAAGGAGATTTGCAGTCATGGACCAGGTTTACCATTATTTTTGTGAGTTCTATATCATGTTTATGGTCTGAGATTTCAAGCATAGCAGGCATGCTTCCCAGTTGAGTCACCATAATGTTGACAATTTTGCCCCACATGAAAGAACATATGTTTATTCAACCAGTTGAAGAGTTATATTCTAAAGAGAATAGCTTTTGTGGTTTTACAAAGGGGCAAGGATCATTTCAAAGTTATAAAGTGTTTCAATCCTTCATAATTTTTATCTAAAAAATCACTAGCTAAAGATTCAATTCCTTTAAACATTTATCCCAAGGAAATGACACTGATCAAAAGAAACCCAAAGGGGTCATTTGCAAAGTCTGAGGGGTATATACCCTTAAGAAGAAGGATAGTTCATAGAAAACCCGAAGGGCACATTACAAAGTCTGAGGGGTATATACCCTTAAGAATAAGGATAGTTCATAGAAAAATTGAAGGATATGTGCCCTTCGAGAGAGTTCATCATAGAAATCTGAAGGACCATTTGAAAAGGAAGGAGGACCTTTACAATTTTTTCGAGGGGTTAGAGTCCTTTCGGGAAAATCACATTTCATTAAACTATTTGAAGGGTCCATTTACAATTTTTTTGAAGGGTATGTACCCTTTAGGAAGGTCCTTTACAAGAATCTCGAAGGGTACAACCCTTTGGGAAAGTTCAAAACAAAGAAACTCAAGAGGCACTTTGAGGATGAAAGTCCATTGTAAAGAAATCCAAAGGCGATTTCGAAGATGAGTGGACCATTTACAAAAGCTTGAGGGGCATTCTGAAAATCCCAAAGGGTACATGTCTTTTAGAAAAGACCAATTTTAAAGAGGAAAAAGACCAATTATAGGAATCCTAAAGGGTATGTGCCCTTCGAGAAAGTTCAGTTGGCAAATTTTGAAGGGTCATTTCATAATTCTTGAAGGGTATGCTCCCTTCGAGAAGGTTCATTTCATTTAAGTCGAAGGAAAATTCTATAATCCCAAGGGGTAGGGATAATTTTTTTGAAGGAATTCCTTTGGAAGACATCACAAAGGAGAAGGATAGTATACAAAAAGCCTAAGAGAATTCTCATGGACAAATTGTCTATAGGAAAAAAAAGATAAAAGATAAAGACATCAACAAATAGTTTGAAAGAATTCCTTTAGAATAAAAGTCTATGGAAATAAGCCAAGGGCCAAGATAAGGTCTAGGAAGGATAAAATTCAGACTTTTTATCTGAAGAAATAAGTTTGAGGAAGAATTCTGAAGGCTCAAGTAAAAAAAAGGCTAAGAGACAATTCATGTTTGAGGAAGAATTCTGAAAGCTTAGGTAAAATAAAAGGCTGAGAGACAATTCTTATGGAAATTTTGTCCACAAGAAAATGACTTAACAGAAAAGTGAAAAGACAGTAAGTCTGAGAAAGATAAATCCAAAGGAATTTATGTAGGGAAAAGACAAATACATGTAAGGGAAAACCAAGGGAAAAGATATAGACAAACAGCTAAAGAACATGCACAAAAATGAAGAGCTAGATAAAGTGAGAGATGTCAACAATGAATATAGATAGATTAAAGGGTTTTTCATGCAAAGTGGTCCAACATGATTAGACACGTCTAGGTGTAATCATTTTAGCATGACACTTTCAGTTCTAAAGGCAAAAACTCATTTGCATGAAGGACTCAAGTTGTTTAATGTTGGAGAGCTTAACATGATTTACTTGCATGCATTATTGTTTGTCCTAAGGATTTCAAATGTTCCATTAGCTCAAGAAGAGTTCTATTTTTGGAGGTGGGTGTGGATTTCATACATGTTAAAAGAGCAGCCTAAGATGAGCCCACCATCTATTTTCAATGCCAAAGGGTTTTTCATGCAAGATAAAAGACAAGAAAAGACAAATTTAGAAGGCTTTGTTATCTTGGCATAACATAAATTGGACTTGGGCTAATGAAAGAGTTGTCTTCTTCTTCTATTTTCAATGCCAACCTATTGGCTCTTGTGTATTTTTTTATATAAGTTGGCTCCTTAGCCTTGATTTGTATCCCTCTTTTGGCAAGACAAATTTCTGCCAAAGATTGAGTTGTAACCTTTTTTTAGATTAATAGAAGGATAGTTTTCAATTTACAGTTACTGGTATAGTGCATTTTTGTCATTGATTTGCATAAGTGATAGGGTTTTTTTCCTTTTCAAGTCTTGATTCTCACCTAGTTACTAGTTAGACAAATTATGCAAGTCATGCTTTGTGTTTGAGTGTCTTTTGGCTAGAATTTCAGTGGATGCAAGTAGTTGATTAGTGCCTTCATTCAGACCTATTCTTTCATTTCCCTCAAGTTTTAGTTACTAGATCAAACTTTTTCATGAAATACTTATGCATATTGGTCAATTGGAGTTGAAAGTTCAGCTTTCTTGTTGTCTAAATCAGTGTTTTAGGAGCTCTAATTGAGTGGATTAATAAAAAATATAAGTGTATCGCCATCATTAGATATGATTTCCATTCAAGTTTATCTTTCTTTTCCTAGCATTTTGTAGCATAGAGGAATGTCCTAATTGATACACCAAAGGGCGCTAGCCCTTATAATCTAGAGATTCAATCCATTGATTAGGTTACCCACAACCTAGGATTATTTCTATGTTTTAGCAGACTATGAAGGCTTGAAACTACCTTCACAGAGGTGCAAGTTTGATTGACAACACATCTTTATTGCACGAGAACAACTCCCAAGCAATACCCTAAAATATCACATTCCATAATGAGAATTTTGGAAAAATCTATAGTATCTAGAACTAGGGTGGTGGACATGATCTCCTTAAGCTTCTCAAATTCCCAAGTGGCTGCCTCATTCTAATGGATGGATTCCTTCTTCAATAAGGTTATGAGTGGTGTTACTCTGCTGCCATAAATTTTTACAAAAAAATGATAATAACTAATGTAGCCATAATTAGGAGTCTCAATTGAGAGATGTCTTAGACCACACAACTCTTAAAATTCACAACATAATATGCAACAAAATGCATCACACAACTCAAATATTTATTAAATTTCAATACAAGAAATATAATAGGTACACACAATAACAACACAGTTTTAAAATATCTTAAATAAAATGTGTTACAACACTAGATCTTAAGATCTTTGCTTACTAACTCACAGTTTTTGAAAGCATAATTTATCTCAAAAGAATTGCTTAGAAATATCCTCAAACTTGTTGACTAGCTGGCTCAAGTGTAGAGGCATGATTATAAAGGTTCAAGACCCACTTACTTATAATAATGTTCAACAACCGACTAAAATCATTTGACATGTCTTAGAGCACCACAAATATTAAATATCATGCACAATTCCAAGGCACCATAACACTTTATAGCTTAATGTATCAAGACTTACTACATCACATGAAATATTAAATAAGTCCACAACATCTTCCCATGATCCATGGAATTAAATGCAATGGTTTTTTTCTTATAACACCACAAAAATATATGCCCAGACCAAGTTGTGCATGAGATAAGGCACACAAAATTTGCATTCAAAAAATGCATTAAAAACCCTTGTGTCATGATCCATATATGTATCGAGAACCTCAACGCATATTACTGCAGGCTTTCCAAATGACTCACAAATCATCACAATATTCACACAATGAAGAATCATCTCTTCTAAGAATGCTCACTAATAGTGTTACTTCTACAGAAAAGAACCAACTTATTTAGTGATTCAAATGAAAGCTTTGGTGCTTGCTAAGATATCACATACCTCTAGAATTGCTTCACAAATGTCCACAAGATTTAACTTGCATAAAATATTGACACTACTTCTTACACAAAACATCACAAGCTTATTCGGATCAACAACAATTAAAATTTTGCATAGTAACAAATGTGCAATACATTACAAATAATAAACACATGTGCAATCCCATGCTGCAAAAAACTACATAATATAGGTTTTCACTCAAAGGTAGTGCAATATAACACTTAGCTAATTTTCCTAAACTAACATGGTTTGTAACATATTTTTGGTTGATGCAATATTGCACATGAATTTGGATACTCATACATCAATAAATAATGAGCCCCAATAATGCTTAGAAGTTTTTAAGGTTTTTTGGCACTTTCCATTCTATTGTAACCTTGATCTTGTGAGGATTTAGCTTGATGCCTTCATGTGAAACAATGCAAACAAAATACTTGACCTCTTTAACTCCAAAAGCACATTTGAAAGGCTTGGCATAAATTTGGTGTTGTTCAATAATATCCAAAACCTAATCCACATGATGCAAGTGTTTCATGAATTCAATAAAATATGAAAAATTAGGGAAATTTATGGGAAATTCAAAAAATTAGGTTAAACTAGTAAAATAATTAAAAAATTAAGGAGATTTTGATATTATAGGTTAGATTAGAGAAAAATAGGAAAATTTTAATAAACTATGAATTTTTTGTTGAATTTTTCCAAATTGGGGTTATTTTTTAAAATTAAGGTCAATTTTAATAAATTTAGGGAAAATTAGGGAAATCTAAAAAATTAAGAAACCATTGGAAAAATTATATGTTCTTGTTTGTTTTTTTACATTGCCATGATTCATATCATGCATCTATTAACACAATGATTTATACGTATGTTTTACTTTGATATATCTATTTTTACACTACTTAATTCAGGGCATTCTATCATTTATGCTTCATTAATTATGTATTGCCTAGAAAGGGCATGATTCTCATATGCACTTACATTGATTACATCTTACCGACATAGGGGCAACCTTTTATATATGTGCTTTCACAATGATATCTCTTTATGATTATACTATCTTTTTTAATACATACATGCTTTAATGATGACGTATTAGTAGGATTATACATGAGAGATTTTAACTTTCCTATTTTAGACATGGTATGTGTTATCCCTTTCTTTTGAGATATGTGACTCATATGTTCATCCTACACCTTCAAACAGGGGTACATTATTTGCTTATTTTATCCTTAGTAACATGATGGAACACAATAGTCCAAGAGAATTATAAGATTTATTTTCCTTACTCTTGCATTTGGAAACAATCAAAAAGTGTTATACGACATACTTCACTTGGCCTATTTAATGAGGCATATACTCAGAGGTGATATAGATTTTGAGATATGAATTTTAAATAAACTTCATAGTTTCCACACAACTAGGTGTATTTGTTCCTATTTTTTATTTGATATCATTGATTTTAGTAGTTCTTTATATTACATATATTCACTTGTAAAACATTTCCCTATGTTTGGACATACTCATGCTTTCATATTCTAGACACATGAGTGTGGATGTTTGTTCCATGATTTTCATGGCTTCTCATAGTGGTAGTCAAACCAGTCGCATGAATTTTGAGGAGTGCAAGGTTTATTTTTATTTTTTACATCACAAAAGCTCGACTCTAAGATAAGGCAATCTCTCTCACCCTTTGAATTTTAGATGATTATCATTTCCTATATTGACTTTAAGAAATCTTACATGTTTCAACTACATCTTCTTTGATCCCTTCCAAACACACTTGTTTGTTTTACTTTGATATGCATGACCATATACACATGCATAAAATTGGGGCATTATGTAGACCCCTAATTTTGGTATGGGGGTAGTTTTATAAATCAAAATCCATTGATTTAGAGTACTTGTATTTCTATAAATTGTTTTAACAAAGGATGTCCCAAGGGAAAGCAAGTATTTGAAACAAAGAATAGGAGAAGAGAACCAATAGTTTGGAGGTTACCAATAGATGTGATGGTGATTGATAGAAAAAGGCCCATTCTTTGTTTATTGATACACTAAAACATATATAAAAATTCATCTATTTATAAGAAAAATTGGTCCTTAACTTATACATTAAGGAGCCAATTTGCGCAACAAAATTATTACCATTAATAGCCCATAATATGTCACATAACAATGTGTTTCGATTCAAAATATAAATAAACATTTTTGAAAAATGTGACCACCATATTAAAAAAAGTGCAGAGGTTTTTATAAAATATTCTAATAATAACTTTAAATAAGGTTCAACATTACATAAAAACCTCTTTCGTATTAACTACGTGAAAACTTATGACCAAACAATTATCCATGTTTTCACAAGTACTAATCCCTATTTATATAAATATAAAAAGCCCTCAACTATTGAAAACCTACCTTATAAAAAAACCCTATTAAAGAGTAAACAAATCCACTACCAATTTTTTTTGGATAATAATGAGATGTTCTTCCTTCTTACTAAACACTTTCAGTATTTATCAAATTGTTATCAATGTTAACTCTATGCAATGAAAATATCAACCAACTTACCTTGGCATCCAAAGCATGCAACATAATTGCCTTTGGGGCCAAGGAAATCAAAATCAATGTATATATGGATGGAGATATGTGATATAGCTTCACTGCCCCAATGGTTATTATTGTCCTAATATAGCTAGTTATTATTGTCTAAAAGCCATGTCCTTAGAAAACCTATAAGATTTTCCACCATTTTTTTCACTTTGTGAGAAGTAAGGCTCTTAAAAGCAAGATCTATGATCATGAGATCCTCATCCTATCAATTCTTATGTAGAAAATTGATGGCCAAAAGAGCCAAATATAGGTTAAAATTTTCATAATTACCCATATTAAGATAACACATTTTCTTCAACATGACGTCTAACTTGTGTCTATAAATAGAAAATTAAAATATGTCTATTTTTTTCCAAAAAAAGGACTTAAAGATTAGTTTAGAATATTATGCCAAAAATGAGATATCAATTTCAAGGTTCTTATCTAAAATGACAACTTTTGGTTTTCTGGGAATGGGGAGCATGAGCTTAGTCATGTTCTAATCATTTGAAAGTTTTCATTTTACATTGATTGTTGGTGATTAGGTTGCACATTGTGGTTTTATTATACGTACAAGATGTTTTCTACAAGGGGGAATCTTCCCACCCAGAAAACCTCTTTCAAAAACATGTTGGTCAGTGCCTCCTTGGTGGTTTATGACAAGGAAAGTGTTGCATTAATGAATGTAGTAGGAAAGAAGAAATTATAGGATTCTAAGGGTGGAGCAAGAAATGCATGAATGCAAGCAGTTGAAGGGACTCTAAGAGCAATGCTTGATCTAACTAAGATCAAAAGGAATATAGTAGGACTCTATGACTATAGCCTAATCTGCAAGTTTATGGGATTCTAGCTATCAATGGAGGAATCACATACATGGACCAAGAGAACCTAGAAAATTCATCAGGAATATGAGTTAAGATTCTGTGCAAAAGGGTATTTTATAGGAATATTTACATATGAATCAGAGAGAGAAAAGGTTTTTAGGGGAGATCCTTATTTCTTTAAAAATGTAGGCCTTTTTATGAAGCATTAGCATACGACATTCAAACCAACTGAAGAAATTCCCACCATGGTATTGGTATGGATACGCATGTATGTTGTACTATAGGAATTTTAGTCCAGGTATGTATTTAAAATTGTTGCTAATACTTTAGCCCGCCTAGTTGATATCTCAAAACCCCATCATGGTAAAGGTCTGTCAATTTATGTGGAACTGGATCTAACTCAACCTTTACCAAAAAGTATTACTTTAAAATCCAGAGAGCTTGAATGGAATCAAGATATAGACTATGAAAGCATCTCGCTCAAATGTAGAAACTTCCATTTGTATGGGCATTTATTTTGAGAATGCCCCCTCCCTGTAAAAGAAAAATTATGAGGGGAAATTACTGGAGCCCTTGGAAAAATATGTTGAAGGATTTATGAAGCCAAAGAAGAAACATGTAGCTAAAGTGAAAGGTAGGGTGGTTAATAAGTATATCCCCAAGGAAGGGAGGGATGAACCAAAAAATAAGATTCCTCATAAAGAAGAGTCAAAAAGGCTACCTGAAACCCAATAATAAAAAGAGAAGGACAACATGGAATTAGAAGACATTACAACAAATTTTAAATTTAAGGAGGATCTTGAAAAAATATTAAAAGAACTAGAAATAGGCAACAAACCCAAGACAATGGAAAAAGGAGATCGAGAGAAACATGTCAAAGATAATAGTATAACAGAAGGAGTAGGAGAAAAGAAAACTAGATGAGTGTGGATGAATTAGAGGAAACAGACTAAAAAAACATTGAATACAATATTGGATTCTCACAAACCCCCAATCTGAACAAAATAAGCAATTTTAGAAAAAGATGGAGAGGACAACCTAGTAGGAAAAAGAAAAGACAATATGAAACACTAAAGGCTATAGGGGTAGGTATGCAAGTTCAATTAGACTCAATCCTGGTGGGCACCAAGAATCATCCTCCTTCCTGATGCATGTCTTATCCTAGAATATTAGGGGTCTAAAAGCCCTTGCCAAAATAAGGACGTTGAGAAACATTATCAAAAAGTACAAATCAGAAGTGTTAATCCTTCAAGAAACCAAAATTGAGAATATAGATTATTTTAGTAATAATTTTGCTAAAGTTTTAGGTAGAAGTGTTAGTGGTAGGAGTGTTATAAGCACAACAGGGGGAATGGATTTCCTCTATAAATAAAACGAAGTTGATCTTCAGATAATCCAACAATAGGAACAATTCATTATTGCTAAGATAGAAAGCAGAGATACCAATCTTTCCTTTTATTTTGGTGAACTTCTATGGATCTCAATGCTAAGAGGAGAGAGAACAAGCATGGAGATAATTAGAAGCTAAAATCAATGTGGAAAAGGAATGCCCGTGGATAATTGGGGAGATTTTATGCAAGACTGGGGCCTTTTGAAAAGAGAGGTGGAAAAGGAAATGAAAGGCAAAGTGGAAGTTTTCATAATTTCTTTGAGAACTCAAATCTGTGTGATATGAAAACTAAGAGTGGTTGGTTCACATGGAGTAATAAAAGGCAAGGAAGGGAGCTAATCTTGGAGAGGTTGGGCATATTTTTTATCAATATAAAGGCTTTGGAAAGCAATGTTATCCTTGAAGCAAAAGTTTTGAGAGAGACAGGGTAAGACCATTGGCCTATGGCCATATGCCTATCTAAAAATGTGCAACCAACCTAGGTGCCCTTTAGATTTGAAAAGATGTGCATGGAACACCCTAGTCTCAAGGATTTCATTAATTATTAATATAACAAACCTAGTCCTATATATGATACAAAGATGTTTATTTTCCATGATAAATTAAAGGATCTCAAGATGGCCCTAAAACATAGGAATGAGTCACATTTAATAATATTTTTCAGCAGAAAAGGGATCTAGAGAGAAGTGAATAAATTCAAGACATGAGGATGGAAGGAAGTATTGCATATGACCTTCATATGGAAGAAGAGGAAGTAGTGAGAGAAAGGGAGGTTTTAATCAAGAAGGAATAAATCTATTGGCGATAAAAGTCTAGGATAAGGTGGTTAAAAGGAGGTTGAAATACGAGGTTTTTCCACCTTTCCAATAAAATTAGATGATAGAAAAATTATATCAGAAAGTTGGAAACTAAAAAAGGACTTACAATCGAGGATCTAAAGGAAATCAAAGTCCACTTTGTTAATTTATGAAAAATAATGTATTGTTAGGAGAATGAAGAAAGTGAGGAATAAGAGGACTTCTAGAATTAGATTCCCCAACTAGTCACAAATTTTGACAATGAAATGTTGATGAAAGTCATAGAATTGGAAGAGGTCAAGAAGGTGAGTTTTGAAATGGAAGGGGATAGTGCTTCAGGTCTTGATGATTTTCCCAATTTTTTCTTCTAGCATTTTTGGGAGCTCCTGGGGGAGGACATAAGTGAGGTGGTGTAGGAATCCAAAGATTTTCAAAGCATGTTAAAAGCACTCAACACCACCTTTATATCCCTTATCCCCAAAAAATTTGATGATATATCCCTTAAGGACTTTAGGCCTATCTCTTTATGCAACTTAATTTATAAGATTATTTCAAAAATAATTGCATCTAGACTTTAGGGTATTCTATCGAAATTGACCTTAGAGGAATAGGCAGGCTTCATGCAAGGGAGTAGATTTCAGATGGAATAGTTATAGTTCATGAGGTCATTCATTCTCTTCATACTAGTAAAATGCAAGGGATGTTGCTTAAATTAGACATATCAAAAGCCTTTGACAGGATTAATTGGAACTTCCTTGAGGGGGTCCTAGAGAGACATAGTTTCAGTGTGAGTTGGAGAAAATGGATTAGAAATTATTATTCAACTTCCATGTTCTTATTAATGTTGAACGGGTATCTATAAGGCTTCTTCCCATCCACATAGTGTCTCAGGCAAGGGAATCCACTCTCTTCATACTTAATCATTTTTATGGTAGAAACTCTGGGTAGGAGGTTAAAGTATTTGAAGAAAATCCATAAGTTTAATGGTTTACAAGCAATGACAGATGGGGAAGGACACACCCACCTCCAATTTGTAGATGATACCTTAATTTTTGTAAATCCTACCATGTAGGAGGTCAAAATAATTAGGGATGCTCTTTTTAGGTACGAAAAATCCTCAAGACAAATTATTAACAAAGAAAAATCCAAAGTGTTTTGTATAAATATGTCCCCCAATCTGCAAGCATTTATAAACATGTTCTCGAGATTTGAAATTGCTACCCTTCCAACTTGGTATTTGGGATTTCCTCTCTTGTACGACAATGGAGGGGGGGAATTATGAGATGTGATCATCAAAAAAATGAGGAATAATCTTAGTGGCTAGAAAGGGAAATACTTATCTCTCACATGAAGAATAACCCTTATCACATATGTGCTTCAAGCTACTGTAATTTATTAGTTCTCGATGTTGGAAGTTCTTACAGATGTAATTAATCAAATTAGAAGAATTTGTAGGAAATTTCTTTGGTAAGGTACTGGAGAAAAAGATAAAATTCCTTTACTAGCCTAAGAAAAGGTGAGCAAATCAAAAATCCAAGGGGGAACTAGAATAAGAAATTTGGATAAGTTAAATAGGGCTCTAGTAGCCAAGCTAGTATGGAGATTGGGAAATAACCCAATAATGCATTGGAATGAGATGTTAATAGGAAATTATTTAGACAATGATGAGCAGTCTAGAATCTTCATTTTTAAGAATCTCCCATGTGGCTTAGTAATTTGGAATAGTATGAGGGAAACCAGAAGTATAATTCTAAAGGATCTTTTCTATAACGTAAAAAATGGGGAATTGACAAACTTCTAGGAAGATAGTTGTATATATACTAAACCATTGAGCATGGAGGCAAACATCAGGGACATAAAAGAAGTCAAAATAAGGTAGTGGGGGCACAAAGTTAAATACTATTGGATAGAAAAGACAGAATATGGGTTCACGTCCTTTGTTTATAACACATTTTAGAGTAGAGAAGGGATACAAAGTGAGGGGCAAAAGGAAATTAATGCCATGTTAGAAGGTTTTATAATCCCATGGAGTGCAAATAGGCATGTTATTAACTAGAACAATCGAGGGTCAGGAGAGTACTCAGTTAAATAAGGTGATAATAAGCCACTGGATACTCAGTTAAAGAAGGTTACAATAAGCAGCTGGATAAATAACTCAATAATTATGCCATGATAATTTGGGATGGAATATGGAAATCCAAAGCTTGGTCAAAAGCTAAGGCCTTCTTATGGCTAGTTGTGCAAGGAAAAATTCTTGCGGTAGAATATTTGAAGAAAAGAGGTTTCCAAGGCCCGTTAAGGTGTGTTTTATGCAGCCAGAAGGAAGAAAGTGTGGATCATCTACTGCTCCATTGCCATTACACATCATGTCTATGAAACTTATTTTTGAATAGATTCAATTTATAATGGAGCTTAAATCAAAACCTATAAAGGCATCTCAAACCCTGGTGTACTTGTTATAATCTAAACATATTATGAGATATATGGGAAATGGGTCTAAGTATGTTGGTATGGAAGGTTTGGTTGGATCAAAATGCTAGAATATTTGGACAAAAGATCAAGATCAAGCTCTAGGGAGAATCTGGATAGAGTTGCAAAGCAATATTATTTAGATTGTTGGTATATCCTATTAAGGGAAAAATAAATAAGCAAGACTAGAGGAGCTAAAAGTTTTGAAATTTTGGGAAGGTTCTAAGGCAAAATACGATTCGTTAATTCGCAGTGGAAAACAAAGGAAGAGTGTTGTCAGAGAAAAATCAAAATGGCACCCCTGTGATAAAGGTTGGTACAAATTAAACTTTGAGGTACATTTAAAGGTAACTCAAGGCATTTAAGAGATGGAGCGATCATTAGAGACCACTTAGGGAAGCTAGTCACTTATGGAGCCTTCTATATGGGATTGAATTTAAACAACATTACAGAGGCAGAATGATTAAACATTGGGATTAAATTGGTCATTAAAGCACACATCAAAAAATTAATAGTGGAAGGGGACTCACTTCTGATGATTTGTTCTTGGGAGACAAGTGACATTAAAAATTGGAGAATTGGAAACATTATAGAAGAAGCAACAAATCTTCATCCACTATTCAAGGATCTTTAAATACACCATATTTTTTGTGAAAGTAATACAATGACAGACTAACTAATAATTAGAGAGCATAAACGAAGACAACGAGAAATAAAGAGTGGATGGGTGAAATTCCCATAGAATTGGAAATGGTAGAGTTGACACTCATTATTAATTAGGAATGTTCTTACAAATAAAGAAAGTACATTAAAATGACTTTAGCAAGAAAGTCATTTTTGGAATATTTGTTAAAACAAGGTTTGTGACACATGTGAAACAAGGGAAAATAAGCATATCACTAAAGGAAAGTTTCTTTTATTTAAGGAAATTGTGCCCACTGACACTAAAGATAGAAAAAGCAAAAGGCTATTTGTGTGGAAGGTGGAGGGGGGAGAAAGAATCTATAGTTCACATAAAAATATGACTGCCTAGGAAGAATAGAGGAAAAAATAAGATGGCAAGGCAATTTAGGCAATTGTTGGAAAAACCATGTGCATCGATTCTAATCTGATAAGTGATGCATGGTTGCAGATATATATCTTGATGCCTAGTCTTAGAGTATGCAACACAACTGTTGATATACTTGGTTTGATGTCTCTCCTTTAGGTTATTTGTTGTGCACTCACCATCATAATTCTTGTACTAGAATGATTTAAAGCCATGACAAAACTAGCTGATGAAGATCAAGTTGATGGTTGAGACAGGAGAAGTTCAAATGGCCCTCACTACTCGATGGTTGGGAATGAAGATCAAAGGAGAACCACAAAGCTAAATGAGTAAGAAAAAATTAATTTTGGTCAAGGCAGAAATGAATTTTAAACAATCTTGAAGAATCTGAATTTGTATTACATAATAAATCCTTTTATCTCACTCCATGCTTAATCTTTTTATTATACAAGCCCTGACAAAATTGACATCGATCCCAATTTTTCAAAATTATATATACACCAAATTATTTAAAATCAAGAGTGGGAAATTATATATGCTTAATCTTTGTATCAGTAATAGTTTATGTTTTTAAAAATGAGAAATGAGAAACCACCATAATAACAAAAATGTGATTAAAAACAACTGTAAAAAATTACAAGTAAGTTATATGTATATACATATAATGATATAAAATTAATATACTAACAACACTATAATAAGGAAGATGCATGAAAATTAAAAAATCTACATGTAAAAATGCAACAAACCAAAAAATAATAAATCCTTTTATCTCACTCCATGCTTAATCTTTTTATTATACAAGCCCTGACAAAATTGACATCGATCCCAAATTTTCAAAATTATATATACACCAAACTATTTAAAATTAAGAGTAGGAAATTATATATGTTTAATCCTTTATCAGTAATAGTTTATGTTTTTAAAAATGAGAAATGAGAAACCACCATAATAACAAAAATGTGATAAAAAATAACGATAAAAAATTACAAGTTATATGTATATACATATAATGATATAAAAATAATATACTAACAACACTATAGTAAGGAAGATGCATGAAAATTAAAAAATCTACATGTAAAAATGCAACAAACCAAAAAATAATAAATCTTTTTATCTCACTCCATGTTTAATCTTTTTATTATACAAGCCCTGACAAAATTGACATCGATCCCAATTTTTCAAAATTATATATACACCAAATTATCAGTAATGGTTTATGTTTTTGAAAATGAAAAATGAGAAACCAAAAAATTACATGTAAAAATGCAACAAACCAAAAAATAATAAAACACTACTAACATATAATAAAATTGAATGAATTTTTAAAATTAAATATAAAATAAATATTTAAAAAATAACTTTTAAAATAACAAATCTAAATATATATTAAATAAATATTAGTAAAAATTAAATGTATTAAAGATATAAAAATTAAGCACAATATATTATTAATAATATAAACATGAGTACTATAAAATTAAATTTGATGATCCAGTTTATTTATTTTTTAAATTTTTTTATAACAATTAATTATTTAACATTTTTATTTATATATTAATATAATTTATAATAAAAAGAAATATGAAAAACAATACATATTTTTTTATAATTTTTTACTATTTTTAACAATCTACTCAAAATTTTATTTTACATTTAATATTTTTTTTATCCTTAATAAAAAGGCCCTTTTTATAATAACATTAAAATTATAAAATACTAAGATTATATATTCTACAATAAAACAAGCTTACTAAATATTGAAAAAACTAACCTCCTTAAACAATTGAAATAGAGCCCGTTTAAATTTTTTTTAAATAATGATATTTAAAAAAATTAAAAAAAACTCTTTCTCCAAGAAAATAAAGAGTTTTGATCAATTGTGATTGGTCAAAAGTTTCCTAAAGCATAGTTAATGATTTCTATTATTTAATTGTCTAGACTTTTTGAATTCATAGGTGATACAAATTTATATGTAAAATTTGAAATAAACATTTTTTATGTGTCAAAACCTAAAAATATTATTTGTGCGTTATTTTTTCTTTTAAAATGATATTTGAGAGAGATAAATATATATATGTTCTAAGATTAGATGTTTCTAATGATATAATTTGAAAGGATGACTTTAGTTTCAAGTTAAAAGGTATTTATTTATTCAACACTTCGATGATAAAAAAATATAAGAAATAATTGTACTTCAATTGACAAGAGTAAATTAAGTACATGTATCACTAAAAATAAGGACTCCAAAACTACATATGTGACTCTAGAATTATTTTTTATACTAACTCTCAAGCTAATTTTGTATGGAAGCAGAGTTATTTGTTGATAAGACCATAATATGTTGGTAATAAATTCAAAAATAGTGTGGTTTGAGATGAACAATATAAATTGAAGTGTGGTACTAGAGTTTATCTTTTATATTTTACACACCAAAAACACTTTATCCTTTCAACACTATTGCAGTCTTTTACAACATAAGCTCATAGAAATCTTATTTTCCATTTGGACTTGAATGTTATTTTCTATTTCTTTGATGTTTGTTCATCTTCTAATTTTTTTTCTCCATTTGATATGTTGTTTTCTTCATGTAAATGAACATTAAAAACTTCATATTGGAAATGACATTGTTGATTAGAATCTTAAGGGATACAAAATTCATCCACAAGTGATAGTTGTCTTTTATCTTTCTTAGAATGACCAATAGAAGCCATTTGCTCACAATTTATACTTATTCAATGAAAAATTAAAATAAATATAAAATTATAAAATAAATTAGGGTTATACTTTAATTTATTTTCTTAATTATGTTGATTTTATTGATACTTCGAGACTAATATTGAATATTTTCATTTCAACAAGTTGATGCCTAATCAAACTGAACTTCAACTCTGATTACAAAGAATATCATTCCATTTCTTAGAGAAAATGACTATGTAAAAATAATTTGAGGAAACCAATTGAAATGAAAGAAACTATATTAATAACATTGTCAAAAAAATTAATCGGGAATCTCTATCTAAAATCTCTAAAAAACCTTTTTTGCAACATTCCAAAGCACAACTTAAAAGTAAAACAACTAAAGTGATTCCCAACTCTCACCAAATGATCAAAATATATTGAAATTATTCCCTACAAGCTACTATTATTCTAAAAATGAATGATATCTACAAATAAATACTGTTCACAACCAATTAGACACAAAAACCAAAACCACACTGTTGAAAACACCACCCATGAAATGTTTAAAGAAACTAGAACCTTTACTTAAGATATTTCATGTACCAAATTATAATGCAAAAGCATAGTAAAATAATGAAGAAGTTTATAAATAGATGTGAAATCATCTACCTACATAATCTTAATTGAATCTATCTTTCATATTTTATCATAGTAAGACATCATTGAGATAACTTACTCAACAAATACCCTATATAGAAAAGACAACTATTACCTTCATATTATAATTTTGAAAAACATATTTTCAAAAGAATAAAATATTTAAATACTAATTGTTAAATGAACATTTAAAAGGTACCATTTTTGAACACATTGAATAAAAAATTCTTATGTAAAATATTAATTTCATTTACTATGATTAAACTACCAGCTCCACACTTCCCATTATATCAAAATCTCATTGATTTTTTTTTAAAGCAATATCAAATAAATTAAACCTTTCTTGTATCCACTCAAATTAGGGTAGCCATGTCAAAAGCACCTTCAAGAAAAATGATTAAAACATTGAAGGTAAATAGAAAAATGCCCACCATATTGAAAAGGTGATTTCCCATGTTTCCATTACATGGACATATTTGAAACAAATGTTTTTGAACTACTAGGATTTAAAATAAAACCCAAAGGCTCTATTATAATGAAATTTTACTTTGCAGATTTTTATTTGGAACGGATGTGATGAGGAGCGTGGAGGCGCAGGACGCGCTTGGGGGTTCCAAGCTTAATGAAATGGTAGCAGGCTGGAATGGCGACCGTCCCCTCCCTGGGATGGACTCTAAGAATAATGCGACCTTGTATGTCAGTGAGCGGGCAAAGATTCACAAGATTAATGGCTGCCTTCCGCATAGCCAAGACTGACCTGTTCTAGTTCTATCCCCAGATGCCGTAAAGGAGGATGTGGAATACCTATCCTCACACACTTTAATCTATAAATTTCTTGGGAATTCAAATTCCCTCTATTGGCCTTGGACACCTGGATTCACGTCACTCCTGGCAGGTGGAAGGCAATTTTGATATTAGGCTGCCTAGTAACAGCTACTTCATGGTGAATTTCTCCTCAGTGGCTAATCAAAATCAGATTTTTGAAGGAGGCCCATACTTTTATGATCATATTGTTTATTTATTAAACCGTGGCACACAGGTTTTAACTCAGCTGAGGACTTCCCTTCTCGAGTACCTGTGTGGATTCACCTGCCAAGACTCCCTCTACAATTCTGGCGTGAGGACATCCTGCACTAGATTGGAGCCATGCTTGGGATGCCAACTGCAATAGCGCACCAATCACTTGATAAAAAGGTAATTACATATGCCCGTATTTATGTTGATATTGATTTAAATAACCCTCTACCAGATGCTATGGAAATTTGCTTGGGATCTGCTTCTTGGCTCCAACAACTTGATTATGAAGATATTCCCTTCCATTGCCAGTATTTCCATGTGTATGGGCACCTACAGCGTCAATGTCCTCATGCCCCCATAGGCACTGATACATCTGATGGGCCACCTGGGACAAGGTCAACTTATGAAGGCAAAGGAAATGGTCAACCAGCAAATCCGGGTGTATAAAATTATTACCAAGCTCTTAGCGGAGAGACTTAAGGCCTGTCTTCCCGCCGTGATTTCTGAGGAGCAAGGGGCTTCGTTACTGGTAAAAAAATTCTAGATGGGATAGTAATGGCTTCGGAGGCTATCCATTCAATGAATATTTCTCAGGAGCACACCATGTTCATTAAGCTAGACATGGCGAAGGCTTATGACAGGGTGAACTGGGGATTTCTACACAAAGTTCTCCTAGCCTTTGGTTTTAGCCAGGACAGGGTTCGATGGACCCTGAGTTGTGTTACCACTCCCTCCTTCTTGGTCTTGATCAATGGCGAACCTACTGAGTTGTTTGGGGTTTCTATAGGTCTGTGCCAAGGGGACCCGCTCTCTCTGTACCTATTTATTATTTTGGCTGAGGGACTTGGATGGCTCATCAAAGCTCGTGTTTCCCAAAACCTGCTTCATGGATGGTGATGGGGGAATGGCTTATCTGTGCTAACTCACCTTTGATTTGTTGATGATAATGCTCTTGTAGGGAGAGCCCAAATTTGAGAAGCTGAAGCCTTTCGGCTTATCCTTGATACTTATCTTGTTGCTTTGGGTTAGAAAATTAATAATCACAAATCCTCTCTCTTTTTCTTTCATACTCCAGAAGCCATTTAGAGGAGGATTGTTGCTATCGTAAGGTTTCAGATTCAGAGTCTCCCCCTTATTTACTTAGGGGTTCCTATTATTTTAGGAAGATAGCCACGGCTCTTCTGGCAGAATGTGCTGGATAAACTAAGACGAAAAGTGAACCACTGGACCCATAGGTGGCTTTCTACTGCTGGCACTGTGATTCTCCTGCAATCCATGATCCAAGCCCTTCCCATATATAAAAGTATGGTTTAGGCTGCACTAATGTACTTCCTTAAGGAATTTGATGCTCTCTCCCGTCAATTCCTTTGGAATGGGAACCTGCAAGGTACACGCTAGAACCTTATCAAGTGGGATACCGTTTGCCAGCCTAAAAAGGAGGGGGGCCTTGGCTTGTGCTCTGCTATCTAGTCTAGCCAAGCTCTTACTGCCAAACTTTATTGGAGGTGGTGCTCCAGTCAATCTCACCTATGGGCTAGGATCCTATCCCACAAATACTTTCTTGGGGTTGATCCGTCAGATATTGCTAGAATGCCTCTTGAGGGCAGAGGCTCCATGGTATGGGACACCCTCAAGCACGGAGCTCATCTTGTGAAATGAAGTCTTTTCTGGATATGCAACAGTGGTATTGAAACTCTCTTTTGGAGTGACTCTTGGGATGGATAGCCTCCTCTCATCTGCACTTACAGGTTCTCTGTGAGTCTTTCATTGATGCCGAATGGAGCACGGTTGCTCATTACAAAGAGGCCTTTAACCTGGGTTTGGCAGTTGGCTACAGGTGGAAAAATTCTTTTGACTGGTCGTTGGGGGGATCAGTGGAAGAGAGGCCGGAGCTGTCCCAAATTTTGGCCACTAGAAGATGCAGCTTATTATAGGGTCATGATGTCTTGGCCTGGGGAGGCACCCCTTCTGGGTAGTACTATGTCTCCTTTGGCTACCATGCTTTGGTGAAGCAAATTTTTGGAGATATGGATTGCCCTTGGTGGAAACGCGTTTGGAATTCTTTCTCCTGTCCTAAATGCAATTTTTTCCTTTGGGTTTTGGCTTATAATAGATGTCTAACTTGGGACAACATTTGCAAACAAGGATTTTAGGGACCATCTATGTGCTCTTTATGCCGCTGTAATGAAGAGACTATTTCTCATCTTTTTTTTCCAGTGTTTGTTTGCTAAACGAATTTGGCATCTGTGGTGGAGCCTATGGGATTGCCCATGTTGGCACGCGACCTCTTTGGTTAATTTTTGGGAATGATTGGGCCATTCTCCTGCTAAAACCTCTATTTTCCAGGCTGCTTGGCTAATTCGGCCCTCCTTCATTATATGGAATATCTGGTTGGAGCAAAATAGGAGGATTTTCCATGATAGGTCGCTGGATTATAAGCTCCTGTGGGGGCAGATTATGAAGTCTATTCAAGAGACACTTCGAGCTAGGTGTGAGGATGCTGGGGTGATGGATCCTAGAGATGCTGCCATCCACTCATGCCTATTCGTGCCCTCAGCCAACAGTCCATCTAGTGTGACCCCTGTGCGTCGGGCCCGCATCTCTAGACAACAACAACAGCCTGCCAATTGGTCTGGGCATTGAATGCCCCTTGCAGATGGTGTCCTTAAGGTGAACACAGATGGATCCTCTAGGGGGAATCTTGGAGCAGCTGGCATAGGAGGAGTGGGTCATGATTGCTCAGGAGAGATCAGGTTTATTTTCTCGAATTACATTGGCTTCCATACTAACAATCTTATGGAAGCCCAGACCATTCTTACAGCTGTGGAAAAATGCTGCCAACTGGGTTGGCACAGGATAATATGTGAGGCAGACTCACAAGTAATTATCAATCTACTCAATGGACGGAATTTTGTAAATGTGGACTGGCATTTGGCTTCAGTGGTTAAACAAATCCTTTAACTTTGCACTTCCTTGGATTCAGTTGTTTTCCAGTACATTCCCCGTGAATGGAATGGAGTTGCCGACTATTTGGCCAAATGGGCCTCTTAATACGGACCGTCTTGGAATATTTCTGACCATATGATGCTTCCTTTGAATCATTCTCAAAAACTGGCTCAACTTGTGAGCCAGGATAAGGATTTGTAATTCTCTTGTTTTTTCCGCTTTCAATAAATTTTTACCCTTTTAGTTAAAAAGTTTACTTTGCATGTTAATATCTCTAGCTCCCAAAATAAACAAGAACTGTATTAACAAAAGAAACTTTTAACAAACTATAATATGTCAACCTAGAAACTCTACATGGAAATATTAGAAAAAAAAAGAAAACAATACTATCAGGGGGAGCAAAAAGTAAAATATCTACGTATTTAAATCACCAAAAAAATTCAAGCCAAAATCTACATGCTTATTAGTTACCATTACAAATCTTCATGGAACTATGCCTCATAACTCAGAATCTGCAAGCAAGAGGGATTTTAATATTAAAACAGAGCACACTGATACACCTAGAGCACTATTCATGTGAAACCAAACAATTGTACACTGATGGCTTTTGGGATTTTAATGGCAAATAGATAAATACTATAGGTATAGGGGATTCCAATATAGTAAATCAAGACCAAAATAAATGATATTCTACTAACCATGATGACATCCACAAGGAAAAACACAAATCATGATTGTGCAGGTGGTGCTTCACTTCTAATCAAACATATATATCAAAATGATGATAAATTTTTAAGTATTTTCTTTTGAGAAAAGAAGATTGTTGTTCAAATTTATCAAAACCTTAAAATTATATGTTTTAACACTATGATTCGAGAAAGGAAGATGGTCTTACCTTTGAAAAAAATTATTTCTTTTTTACTATGGGACAAATTTGATAATTATGGACCCAAATTTCTATTAAATGGTTGAGTATCAAGGCAGGTGGGCACACTAGCTCTAAAATCTACCAAAGAGTTTGAGTAGTTAGCCATTTAAAAGAGATAATACCACAAAGACTTTGTAAACCAAAAAGGAGATGAAAATTTTGACTGAATTTTCAATATTATAACCATGAATCCAAAAACAAATCATGTTATGCAGGTTCCATTATGAAAACATTACAATAATACAACCATGACTCCTTATTATAATGTAGAAAGATTAGAAATGAATTTGAAACATAACATATAGGGTTTGAGTCTCTAACCCAAGAAATCAAAAATGTGAAAACAAAGACTTAAATGCATGAATTTGGCATGGTTCCACCACCCTGTGAGACCAATGTCAAATGACTATGACAAATTTGAATTTGTAGAGAAGTCTAATGAATTCCTCTATAAGATACACTAGCAAACAGAGTACCATATGACTTCTCAAATTCACACCTGATCCCTGCTTTGTTGAAAGAATGGGAAGTTGGAATTGGATTGTCAACACTACTGCTTGGCTATTGACATATTTGTCACCAACTCACCATGTATTAAAGATAATTAAGATTTACATGATCATAAAAATATTTTGAAATCCCAAATCCAACTATCATTATCATCTCCAACGAATCAATGATTCCCAATACCTAACACCCCGCCAATTTGTCATAAGATAACTATTTAATGAAGTTTCCCTTATTTTATCATTTAAAAAAAAATAACATTTTAGCTGTGACATTTAAAATTTGGAATTTAGATTTTTAATTGATTTTTCAACTGTTCTTTTGATGAGATGGGTTGGAACCCTTTAGACAGGTTGTGACATATTCAAATTTGATCATTAGATGCCTCAAAAACAATTGATGGAAAAACAAATCAAAATAAGGAACATTTAAAATATATATTTGTAGTGAACTCAATGGTTGTCCATGTTTCAAATTTTGTTTCATATGTTTTTAAATACAACCCCTAAAATTCATTACATTTATGATAAAATAAGTGATAGTAGATAAAATATCATCAACATGATAAATAAGTCAATCTAAACACAATCCATAAGGAACATAAGTAGAGCAAGAGATTTTATGTGTAGCACATGAAATGGTGGATTCCATGTTATTAATGTTAACCACATAGATCGATGTTTGGTATTTTGCACCACTTTCAACCAAACTATCAAAAAAATAACATTTTGGTGCTAACATTATGTGGTTGAATCTATTTCATTCCCAAATATATATGCCCTTGCTCAATGTTGGAACTATATTATAAACCAAGGATGCCAAACATGTCTTCAAGGAGCCCAAAATCAGATACACAATTTCTTTCCATTTATAGGTGGGCAAGCACCCCAACCCAATTGTTATTATTGATAAATAGCTTAATGTTTAATCAACTACAACAAAACATAGTAAAAATACTGAATCATCAAACATTTTAGGCAAAGTTTGAAAAACTCAAATAACAAAAAAGAGTATATATTAAAATCATCATAAAATGTCAAAACATACAACTCAAAATAAACTTTTAAGAGAAGTTTGTCACTAAGGAAAGAGACATAACCATCTTAAACTGGAAACATAAATTTTATCACCTACATCATGGGGCTCTGAAATAGTAAAAATGTAAGGTGCTTTTGGGCTAGGGGACTTTGATTCCATTAGTTTTTACTATAACCTCAATTAGAGGAAAAGAAGTGTAAATCTCAGAAACTAACAAATTTTTATCCTTTATCTTAGCGATAAAGAATTAGGCTAAATCCAAAGTTGCACTTGGGATGAAAGAATGAGACTTAACATTTACATTTAGGTCTTCCTAGTTTTAGATTTTGTAAACATTAATATATATTTAGCAAAGAATAGTAAACATATGTAATATCAAAGAAGAAATCCCAAATTGAACTTGCACTATTGAATGAAAAGTGATATTGAATAGATGTTGACCCTAGAAAAAGGCACCAAGTATTTTCTCATGCAAAGGGCCAAATGACACATGTTGTACAAGTGAGATGTGTGAGACTCATATAATTGGTCATGCGCACAAAAGGACATAAGTGAAATATTTACACTAGGATGAAACAAGCCTAAGGAAAATAAACTATGAATATTTTAATGAAGATGGATTCTTATGGTCGAGGGCTATTAATTAACGACACACACATAGACACATGTCATTAACTTATGAAGAGTTGTGGATGGATCAAGGTTGAGACAAGTAAGGAAGCACATGGGATAGAGTTATAGATGCCTGGAGTGTGTGACAACTTAGTGCTAACTAGACATCCTCGAGGTATTTAGAAGGAATCAAAGAATATAATCTTGTCAATTAACAAGACCAAGGGGTTATAAAATATCTATAAATACCCCTAGGGCTACTTATTTGGGAATTCTTATAATTAATATACGTGGCAAGGTTAAATTGATGAAGAGTTCATAGTAGTTATATAGGTTCATGTGGGCTTTGTGCAATAGTTTAGCACATAAGTAGTTGTAACTATGTTCTTCATGTTTTTATAGTGCAAGGTGCAAAGAGACTTATGATCATAACTATTCTTTGATTATGAGAGAAGTTTGGTTATGTGTATCTATTATATGTATAACATTATGTAATTTCTGATTTTTTTTGTGTTTAATGGAGAAATATGTCTATGGGATGATGATTTATACATGATTAATGTTTTGGTAATGATTGATTGATTAAGTAGGATGAAGAGTTAGTCTTTATATCTAGTAATATTTTTCACCATGCCACTTTCTCTTCATGAGGACATCGACGATATCTCAGTTGTGCCTTGGGTTAGACCTATACAGATAAGTGCGTAGTTGAATATGCTAGTGAAAATGGTAAATTTTTATCCCTATTATTAGTAAGAGTTGAGTCTTGATGCAAGAAATCCTTGAGCTCTCATTCATCTACATGGGGAGATATGCTACATAAACATTTTGGATCCATTGTTGGGACCTATTCGATTATGGTGTGATCCTAGTTTTTAATAGGATCTCATTGGTATGTGTTTCATGTGTTTTAGGCCCTATTTGCCTTCCCTTCCTCTTATTTCTCTCTCTCCCTAGCTTTCTTTGTCTCACCTTGGTTTTTTTTGTTTTTATTATTTGTGCTAAGAGAATAACAATACACTCCTCTTGGTTCCTTCTTCTTGTGGGTTCCCTTGGCCCTTTTCTTTATTTTCCCTAGGGTTTGTGCTTCTTTGATCATCTTTCTTACCCTTTGTGTGTTGGTATGAGGCATCAATACAGTCCTAATTTGAATTTAGTAAGTTCATATATATGTAAACAAGTGCATTAACATGTATATAGGAATGAAGGAGAAAGTGAATGAAAGCAAAAGTTCGTAGAAAAGGTCAAGAATGATAGGTAAAAGTCTAGCATCTGATTTTAAAAGTAAAATTTCATTTGGAGTCTTCATATGACATAATTGATGATTATTTATGTAGTGAATATTGATATAAGGATTAAGGCTAGTTTCACATGATTTCTTCTTGAATTGCACTTTTCCAAGGACATGTGTTATTGAGACATGTCTTATATTGATCATACCAAGTTTTTTAGGCTATGGTAAGGTTTTGTGAGCTAATCAAGGTTTTAAAGAAGGAGAAATATTTATGGGTGATGCACATTGAATTCTAAGAAACAAAGCAATGTTTTTGTATCTTGGGAGTAGAGGGTTAAATTTGTCAATTTTATCTCATAAAAGAATAGTTTTTAGGAGTGTACCAATTCAAACTTGGTCATGTTAAGATCATCCTAGTCCACATCTTGCCATGCCAAGAGCCTAGCATTCCATCCTTAATCAATTTTTTTAAGGAGTCAATTTCTTCTAAATTTTGTAGGTTATGTCTGTCTTGGTTCTTAAACCTATTTATACATGATTTTAGCATAAAAATGTACAATTTTTTAAAAAAATCAATATTATTTGTATAACCCTCTATTTATCAATTTCAATTATTTTATTACAATTAAATATATTTTTAAAATAAATTTATACATTATTTATGGTTTAATGTAATACATTTTTGACATAAAACCATTTTTCCATCCTACAAAGATATGATAAAATTTCAAGCTCCTAATAGTTCTGAGGTAAATTTTCCATTATGAAAAGAATTTATTTGTATTTTTTCAACCATCTCACACCATTGCCTTTGAATTGCTAAAGGTGAAATATTGTAATTTTTTCCCTTTTTACTTCCCCTCACATTTGTCTTGAAGCCTTGTTTGGTTTTGTATTTGTATATTGTTGATCAATAGATACCCACAACATCGTACCACTTCATATGAGATAAAATATACCCTCACTCACTTCATATTCATACGATATATCATGCCACTTCAACTAATAACCACTCTGTCTAACTTCTCTTCTTCACTTACAAACTATTCTCTCTTATTACTTCACTGCAGGGTTTCAAACCCACAATGTTAAACACTACTGGTAGATTGAAGATGCACATAGAAATTTTTTGAGCCACAATGATGGCTCTAGTACTAATTTTCAAGTGATATAAAAAATATATAATTGGTTCAAGTGGAGCAATTACTTCCTATTGTAAGTCCTGAAAACACACATAAATCTAGAGATCATGTGATGCATTTCACAACTTACAAAGCTTTTTTGTGGAAGAGTAAAAGCTACAGCTATGGAAAATAAGCTATTATATATGGAATGCATGCATGCATTTCACCAATACTATTCAAACTACCCAATAATACGATGAAGAGCATGTTAAACTACATCACCTCGCTAGTGATTTGCTCACGGTGGATGGAAATATCCAAGGAATCCCCTCCAATATTATTAATACTATAACTTCCTTTCATAGAATAGATGTAATTGGTGTAGAGTGCCTTAACTAGTAGGAACATTCACATTTCTAGCTGATGTGTCCACAAGCCCCACTAAATTGGTCAAAGTCTAGCACTCATGGCTAGGGTAATGTTTGCTAACAACATGTTAAGGCAAACAACAATGGTTCAGGCAAATAACAACATTTAAGGTAAACAATAATGGTTAAGGCAAACACTAGGGGTTAAGTTGAATGTTAGTTGAAAAATAAAATTCTAATACCTATTGAACTTTGACTTGTTACTTGCACACATTTATCCTATTCAAAGAGTATACCGGTTCTCATTTTCCATTCCTTTTCTACCTATGTAAGAACATGTTCTCCATTACCCAATTCTAGAATCATGAACCGTATGAGCATTCCCAGGGTGAAATTTTACTATATAGGTTGGTTAACTACAATGAATTGCATTGTCTGTATTATTGAATCCTCAACCTTTAAGCATGATATTAGTTCAACATCTCAGAAGGACATATTTGTTTAAATTACATAATACATTTGGATTTTTTTATGTTGATTTTATTTTTAACTTCTTGAAGGAATTAATGATTAATTAGGGCATAAACATTCATGTAATGCATAATTTATTGAATAGTTTTTGTAATTAAGATACGATACAGATAATTTAATGAACACATTAATTCAACACATAATCATTGTTGGATATGCTACATATAAATGAATTTAAACCCTATACCTTTGTATTCTAGTTTTATATTATAAAAGAATTTGAATGTTTGGAAATTTGACCCTTATTGTGTACATATAGTTAATTATAGTTATAACCATCATCAACATGAGCTCAGTAATTGTTGGGAATGGAAAACAAGCATTCCAATCCAAGATTTAAAAGTAATAACTTCAAGAACATCACACATGAAACTGTAAAAAATTGATTGCAAAACAAAGTGAATCAAGTGTTATTCAAAAATATGATATGTTACTACAAAAAAAAGATCTTACATAAATAGTCAAGGCAAAACTTAGAACTAGCCTAACCAGCTAATGTGGGATATATCCTCACATAGGACAAACTCATAAAAGTATGAAATGAATAGATAATACACTATCAAACATGATAAATACATGAAATACATACTCCAACACCCCCCGCCCCCCCCTCAAGTGAAACACTAACAATAGCCAAAAAAGAAATATGGCATATTCACAGTATGAGTCTTGGCAACTAGGCTTGATAAAGTAATCATGTACAATATGTATCCATGAAATGAAGAAGGAAAATATCCTCACAAACACCCCCAAGGAAAAATTATAAAACTCCAAGCATGTCACACAACTCAAAGAAACAAGGTGATGCAAAAGGCTTCGCGAAGATGTCTGCAACCTACTACTGAGTCAGAATGTACTCCAAGCTAAGAACTCCATCCTAAATGTGTTGACGAATGAACTGCATATGTACCTCAATGTTGTTGGTCTACTAATGCTTAATTGGCTTGCAAGACATTGAATTACACTTTGGTTGTCACACCAAAGTAAAGTGGGTGAATCCTACGTGAAGCTAAATTCTTTCAATCAATGAATCCAAATAATCTATTGACTTGTTGTAACTACTACCCTATATTCAACCTCTATAGATGAAAATGCAATAATACCTTGTTGCTTCTTACATAACCAAGAAATAGGTGAAGAACCAAGACAAAATATGTAGCCATAATTGGAACACCTATCATCAAGAGAACCTACCCAATATGAATCAATGTACCTAACCAACTGAGTATAACCCCTAGTGTAATGTAATCCAAAATGAGTAGTGCCTTGTAGATATCATAGAATCCTCTTGGCAACCTACCAATGACTATCATGAGGGTTATGTACAACCCTAGATATAATCCCAATTGTAAATGAAATTTTGGGGTGAGTATGGGTCAAATACATAAGACTCCCATCCATCTACCTAGACAATGTAAGATCATAAAGTGGAGTGGTACAAGAGGAAATGATAGTCACTCTAGATTGAAAAGGAGAAGGACTTGGCTTGAAATCAACCATGCTAAAATGATGAAAAAGATCGAGTGTGTTCTTTTACTAACTCAAATAAATCCCTGTATCTAATTGTGAAATTTATAAACCGAGGAAGAAATGAAAAAGACCAAGATTTGTCATGTCAAACTGTGTTGAAAGTGCCTATTGAATAGGCTAAATTTTAGATGATGAACTACTTATGATAATTAGATCATCAACATACAAGACCAGTATAACAATATCCTCCCCAATCTAATGAATATACACTATGGGATCGAAGTGGTAGAGAACAAAGCCAGTGGAGAGAAGAAATGAATCCATCTTCTCATACCAAGCCTGAGGGGCTAGTTTGAGACCGTAAAGAGACCTCCCAAGTTGACAAACAAGAGAAGAATCATGAACAAACCTAGTAGCATACTACATATAGATTTCCTCATGCAATTCTCCATGCAAGAAATCACTCTTGATGTCCATTTGATATACTATCCAACCCTATGATGTAGCAAGAGAAAGTACAAGGTGAGTAGAATCCATCTTGGCAATGAGTGCAAAAATCTCAAAGTAGTCAATACCTTCAACCTATGAGAATCTTTTTTCAAGAAGACGTGCCTTATACTTATCAATGGACCCATTAGCTACATACTTGCTAAGGTAAATCCACTTGCATCTAACCAACTTTCTTCCCTAAGGAAGAGTGACCAAATCCCAAGTGTGATTATTCATTAATGAAGAATACTCATCTATCATTACATCATCCCCATCATGTATCCCATGAGCATGTGAAAAAGACTATGGATCCATAGAGAATCCCTGACACAAAAATATAGTACCCATAAAATGTTCATGATGATGTTGAGTAGGTCAAAGGTCCTATATGAATGGTGCTACCTTAGAAATTGTAATATGACCCCACCTAGACATAATGGTAACATCAATGTGAATAGGATCCTAATCCTCTATAACATATTCAAGAATCCCCTGAACTAGATCCTTAAAGAATGAATCCTTGAGAGGAGGTTAATCTCAAAAGAAGAAGAAGAAGGCATGAAATAAGATGAAAAGGTATGAGATGTGAAATGTTCATCAAATTGTACATGTGTTATAAATGAACATCATGAGTATCAGGATCTAAAAGATGATAAGCTCTCATGTCCTCATAATATCCTACAAAAATCAAAGGTTTTCTCTTTTTGTCCAATGCTTTCCTTTTATTCTTTTGTACATATGCCCAAGCATTCTCCAAAGTCATATGCTCAAGTGCTTGAGGTGGTGTGTAGTTCTAAATGTAGTTCACATAATTATCTGTCTCTACCCAATAGATAGGAGGTAAATCCCATGAATGCATCATGAAGTTATCCATCTCCTTCAGAGTTCAGTTCTTTTATTCTACTAAGCCATTTTGTTGTGGAGTATGTGCAACATAATGTTGGTGAACAATACCATGGAATCTCATAAAAAGAGAAATCTTGACTGAATTACTACCCCCCATTATTTATATGAATCTTCTTAATGCAACTCAAACATTGTTTCTCAACCAAAGATTTAAAGACTTTGAAGTGAGAAAAGACATCACTCTTGTACGTAATGAAATAGACCCAAGTACACCTTGAGGAAAAGGAGTAGGAAAGACCATTAAATCATTGTGCACAAGCTCAAGTGGTGAAGAAGCTTAAGTGGACATACCCTTATGAAATGGATCTAGGTGTTGTTTCCCCAATGAACAACTAGGGCAAACTCCATTAAGACATGAAACTATAGGAAAACCCTTTACCATAATATGAATGATCAACTCCTTCAAATATCTATAGTTTAGGTGTCTAAATATCTCATGCTAAAGCCTACTCTCAGAATCTGCATGAGAAACTAAACATGCCCCTATAGGAGGAGTATCATCAAAACCCTCAAAATAATAGATTCAAGAACTATGATGAACAACACCCTATACAGTAAGTGTGTGTGGCTCTAACAAAGCTCAAACTTTAGCACCTTGTGATGTTAAAGTCATTGCCTTGCCTTGATTAGAATGATAAATTTGATAAATTGAAAGTAGATTAGTGGTGATGTCTGGAACATATAATGCATCATTGATGTGACCACCATATATCTATATGTCACCCTTACCCTTAATAGAAATAAATCAAGAATCTCCAACCTCAATGTTGGAAGTAAAACTCAGACCAAGAGATACAAAGGACTCCTTGGAAGAAGTCATATGGTGTGAAGCACCAGAATCTCAAACCTAAATGTCTGAAATAGATAATTGTGATCTCTCGATAATATTAAGTGTTTTCCCATGCTCATGCAATGGAGAAGGACTGGAGATAAAAATATTGTGTTTCTTAATGGCATCCTCTAATGCTTGCATTCTCTTGAAACACCTAGAATCTTCATGACCAGTCCCCCCAAAATATGGGGAATATGGGTTATACTTATTCTTGAATTTGGAAGATGGTTTGGGTTTAGATGTATTAGTGTTGGGCTTAGGTGAATTTTGAGATGGAGGAGTGTTCTTCTTCTTACCCTTAGGTTTTCCCTTGTTCTTAGGATGTGATGATACTAATGCTTTTTGAGAGGTGGAAGACTCAAGGTGAGACAATTTAGATTCCTCCTTAGTAAGTCTCTCATAAAACAACTCTAGATCTGACATTTTGAATGTGGCACCTAAGTCATCCATACTAGATAAAAAGGTAGAAACAAAGATTTGGAATGGGCCACTCAACTTAGAGAAAATCAATTACACACACTCATCATCTTTTTTATCTCATCCACTCCCATTCAACTATATTACCAAATGCTTAAACTTAGTGAGGTAGTCTAAAATAGAGACAAAGTCATCTGAATTTAGTGAAGTAAGCTCCACTTCAAGTTTCATGGTTCTCAAGGGATCTACTTTCGCAAATAAAACCTTTAGCTTAGCCCATATTTTGAATAGAGAATCACACCCGTCCAAGTGAAACAAAATACTGTTACACACATAACCTCCAATCAAATCCATGCACTCTTCAAACTTACATTGGTGCTAAATTTTTTCAAATTCATGTGTACACTATGGTTGAGTGTCATTCTTTGGGTACCATAATCCTTTGTGCTCTATGATTCTTTTCATTTCAGATCTTTATGTGTGGTAATTATGTGTAGTCAAAGGCTCACAATGATCAATACCATAAATAGAATCCATGATGATGAATCACTAAAGAGTAGAAATAATACAAAAGGGTGCACAAAATCAACACCGAGACAACCCCTTAAAAGATTGTATTAAAGATCCCCCCCAATTTGGCACTTTATAAAAGTAGTGCATTTTTAAAAATTAATGACACCAATGGATAAAGAATATAAAACCATGCACTTTTGAAAAAAATATAACTCAAATTTGAGTTATGGTTCAAAAGTTACGGGTATTATGATTTCTCATAAAATGGGTCAAAACATTAAAAAAATGCTACAAATTGATTTTTGTGATCAATCAAAAAATAATATAGTTGTTACCCACTCATTGGAACTAAAAGTGAACCAAAAACTCAGAAATGCCAACCAAAGTGAAAAATGGTCCTTCTGGTTATCGCTATGATTGCATAAGAGAATTGTGCTTCCTCTCGAGGCAAACATTCAACTTATAAAAGCAAAAAAATGAATTAAGATGTTGTTTTAAGAGGAGAAAGATGGTTTTATTGTTGTCTTTTAGCTCATATCCCTCCATGAAGATGCAAACATAGATCTATGCCCCTCCAAAAGAAATGCCAAGCACTAAGAGAAGACTTTTTCAATGCCAAACTAAAGAATTGCCTTAGAAAAAGAGTGCAGGCCTGGAAAATTATTTACAAATATTAGATCTTTGTCTTTACATAATAGATTTGAAATAATATAAATATTTTGTAGAGATGGAAATCTCCTCCAACACAAGTCTACTCTTGATTTTGACTGAGGATGCTCAATAGAGAAGTCTAATCCAAAAAATAAAAATCCAATCAAAATCACCTTAGTTCAAAAGTACAGACAATGCCTTTGCAATGTAGATCTGAAAATAAAGAATGGAAAGCCAATGCCCATCAAGAGAAGAGTACACTAATAAAGATAAAAATTCATAGGTCAAAACAAATCCATGCTCCTCCATGTCTCCTCCCCATAGATCCCAATGCTAAAAAACCTCTAGTCAACATCTCCTATGTTCTCCATGCACACAGATCTTCTCTAATGCCTTCGATCTTGATTTTCTCTTTAGATCCCTTCAACACCTCTAGTTTGAAAGAAAGCACCAAAGCTGGCAGGAAACTATGAAAAATAAAGAAAGCACCTCAATATAAAAACATGCCTCTCTCCATAATGCCACTCTGAGGCTGATTTCAATGCCACTCTTTGCAGACTTAGATACACAAATCTAAGAGAAAAGAGGCACCTAGTTTCAACAAGTCTAATGCCTCTTCCTTTTCATTACAATGCCAAACTTCTATGCCACTTTCACTGCCTTTTCAAATGAAATGTCAAGCTTTAGAAGCAACAAAAGATTCAAAAGTAATACAATCTTTAAAAAACCTTTAATGATTGGCACCATAAGTAGATCTCTACACACGCCTCTATCCTTACATCCTCTCCACCTTCCCTCAAGGATAAAACCACACATTTTCTTCAAAGCTTCAAAAAAATGTTAGATTCATAAGATGGAAAAAAAGGCTGAGGATGACAAGGGAATAAACAACATCAAGAGCGATTTCTAAAGCAAAATGCAGTAATGCAAATGGGAGCAACACCTCAAATCTATGGTACCATGTTAGGAATGGTGAACAAGCATTTCGACCCAAGATTCAGAAATGATAACTCTAAGAACATCACATATGAAGTTGTAGACAATTGATTGTAAAGAAAAATAAATCAAGTGTTATTCATAAATATAATATGCTAGTACAAATAAATTTTCTTGCATAAATAGGTAAGGTAAAATACAGAACTAACCTAACTAGCCAATGTGGGATAAATACTCGCATAAGATAAACTCATAAAAAAATTAAATAGCTAGCTAATACAATAATAAACATGATAAAAACATGAAATACATACTCTAACAGTAATAGAAGATAGATGCATGTTTAAGCACAAAACAGGTTAAGATCCTAAAATCATTCTCAAATAATCATACCATCATGGGTTCAAGTAAACAATATAGTCAATGCCTTGTTGGAGGTGGTAGATATAGGAGTATGAGTTCTATTTGAAGTATTAAATAACATTGAATGAATTATGCATTTAATTAATTCTATGTAGCATATCTAATTACACAAACTATTCAATAAATTATGTATTGAATGAATGATTGTGTTGTAATTAATCATCAATTCTTTCAAGCAATCAGCAATAACTCAGGATGGGCATTTTCAGTGGTAATTTTGCTAATGTGAAGGATGGGCATGTATAACTATTTATTGTGGGCTTGAAAAACACTTATTATGTTCATTTTTTTTATAACTCAATCAATTTGAAAATTGAAGGCTCATGGAAAGCCATTGATTTTATTTTTGACTGTTTGAACCTGAGAGTATGCTTATTTGGGAATCATTTTAGAATCTTACCCTATTATGTATTTAACTTTGCATCTATATTTTGTGACTTGGTTATTCCATTAAATGGTGATATGAATATATGTTTCTAATGTTTAATTTTGTTGCTAATAGAAAGAATGATATAAGTGGTGGATAACTTAGTACTATGTTTCTCTTAGCTTAGTAATCATAATTAGTCATTCTTGTGGGATTCTAAAACACTTTTTGTGTTTGTTTTTGTTTATAAATCTATTAAGTTAATAATAGAATGATCATGAAACCCATTGCTTGTATTCATGATTGATTGAATTTGATGGTGTGCTTATTTGGGAATGATTTTAACATCTTACCATGTTTTGTCTTTAAAGCTGCATCTATCTTGTATGACTCAGCTCATGTTGAGGGTGGTTATAACTATTCCATGAAATGGTGATGTAAATGGATGTTTATAATATTTAATTTCATGTTACTAATGGAAATAGTGACATATTATAGTATTAGCTAGCATTTGAAAATTTTCATTTGTAGCCTTATATGCAATCTCTTAATGCAATGTATGGTAAAGATGTACATTGTTAGTTTTTATTTGTTTGCATTCTCTAAGGATAACCTTGTGAAAGTGTAGAGGTTAGGTTGTGTCAAATTATTTTCATTAATATTAGATGTTTATATTAATCTTGAAAATGCTTATGTTTTTTAAATGTTTTTTTTTTTTTTTTTCGTATAGGATTATGGACAACATATATGTCTTGTGTATTGTTATTTTATATGAAACTAACAATGCATGTTTGAAATATTTGTATATTTTTTATGGTATAAGGAAAGAAGTGACAACCTTTAATTCTACTCCAATTAATTATCGTAATAAATTGAATGGTTCATACTATGTAGCTCTTTTGCATGGTCTTATTACTCTTTATGATCAGAATGTAAAGAATGTGGTTGTTAAAAGCAATTCTAAATTAATGTGTGACCAATGTATGGTAAGATTTTTGTAAGAGATGATAAGTTGGTCACACTTCATAGACAATCATAGCTCTTAGTCATGGTCTTATTACTCTTTATGATCAGAATGTAGAGAATGTGGTTGTTGAAATCAATTCTAAATTAATGTGTGACCAAATGTATGGTAAGATTTTTGTAAGAGATGAGAAGTTTGTCACACTTCATAGACAACCATAGTCACTTATATGTAAATTTATCGATGTGAATATTAAATATGTACATGATGTTGGGGATGTGAAATTAATGACAAGGTGGGGTAGAACAAGTGGTGGTGGTGCTTCATCCAGTGGTACTAGTGTGGTTTCTCCACTTATGTAGTTACAAGGCATTGTTAATGAGCTTCTTTTGCCACTTTCCAAGTCATAGTTGAATATAAATGATGAACAACATACACCATCATTGGCACTATGACCAAAACATGTTGCTAATTATGGCAGATCAAATATTATGAGATGCCTAACATGCAACTCTATTGTAGAGTTTAGGGGGACTTGGGAGTGCATATGTGTTATTTTATGGTAGCTATTTTTATTTTTTTTATAGTATTGATATTATATGTGTTATGTATAATATTAGGTTATTTCATGGGGAGTATGAAGGAGCAAAATAATGTATGTAGAAGCAATGAATTGAGGGCTTTCTCTTGGTAGAGAGTACTTACCATGTCAAGTTTTAATCAGTATTATAAATGAATGAAAGTTTGATTATGTTCTTTAAAGTTTTTTTTGTGATACTTAAATGTTACAAGTGATATTAGTATGTCTTATTACATGTGGTTAAGATAATACTTGTACAAATCTCAATTGATGATAATGATTGCATCATCATCAAGTGTTTCCATTGGTAAATAATTACTTCACTAAAAGTTAATAAGGATGGGCCTTGTATTAAGGATGTAATCACTTAGCACATAAATCTTAGAAGTATCATTTTTGCACATTTTGTATAATCCCCAATTTGGGCTTCACTCAGTTATTATTGAACCCATTAAGAGTGCCAAAAAGCTATAAATGATTTAATGTTTTTGTAGATTTTATATTACCATCAACAATAAATTGACAACATAAATAAAATATAACTTAACTTTGCATGTAATTCATCCATGCTAAATATCACATGTGACAATAAATCATCCATTCTTAATTCAACACACATAATGTTAGGAAAATTTTCAAATTTCAAATTCTTGTGAGACATGCATAATCATATTTTGTAAATTTCACAAACTAGAATAACTACAAAGCTAACAAATACTGTGAAATGAACCATATATATGTAAAAGTTAACAACTATAGTCAAATGAGCCATAGTAAAGGAATACACTAATTATGATCATTATTATTAGTGTTGGAGTTAGGAAGCATGGAAGTGGTGGGAGTTGTTGTAGGGAAATTCATAATATGGATTGAAAAGTTTGTCCACACTTTGATCTTTTCCTCATAAAGTTTATTTTGTCTTATGTTCCTATAATGATTTTCTTCCGCAACAATATCCCTAAGACTTGTCACAACTTCATATACTCTCAGTAATGTAATTTGATCCTCAAGCCACATCTGAGACTATAATTTTTCTTTCTTTACATGTTCAATACAAAGATTTAGTTCCTTGTTCTCATTTATCAGATACAATATGGTTGTATTCATTCCTTCAATGTTTTCCTTCAATTTGTCCTTCCTTTATTTTCTAAACTTTAATCATTACTCCTATACATCCAACCTAGTCTTCAAATGCCTTAGTTTACATTCTCAAAGGTCCTCATCCACCATTGCATTCATTTGTTCAAGACTTTTAGTTTGGTCCACAAAATCGCTTGGCAAAGTGGGACTGGGCTTCTTGAAAGTTACACATAAGTAAAACCATGGAGGTTTAGTAAGTATATGATACTAACATACACATATTCCTATGAAGGGATGCCACCTAAAGTTTGATTGTTGGGATCATGATCTATACTCTAAATGTCATCAATTTCCTCTTGACAACTTCATTGGTTCCTTTCCTTTTATCTTTATTTTTGTCTATTACTGAACAAACACAAAAATTGTAATATAATGACATGTAGCTTCATTAGTTCTTAAAATTTTTGTAGTAAAATAGAAAATACTAGACCACTATACAAAATGTGAAGGGTATTATACAGACAAGCAAGATGTAGGGCATTATAAAAATTCCAATTATATGGACAATAGTAGATCATTATACAGATTGATGGTTCATTGGTTCATTTCCTTTATGTATCAAGATGGACAACATTAGACCATTATATAGACTGATGGTTCATTGGTTGCTTTCCTTTATGTATCAAGATGGATAACAATAAACCATTACACATAATGTAGAGAGTATTATACAGACAAGTAAGATGTAGGGCATTATAGATATTGCAATAATATGGACAACAATAAACCATTATACATATTGATAGTTCATTGGTTTATTTCCTTTATGTATCAATATGAATACCAATAGACCATTACATAGAAAGTAAAGGGTATTATATAAAAAAATAATATGCAAGGCATTATATAGGGTATAACAAAGTGTGTTATACAAACAATGAATATATATACTTGATCTGTATATACCATTACAAAGAATGTAAAGGCTGTGAATTTTCCCTTACCTCTAAGAAAGTGGATAAACATCCTCAGGATTTGATGTTGTTTTTGTTGTTGTTGTTGTAGTATAAATTTATAATGTGACCCTATATAGAGAGGAAATGCTAAAATGAAAGAATTTGGATGTTATCTTATGGAGGGAGCATAGGGTTGTATATCATGGTCACTTTCTTATTATTATTCCATTTTATAATAATGCATTTTCATGATGAATTTCACACTCAACCTTTGAATATGAATGTAACAAATAATTGGCACAAAGCATAGTGGTGTATATCATGGTCACTTTCTTATTATTATTATTCCATTTTATTATGATCCATACACACATGACACTTATAGATGTTACATGCCATGTGGTATATAACATGTTAAAGGCATGAGGTAAATTAATATTTGATTTAAAAAAATCCATGTCAATGCAATTCATTGTCCCTAGTATATAACATGGTTGAATGCATTATGGAATGGTAGTAAAGCTAGGATGGAGTTGATATGACTCTCAATTGATGAACACATGTATTTTATGCATCTTGTACTTTATCATGCTCTATATGGATATGAAACATGTAGGCATACATGCATGGATGTGAGAATTTTTGTGTGTTTATCATTTTATTGATATAATTTTTGTGTAACACATCATGGGTAGTGTTAAAATATTAAGGTTGTGTGTTTGTCCTTTTATCATACTTAGCAATATAAAGAGTAAGACAACTTTTAATTTGCCTTAACAAGGTATATAGTTAAAACCTTTTTCATATTCACATAATAATATTTCCATTACAATGCAAAGTTCATCATACTACTTGAATAAGGTATTTTATAATTGAGTTAAATAAAGTTATAAAATGTAAACCTTCATAACACATGATGTTCCCAATCATCCTTCAACTAATTTAGCAAGGTCGAGATATATAACTCGCATATCAATCCACATTACAAGACATGATTATGTTTGTGACCCTTATATGCAAGTTACAATCATATTAAGGTTTATGTTAAGATTTAGAAGCTAACTATAAACCTAACTTAAAATACAAATGAACCAAACTCACATTATTCATATGAAACAAGAATACTAACCAGTTATGCCTAATATACTAAGAGCTTTTTGAATGCCTTCATATTACACTCAGTTATCGAGGGTGAGATGGACATTTGTTTACATATTTTAGTCTACAATTGTTTTTTAATGTAAGGGAGTGTTTCCTATTGCAATTTGATTCATCCATCAAGGCAACAAACAAAAAACATGATATTTGTTGAAGGTGTGCATGTTTGGCTCCAACACTATTATGGAATAGAGGTATAATGTAGTGAAACCTTGAATTCAAGTTGAAGAGAGGTGATATGTAGAAAATAATCTTATATTATATCAAAAAATTTATAGTCATTATATTGGTGACAAATACCTAAATGTTAGAATGCTACATGAGAGAATCATATATGACAAATCCCATAGCACATCATTATGAATGATGTGGGGTGAAACTCAAAAATAAGACTTTGATACATAACATTAATTCTAAGTATGGTAAAATACATAATGGTGGCCAATATTAATTCAAGTTGGATAATAATAAATATAGTTGATGAACCTAGGAATAAAAAAAACTAACATGTAAAATGGGGCTAAGGTAAAAGCAGAGAAAATGAGTTAAAATATGATGACAAAACTACGAAAGGTCTAATTGCATCATAGTCATGAAAAATAATATAATGAATAGCATTAAGAATGATCATGGAGGTAAATGTGTTAGTCCCTACCACAATTTCTCCCTTTGTGTATGATGATAGCTACCTTCATTTATGATGGCCTTCAACAAGTTAATAGCTCATACATGTTTTCTAGTTTATGAACGAGATCCAAATAGGGTTTTGAAAGAGACATAATTAAAATAAAAAATACTAAACTTGGTTTAAATCACACTATCTCATTAATGCAAAAACCAGTCAATGGACCAAACACACAATTGTGAGCAAAACTCCAACACATAAAGATAAAATATTTGTGATACACAAATGGCACTTATAGACATCAAACATGTGGGCAAAACTCCATAAAACAACAAAGAAAGATAAAATATTTGTAAACATTCCCTTTTTAATGACTTGTCTATTGCAAAGAATATAACACATATGAAAAAAAAAATGAGATGATTCTTGAATCTGAAAGGGTGTTCTATTACTTTTTGGGCACATTTTATTTATTGAAGATAACTATCCACATACAATTACCTTATGAGAAAAATCTCATTACATTGAATAAATCCATTCATAATAGGATCCAAGATCACATTTCCACCCTCTTTAGCATGTCATAACATTTGAAATAACCTTTAACACCATGTATCACATAAACATATTGAATCTCCACAAACTGAATAAGCCATAAAACATAGAACATTTCTTAAAATGTTTCTTCTCCTCTTTCATTCCTTCTTCTGTGTCGAACCATCCTTGTATTAATATTAAAAAATGAATTCAATTAATTTCATAAACAAAAAATAAAACACACTTATTTTATTCAAGAGCAAGAGTAATAAAAAAACCAATGATAAATAAATATACCTTCTCCTTCAACTCTCATCTTCTCCCCTTCACATTCTTGTTTCCAACTAAGTCATTTTCTTTTTCTTTTCAAGTTTCATAACTTGTGTGTAAGCACAAAATGTGAATGTATCAATGAAGAAATGAATATAATGGAAAACATATAATTTATCACTTACTTTCATAAATTCCCTCTGCCTTAAAATCTCATGCCTCCTTTTCTATTTATTTTCTTTGGAATTGTAAATCTTGATTTATTCTACAATTGATAACCCTTTAGGGCTCAATTCATTGGAGTCATAAACTTTTTATTATTAAAATTAATTTCCCTATATTTACACATCTCATACAATGGTTTCTATAAATTCCACTTCATATACCTCCATTGTCTTATCTTGATTGGATGCCTTGCTGCTTGATGATCTAGAATGGGAGGTAACATATGCATTTTAGCATGGTGTGAATTTAATTGTGGTTTTGACTAGAATTTATTCCCTCCTTTGTACAATGCGAGACATTGTGGTGCAATACAATAGAATTGGTCCTTATATCCAAACTCCTAAATAATCTTGTAACCATGTTCGTCATACTCAAAGATAATATACATACATAAAAAGATTTAAATTAAACAAGCATCTCCAATTTCAAATTCATATGATATACATATCAATTGAAAATATAAAAAGATGGGAGAATTACCCTTGTACAATTCAGAGATTGTAGCAAGTCATTGTGAAAATCTGGTGGTAGCTGAAATTTGACATTGTCTTCATGCTCACATGAAACATGTGAGTCTCTTTATTGCTTAGAGATGGTAACATGTTACTATGCAAATATAACCACAAAAATAATATAATAATCTTGTTTCATATCACTTTAAAAAACTCATAATTCTCCACATTCTATCTTATCCTTCAAAGGATGCTCGTGTGCACCTGAAGAGGTTGAAGAGGTAATTCAATACGCTCTTTTTCTCTTCCTCTGAGGAAGGATAATGGGTGTCTATATGGGTAAAATCAATAGAATAATATCAAAATCATGTTTCATACGACTTAAATAAACACATGTAAATACCAACATATTACCTTGTCCTTATGTCTATGCCCACGTCCATGCGAAGAGGTTGAGAAGGTCATTCGCTTTATTCTTTTTATCTTCATGCGAGGGAGGGTAACTGGTTCCTATGTAGGTAAAAGTAATAAAGCAATATCACAATCATGTTTCATATGACTTTAAAAAACTCCCAAATACCAACATATCACTTTATCCTTCTAACTAGGCTCACGTGCATGTGGAGAGGTTGTTGATGAATCCTTTGGCAGCTCACAATTTTCAAATTCATCAACCTAAAAATAAATATGTGTGCACCCCTCCTCATTACCATTTTTACCTAAAAAATAAGTACAATAGTTAGAAATCTCAAATAGGTGTACAATGAGATATACATGTGAATGAAAGTAAAATAATATGAAAGAAGAATTACCCTTATAACACATGACTTATTTGCAACATTGTAATCTAGATCGTTCTCATCCTCTGATGAAATACATGAGCTTTTTCTTCCTTGGAGATAATAGTAGGTTCCTGTACAATCAAAAGAAAACAATAAAGATCACAATCAAGTTTTATACCAATTTCATAAACTCACAAACCCCACATATTCCCATCTCCCATATTACCTTCTATGTGGGATGAGGTTTCCCATGTGTATGGAAGGAGGTTTTAGGGCATGGTTTCATCTATTCAATTATTCTTCTCTTCTTATAAATGGAAATAGTGCATCCGTCTTCCCTACCATTATTACACTACAAAATTAATACACTAGTTATAATTCAAATTTATAATTAAATAAAATAATATTAACTTTTGAATATAACAAATTAATAAACTTACCACCTTCCTCGATTGTTCCATTTTTCATTAATGTTGAGGAACTTAGAGAAGTTTCTAATAAAAAAATGAACTAGTTAAATTTTGAAATCATGATTGATGACAAGAATATAACAATTAACATTTGAATACCATCAATTCATGGTACTAACATTTTCAACTAGGGGACATTAAAGTTTAGGTTTGACAACATTAACATCTTGTGTTGGCTACAAATCACCAAGGGTTGTCTATATCCAAGTTCAAATAAAAAATGATAAATGGTTAGCATTGCATAAAAATTATAATCACTTAAATAATTAAATAAAATAACTTAAAACCAAATAATATTTTCATATTACCAAATCAATGTCATTTAGTTCAGCCAATGTGTCTTTAATTATTTATATTGGTGTCTCTTATACTCCATTAGATGATTGTCCAAAGCTATACAATTTTTTCATTCCTTGTTTAGTTGTGCCATGTAAATTTATTAGAAACAATTCCATTTATAATGAGTGAAGGCTCTTGAAAGGATCAAAACCATGTTTTGGGTCAGGAACAATTACAAAATTGACTGATAAGACAACATACACACCATCATATACATTATATTAGAGCATTATATACTAATGATAAGATAATTTTAAGAATAATTATTATCACTCTAAATTGCACCCATAATAAGGTTGTTCAATCATTTTTACTTATATGATAGCAATGGAAACACCTCTAAGCTGTGAGTGGCCTAATCAATGAGGTGAATCTATAGATATAGGTTAGCTCCCATGATGCTTCACCTAATTACTACTAAACCTACTCAATTGCATAGAAAAGGGAGAAGAGAAGACAAAACCAAAAAGAACATGGAGGTCATGCACCAAAAAATAGCTTCCTCTACTTGCCTATGCTTGCACTATGAATTGACAAGGTTTCAACATGATCCCACAACTCCAAAGTAGTTCTTCTCACATAAATGTTTTTATTTGAAGGTTGTGATTGATGCAATAACCAAGGTGAATAATCAAGAGGCCTAAGAGAAGACACTAATGATATTTCTACCCTTAAACTTAAAAAACCATTTGACACACATCATATGACCTACATAAATATGACTAACTCACATAAAGACATGAATGAAGAGGAAAAATGAAAGGAAGTGAAACACTATCACTAACATTCATCAACAATCCATCTTAAAAGTGCTAGATGAAAGATGAAAGCATCACTCAGCTTGAATTCATTGTAGAGGCAATAAAAAAATATTAAGTTTAGTAAGGAATCACCATACAAGCTTTTAGGATATATACAATTCCATTATGAGCTTCATTTATAGAATAAACAAGGGGAGAGAGAGGTAGGACAAGGAGAAAATCCATCGACTATCATTCATCATCAAATTAGTTACAAAATAATGAAAACTTGCCACCAAGTCTGATAATAATGTGTTGTCCTCTTGTTCTCAACACTCTAGGCCAAGTGTTGATGTATCTCTTCTTGGTGGATGGTGTATAAGATCATCATAATTGGTTAGATTCTTCTTGTAGGTAACTCCCTCTCCTTGGAGTAACACATTCACTTATTTGAAGGGTAGTTATAAGTTGTTTCATTAACACTTGGCATACTCAAAAACCTTATACACCAACCCTGACTCTTGTAATGCTTCTCCACCTTATAAGAGTTAAACTTGAACCTCAGATCTCTTCTCATCCTGATCTTTATCTTTAGACCCCACAATTCATTGTTAAAGTGTCTTTGTCCAAAGAAAGTGATATAGACTAGCCTCTATCTCAAGCAAGGTATAGTCTTGTGCTTTAGAGATTTCCACCATAGTTTATTAATTCATGTAAGTAATGTAGTATGTCATGAAATTATTTTTAAAGAATTTTGGATTATAAATATGTTCTGAAGGACCTTTCATTCTTGATGGCCTTGAGAAAGGTCTGCATTCACACCTCATGAATGCCAGAATGAGCACAATCTCTATTGGGGCCTAATTAGTGGCTTGAAAACTATATTGACACCATGTAAACATTTTTTATTAGTGGTAAGAGATTCTTATACCTCTTTCCCAACTTAGAGAGGCTTTTCCAATAGTTTAAGGACCTCAAAGCAGTCAAACACTCTATAAACAATCAAGAACATGTAGTTTTAGCCCTTTTTCCTATACTTTTATCTTTACACATGCCAAGATGGTTGGAATACAAGGTGTTTAAAAGGTGATCATATGTCATCAAGTGTTTTTAATACATCTCAAGGCTATTTATTCATTTAGTTAGACATTCTCTACTATTGAGCTCCTTTTAGGGTTATAACAGGGTTTCAAGGTGTCAAGCTTGTTAAGGATTGTTCATAAAGAAAAAATCCTTGATATTATGAATAATGACACAAAATTGGGGTTTTTTAAATTATCCATCCTCTCATAATTCCATTTTATCCCATGCAAATCCTCATCTAAGTTCACATGTAGTGAAAGTTATATTCTCAGGTAATGTAGGCCTATAAGTGCAATTGAGAGGACTATTTAGGAAAAAAAGATTATGAAGATGCTTCTATTTTATTTAAAACCATAATTTAGGTATTTTTTATGATATATGATGTGTTTATGTGGTATTATAAATTATTTTATCCCTTTAACTCATTAAAACCTGCATTAGGCCATTGTTAGGGTTTGTAGGTAGTCTTTTGGAAATGACCCTAATAGTTTATTTTTTTATGGCTTATCAAATTTACAAAGGGATTTAAACACTTTATAATATTATATTTGATAATACACACCTATTAAAATCTTATCCAAATCTAATTCAATGCAAAACAAGTGTTTCTTTTTCATGAATCCACTCATAAGCTTGACATAGTCAAGTTGTCCCTGTATGCTTACACTGTCTCCTTGATTTTTTTGATTGTAGATGGATTAAATTTTATTTATAAGACCTATCAAACTTAAGGAATAATATATGTAATTTATAAAAATACCTCACTTGATTCTTCTATTTACACAATGTTCTTTTCTAACTCCAAGCTGCAACTAGAATTGTTCTAGTCTTATGTTTTCTAACCTGCTTGTGCAAAGATATACATATTTTCCTAGCAAGGTGCTTATGTTTGAAAAAACTTGTTTTAAGTATTCCTAAGGTTTAATTATATAAATTTACTAAATAATAAACCAATTATCCTATTGGTTTGTTGAGTACCTATTGTCAAATGCAAGATGATTGTCTCAAAACTTTGCAAAGGCTTAAAACACTCTTCTTCAAGTGATTTTAGCTTAGATTGGTGATTCTTATTTCACACAGGAGTTAAAACACATTAAACATAAATTTAACCATATAATACCCTTAAAAATATCCCAAAATACTCCTACTCATCACTAACACTCCCCTCACTTTTTGCTTTCTACCAGTAGGCTTGTAGGTGCCTCTTCCCCATGCCCACGCCTTCTTCACATTTATTCTTGGACTGGTGTCTCTTGTAATTGTCATAAAAGATTAATTTGGGAAAATTTTATACCTATTTAATGCTTCATGAATTTTATATACTCCTATTAATGTCTCAAAACTTACATAAAATGCTTTGGCCTCCAAACATCCCATTTGTTCATTTACAAGATTGTATTCTTCTCATTTGGGGTTGGGTATTTAGATTAGTGAAATAAGGTCACTTGGGGATGAAAAAAAGTTTGTTGAGAATGAAATATAAATTTTTAGGATTGAAAAAATTCATCTCAATATCTTTTATTTCTTTCATAAGTCCCCAAAATCTTCTAAGTGTCAAGCCTACTCAATCTCATACTTTCTCAACTGTATAAACATGTACATTGGCATTTCACTTTTTCTGCATGTGAGTCTTATTTGGAGATGGAATAGGGATATTTTTGGACATATATGAGGTTATTAACACCATGGGAATATGTTCTCAACACCTCTAAGTGATAAAACACCTAAAAGTCTTGCGAAACCCTACTTGTTATGTCAAGGACAACAAAACCATGAGGCTTCCTTGTTGGTACAACCATGAATAATGGAATATTGCACTAATTTTGATGTTGAATAGGTCATTATAACCTCCAAAAAATTTCATGCATTTTCCAAGCTTGGGCATGCCATTTCAAGGGAAAAATCATGGCAGTGGGGTTTAACAAGGGTTTTAGAGCACTTATTCTCTTAGTAATTGTTCATAGAGCTTTGCCTCTTGATATTAAAACTAATGACATGATTTTTAAGGGAATATGGGTAGTATACATACCATAATGGAATTTGGTCTGAAACCTCACCTCTTCCATGAACCAATGTAAAATTGTTGACCCTCTTTTGGTTGACAAGAACCCGATGAAGTTTTTTAATCTTTCCTAGACCTATAACTTCTTCTTGAGCATGGTGTTGATTTTGAGAATAATGAATAAATCCTTAGAGATTATTAGAATTCTATATTCAAATTTAAACCATTTCCATGAGGCCATCACATTCCCTTATCCTTTAATAAATTATCAAATCCTACCATAAAACCACGTTGGAGTTGTTAACCAAGTTTTAATAGAATCTCTCTTGACTTGTATAATGGTGGAGTAATGTACCAAAGTATCTCTCACTTTCCTTTCCCTACAAATTCTTCATTATATCTTATTTGAATGTTATAAATGACGAGTAGACAATTTCAAATGTACTCCAATGTAGGAAAAGGAATTTTATAACATCTTAGATAGATGTGCAAACAAGGTACATGTGATATGTTATTCAACAAGTGGTAAATGACATAAAATACCTCATTCACTTTTAGACATGATATTAGGCCCTCAAATTTGATATTTTTTCAACTAGTAACAATAAAATAGAGCAATAAACAATATAAGACAAAGCAAAGGAAACCTTAAACTCTCTAAAATACTTTAGATTCTCTAAAATGCTTGAAAGTGTAATATTACCAACTTAATAGCTCTGATCCTTGGTCCACTTTATCATCTTAGAATACATTTTATTATTGGATGGTCATCATATTCTTGTCTTCACCATGGTTTAAACTTTACCTTTACTTTCACAATAAATCCTAACATTTCCAAATTCACCTTAATCTATGCTAAACACCTCACAAATGACCAAGATATGGAGATTGGTTAATCAACTGAGAGTCATGACTTCACACTCTAACAAAACCTTACACAATCATCTTGAAACAACCTAGGACATCATTTTAAGACACCATTATAGGACAAGCTATGAAATCAAGACATGAGCCTTCAAAAGGCTATCAACAAAGTTAAAGAGTTTTGGGTAACAAGTTTTAAAATGTAATGACCCAATGTTATCCAATTTGGCTAACAATAACAAAGGCATACAGTCATGTAGAGAAACAAAAACAACAATAATTGTTTATATGCATTGACTATTTATGGAAGGGATCTAAAAGCAATGCATTGTTCATATTATGTGATCGATTTATATGTCCAATTTATGTATGATAAAAGTGTAGTGCATTATATGTCCAATTTACAAATTGAAGGATTTGTAATCCCATTATGTCAAAATTTTATATAATGATTGATTAATTAAAATATATGGTAAAATAAAACATAATTAGAACTATAGTGTTCTTTTTCATTTCTTCTACTATGGCTAGAGAATCAAGTCATGAAAAACCAACTGAGAGGGAGTATATGCAGAGTGAGGACATTTGTATCTACTGATTGAGTATGTTATTTACTCTTCCTCACACAACCTACAAAATTATGAGGTAAATAATCAAGATATTAGAAAATTTTAATTATTATATCCAAGCCAAAAGAAAATATCCTGTATGATAGTCAAATCGATATAAAAAATAGGGTTAGGACTACATTATGATGGTAAATTGGAAAAAAAATTGAAATCTCATAATATTACCTCCACCACTGGATGCCATTATAGGATACACTGAATGATCCTAAAACATGATATGAGGAAATGGCATAATATATTTAGTTGTCAAAAGAAAAATAATAATATTTAAATTAAGATTGTATATCAATTTTAGTGCAAAAAAATACAATGTTGCACATTATAAAGTATAAAAGTTTAAATATAATATAATACAAGTTTAAAAAATATAATGTTGTCCAATGTGAACGTATTACTTTAAAAAACATATTTTACATTTCATTGCTTGCCCATCCACAAATGTAAAGGTTGTGCCCTTCTTAGATTCTAAACTGATATTATGCTAAATGGGGTTCAATATTCAATAATGCAGACAATCCAATTCATTATAGGTAACCAAACAATATAGTAAATGCCTCTTTTGGGATGCTCCTAGGAATGTGGTATGTGCTTATAAAACTGGGTAATGGGCACACAAGTTCATGCAGAGGTCAAAAAGGAATAGGGTACAAAGAGAAATAAAATAGTGGAAAGACGTGAAAGAGTCGAGGATGTAATATTTGGGTCCAATCATCAAAGGGTTAATAGGGAAATGAAATGGATAGAGACAAAGGACCCTTAGAGTATCTAGCAGGCATGTGGATGTCACACTAACAATTGACCTACATGTGCCTATTGGATACTTTGTCTACCCTTAGAGTATCCAATATGCATGAGGAGGTCATGCTGACAGTTGACCTCCTTGTGTCTATTGGATACTCCATCTACCCTCAATGTATCTAACATACACATGGATGTCACATTGACAATTTAAGTCCATGTGCATGCTGAATACTTTATCTACCCTCCACCATCCATCCATTTTTTTTAACTCATTAGCCCTCTAATGTTGGGCCTATCATTTTACCTCCTGGATTCTGAGCTTAACCAGCTAGTACATTCAACATGAGCTTATAATCAAAGATTTAATAATTCAAGCCCATCAACAGGGGGATGAAGAATGAATGAATGGGGAATGACAATCTGAGGTTAACATTTAATTTTCCTTCACCCCTAACATTTGGCTTAGCTTCATTTACCTTAACCATTTTTGTTTGCATTATTGGCTAATGGACTCCTGCATAAGTAGAAAAGGAATAGTGTAATGCAAATGAAAACTAGTATAGTTTTCAAATATAAGAAATGTGTACAAGTAATAAGTCAACATTCAACATATATTAACATTTATTTTTAAACTAGCATTTACCTTAATGATTATTATTTGCCTTAACCATTGTTGTTTGCCTTAATGTGTTGTTGATGGATGTTAACCCAACTATGAGCGTTGGGCATTCACTGATTTGGTAATCCTCATAGACATGTCAACCAGAAATGCAAAAACATCAGCTAGTTAAGGTGCCCATGTTTGGCATGGACCTCCACATTAGATGTTGATCCCCAACTGATCATATCCTAATTCTCTATCACTTTGACTTAGCACATTTTAGCTTAACTATTAAATGTACCTATTAGTTATGCTCACAATTAAGGATGTAAGAAGTGGGTCCCATCATCAAAGGGATAATGAGCCAATGCAATGGATGGAGGGGAGGGATCCTCAAGGTACCTAGCAAGCAGGTGGAGATCATGCTAGCAACTAACCTCTATGTGCCTACTGGATACTTTGTTTACCCTTAGGGCATCCAAAAAACATGTTAAGGTCACACTGATAGTTGAACTCCAAGTGTCTAATAGATACTCCATCTAATCTTAGAGTATCCAACAAACACATGGAGGTCACACTGATAGTTGACCTCCACATGCATGCTGGATATTCTCTTTACCCTTGGAGTATCTGACATGCACATGGAGCTCATGTTAATAATTGACCTACACATGCATGTTGATACTTAGGCTACCCTCATCTATGTCCATTTCATTGGCATATTAATCCTTTGATGATGGGCGTCACTTATTACATCCTTGATTGTTAGCATAACTAGTTGGTATGTTTAACATGAGTTCATAATCAAGGATGGAATAAGTGGGGCCCATTGATAAATGGATAATAGGCTAATGTAAGTGACGATAAATTAAATATTAAATCATTATTTTTAAATATCTTTCCCCTTCACATAAGATAATGTTTTCAACTAGATAACAAGCTAACAAAATAGATAGAGCATCAATAGATAAAGTAAATAGAAGGGATGTGGAGGTCCACTACTAGCATGATAGCCCACGCTAAATGTACCATCTAGTTATGCTCATAATGGGAGATCTAATAATTTATCTAACTCGAATAATTTATCATAACTAAATGTTCAATATTGATGACCATACTTTCATTTGACCTCTACATCCATGTTAGTTACTCTATCTATCAACGCTCTATCAACCATCTATCAAGGTTCAACTTCACAACTTCATTACCATCTACAAGTGCCATGTGTGTATGGATCATAATGAAATGTAATGGGGTTCATGAACCCTAATTTGTGGCATGGTATGTTACATTCATATTCAAAGGTTGAGTGTTCATGTCCCCATGAAAATGCATTATTATAAAGTGGAATAACAATAAGAAAGTGATCATGATAGAGATCCCTCTACTCCCTCCATAAGACAACATCCAAATTTCCTCATTTAAGCATTTTATCTTGGTATACAATCACATTGTAAGTTTATACAACCATGCCATCAATGTTACAAGGATGTTTATCCACTTTTTTGGAAGTATGAGAAAACTCATAGCCTTTGCATTCTTTGTGATGGTATACACAAATCAAGTATTCACTTTTTTTTTTCAAAAAAGGAGTCTCTATATATATTCATTGCTTGTATATATATTCATTGTATGTATAATAACCTTTACATTTTATATATCATTCTTGGGTATTCTACATATAAAGGAATTTGAACTCTATACATTCGTATTCTAGCTTTATACTATAAAAGACTTTGAATGTTTGGAATTTTGACCCCTGGTCTATTCACACTGTTATCCATCTTGTTACATCAATGAAAGAAAGCAATGAACCATTAGTCTATATAATGATCTACTATTGGTCTATTGACACTATTGTCCATCATGTTACATAAAGGAAAAGAACTAATGAACCATTAGTCTGTATAATGATCTATTGTTATTCATTATCAATACTAAGTATTATCTTAAGCATTGGGGATACTACTCTCCACATAAAAACTAAAATAATCAATCTTGTTACACAAAAGAAATGAACCAATGAACTAATAAACATATCCCATTATCATATGAATACAAGCAAAGGGTATTATACAATAGAGCATTATACAAAATGTAAAGGGTATTATACAAACAAGTAAGATGAAGGGCATTATGTAAACTATAATAAGATGGACAACAACATACCATTATACAAATTGATGGTTAATTGGTTCCTTTCCTTTATGTAGAAAGATGGATGTCAGTATACCATTATACATGATATAAATGGTATTATACCTATATTCAATATGTAAGGTATTATACAAACTTCAATAATATAGACAACAATAGACGATTATGCAGACCGATGGTTCATATCAAACAGTTATATGCAAGACATATATGTTGTCCATAATCCTATGCAAAAAAGGAAAACATTTAGAAAACATAAGCATGTTCAATATTCATATAATCATCTCATGTTATTAGAGTAAATGGATTTCCATGATCCTTCTATTATTAACTTTATATATTTATTAACAAAAGTGAACACAATAGGTATTTTCAATCCCACATGAAAGATTTATACTGAGTACTAAGTTAAGAGAAACATAACATTGATAGAAACATAGTACTACATTATCTACCACCTATGTTTGACTCTTTCCATTGGTAATATGTAATTAAAAATTAGAAAGATCCTAAAATCATTCTGAAATAGGCATACCATCAGTCAACAATACAATCAATGCTTTTTCATGAGCCTTCTAGTTAACTTGATTGAATTATCAAGAAAAAATGAACACAATAAGTTTTTTGCAAGCCCACAAAACATAATTATACATACCCATTATTCACATTAGAATAATTATCACTGAAGAATCGAGAATTATTATGTTGATTGTATTGTTAACTACTTTGAGAGAAACACAAAACTATGTTATCCACCACCAATAAGGAAAATTTTTGGCACACCCATAACCTCAAGACTTTGACAAGGTGATCCTTGAAAGAGTGCGGTCAAATTTTTTGGCAATTGAATCTTTACCCCACATTGCATTAATAGATTGCATATAAAACTACTAATGAAAAATTTCAAATGGAAACATATACAAGGGTACTGAAGAATTATCTCCTTAAATTCTTATCTTTACTATAATTTCAAAATTAAATAAATAAATTAAGTGATAGAAACCCAATAGGGTGTACCATCAAACACCTCATATTTCATGCATCTTACTTATCATAGCTAAACACTATTGACACAAAACTCCATCTTTGTCCCAAAAACATGAATTCCTTCAAGCAATCATCTCAAAAGGGCATATCAATTTAGTTTGTGTAATACCTTTGGGTTTGTTTTATGTTGACTATATTATTATCTGTTTGATGAAATTAATGATTAGTTAGGGCATAATCATTCATACAACACATAGTTTATTGAATACTTTGTGAAATTATGATATGCTACATATAATTAAATGAATGCATATGAATTCAATGCATAATCATTGTTGGATATGCTACATATGAAGGAATTTGAACTCTATAGCTTTGCATTCTAGCTAAACACTAATCACACAAAACTCAAACTCTGCCCCCAAAATATTAATTGCTTGAAGCAGTCAAAAAATACAACCAATGAGATTCCATGATATTTTCATTGTTAACTTGATATAGTTATGAACAAAAAGGAATACAATAAGTGTTTTGTAATCCCACAAGAAAGACTTATACTGAGTATTGAGTTATGAATACAGTCAATGGGTTTCCATGATCCTTCTATTATTAACTTGATATAGTTAAGAACAAAAAGGAATACAACAAGTGTTTCATAAGCTCACAAGAAAGACTAATATTGAATACTAAGTTAAGAGAAACATAAAATTGAAAAAAACATAATACTAAGTTATCCACTACCTATGTCACTCTTTCCATTAACAATAGAAAATTAAACATTAGAAACTTCCATTCATATCACAATTGAAGGGAATATTTAACCACCCTCAGCATGAGTTGAGTCATAAAATATAGATGCGTTTAAATATAGAATAGGGTAAGATCCTAAAATCATTTCTAAATAAGCATACCATCAGGTTCAAGTAGTCATGAATACAATCAATGGGTTTTCATGATCCTTATATTATTAACTTTATAGAGTTATCAACAAAAACAAATACAAAAATTGTTTTGCAATCCCATAAGAAATATTAATATTGAGTATTAAGTTAAGAGAAACATAACATTGAGAGAAACATAGTACTAAGTTATCCACCAGCTATGTCACTCTTTTCATTAGCAACTAGAAATTAAACATTAGAAACATCCATTCATATCACCATTTAAGGAAATAATTGATTCACAAAATATAGATGCAGGTTTAAAGATAGAACATGGTAAGATCCTAAAATGATTCTGAAATAAGCGTACCATCAGGTTCAAATAGTCAATAATATATTCAATGGGTTTCCATGAGGCTTCTATTATTAACTTGATTGGGTTATCAATAAAAATGAACACAATAAGTATTTTTAAAGCCCACAATAAATATTTATGCATGCCCATCCTTCACATTAGCATAATTATCATTGAAGAACTAAGAAGTCTTATGTTGACTATATTATCAACTGGTTGAAGGAATTAATGATTAGTTACAACATAATCATTTATTTAAACATATAATCATTGTCTACTTTGTTGAATATCTAACCCTTGAGTATAAAATAATTCCAAAATAAGCATACCATCAGGTTGAAGTAGTCAACAATACAGTAAATGGGTTTTCATGATCCTTCTATTATTAACGTGATAAGTGTTTTGCAATCCCACAAGAAACTTTTATACTAAATCTTGACCATCTTACCCTCCAATGGAATGGTGGCATAGGAAAGGTCCATCTGCACACTTTGACCCATGCTAACAGCCCATTTTCATGACAACATCCCCCACTTAGGTGGGTAGTCTACAATTACCACATCCATATTCAAATACTTACCAAGATGAATTTCCAACTATAAAATTAATCCCTTGACTTGTCCCACAACTAGTACATCTAGTGAGTCCATGGCATAACACTTTCCAAAAGTTGATGTAATCTTCACTCTAAGCTCATTTATTTCACCCATGGACATTACGTTATAAGAAGCACCAGAATCAAACATGCAAATGTGAACAACCAGACCATTGATCAATAGGGTTGTATAAAATGGATCCACATTCAACCAACTTTCCACCAATAAAGTCCCTAAATAGACCTTTGAAGTAGGTTCAACAACCTCTTCTGATTCTTCATCACTTTCTATGGGTGTTTGGGGTAACTCAATTTCATTTGAAGTTGACTTCTCCCTAAATTACATTTACTTGAATGCTCTCTTCCTATGTTTAGGGATTCTTAATAATTCAACAAGTGGTATGGTGATTTTCAGTTGACTCAACACTTGGGCCATATCACATATTCCATACTAAGGAAGAAGAGTATTTGGTGGAAGGGTAACAACACCTTTATTTGGAATACAGTCACTGAAGGTCTGAAGTGGAGTAGGCTAGGATGGATTAACATTCTTATCAATAGCCTTCAAAGGTGGATTTTGCTTAAAATTAGTAGCACCTCTAGGGATACCAGATAATATGGGTACCCTATTCTTGGCTGAAGCACCTCTAGGCTTAGCAAATTGGAAAATGGGTACTGATTTGGAAGCTTTAGGGACTATTGTGGTTTTATTAGCCTCTTTATTAGCATCCCCTACATTTGGATTTATAGGGGTAGTGTCTTAAGGAGCAACAACCTGATGTTTGCTCCTCAATTGATTCTCTTTCTTTTAGGCAATTGTTGCATTAATTAGTATCTGTCTATCCTCAACTGGAAATATCCCCTCATCATATTTCTTAATCATCATGGAGCATAAGAAATCAAAATCAAGAATGGGTATTTCATATGCTTGTGCCTTATTAATGTCACAAGCAAACTTAGGAGTTGAGACACTTACCTTTTCAACCACACTCCAAAATCAATGAATAGTAACAACACTCAAAAATTCCATGGAGGTAGTCAATTTGATTCAGGGGCTTTTATAATTGAACATCAAAATCTCATCACCGGATGATTCAGACTCAAGTTCATTCGCATCTTCTTCAGTCGGTTCAACTGTATCACATGGGGGATGTGGTAGGAAACACTTGTTACACCAATAAATATCAATCTCACATTTTGCAACATTCACCTCAACATTCAAAGGATCAGACACCTATTTTATAACCTTATATTCTAGTTTTTATCTATTCTCTCTTCATGTGCACACCTCTTCCTTCTATCATTATCTCATTTGTGGAAAGTAGGCCCCTTTTGTGCTTGATTCAGATTTGGAGGCCTTTCTTGATTGGTAGACACATGAGAGATCCCCTTATCAATTTTGGCCAACTTGTATGACATTTATTTGATAGCAAAGACCAAAGATTTAATAGTCTCCTTAAGGTTGGCTGTCTTTGTAGACTACTTCTTTTCTAGATTGACCAACTTCACATCAGCTTGCTTTTTCATGGGCTTTACCATACCCTTTATGTTATTTTCAATTTGGATGGTCATATTGAATGCCAACCACAAGTTAGTGGGAGCCTCATCCCTCAGGTAGTACACAACCTTCTTATCAAAGGCATCTTAGTATTTTATCAAGCACATTGTATCAGTAAGCCTGATGTTCTCATGCAACAACATCATAGTCTTGTTGAAAAATGTATTCAAGTCCTGCACACATATGTTAGGATTCTTTTTGATATTTTAAAACTCAACTAAAAGAAACCTTTAATCAACTCTTTCATCATATTGAATTATGAAAACATTCTCCATCTCTTTCCATGAATTAAAGCATCTAAAGGGAAGGGATTTGAACCATTCACGAGCATCTTCTTCCAACATGTGCACAAATATTTTAGTGGACACATCCTCATGCTAAACCTAATAATCTTCCATGATATTATGAAAATACCTTAAGTGTTGATCACCAATCACTGCATTATTCCCTTGAAACTTTGGAAGGCATTTCCTTGCTTCATTTAGGATTTCATTAGGATACCCTGCCATTTCATCAAAATTGATAGGCTTAAATCTAAGAACACGGTTATTCTCATCTTGGTCCCTATGTCTCATATTGGTTCAATGGGAGGTTTAAGAACAAATGGCAAAGGGATATGAGGGGGTGAATGAGGTGGACTTGATGGATCAAACTTGGGAGGGCATTCAATTGGTTAAGAAGTAGTTGGGTAATACACATGACTATAGGTTTTAGAATGACCAAAAGAGCTGTGAAAGTCCTCAACAATGGGAAATTCAACAAAAATGTCAAGATTATCAGAATCTTGGTAGTTAGGACACTCTTTAGTAACTAAAATTTTCCCCTTCAATAGTCCTCCAAACTTGTCTCCCTTTTCTTTGATGCAAACTTAAGGGTGAGACAACGCTTTTGGACGAGTCACCTTTGAAGGATGATCTCAATATTTTAAGTTTTGCAAAGAAGAAAGAACACTCAAAGCTGAAATGAAGATAATATTTATAGTAGGCACTAATCTTTCTTGAAACCAAGTGATAAAAATTGGAGTTGCCACTAACATAACAATTCTATAATATAACAGTTAACAAACTGATTGTGATACATGCTGACAACATACTTTGTTGAAGTTAATGATGAGCGTAAAATCAAAGACACTAAATTTTTTAGATTAATGTTTAAAAGGGGAAAGACACCTTCTAACATGCAATAATAACAACATTTTGCAAATAACATAGTATAAGTCAAATTTTCAACTCTTTAATTCCTAGCACATCCCCAATGGAGTGCTACAATGTTGAAAGTCAAGATAGCCCAAATGTAGTAAATAACAATAGATAACTTTCAAACTTGAAATACTTATATCTCTAGTTCTCTACAAGAGTCCCCAACAACACGGGTGACAAGAATTGTCCCCAAAAATGACATCAGAAAAGTGTTGGTTCCTAGTTATACACCTCATTTGATCAGCCTTGCACACTTGAAGAAAATGGCAAATAAAGATTAAAAACCCGCTAGTATGTCGTAATCGAGGGAGGGTTTGGCATCTAGACTAGACTGAATGTAGAAAATGATTGAGAGGCACCTACAGAGGGTATGGTTAGCACCTTTCTACCTTTAGCTCTACTTAAACCAAGGTGAGAGGACCTATGGGGTAGATTTGTCACATAGAGATATTATGTAATTCAACCTCCATGGGGTTTTTTAGTACAAGGTAATATAAATGTGATCAGGGCATAACTAAACTTGTTCACTCCACATGAGAAGGGTTGTCACACAAAATGAACAAATGCACTAGATCACATACAAGCTACTCAATATAGATGAAGAAATGATTATAGAATATTCAATAACAGGGGTCGAATGGAAAACTGCAGCACTATGCTTCAAAACATAAAACACAGACACATGTTAAGTATACAATATTTATGCATTTACAGACAAATAAACTTAACATATGAAAAGGGTGTATTACTTGCAAGGTAGGACAAGTTGGATAATTATAAAAATAAAGGTGGCATGTTGGGGGCCTTCAAACAACATGATATCTTGCAAGATTCATGACATCATTCCTTAGCACAGATGTAGGAAAACTCAAATGGAAGCAAGTGGGAAATACCAAATGATCCTTGAAAGAATAAAACATACATTGAAACTAAAATTTCAAAAAAAAAATCTTTCCTATCAAATCTATAAACCTTGGATGCCCTAACAAGTTATTCAACATGTTCTAAAATAATGCAGAAAGGGTTTTATAACCCAGATCCATGCTCAAGATGATAACTAGTAATGAACATAAAAATAGATATCTTGTCAACAATATTTGCAAAATAGATTGCTGCACTTCATCAATAGGAAATAACAAAGAAATATAATCATCTTCATTAATTTGAAAAGAAATATTACAAACATCAATGTTTAAAAATGCTACCAAGGAGACAAGCATGGTGAGATTTCTATTTTGGCAAGGGACACATAAAGATACTCTCAAAGCTCACTAATGGCTATACAATTGCATCCACCTTAGTAAGGAGACAATATCTACACAAAAATTTATCACAAAAATTATTACAGAACCTAGACTTAGAGAAAATGAACACCTAAAACAATGACCACGAACCTTTGAATAGAGGAGAAGCCCCCATTTTATACATTTTCAAATCTGAAACTGTGGGTTGCCACTTTAAAAATTGTGCAGTAGCTCTTCAAATCAACCAAGATGCTTCCAAATAAAAAAATTCCCAATCACACCTAAAATATTCATCCATTTGCAAGAAAATCATGGCCATAACTACCTCTACTAGGAATGACGAAGATTATGCAACAAACTATTTGATTTTTTAACTAGAAATGCCAGTGAACATGCGCTGGAAGGTGTAAATTCATGGTGAAGGCTGAACAAACCATTTATCATCATATGAAATTGCTTAAAGATGTTCTTTATTGCGATTTGAAGGGGAAAAAATTATTTGAGGAGCTAAACAAAGTTTTTCACTTTGTGCAACCACCCAAAGATGCTATGGACCACTTGCTTGCACAACTGGAAACTCTTGGACAACTACCCTTCCCTTTATCCATGCCATGTAATAAGCTACTCCTACAATGATTTATTTGGAATATTATACATCCATGCCCACCCTAAGTGATCTTCTTTGGAGTGGTCCACTTTGGATTTGCAATCCTGTAATTTCTCTCCCATGGATGAAATTGGACAAACACAACAATGAAACAATGCAAAAGACTTAGGTCATTTCCAGCTTTTCACCTTTTAGCTCCAATTTATTTTTCACATTTTGTATTTTGTAAATTGAGCTTTTCACATCTAGCCTTTTAGGGCTTCCCTCATATTTATTAATGCAAAAAATGCATTATTTTCACCCTCAGGGTTACAACACCTCATTTGCAAATTTACCATGTCAACTTGCTGCTAGTGGTGAAAGCCTAACCAATTGCCTTGCATAGGGTCCTTGAATATGATATATATGCCCATGTGGCATGGTTGTGTCAAGTCTACTCACCAATATATTTGATCATACTAACCTTAACATTACTTATCTCCATATGTGATTAAACTTTTTTTTCATCCATAGATCACTTCACTCGTTGCCAAATTTGCCTTGAACTTCGTTGAAATGTTTACCTTCTTATGTGGAAATGCCACATCCTTATATGCATGCTGAATCTTAGTGTACCACATGGCAACTTTGTGAGCTTTCAATGTCCATTTAGCATTATTTTTATTGCAAACTATTATATCTCCATTGAGACCCCTCGAGACCATGAAACCTGGAGAATTTGTGGGCTTACTGCACTCTTACCAATGGTGGTCCCGTGTTTATTCTGGGCTTTGTTGAAAAGTATTGAATTAATATGCATCATAGATTAGATTGTTTACACTTGAACGCATATTGCTGATCTCTCAGAATGTGCTCAATCTTTAGCTTATGACCATGTATTGACTTTTCAAGTTTGCTCTTGCATCATCAGATCTGGTTTAGGCAAGCAAACACACTCTGTCAGATCATGATCTGAGGGGAAGAGCATTATTGGATGCTGTCAGGGGGACAATTTAGATTTTACAAGTAATAGATGATGTTTGTATACTATTGAGACATGTTAAATTGTCTCAAAGAATCATCAACATTAAGAACAACAGTGTTTACCTCAACAACTTGCAAAATTATCTCAGTCATAAGCTTGGCTAGACCCATCCCTCTTACTAACTTGGTGGTCTTAATATCCATGTGATACTCTTACAAATTGTTGACCCACCTACATCTCTTGTTAGGTACTTTAATCTGAGTCAAGGCATCCTTCACCATGGTATGTGAGACATAAACAATAATATTTGAACTCAGAATATAAGCCCTAAACATCTTGATAGCTTTCAAGAGAGTGAAAGATTACTTTTCCATGATGGTATAGTTCAGTTCAGGGCCTTGCATAACTTTTCTAAAGAAAGCTATGCGCTGCTCATGACTGTCTTCATTCTTTTGCAATAGAACAACAACTGTATTATATAATACAAAAGAGAATATATGAAATAGTTTAATGTAATCAGCGTTGGCCAAAATGGGGGCAAACTTTAAATCTCCCTTGATGTTGTTGAATGCTTGCACGGCCTTCTCCCACTTGATGATCTAGTCCTTCCTCAGCATGGAAGTAATATGCAGAGTAATCTCTGCAAAATTGAACACAAACCTCCTTACAAAGTTAATTTGTCCAAAGAAAGACTGAATTCCTTTTTTGGACAGCGGGATAGGCACTTTGTCAATGGCTTTGACCCTTTCAAGGTCAATCATGATACCATCCTTGGACACTATATGTCCCAACAACTTGGCCTTTTGTACTCCAAAGTGGCACTTCTTCGGATTAAGTGAAATGCCAAACTCCTTACATCTGATCAACACTTTTTCCAGATGCTCTAAATGTTTTTTTCTAGTGTTGGAGTACACAATAATGTCATCTTGATACACGATAATGAACTGGTTAACTATGCCTATAAAAGTGATGTCCATAGCTCGTTGAAATGTTACACCAACGTTCATCAACTTGAAAGACATTTTCATATATACATATGTGCCCCAAGGCATTGTGAAGGTAGTCTCAGATCTCTCAAATTCCTTCACCACAGCTTGGTTGTACCTTGAGAAGCTGTCTAAATAACATCTCTAATCCAATAACATTTTACAACAGGTTCTCTATATTGGGTAGGGGATAATTCTTTCAAAGAAGCTTTATTCAAAATTTGAAAATCCACACACAAGAGAATGTCACCATTTTTCTATCATAGGGACTAAAATGGCTACCCATGATGAATCCTTGATGGGCTGAATGATACAACTGTGCCTTAGCTTCTTTAACTCATCCTAGATTTTAGTGGCCAAGATGGCATTAATAGGTCTTTATTTCTGCTTGAATGGCTTGCTATCAGGCTGCAATGGGATGACATGTTATAACAAGTCTTCCCTATATGCTTTCAATGCAAAATAAGACCATGCTAGACAATCCTGGTACTTTTTAAACAACTGCATGTAATCTTTCTTCTCACCTGCTCTTAGGTGAGTACCCAACCAAACCTTCTTTGGATTCTCATGAGAACCTAAGTTGCACCCGATCATGTCTTTTAATATGAATGAGTCTCTTGATTTGATTCTATGAGCTCTAACAAAATATGCTTCTAAACTTACTAGTCTTCTAGGGAGCAGTTTTGTCTTCAACTGAATGATATCCTTCCCAAATAAGGTTTCCTTTCCATCACAAACTTGAACCATAGATTCTAGGTCAATGAGTTGATCATGGAACTCATCTTCACAATTTAGAAACCTTTTGATCTAGTCATCATCATCAAACACTTGTCAATGATGAACATTGTCTTGGATTGAAAGCCTACCAAGCCCCTACACTTGATACTGATCATGAGGGCTTGTATTGGCAATATCAAACTGAGCACCTATCCCTGCAAGTTTATCAGTTTCTTTGTTGAAACTTCTATCATGATAACAAATATTGAATGCATCAAAAAATTCAAGCAAATCCGAAACAACATTCTAATATTGTTTTAACCTTTTATTATTGTAGTGTTATTCGTGCATTCATAGGATGACTAAAAAGAAAATATGAAACATTTACCATTCAGGGCATAGAATACAACCTCAACTCCATTTCCAAGATTGGAGTAAGCCCCATTAAAACACATCTTCCAAACTGCACCTTCTTTGTCAGGTTTGACATAAAAAATAAGAGGTTGTTCCCTAGTATCATCATTCCCAAAAAAGTTCCCCAATTCAACATCTGTGTATAATATTTCATTTAGAGCATGTTTTGGATCTTCAATCACATGTAACATTTTTAGCTCTCTATAAAGATTGACCATCTTACCCTCCAACAAAATGGTGGCATAGGAAAGGTCCATCTACGCACTTCCACCCATACTAGTAACCCATTTTCATGACAGTATCATCCCCCACTTAGGTGGACAATCTACAACTACCACGTCCATATTTTGATACTTACCAAGATGAACTACCAACTATACAACTAATCACTTGACTCTTCCCACAACTGGTACCTCTTGTGAGTCCAGGGCATAAAACTTGCCAAAAGCTGATGTAATCTTTACTTCAAGCTCATTTGGGACACCTAGGGGCATTACATTACAAGAATCACTAGAATCAAACATGCAATTATGAAAAACTACACTATTGATCAATAGGGTTGTATAAAATGGATCCACATTCAGCCAACATTCCACCAATGCAGTACCCAGATAGACCTCTAAAGTGGGTTCAACAAACTCTTCTGATTCTTCATCACTTTCTAGGTGTTTTTAGGGTAACTCAATTTCATTTTAAGCTGATTTCTCACCAAATTCCACGTACTTGAATGCTCGCTTTCTATGTTCAAGGATTCTTAATAATTCAACAAGTGGCATGGTGATTTTTAGTTGGCTCAAAACTTGGGCCATATCACATATGCCGTACTAAGGAAGAAGATTATTTGGTGGAAGGGTAACAACACCTTCAACTAGAATATAGTAACCTAAGGTCTGAAGTGGAGGAGGCTAGGATGGATTAACATTCTTATCAGAAACCTTCAAAGGTGGATTTTATTTAAACTCATTAATACCCTTAAGGATACTAGACAATATGGGTACCCTATTCTTGGCTGAAGCACCTCTAGGCTTAGCAAATTAGAAAACATATATTGGCTTGGAAGCTTTAGGGACTGCTATGGTTTTCTTATCCTTCTTATTATCATCCCTTGCCTTTGGATTTGTAGGTGTAGTGTCTTGAGGAGCAACAACCTGATATTTTCTTCTTAAGTGATACTCTTTATTTTGGGCAATTGTTGCATTAATTAGTAGTTTCCCATCGTCAACTAACAAAATCCCCTCCATCATATTTCTTAATCATCATGGAGCATAGGAAATTGAAATCATGAATGGATAATTCATATGTTTGTGCCATATTAACATCACATGCACACTCAAGAGTTGGGACACTTACCTTTTCAACTACACTCCAAAATTGATCAACAATAACAACACTCAAAAATTTCATGGAGGTAGTCAATTTGCTTTGGGGGCTTTGACAATTGAACATCAAAATCTCATCATCGGAGGACATGGACTCAAGTTCATCCACATCTTCATCAATTGATTCAGTTGTATCACATGGGGGATGTAGAAGAAAGCACATGTTGCACCAATCATTATCAATGTCACATTTTATAACATTCATCTTGACATTTGAAGGATCAAACACTTCTTTTCTAGCCCCTCTATTTTAGTTTTTATCTGTTTTCTCTTCACGTGCATGCCTCTTCCCTCTATCATTATCTTGATTGTGGAAAGTGTTGTCTCTCAAAAATAATAGTCATTTTTGGAACAACATTTGAATTAGTTTGGTTTTACAAACCAAAATAATATCTTCCATTTTAAAAATTTGTCTTAGATATTCAGATTTCTCATTTTCAAAGCTTCTCAGAAAATCTCTAGAATCTGTAGGCTTAAATCTACAGACTTAGCAGGAAGAAGAATCTACGGACTGTGCAGGAAAAGGAAAATCTACACACTTCTGCAGGCGGTTTTCAGTCAAAAGAATTGATTTTCAACATTTGTTCATTTTCTGGGATTAGTTCAAAGTTTTGGTTCATGTGAAAATCTTCATCGGCAAGCATCTGAATACAAAAGGAGACCTGAATCATTGAACCGTTGAACCATTGAACCAATTTGGTTCAAAGGTTCAATGGGTTCAAAGTTCAACAAGTTCAATGTCATTGGCCAAAGTTAAGCACTTCATAAAGGTTCAAAGTTCAGTCGCTTCAATAGGTTCATCGACTTCCAAACATTTGGTTAAATCAAAATGACTTGAACCGTTGAACCATTAAACCAATCTGGTTCAAAAGTTCAATGGGTTCAAAGGTTCAACAGTCGATTCAACCAAGCAGTTCAATGCTTTATTTCACTCAGATGGTTCATTTCCTTTGTTTCAGCATCTTTTGGTTCAATCCTTTGGTTTGTCAATCAGTTCAAGGCTTTCGTTGAACTGTTGAACCAAATTTTTAGTTCAACGTCTTGGTTCAACGAAAACGTTCAATGTCCAAGTTCATCACTTTTTGGTTCAAAGGTTTGGCATACTTCATTGAACCTTTGAACCGGTTCAATCAAATGGTTCAACATCCAAGTTTAATGAGCTTCACGACTTCTACAAGAATTTCCATCGGCAAACATCAGCAGCAGGTTCAACATTTGGCTCATTCTTTGGTTTAACTTCAAACAATTCAAAGGTGGGTTCAATCAAGTGGTTCAACACTTTCATCAGCTTTGTTCAAAGGCTTGGCATGCTTCGGTTGAACCGTTGTACCAGTTCAATGGATAGGTTCAACGTCATGGTTCAACTCTTGGTTCAAAGGCAAGTTCAACATATTGGTTCAATGCTTAGTCCATTGGCTTGTTTTATTCATTGAACCATTAGCTTGAACCGTTTTGGTTCAAAAGCCTTGGTTCAACATCCAAGTTCATTGCATCGTTCATTGGCTTTTAGTTCAAAAGGACTTGGCATGCTCCATTTAACCTTTGAACTGGTTCAACTTATGGTTCAACGTCTAAGTTTAAAGGGCTGGTTCAACACAAAAGAAGACTTTCCAAAGGACAAGTGCCCTTGCGGAAGGCACTTAATCAAGAAAAGCACCTTTTTGGAGGATCATTTTTCTAAGAAGTCGAAAGGTAATTCTTTCATATTTCTCCAAGGCATTTTAAATTTTTTTGATTAAAGACTTAATTATGGCCAAGGACCCTAAAGAAAATTTCAAAGACTTGTTCAAAAAGACTTGGCAGAACGAATTTCACCCAAAAATTTTGTCTGTGGGAATTTTACCTGGACATTTTGTCTACGGGAATTTTCTGTGGGGGGCTGCCAAAACAAAAGCCCAGGGAAATATTTGTCCACTAAAGGGGTTGCCCAAGAACCCCAAAGGGTAGGTGCCCTTGCGGGGGACTCTTGGCAGCTGAAATAAAAGACTATTCAAACACAGGTCATTTTTCAAAATCTAAAAGGGTAAGTCCAAGCCGACTGGGTAAGGCTGAAAGTCAAAAGAAGATCAAGGGGTGACACCCATAAAGACGTCAAATTCAGCATAGCCGAATAGCCATTAGAAGCATATTGACGGGTATGTAAATGTCAATTTCAAAGACAGTAAAATAGTCGTTGATCCTTTGATTCATAGACCTTGATGCATTTTCAAAATTCAAGACAAAAACTAGCTAAAAGCGAGGAAAGACAAAATAATGGATGAATCTAGGACCTGATTCAATCAATCTGGGACCTGATTCAATCGATCTGGAAAGGAAGAATGAATAGCTGGACATTGAAAGTTGTAATCTTTCAATTACACGACTTGTTTATCTACATTGATAAGATTAAACGGGTAAAATACCCCAAAAGTTCCAGCTTGTCTTCCTAACATTTCCCAATGCATCATGATGTATTACTGTTCCCGAGTCCTTCTTGGAAGTGGCTATATAAGGGACTTCCTATCATTGTAAAATCATCTTCTTTTTGATAATCTGAATGAAACTCTGTTGAAATTGAGAGGCATCATTGAGACTTTGTGCTCAGTCTGTTTATCATATTTTGTTAATGAAAACAAGGGACTTTTTCAGACTTTATGCTGTGATATTTTATTTATTTCATTGATCTAATAAGCAGGATTAGTAAATTTGTCAAGGTGTCCTGAAGAATTAACAGTGGAGAGACTTTGTGCCCCCATAACTGCTTTCAGTTGTTTGCTTTTTCATTGCTGTGTAAAGAACTTTGAAAAAACTTTGAGCTTTCATTATTCTTCGTATATCACTCTTGAGTATTTCAGGTATAGACTTTGTGTTGTGTCTTGATTTGCTGGTTCTCATACTCCCATTTACGCTCTATTTTAATTTCCAAGAGTATTCTTGTGGCTGGTTGAATAGTTTTTCCTTAAAGAAGAGGAGAGCTGTCTGTCATTCCATTGAGTTTTTCCTTTGTTTTATATGCATCATCTCTGAAAAAAAAGAGATGGATGTCTAGTCCTACCCTTGAGTATTATTTTCCATTGATACATATACATAACATATCCATAGGGAACCTCCCCTTGATGAGAGGAGAGAGAAGTCTCCTTTTGATGTGATAAACTTACATATTAGGAAGACTAATCTTCTTGGTTTGGTTGATAACACCTATTTTGTTTACTAGTACGCTGATAGACAAAATATTAAACCAATCATTTTAGGCGACTCCGCTGGGGATATACCCATTATCCATTTATAGTCTATCCATTCTATTCACCTTTACACCAATAGGAAAAGAATGCACAGTTTAAAGCCTCAAGCTTTAACTGAAGCAAAATCAATTCTTTTCAAAATTTGTTTTACAAATCTGGCAGATTCAAGGTATACATGAAGCCAAAGGGTTAAAGGTGTCATTGATCTTGTGTTTGAGCTGGTACAACAAAGTGATTTTGATCTGTTTCCTTCACCATCTCATCTGCAACAAACCAAGAGCTTCCCTCCTACTAAAGCCAGATCTCCATTACAAGGCAAAGTATCAACTTCTACTGTTAATAAAGTTGTGCATGTAATTACCCCTTTGAGATTTGTTATCCCTCCTTTTCAGTACCCTATAATGGTAGTTCAAGGCCCCTGGGGTAATGCTTTTGGCCCTCTCAATCTTACACATCCTCTACATGAGCTTCCACGTAATTCTAGGAAGAATTTCACTAAATTCCATGGTGATGGGAATGTTCATCCTGATGAACATATTACAGCATTCAATATAGCTTGTGGAGTAATTGGGGTAGAGTTTGAAGATGTAGCAGCCAGGCTTTTTGTTGAAACACTACAAGGTCTTGCTGCAGATTGGTTTTACCATTTATAGGCTCGATCTATGACTGATTGGAATACTTTGAAAGCTAATTTTGAAGCCAGATTCAAACCTGCAGAAGATGCACATACACTTCTGGATCAGCTTACACAAATGAAAAAAGAGCTACATGAGCCTATGAGAGACTTCATAGCTAAATTTGACAAGTTGAAAAACATAATTCCTATGATTTCTAGACCTACAGCTGAGAATCTTAAATGATTTTTCATTAATTCTCAGTTACCTGAAGTCAGTTTCCTCTTGAGACGTGCTAGCCAAATAGATCTAGCTGCAGCTCAACTTTTGGCCACTGAAGTAGAAGATGATCTCATCTTAACAGAGAAAATAAGAAGAGATCCCAATAGAAATAGAGCTTCATCATCATCAGAATTTGCATCTACAAACACTACAGATCCAATGGTGCAAAAATTAGCGAATGAGCTCCTTGCCCTCAAAAAGTAAATGGCTCAAGGAATGTCTTTTACTCCTACATATAGAAGAACATTCCCAAATCAGTCATATCAGAGCAATGTTGCCAGAAACCAAGAACAACAAAATCATCTTCCTCCTCCACAAGGAAAACTTGCCTTGGAAGCTCCTCCAACTAATCTAGCAATGGGATATCTTGAGATAGAATCAAATTTTTCTTATCAACCTGAATTAAATCAAGAAAATGATGTTAATATCATTGAAGACAGTTAAGAAGAATCAACTAGTGACTCCCACATTAGTTTCATAAATTATCAAGATGAACTCAGAAGCAAAGGAGAAGCTTCAGATGGATCATATGCAGTGTTAATTAGGTCTAAGAGTCAATCAACCCAACATGCTAATAAAGAAAATATAGAAGAATAACCATAGTGACCAGTCACAATTTCTAAGCTTGAGACAATTCTGCCCTTTTAACCAAAAGATTCGGTAATCACTCAAAAGGTAAATACATCTGTTGCACCTTCCTCTTCTACTTTTAATTCGCAAACCAGTATATCTCTTGTCCCTTCTAAAACTAAAAAAATTGAAGTACCTTTCTCTATACCTAGTTTGATTCAACCATTTGACATAATTGATCATGTCAAAAAGACAAAAATACAAATGTCTGAATTAGAGTACTTACAGTCCAATCCAGATCAACTAAATAAGCTGGTCTAATATGTTTAAAATTAGATCATTCCTATAGTACAAAAGGCCAAAAAAATGACTTTTGATTTCTTAATAATACACCTAGTCCAAATAATCTGATTATTACTCCTCCAGCTGTTTCTAAAAAAATAGAACCTTTCTATGTTTTTCTGTTAATCAATGGCCACAAGTTGAGTAATTGTATAATAGACTCAGGCGCATTTGACAATGTTATGCTTGCTAAAGTCACTGAGTCTCTTAGTCTCACATTGACCAAGACGTTTGGTAGATGTTTTTTCATGGAGAACAAACAAGTGCAATTGCTGGGGCAGATCAAAGATGCTCAACTTGCATTTACAGCCTTTCTGGACAAGAGAATTAAAATGATTGTATTAGTGGCTGAAGTCCCAACATCTTATGGTATTTTACTTGGACAAAATTTTTGTAAGGACGTGGGAGGAGAGCTGAACATGGATCTATCTGAGGCAAGAATCCCTGTACAAGGCGTGATGAAGAGATTACTTCTTAAAAAATAAGCAAAGTATGTAGTCACCAAAACGTCAGCTCCTGAATCTCTAATCATTTTTGAATCTACAAGTATAGGTAATTACTTTTTATATACAGATCATGAAGAGAGACCCTCCATCTCTGATGAGAGAAAGTCTAAAGTAAAGCTAGTGTCTGATGAGATTTGGACTCTAAAATTTTATGGTAGTTGTTCCTCTACTAGTTTTGGAGTCAGAATTATTTTGATATCTCCTCAAGGAGATATGTTTCTTTCATCATATAAGTTATAGTTCAGTAACACAAATAATACAGCTGAATATGAATCAATGTTGCTGGGCATGAAGACTGCTCAAGAAAGAGGCATCAAGTGTCTTCATGCTAAAAGGGACGCCAAATTAGTGGTTTGCCAAGTGAGAAATTCATATCAGACTAAGAATGAAAGGCTGCGCCATTACCGTAATCTTGTTTGGGATCAAATGGAAAGCTTTGATGCTTTCAACATTTCTTCCATTCCAAGAGAATCCAATGATAGAGCCGATGCACATGCTATTTTAGGAACTCTTTTAGTTCCACATTCTGATTTTAAAGAAGCCAAATATACCATTGAGCTGATATATAGGTCAAGTGTTCCTGATAATGCTGATCATTGGAAAATTATCAATGACGATAATCAAATAATTGCCTTTTTAGATAGAACAGACAATTTTGAACAGCTATATTTTGAAGGCAGCGAATCTCAGAAGTCTAAATTAATTTTTGAATCTAGTTCAGTTGTAAATAAAAAGTTTATACAGCTGAAATGAAATAAAATTCCTAAAGGCCTTCTTTCTCTCGAAAAGCTATTTGACAAGCATGATAGATTCATCAAGCAATAGCAGACAGATTCGAATTTCTCTCAGAGATTTGACCAAGTGAATCTAACCAATGAAGAAAATCCAAAAATGGTCAACATTGGTAAGTGTTGTACACTTGAAGAAAAATTCAAATTTACTTCTTTGTTTCATCAATACATTGATGTCTTGGCATATTCATATGAAGATCTGAAGTCTCTCAGTCTTGATAAAATCCATCATCATATTCCTCTTAAGGCTAATTCAATGCCTTACAAGCAAAAATCTAGATAATATAATTTGAAGATTTCAGGTATAATTATGTCTGAGATTCAAAAATTGTTAATTACTAGAATTATTTTTCCAATCCATCATTCTACATGGATTGCAAATATAGTTCCTATAAGGAAGAAAAATGGTGAAATCTATATTTGTGTTGATTTCCAAAATCTGAATCAGTCTTCTCTAAAAGACAATTACCCTTTGCCAATCATGGACCAAGTGCTCCAAACAGTAAAAAGATCAGAAATGTTATCAATGTTAGATGGCTTTTTAGGGTATAACCAAGTTGAAGTTGCTAAATCTGATCAACATAAGTTTGCATTCATCACGCCTTGGGGTAATTTTGCATACAAAAGAATGCCTTTTGGATTAATAAATGCTGGTGCTACCTTCCAAAGAGCTATGGATATGGCTTTTAAAGATGAAATTGGCAAATTCATAGTTGTTTATCTTGATGATTTAACTATCTTTTCAAAGCATCGATCTGATCATATGCGCCACTTGCAACAAGTGCTGGAGCACTGCTGAAAAAATGGTATTTCTTTGAATCCTAAAAAGTCTATTTTTGGAGTGACAGAAGGAAAACTCCTTGGACACATTATGTCCAAAGAAGGCATAAAAATTGACTCAGATAGAGTCAAGTCTATTCAAGAGCTGAATTTGCTTGCAAGTAAGAATCTTGTTCACTCTTTCTTTGAAAAAGTGAATTTCTTACAGAAATTCATCCTCGAATTTGCTGAGAAGACAAGACACATTGTAAATATGATGAAAGAAAAGACTACCTTCAGCTGGACCAAAGAAGGCAAAGTAGCATTTCAAGATATCAAGGTCGCTATTGCTCATGTCCCTACCTTGGTCTATCCAGATTACCATAGAGATTTCACTATATACAGTTATGCATCTGAGCATACTCTTTCAATTATTCTTATCCAACAAAATAAAGAAGGTATGAAATCTCCAATCTCTTTCATGAGTTGCCTTCTGAAAACTCATGAATTGAAGTATTCAAATATAGAAAAGCATGCCTATGCCTTGGTAAAATCAGTCAAACACTTCACTGCTATATTCTGAATTCACATACTACTGCCTTAGTTCCTGATAGTACAGTCAAGTCTATTTTAACTCAGCAGGAGTTTGGCACAAAGAGAGGTAATTAGATTGTAAAGGTCCAAGAATTTGATCTGGATATCAAGCCAACAAAGCTGGTCAGAGGTAAATGTCTTTATCAATTAATGGCTAACAATAAGCCAGATGATACACAACTTAAAGAAGTTGAAGTAGACAATATGCCAAAAGTCCTTTTTGTTTCTACTACTAATGAATGGTATTCAGATATTGCCTATTTTTTGACTTATGGAGAATGTCCTACTCATTTGTCTTACAAAGAGAGGAGAATCATCAAATTGAAAGCTGCCAATTTTGTCTTTTGGGACAACGCCCTGTACAAAAGAAACATAGATAGAGTTTTTCTTCGCTGTGTAGACAAAGAACAACAGGCCCAGCTCTTGAAATCTTTCCATAATCTAGCTTGTGGAAGACATTTTTCTACTCCTGTGACCGCTCACAAAATTTTGAGAACAAGGTATTATTGGCCGACTCTTTTCCAAGATGCACATAAATGTGTAAGGAAATGTGAACTTTGCTAGCAATTTGTTGGAAGACCTAAGTTAGTTACTCTACCTCTTAAGCAAGTAATCATAGAGGAACCTTTCCAGCAGTGGGGACTCAATTTTATTAAGACAATAAATCCATCATCAAGCACTGGACATGATTATGTCCTTACAACGACTGATTATTTCACTAAGTGGGTAGAAGCAATCCCGATAAAGCATGCTACCTCAGAGGTTGTATGCAACTTGTTGAAAGAGAACATCATTTCCAATTTTGGAGTCCCACTCAAAATTATTACTGATAATGCAGCTTGTTTCACCTCTCAAGAAATCATGCAATTTTATTTTTATTATGGAATTACGCTCTCTCATTCTTCTGATTATTTTTTGCAAGGAAATGGACAAGCTGAGTCTAGTAATAAAAATTTGGTAACTATTATCAAGAAACTTGTAGATGATAATCAAAAGATGTGGCACAAAGCATTGGTAGACGCTCTATGGGCTGACAGGATCATGCCAAAAAGGGCAATTGATATGTCTCCTTTTCAACTTCTCTATGGTATTAATGCTGAGATACCAATCACTTTAGAGTTACCAGCCTTGAAATTAGTGAAGGCTATTGAAGATCAGACATATGAGAGTTCTCTTGACAAAAGAATCATGTGCCTGACTCAGCTGGAAGAACAAAGAACCATGGTGATGGATAGAATTGTTGTTCATCAAAATCTGATACAAACTTTTTTATCAGAAAGCTAGAAATCATGATTTTCATATTGGGGATAAAGTCCTGCTGTGGGACAAAAGAAGAGAGCCAAAAGGGATGCATGAAAAGTTTGACTCCTTTTGGAGAGGCCCATTCACAATTCATCAGCACATGGGTGAACATAGCTTTTTTTTGAAATACCAAGATGGCACGCTCTTTTATCTACCCCATAATGGGCAACATCTGAAACACTTCAATTCTTGAAGTATCAGATCATTGTCTCTGTATATATGTATACTTGTACAGTTTTAATTTCTATTTTGTTTTATTTATTTTCATTTTTGATGTCTTTCATTTTTAGAAAGCATGACTTCGAAGCCCAATGGTACACTTGAAGACACTCGAGTTTCTGAATTCTACTCCTTCCAATTCATTTTGCAATTGACAGAAGTTCCCCAACTGGAGCCAGCTGTTGTCTCTCAAAAATAACAGTCATTTTTGGAACAACATTTGAATTATTTTGGTTCTACAAACCAAAATAATATATATCATTTTCAAAATTTGTCTTAGATATTCAGATTTCTCATTTTTAGAGGTTCTCAAAAAATCTACAGACTCTGCAGGCTTGAATCTACGGACTCAACAGGAAGAAGAATCTATGGACTGTGCAGGAAAAAGAAAATCTACAGACTTTTGCAGGCGATTTTTAGTCAAAAGAATTAATTTTCAACATTTGTTCATATTTTAGGATTAGTTCAAAGTTTTGGTTCATGTGAAAATCTTCATCGGCAAGCATCTAAATACAAAAGGAGATCTGAATCATTGAACCGTTGAACCATTGAACCAATTTGGTTCAAAGGTTCAACGGGTTAAAAGTTCAACAAGTTCAATGTCATTGGCCAAAGTTAAGTGCTTCATAAAGGTTCAAGGTTCAGTCGCTTCAACAGGTTCATCAGCTTCCAAACATTTGATTAAATCAAAATGACTTGAACCATTGAACCATTGAACCAATCTGGTTCAAAGGTTCAATGGGTTCAAAGGTTCAATAGTCGGTTCAACCAAGAAGTTCAATGCTTTATTTCACTCAGATGGTTCATTTCCTTTGTTTTAGCATCTTTTGGTTCAATAATTTGGTTTGTTAGTCGGTTCAAGGCTTTTGTTCAATTATTGAACCAAATTTTTGGTTCAACATCTTGGTTCAACAGAAAAGTTCAACGTCTAAGTTCATTGCTTTTTGGTTCAAAGGCTTGGTGCACTTAATTGAACCTTTGAACCAGTTCAATCAAATGGTTCAACATCCAAGTTCAACGAGCTTCATGAATTATGTAGGAATTTCCATCGGCAAACATCAGTAGCAGGTTCAACATTTGGCTCATTCTTTGGTTCAACTTCAAACAGTTTAAAGGTGGGTTCAATCAAGCGGTTCAATGCTTTCATCAGCTTTGTTCAAAGGCATGGCACGCTTTGGTTGAATCATTAAACCGGTTCAACAGACAGGTTCAACATCATGGTTCAACTCTTGGTTCAAAGGCAAGTTCAACATCTTGGTTCAATGCTTAGTCCATTGGCTTGTTCTATTCATTGAACCATTGGCTTGAACCGTTTTGGTTCAAAAGCCTTGGTTCAACGTCCAAGTGTTAGGTTGTGGAGCTAAAAGCTTCACTGATGCAGACATGGAGAAGGCCATTGGAGGAGTTGCTGGAGTGTCACAGACACCGGAGTCGATCAGGCCAACCGACGTCGACAGGTAGGAGATAGGAGAGCAACTGACGTCGGTCAGTAGTCGACCGGCGTCGGCGACCCCCAGGCAGACAAGGACCAACGTCGGTCGCCTGTGTGGTTCGACTGCGAGTATATTATGGGCAGTTGGTTGATGAACCAAGTGTTTGCATGATTAGAGCTAATTTTAGACTGAGAGCTGCGGATCTAATTATTGTATTAGGTGTCTAATTATTGTTTGGATGAGATCTATATAATAGACTCATGGTTGTATTGTAAACTTGTGCTAGAGAGTAAGAGAGCAATATTATAAGCTCCTTCTGTGTGTGAGGTGAGTAATGGTGTGTTCCTCCTAGTGCCACAGTACCAAGTGTGGGTACTGGTTTGGAGAATCAGAGGGGTTCTTCATGTATGTAGGATCTTGGTCATCAGTGGTGCATGGCTACGTATAGGAGATCTACATGGTAAGTAAGATCATTGATCAACAGATGTATGTGTATGTATGATCCAGGTTTGCAGGTGGGCAGAACCAAATTGATTTGCAGGTGTGCAAGATCAGAGAAGACATCAACACAACAGGGAGCAGGATCAGGTGGGATCTACTTGGAGTACAGGTGTGTACTCATAGCAAAGAGGAAGGCAAGGGAGTTCCTTCCATAAGTAAGGTCTATTGAGGTGCAGGTTGTTGCAGGTTCAGGGGAGATCTACTTGAAGTACGTTTGTGTACTTGTGGAGTGCGTGGAGCACTTGTGGTTTGTGTGGAGCACTGGTGTAAGGTGAACACCAACTCTGTGTTTGAGTTGGGTGTTGGGACTTAGGAGAGAGAGCTTCGAGGAGAGAATTACTATTCACTTGAGGTGTGGGAAGCCTCTGAAGAGGTGGTGGAGAAGAAGTGGCATCTTCTTTATTGTATTCTTTTTTGTATGAGGATCATTTTTCTAAGAAGTTGAAAGGTAATTCTTTCAAATTTCTCTAAGGCATTTTAAATTTTTTTGATTAAAGACTTAATTATGGCCTAGGACCCTGAAGAAATTTTCAAAGACTTGTTCAAAAAGACTTGGTGGAACGAATTTCACCCAGACATTTTGTCTGCGGGAATTTTACTCAGACATTTTGTCCACAGGAATTTTACCCAAACATTTTATCCGTGGGAATTTTTCACGAGGGGCAGCCAAAACAAAATCTCAGGGAAATATTTGTCTGCTAAAGGGGTTGCCCAAGAACCCTGAAGGGTAGGTTCCCTTGCGGGGGAATCTTGGCAGCCAAAATAAAAGACTATTCAAACATAGGTCATTTTTCAAAATCTAAAAGGGTAAGTCCAAGCTGACTGGGTAAGGCCGAAAGTCAAAAGAAGATCAAGGGGTGATGCCCATAAAGACGTCAAATTTAGCATAGCCGAATAGCCATTAGAAGCATATTGATGGGCATGTAATATCAATTTCAAAGATAGTAAAATAGCCATTGATCCTTTGATTCACAGACCCAGATGCATTTCCACAATTCAAGACAAAAACCAGCTAAAAGCGAGGAAATACAAAATAATGAATGAATCCAGGACCTGATTCAATCAATCTGGAAAGGAAGAATGAATAACTGGACATTAAAAGTTGTAATCTTTCAATTGCACGACTTTTTTATCTACATTGATAAGATCAAATGGGTAAAATGCCCCAAAAGTTCCAACTTGTCTTCTTAACATTTCCCAACGCATCATGATGTATTACTGTTCTCGAGTCCTTCTTGAAAGTGGCTATATAAGGGACTTCCTATCATTGTAAAATCATCTTCTTTTTGATAATCTGAATGAAACTCTACCAAAATTTAGAGGCATCATTGAGACTTTGTGCTCAGTCTGTTTATCATATTTTCTTAATGAAAATAAGGGACTTTTTCAAACTTTGTGCTGTGATATCTTGTTTGTTTCATTGATCTAATAGGCAGGATTAGTAAATTTGTCAAGAAGGTGTCCTGAAGAATCAACTGTGGAGAGACTTTGTGCCCCCATAGCTGCCTTCAATGTGTTTGCTTTTTCATTACTGTGTAAAGAACTTTGAAAAGACTTTGAGCTTTCATTGTTCTTCGTATATCACTCTTGAGTATTTTAGGTATAGACTTTGTGTTGTGTCTTGATTTGCTGGTTCTCATACTCTCATTTACACTCTATTTTAATTTCTAAGAGTATTCTTGTGTCTGGCTGAATAGTTTTTCCTAAAAGAAGAGGAGAGCTGTTTGTCATTCCCTTGAGTTTTTCCTTTGTTTTGTATCCATTATCTCTAAAGAAAGAGAGATGGATGTCTGGTCCTACCCTTGAGTATTATTTTATGTTTATACATATACATAGCATATCCACAGAGAACCTCCCCTTGATGAGAGGAGAGAGAAGTCTCCTTCTGATGTGATAAAATTACACATTAGGATGACTAATCTTCTTGCTTTGGCTGATAAGACCTATTTTGTTTACCAGTACGCTGATAGACAAAATATTCAACCAATAGAAAGCATGCCCCCTTTGTGCTTGATTCATATTTGAAGCCCTTTCTTGACTGGTAGACATGTGAGGGATCCCCTTATTAGTGTTAGGTTGTGGAGCTAAAAGCTTCACTGATGCAAACAGAGGAGGAGGTTGCAGAAGGGTTGCTGAGTGTGTCAGGAACTGGTGTCAGTTAGGCCAACAGATGTCGGCAAGTAGAAAACATAAAGTAACCAACATCGATCATAAGTCAGCTAGCGTCGGTGACCCCCAGACAGACAGGGACCAACGTCTGTCCCCTGTGTGGTTCGACTGCGAGTATATTACGGGCAGTTGGTTGACGAACCAAGAGTTTGCATGTTGAGAGCCAATTTTAGACTGAGAGCTACGGATCTAATTATTGTAATTAGATGTCTAATTATTGTTTGGATGAGATTTATATAATAGACTCATGGTTGTATTGTAAACTTGTGCTAGAGAGTAAGAGAGCAATATTATAAGCTCCTTCTGTGTGTGAGGTGAGCAATTGTGTGTTCCTCCTAGTGCCACAGTACCAAGTGTGGGTGTTGGATTGGAGAATCAGCAGGGTTCTTCATGTATGTATGATCTTGGTCATCAGGTGAGCATGGCTACGATAGGAGATCTGCATGGTAAGTAAGATCATTGATATGCAGGTGTATGTGTGTGCAAGGTCAAGGTTCACAGGTGTGCAGAACCAGTTTGATTTACAGGTGTGCAAGATCAGAGAGGACAACAACACAACAGGGAGCAATATCAGGAGAGATCTACTTAGAGTACAGGTGTGTACTCAGAGCGAAGAGGAAGGCAAGGAAGATCCTTCCATAAGTAAGGTCTATTGAGGTGCAGGTTGTTGTAGGTTCAGGGGAGATCTATTTAAAGTACATTTGTGTACTTGTGGAGTGCGTGGAGCACTTGTGGTGTGCGTGGAGCACAGGTGTAAGGTGAACACCAACTTTGTGTTTGAGTTGGGTGTTGGGACCTAGGAGAGAGCTTTGAGGAGAGAATTACTATTCACTTGAGGTGTGGGAAGCCTCTGAAGAGGTGGTGGAGAAGAAGTGGCATCTTCTTTATTGTATTCTTTTCTGTATGAGTATTAATACAAGTTGTGTATTGTCTCTCATATCATGTGTTATTTCTAAATTCTAGTTACTTGTGTATATCTGGTTAATTTTCGCATGTTAAGTTGCTTAGTAATCAATTGTGTGCTTCCAGTATTTATCCCAACAAGTGGTATCAGAGCTAAGGTTGCAGGGAGCAAGTTTTGTGTTTGGTTACAGGTCACTCTCAGTGGTTTCTGATCGAGTGGGAGTAGAGCAATGACAGATCAAAGTAAGCTAAGAATGGAGGAGTTGAAAAGCACAGATGGTCACTTACGGTCCTATGGAAAGAAAGAGCAGGTAAAAGAATATTGTTGGTTGGTAGCAGATCATCATGAAGGAACTGAAGATGTAGATGTTGTAGGGGTTGTTGCACAAGATGCTTTGGAAGGTTTCTTGGATAAAGTTGAATCTTGGATAACAGATTCGGTTGCCTCTTTCCATGCATCCCCAAGGAGAGGAGCTGGTGAGCCTTGCCAAAGAATTGGCAAAGGGGAAGTGAAGCTGAAATTGTAGGCAGTGGCCAACAAATGGGTGTTGAAGGAGGTCATGCAGGTCCCAGGTTTGGAGATGTGGCTAATTTCTTTAGAAAAGATGGGTGATGAGAGATGCACAAGAACTCTCACAGCGGATGCACTTGAATTAGTTGGTGGTATGAAAATAGGTACTCTTTATCTACTTGTTTATATTACTGATTCTTCTTTTGTTGCGGAGACGTGGCTTCGTAGGCTTGGTCACATGAGCAGGAAGGAGATGCATGTTCTTAATCGAAAGACAAATATATTTGACAGGCTTAAGAACTGAAAAGCCTTGGTGTTTATGGAGGAGATGGCAAACAGAGTTTAGTGGATGAGGCTAGATACATCTGAGCAGGGCAGTTTGGACATGGGTTTTGATTCAAAGGAGCTCACGGGTAAAAAGTCATCACTCACAGACGAACATAGGTACCGGCGTTGGTCAGAAAGAACTGGCGTCACACAGATAGGTGCCGATGTCGGTCATGTGCAGACTGAAGTCGTTGGTGTCAGGCAGGGTAAGACCGATGTCGGTCATGAGGACCGACGTCGGCAATAGGTAAGATCGATGCCGGTCATGAGGATCGACATCAGCAACATGGACACTGACATTGGCAGAGTCGGTAGTCAGGGACAGGCACATGGGAACTGACATCAGTCAGATGCAGACTGTGTGGTGACCGAGGTTGGTCATTGTAACAAATTTTGGGTGGACAACACACTGTCAAGGAGTCTCAAATGCCCATATGGAGGACTGAATATGGTAATTAAGCCTCAAATTCATTGTTCCTCTTCTTTATACTTGTTGCTGATTACAGAGCAGGAAGGATCTAGGAAATAGTGGGAGCATGGCAGGATTATGATGCAGAACCAAGTGAAGACTTGGTAGGGTTGCCAGCAGGTATGAAATCACAGAGATGAATGGATACCTTAGTTGAAGAATAGAGAGAATGGACATGTAAGATGGAAGACCAGGTCATATGGTCTTGAGGGAGCTGCAGGACAGTGGGACAAGACTGACAGGTGGTACCAGGTGGATGACAAAGTAGGGCTTTAGTCAATGTCAGTATAACCATTGTGTTTGTCTTACCAGGGGGATGATAGTCGCAACATTATCCTATTGCTGTATATGGAGGATGAGCTTGGTACAGGTTCAAACATATAGGGTTTTGCTGAGCTAAGGGTAAGATTAGTTCAGTGGCATGTTATGAAGAATTTAGAGCAGCAAAATTCTTTGACATGGGAGACATGGGGATCACAGGTTGATTTTGTCTCCAGTGGGAGCTGATGTGAATCAGGTGTTGGCGAGGTTCAGGATGCAGAGTTGGAGCACACTAAGGGCTGGACAGTTCAATGTCTGAAATCACATGAGGTCTAGTATAGACCTGAGTTCTCCCAAGCAGTGGGAGCTGTCAGAAAGTTAGGAGCCAGTTCGGGGAAGTGAGTTCTCAGGGATTTGAGAGGGACTAGTAGTAGGGCTTCATGCTATGCAGAGTCAAGACTTCACTACATGGGTTGTAGGTTCGGATGTAGCAGGGTACTCGGATGACATGATGTGCACCACAGGTTGTGTGGTGGGTTGTCTTCAGGATTGATCTTGAAGAGGGATACAAGCCAAGAAATAGATCAGACAGGGTACAGGTATAGGTACAATGCAGTTGTTTATCTCCAAGTGGGAGATTGTTAGGTTATGGAGCTAAAAGCTTCACTGATGTAAATAGAGGAGGAGGTTGCAGAAGGGTTGCTGAGTGTGTCAGGAACTGGTGTCAGTCAGGCCAACTGATGTCGGCAGGTAGGAGACAGGAAGCAATCGACATCGGTCATAAGTCAGCCGGCGTCGGTGACCCCCAGGGAGACAGGGACCAACGTCAGTCACCTGTGTGGTTTGACTGCGAGTATATTACGGGCAGTTGGTTGACGAACCAAGAGTTTGCATGTTGAGAGCCAATTTTAGACTGAGAGCTGCGGATCTAATTATTGTAATTGGATGTCTAATTATTGTTTGGATGAGATCTATATAATAAACTCATGGTTGTATTGTAAACTTGTGCTAGAGAGTAAGAGAGAAATATTATAAGCTCCTTCTGTGTGTGAGGTGAGCAATGGTGTGTTCCTCCTAGTGCCACATTACCAAGTGTGGGTGCTGGATTGGAGAATCAACAGGGTTCTTCATGTATATATGATCTTGGTCATCAGGTGAGCATGGCTACGATAGGAGATCTGAATAGTAAGTAAGATCATTGATATGCAGGTGTATGTGTGTGCAAGGTCAAGGTTCACAGGTGTGCAGAACCAGTTTGATTTACAGGTGTGCAAGATCAGAGAGGACAGCAACACAACAGGGAGTAGTATCAAGAGAGATCTACTTAGAGTACAGGTGTGTACTCAGAGCAAAGAGGAAGTCAAGGAAGATCCTTCCATAAGTAAGGTCTATTGAGGTGCAGGTTGTTGCAGGTTTAGGGGAGATCTACTTGAAGTACGTTTGTGTACTTGTGGAGTGCATGGAGCACTTGTGGTGTGCGTGGAGCATAGGTGTAAGGTGAACACCAACTCTGTGTTTGAGTTGGGTGTTGGGACTTAGGAGAGAGCTTTGAGGAGAGAATTATTGTTCACTTGAGGTGTGGGAAGCCTTTGAAGAGGTGGTGGAGAAGAAGTGGCATCTTCTTTATTGTATTCTTTTTTGTATGAGTATTAATACAAGTTGTGTATTATCTCTCATATCATGTGTTATTTCTGAATTCTAGTTACTTGTGTATTCTAGTTAATTTCCGCATGTTAAGTTGCTTAGTAATCAATTGTGTGCTTCTGGTATTTATCCCAACAATTAGTTATGGCCAACTTGTATGACATTTCTTTGACAATGGAGACAAAAGTTTTAATAGTCTCCTTAAGGTTGGCTATCTTTGTAGACTATCTTTTTTGGATTGACCAACTTCATATCAGCCCACTTGTTCATGGGCTTTCCAATGTGTTCACAAATAGTTTAATACACACATCCTCATGCTCAACCTCATAATCTTCAATGATATTGTGAAATGCCCTCAAGTGTTGATCACCACTCACTACATTGTTCCCTTGAAATTTTGGAAGGCATTTCCTTAATTCATTTGGGATTTCATTAGGATAGCTTACCATTTCATCATAATTGATAGAACTAAATTTGGGAACATGGTTATTCTCATCTTGGTCCCTATGCCTCATAATTGGTTCAATGGGAGGTTCAAAAACAAATGGCAAAGGGATATGAGGGGGTAAATGAGGTGGACTTGGTTGATCAAACTTGGGAGGGGATTCAACTAGTTGAGAAGGAGTTGGGTAATACACAAGACTATAGGATTTAGAGTGACCAAAAGTGCTATGAATGTCCTCAACAATGGGAAATTCAACAAAAATGTCAAGCTTATCAAAATCTTGGTAGTCAAGACACTTTTTAGATGCTAAACTTTGCCCTTCAACATGCCTCCAAACTTGTCTCCCTCTTCTTTGATGTAAACTTAGGGGCAAGACAAGCCTTTTGGAGGAGTCACCTTTGAAGGATGATCTCAATCCTTCCAGATTTGCAAATAATAAAGAACACTCAAATCTAAATTGAAGATAATATTTAGATTAGGCACTGATCTTTCTTGAAACCAAGTGATAAAAATCAGAGTTGCCACTAGAATCACAATTCTAGAATATAACAGTTAACAAATTGATTGTGATACATGCTAACAACATACTTTGTTGATGTTAATGATGAGAGTAAAAGTAAAGACACTAAAATTTTTAGAATAATGTTTAAAATGGGAAAGACACCTTCCAACATGCAATATTAACAACGTTTTGTAAAAAAGCACAACATAAGTCAAATTGTCAACTCTTTAATTCCTAGCACATCCCCTATGGAGTGTTGCAATGTTGATGGCCAAGATCGAATAAATGTAGCAGATATCAATCAAGAACTTTTGAAATTCAAAAACTTATAGCTCTAACTCTTTGCAAGAATCCCTGACAATACAGATGACAAGAGTTGTCCCTGGCAATGATGCCAAAAAAGTGTTGGTTCCCATTTGTACACCTCTTTCGCTCAACCTTCCACATTTGAATAAAATGACAAGTAAAGATGGAAAACCTGCTAGTATGCCATTATAGTGTGGGAGGGTTTGGCATCTAGACTTGATTGAATACAAAAACTGACTGAGAGGCATCTCTAAAGGGTATGGTCAGCACCCTTCTACTTATGGTTTTGCCTGAATGAAGATGAGAGGTTCTGGTCAAATCTATAAACATTAGGTGCCATAACAAGTTATTAGAAATGTTCTAAAATCATGTAGAAATGGTTTTATAACCCAAATTCATGCTCAAGATGATAACTAGTAATGAACATAAAACTAGATATCAAGTCAATAATATTTGTAAAATAGATTGCTACACATCATCAATAGGAAATAACAAAGAACCATAAGCATCTTCATTAACTTGAAAAAAATATAAAAAACATCAATATTTAAAAATGCTGCTAAGGGGACAAGCATGATGAGATTGATCTTTTGGCAAGGGAGACATAAAGATGCTCTCAAAGCTCACTAATGTCTATATAACTGCATCCACCTTAGTAAGGGAGACAAGATCTAGAAAACAACAATTTATCCTAGAAACTCTTGTAGAACCTAAACTTAGAGAAAATGAACACCTAAAACAATGACCAACAACTTTTGTATTGAGAAGCCCCCATTTTATACCTTTTCAAATCTGGAACTGTGGGTCGCCACTTTAAAAATTGTGAAGCAACACTTCAAATCTACCAAGATGCTTCCAGCTAAAAATATTCCCAACCATACCTAAAATCTTCATCCATTTGCAAGAAAATCATGGCCATAACTACATCTATTGGGAATGATGAAGATTCTGTAACAAACTATTTGATTACTTAACTGGAAATACCAATGAACATGAGCTAAAAGGTGGAAATTCATGATGGAGGCTGAATAGACCATTTGTCATCATATGAAACTGCCTAAAGATGATCATGACTATGAGTATAAGGGGGAATTTTTTTTGAGAAGCCAAAAAAACTTTGTCACTTTATGTAACTGCTCAGAGATGCTTTGGACCACTCACTTGCACAACTGGAAACTCTTAGACAACTGTCCTTCCCTTTATGCACTCCATGGAATAACCTACTCCTACAATGATTTCTTTGGAATATTATGGATCGATGGCCACCCTGAATGATCTTCTTTGGAGTGGTCCACTTTGGATTTATAAGCCTACAATTTCTCTCCTATGGAGGAACTTGGACAAGCACAACAATGAAACAATGCAAAAGACCTTGGTCATTTTCAACTTTTCATCTTTCCGCTTTAATTTGTTTTTCACATTTCACATTTTGAAAATTCACCTTTTTCATGTCTGGCCTTTTAGGGCTTCCCTCATATTTTTTAATGTGAAAAATGCATAATTTTCACCCTTGGGGTTACCACGCCTCATTTGTAAATTTGCCCAGTCACCTTGTTTCTAGTGGTGAAAGCCTAGCCAGTTGCCTTGCATAGGGTCCTTGTATATGATGTATATGCCTATGTGGGATGGCTATGTCACATCTTGTCACCAATATCTTTGCTCAAATTGACCTCAACATTACTTATCTCTATATGTGGTTAAACTTTTTGATCATCCATAGAGCACTTCATTGGCTACCACATTTGTCTTAAACTTCATTGAAATGCCCACCTTCTTATGTGGCAATGTCAGATTATTGTATACATGATGAACATGAGTGTGCCACATGGTAGCTCTGTAGGCTTTCAATGTCCATTTAGCATTATTTTTTATTACAAGCTGTTAGATCTCCATTGAGACCCTTGAGACCATGACACCTAAAGAATCTGTGGGCTTCTTACACTCTTGCCCAGTGGCAGTCACACGTTCATTCTGGGATTTGTTGAAAAGTCTTGACCTAATACGCATTTTAGATTGAATTATGTACACTTGAACATGTATCATCAATCTCTAGGAACATGTTTGATCTTTAGCCTGTGACTATTTATTGACTTTTTAACATTACTATTATCTTGTCAGATTTGGCTTAGGTGAGCAAACGTGTTCCATCAAATCATGATGTGAGGGATGGAGTGTTATTGGATACTATCTTTACTTGGCCCCAAGGATGTGGCACTTAGTAGCCTCATGGGCTTTCTGAGGTTATCTATAAATATTCTAAATTACTCAAGTGCCATCATGCCACGTGGTAGTGCCTTATGTTTCTTGACCTTTTGACCTATTCTGCTCACCATTGGATCTATTGTTGCTTCCTCAAGATCTTGACAGTTGTCAATCTCATGTTCTCTAACATGGTCTTTACCTTTTTGAATCCTTGCTTGCCATTGGATCATCCTCACTTGATCAAATACGAGTCGTAGATCTGCCTCCATTTGAACTCAAATGGCTACTTCATGGGGCCTAAATTTGACACCTATGCTCCTGTCAAAAGACATCTATGAGACCATCATACCTTAAATTTTGGACAAATTTCTTTGGGGACTTTGCTCATTAAGCTTTTTTCCTTCAAAATTCATGTTTGCATTTGACCTTTGATCCTCAACATTCATGTCATCAACATTTTTGTATCAACAATAATTGTTGTGGGTTTTTTGTTCTTAACACTTTTGATCTCGGGTCCTTTGTTTATTGGGTCAATTATTTTAGACATTTTATCCGAGACAATTTTCCTAAAATATTGAACTTTTTTAGACACTTTTACTACAACAATTCAGTCTTTGGCATTTTTGTCTTTGTCGGCACAATGGTTTTAGACATTTCGTCTGAAACATTTTCCTCGAAGAAACTGAGCTTTGCATTTTGCTCAAAGAAATTGAACTTTACACTTTTCCTGAAACAATGGAATTTTCTCAAGCTTTTTGTATGAATAAAATTCCCACAAAAATTCAGCTTAAGGACCTCTATTCAAGGCATCTCTATTCAAGGGTTGTGATTGAGCTTCATATTTGAATGTTTACATGTAATTGGACTTAAAAGGGTGTTTTTAAACACCACCTCCATCTTTTAAACCCTTCAGAGAGATGGAAATTCATAATTTGCAGGTCAAAGAGGTGAGAAAACTTTGTTTGAGGAGTTTGGTTGATTTTGGAGGCCATCCCAAGGGAGGCGACTCGCTTTGGGAAGGTGGTGACCCTTATTAAGAGGGAAAATTGGCTCTAGAATTCTCTTCCAGGGTCAAAGGTAAATTTAATAATTTATTCTAGCATTGGCGAGTTATTTGTGGAATAATTTGTAGGTTTTGAGGGCCATTCCATGCCCTAAGAATATTTAAAAATTTAATATATTATTTTTCCACTTGGGTGACTTGCTAGGAGAGGTTTGGAAGGTTGATAGAAGGGTAAATTCCTAGAATTGAATATCAGAATTATTTTCCTAATTTTCCCCAAGTTTGGTAACTCACTTGTGGAAGTTTTAAGGGTGTTTGGTGAGTGGAAACGCAACTGTTCTTTCACAAAAAAATCAAAATATTTGTAGGGGTATTTTTCAGCCACTTCCCCAATATATCTTGGCCAAAAAGGTACCTTGTTTTTAGTTTATTATTCAACTAGTTTTGGAGATATTTTGGTGTGTTTGCTAGGAAATTCTTCAAATTTTATAGCTAATATTTATTGGTTTTATGGATCAAATTTTCAGTTGATTGGTAATTTTTTTAAGGGTTTGTTGGAAAACCCCATCTTGGTCTAATTGTTCCATTTGGGGACATTACATCCCTCCCCTATGGCCTTTTAATAATATATATGTACATGAATTTTAAGAGAGTTGTAGTATAATTAATATCTACATTAGTCCTTATAGCAACCATCGTATCTCCCTATTGGATCAACTACATGTTTTGGATACAAAATACATCTCATGTAAATTTTATTCTCATGGGAGATTTCAATTTAATAAAATATCTAGAGGAAAAGAAGGGTGGAATAAGTTTCTATCATCAGATCGCAACTGCTCTCAACCAATTGGAGACAAATACAACAATGATTGATCTCATCTATACACAAGGAATTTTCATCTGTTGTACTAGAAGCCAAGGTAATGAACATATTGCAGGAAAAATTGATAGAATCTTAATCTCAGAACAATGAATCATATCTTCTAAACAACTTCAATTCAGGTTTAGTGACACCACATTTTTAGATCATTGACCAGTCCATTTGGAAATTTTAGCAGAATAAAAAGGATGGTAAAGCTAAAATTCAGATATCCAAATTTCAAACAAAATATAGAGTAATGGTGGCATGAAAAAGTAAATATTTAGAGATACGGTATGTATAGTTCATGGGAAAATTAAGGCATCTATTTTTTTTTAAAAAAAATAGAGCAAATATACTTTTGGGGCAATATTTCAAACAATCATCTCATACCATAGATCAATTAGAAAATATTCAGAAATAAATTAGATATCGAGGGTTCTTGGACAACTTACACTCATAGGGGTAAAATCTATACACAATCTAGCCAACCTACAAAAGAATGAAGAGCAATATTGGAAACATAGATTGAGGGATCAGTGAGTAATGCAAGGAGATTTAAAACCAAATATTTTCACCACTCTATTTTAAACAAAGATATCAACTCTATTCAAATGATTAAAAAAAGGGATAACTCATTGCTCCAAATTTTAGATGAAATCCTGAGCCATGCCACTAAATTTTTCAAATAGATTCTCATAGAACCTATAACAAATTCAACAAGGAAATGAGCAAGGTACAAGATTCAACAAAACATTCCATGACTTATTATAGAGGAGGAAAATGATATTATGATGCATCTGGCCTTAGAGGAAGAAATAGAGATCACACTCTTCGTTTTGGTCCAATAAGGCCCTAGGACCTAATAATTTCCTTTCTTTCTTCTATCAAACTTTCTGGGATATTATCGAAATAAATCTCATAGCCGTCATAGATGAATCTTAGAGAAATAAAATAATTCTTAGGAAAGTTAATGCTACGAGATTGATACTCATCCCCAACATTGCCAGAGCAGATCACATGGATCAAGATAGGATGATTGCCATTTGCTAGTTGATATATAAAATCATATGAAAATTGATAGCATAAAAACTCAGGAAGGTTTTACCCAAGTTGATCTTCCCAACCCAGTCTGCCTTTATGACAGGTTCATAAATAACATATGATATAGTGGTTGTGCAACAACTATCACACTCCCTCAAAATACACAATAACCTAGAATTCTTATGAAGCTAAACATTTGAATTTGATAGGTGCATTTGGGATTCAATCCTGGATGCTCTACAAGCATTTGGTTTCAAGAGTCTTTCTATTCTAGATATAAATCTACATGACAAACCCTATGCTCTCCATCTACCTTAATGGGGAGCATAGTGTTCCCTTTTTCCCTATTAAACAATTGAGGTAGGGAGACCTGATAAGTCCATATTTGTTTATTATAATGGGAGGAACACTCCATAGATTGATTCAAAAAGCAATCTTTAGTGGGCAATTGTAGTGACTACTAGTCAAAGGAAGAGGTCTCTGATATTCAATTTTTCTCTTTGTTGATGACGCTTTTATCCTCTCATCCCTGGATAGGAGGCAAGATCATCACATTCACCTATTTTTAAATTCTCATCAACAAGATATGGATGACAAATCAATAAACAAACATCAAGTGTCTTTTTCATCAATATTTCAATTAGGCGAAAGAGAGAAATCCTAGATGATTTGAATCCTATGAGGTGTTTGGGGGACACCACTCTAAATGAGAATCTAGATGTTTTATATGTGTGCATGGAAGATAATATTAAACAACATTCAAAAATAATAAACAATGTTCAGAAGATGAAGCATAGAGAAGATTATAGAAATGAAAGATAACTTTATTAATCTTTGCATTCTATACATAACACTCTCAAGGAAGATGTATAGGTCCCTATCTTCTACTAGATGTGTCCATCCTTTGGTATTCTATGCTTAATATAGATATGTATATATGATATTACATGGTTGTAGAGGAAAAATAATTGATATGGAAGTTGACACAGTTGCAATTCCAAATGTGACTCTTCACCTCGCTATGGTTAACCTGAAAGGCTTGTAGGACATTTCCCTGCACCCCATGGGAGCACTGCCTCTTGACCCTATGAGAGGAACCCCTTGATTCATGTTGGGGCTCCATCACTTTGGGAATCAAAGAAGCAATGCTATTTTTTAGCGGTGTTATACAAGAAGTTTTACAACATGTAATGCGAGATAGTTGTGCAAAAAGGCTTGTGAAGCTTGCAATGTCTTATGAAGTCTAAAAAAGGTGATAAGAAGCCTTGGGAAGGTGTTTATCCAATTCCAAATCACTTGTGTTGCTTAGATCATTAAATATTTTGGACATCCCTGAGGGAGAACTACCAATGAAATATATGGGTTTCCCTCTCTATCTTAAATTCCAAGCAAATTTGTGGAGGCCACTATAAGTGAAGGCAAGAAAAAACTTACACAATAGACAACTAGGTAGTTGACCTTTGGTGGGTGTATTCAACTTCTTCAATATATGTTACAAGCATCTCCCATATACATGCTTTCTCTGCTCCCATAATCCAAGCACACTGAACATGAATTGAGAAGTATTGAACGTGATTTCTTTTGAAAGGAGTAGATTCTCATTTTTACCATCCCCTTGTTACTTGGGATAGCTTATGTACTTCAAAACAAAAGGGAGGTTTAAACATTAGAGATATAGGATATTTAAACAAAACTTTAGACATGAAAGCAACATGGAGACTTTTCAAGTCATATACAGAATGGGACAACATTATCAAATACAAATACTTGACAGGGGAAGATACAAAAATATTAGAAACTAGACAGAGTACACCAATATCTAGCACCGCAAAGGTCATCCACATGAGGCTTGAATTTATAAAGAGTCACCTCTCATGAAAATTTGGTAATGGGCATAATTTAACTTTAGCATGTACTCCAAAAACATCAGCTTCTGCATCTTGTTGACTATTGTCAAAAGAATAAGGACACAATATTCAAGTGGACTTCTAAAATAATCCCATCTCTATGCACTCAATATCCATACCAAAAATGATTTATATTAGAGGAGATAAATACCCACCCATTTGTACTTTTAAATCATCAAGACCAATTGGTTTGGTCAAATACAATGAAGGAGAATGCACATAAAAGACTGCCTATCATTCAATACACGTGAATCATCAAACATGCCACAATTAGTAGTCCACAATATTGAACATTTAAATTTGGTTTAAAATCATTTTTTTTATGGACCATCCCAAATGGAAAGACTCTAATTATAGTAAATCTACAAAAAATAAGGATAGGCCACACAATCTACCCCAACTATGGTGTCACAATGGAAAAATATTAAGCATTCTCTATCAGATCAAGGAGAATTCCTCCCAGCTCCCTCTTTGGCCCTGGTTTCTTGCATATGACTACTTTGGTGGATATTGTACATAAATCTCCTTTAACCCCTCCTTCCTCTACCATTAATCATGCTAAGGCCACATCTTCTCACATTTTTACCATGGAGAGAATTCCTACACAAGATTTCTTTTGTAATTGAATAAAGTTGTAGTAAAATACGAATAAAATAGTATGATTAAGAGTATGGTGTGTGAGAGTTGTTATGTTTTGAGGATTACTATTAATTTTCATTAGGATGGGTTGTTCCCTAACTATAGTAACCATTTTACTCTTATTTTATATATAATTTGATTATACATGATGGGCCATCACAGATCTCTAGGGGTTTCCATCCTAGTCAAGATTGTATGTCACTTGATATTATTACTATTCTATTTTTTGTGTTCTAACTATTTTGTGATTATGTATTACAATATGTGACATTCTTGTAGGATGATCCATGCATATTTTTGAAGTTTCCATCCTATATTTTTGGTGTCATTTTCATTATCGAAGTCGTTTCCCACATAACCATTCTTGTTGAACACCCTATGATTCTTTCCATTTTCATAGCTTGTGACTTACAATATTTCTGGAGTGTGTATCCATCAAGAATTTGAAAAAAATAAAGTTTAATGAAAAACATTAAAATAGAAGAGGATGTGATAAACTATTGAGATTCTTGAGGGATGATTTGACATTGAATGAGAGAGAATTATTGGTATCAAAGGAAAAAATTGAGACTGACAGAGGACACTAGTGAAGGTGAGGAAAGGCTGAGTGTTGGAAGATGTGCACTAAGTGACAATGTAGAGTTAGAGACTACACACAAGTGATAAGAAAAGTATGGCATAGAGACCAAGATAGACAATACTACAGGTGCACAAGTATGAAGTAACTAATTTAACCAAATGAGGGTTGGTAGGTTAGAAGACAAAAAGAAAGGCAAGACTTGTCTAACCAAAGAAAGGGGAATACCACTGGGACCATTGAGACCACTAATAAAATTTAAATAAAGAGAGATGGAAAAGTAATGATGAGATGTGAAGCTGGTCAACATGATGGGTTAAGGTTGCAAGTGGTACTTAGAATTTAGTGTAAGGAGTTATGGGTGACAATGTTCTCATTCTTGACGAGAGAGTTCTAAGAAGGGCACGTGCAATATTATTGTACTAAAAGGGGAGAGATCATTGTAGATGACTGATGAACATAAATTAATAAATGTGGAAGTGATATGTTTTCTCAAATTTTAGTGGGTATTCTATTGAATTTTTGCGTATCATCATGGGAAGAATATGTGAGTGGAAGCAATAGTATGGATTACAAGAGCAATTTGTTCTCCTGATTTCTAGTAGAAATTCCCTTGAAGTTTCATATATCATCATGTAAGCAATATGAAAGGATGAGTTTGATATGTGAGGAATCGATCGTGTCACACTCCTACGGCAAGAGTACTAATATAAAGTTATTTTAAATATTATTATAATTTTTTTGAGTATTTTTACTAACTTTAGTGTTATCCTATTATACTCTTTAATCAACTCACTTTTCCCTATTTTAGACTTGCTAGTGCATTAAAAATTTGGGCACCTGTATCCCACATTTTAAATTGTTTGCTAAACTGCTCCTTCATCTCTTATTAAGTCCTTGTTAGCCTCTAAATAATTATACTGAGTGATAGCATATCATTTTAAAAATGTAGGGAAATGATTCACTCTCCTCTTATCACTATTTATATGGCTATCCTCCCTGTAATATTCCTGATTACGACAATTGGTAATTGAGATCTCATTCTTTTCATCACCAAACCTGGCTGGTCTAGAGACAAAAGGGTGCTTTGGTTACATCTTTTGGACTTTGAGTGGTCTTTCACTAATTTCATCTATTTTATTTTGTGCCAAGTTTATTTGACCAAGTGGGGTATTTTTCCTACTAGTATGGAAGATTATTTTTGAATCTTGCATGTTAGTTAAACTTGCCTAAACACCGAAGAATGGATCCTCCTCTAATACATGTTGTCTTAGTTGTATCTAGACTATCACAATATCAACTTTTGAAATAAGGATTTGAGTTAGTCAATATCCTATGGATGTTTGTTCCTTCACAATCTAGCTGACCTTCAAACTAGTCTTATCTATTGCTGGTTTCTTTGTCTTATGTCAATTGGTACTATATCACTTATTTGAGTGTCAATATTGTTGTTCACATACAAGGACATATACTGATCCTAGACTCTTCCTATAATGTAAGGTTCACTAATGTAAATGTACTTATTAAGAATAATAAGATGAACTTATTAACAGTTATTCACATAAACACTATAAAATATTTAAGGGGTCCACTATTTTACACATATCTTTATTCAATATAATTATGTTTACAATGTACATTCTACCATTACAATCTTTTCATATCCACTATCATGTGTATCATGTATTATTCTATACAATGCTCATTTGTCCTATCTCTAATATTTAACTGTTTAAATATCATGGCATATAAAATGACTCAACACCATACAACACTAATGGACATGACCATTGGTCATGTCCACTCTTCATTCAAGTGAACCTTCATATGATGTGACACATATATTGAGTTGGAACTGTGTAGAACACTCACTATGTTTTCATAATTGATGTCAAGGTATGTCTAAGAGCTCTTTAGTATATAAAAATGATAACTTCATGATATCTTACAGAACACCAATGCTAAATATAACCAATACCATTATTAGCATTGGGTGGATCACTCATACAAGATTGGTAAGACAATTTGACTACATGTTAAAAGAAAAACTCACATGACCTTGCAGTAAGATCAAACCTCTTCTTGGTAGCCACACACCATCATCGAATAGGTGGTGGATAATGATTTTAAGCTTAACCTTCCATCCTACATTTGTTTGCATTCTATTTTCAATGTTAAACTTGTATATGCAGATTATCCACCTTTGTTAGATGTGTTACAACAGAACAACTCCCAAAAGAGGAGTTGAATCTTGATCATAGTACACATGCAAAAGTGGACTAGATTAATGGGATGAAGATATGACACAATAGAAAATAGGTTATATCCATATGCAGTGTTGTTAAAGCAGGCCAAATTACTTGCCGAGTGAAATGCTTCAAAAAATCTTTGGTTGAGAAGTTTTCTTCACTTGGTTGCTTATCTTGGCACAATGGGGGGCACTACTTCCTAAGGAGGGGCAATTGTTCTAGGTTGCATTTGAGGTTTCATGATCAAAATTAGTAGGGGAAACCATTTCCTTGTCAGCAAAAATTGAATTAACAAAGCATTGAAACTAGTGCTAGTGCCTACACCAAAACACACTAGCATGAACACCTGATAGTGGCATCAAGGATCTAAAAGGGTGGAAGATGAGCTATTTTGTCTTTCCTATTGGTTTCTCTCCATCTTACTTAATTTTAATTGTTTAATTATCGAACCTATGTGTCTTGAAGGGTTTTCCCTCTTTTTCTTGAAGTTATATTGTCTATTTTCAAGCTTTCACATCTATCTTCATGAATATTTGTACAAAATTATTTAGTAATACACATAAATTATAGCTCTATATTTTCTGTTCTGATGGATCGATGATGTTTCATTTATGTTTCCAATTTTATTCTGATTTCATTCTTTGTTGATGCACTCTAATTTTTGTTAACAAGAATCAACATAAGCTCCTTAGATGTTTAGCCGCATGATCTATGGTGAAGATATTGTTTTGGAGACTGCAACTATCATATAACAGAATCCATTTGTGATCAAGTCATTCTCTCCAACTACAATCCACTCTTCTTCCTGGGCTTAATTAGAAATTCTACAAATTAATGATGAATTCCCTATTATTCATCCCCTCCCTTAGTTTATAGTAAGTCCTGATCTTGAGCAAACTTACTTACAACTCCAAGTTGGAATATTCATAGCTTTAGTGTTGGCATCTTATTTTCTTGCTTCTTTTCCCTTCATAGGTTTTGTTATTAAGAAGAGAGGAGTCCAAGTGGCTTCACATTTAGTGAGTCTTGTGATCAAGTTCTATGAGTTGGACCTAAATCTTATGCAAATACAATATCATCTCCTTAGTATGGAGATAATTTTCTATGCCGATCATCAATTTTTGGAGCTCAAGTATTTATGAGGATCATTTTGGCATCGAAAATTCATTTTAGTCAATATGATATTTTATTCCTAGATAATCTAACTCATATCATTCAACAAGGTCTACATGCACTCCATACTTCGTTAGGTTCAATTTTCTCTTGGGTTATCTCAAAGGCTACAAGGGGGTTTTGTTCGTCCATTAAAACTATGGACAATTTCATCTATGTAGGGAGGAAATGATGAGACATAGCTATATTGGTTAGTGTATTTTTTTATATACATTCACATGGGCTAATATACTTTATTAAATGTTTTACATAGCCAAATGAGCTTATTGTATATTCTTACATGTTGTATTTTTCTATTCTCTTATAAGCTTCATTAATCCTTCCTCTAGAAGCTTCTTTGTATATCCTTTGTAATCTTTATATACTCTTTATATATTCATAATACAAATGAGTGTACATCATGTACAATTGCAACAATCTCTTGTGTTTTATTTTTGTTGTTAGACTTAGAATTATGCATATCATCTGGCACATATAATAGGTTAAAGACTTTGAATAAGCAATACTTTGATCCTTCTTGACAAGTTTGAGACCCTAGTTAATGGAGAGAAGAACAATCACAATGAACCTACCTCTTTGCATTTGATATCCCCCCTTCGCACTTATGAAAAAATCATTTGAGGATGTTGGCAACATAATTTTATCTTCACTTGTTTGGGTTTGTAGGTAATGATAGCAACCTATCTTAAGGAAATATATCATGGTTTACTATAGATCCATGATACGATGTTTCTTGCTAGAATTTACATGTATTTTCACTTAGATCTTTCGAACCCTATTTCTGTTAGGACCTCAAATGTTGTGGACTAGGCAAATTTGGGGTTAAGCCAGTAGTGTTTATAGCATATTGTGCCAAAAATTCCCCTTGAAGCCTGCACTCATCAACCATATTTTGATAATTGAGCCCTTGACATCACATTCAAAAGGACACCTTCCTTTTTCTCATTATAATATTGAATCCCTTCATGTGAGCCTCCCATAGTCATTAATGCAACTGTTCTCAAAAGACATGGGTAATTATGTCATGTCAAATCATTCTGAGTGATAAATATTTTTGGTTACAGCTCCTTTTGTTCATTTAATTTGTTTCATCTTATGTGGGCATTGATGATTAGGCAACTTGCAATCCCTAGTTAGAGCTCCTTATTTAAGGAGTCCTTTGGTATTTTTACGTACCTACTTTTGATCTATTTATTTTTATTTTAATCATTCATGTGTTAGAGAGAAGATAGTGATTACGTAATGGAGAGGCAAGATGCAACACATTAACTTAAGATTTGGAAAGAAGAGTGCATCTTAAACTTTGGCATGGTAAGAGAGTAGTGGATGAAAAAATTCCCATGCACATCTTTAATTTATTGGAAAGCCAAATTCGACTCCAAATTGGCATTGGAGTGCTATGTGCCTAGGGATATGACATATTAATGTATATGGGTTGATGGAGATGTTGACATGTGGCACACACCCCCCTTAGTTATATGGGTCTAATTTATTAGGATAACTGAGAAACTTGTGGAATTAGTGCATTGGGTAATGGTTGGCCTACATTGGGATCAGGTGGTTATCCATCCATTTTTAGTTAGATAGAGGTCTATATAAAGGAGATGATTATCATTGTAAAGGAATCAAATAAGCATTGAGTCTTCTATTATAAAAGGATATTAGAGGTTGTCCCCTCGAAGAGACATTATGGAGTTATTCCTTCCTCAAGGAGTATTGTATGGTGTTGCCCTACCTTAAGGGTATTCTATTTTTGCATATATTGAATATTTGGACATCTTGGTCTACCAATATCTATTGTGTTGTGTTGATCTACATTGTATTCTGCATATTTTTAATTATTATAAGTATGGATGATAATAAGTGGTATTAGAGCTTTGATTTAGATAATTTGTGTGCAGCAAAACCCTAGTTTTATGGAATTATCAATATCTTTGAATCGGTGGTGAATTTATGCATAATTTTTTCTTGGAGATTAAGAACATGTTAAGGAAATCATAGTAAAAAAATCAAGCCTTTATGATTAGTTTTGAGGGAGTTATTGATATTTTAGGGTTTGTAATAATTTCATCATATCAGTCAAAATATAAGGAATTTGTCGATGAAAATTTTACTAATAATATATGAACATACAATAAAAACACAATCAAAATTTCATAATTTTTTGAATTGTTTTGAGTTATTTATTGCTATTTTATAATTTTTCATTTATTCACTCTATAGGCCAAAATTTTTAGAATTTTTTCACAATTTTTTTTCTAAAGTTCTAGTATCATAAGAGGAAGTTATATTCAAAATTTGGGATTGTTTTGATCTATTTTGAATGATTCATTGACATTTTAGGGTCTTTTATTAACCCTAGTGTTTTTTATGGATCATGAAGTTGCAAATATTTTCATGGGAGGATGATACTAATGATAGAGATGGTGGATCATTTTTAAGGAGAATAATACTCAAAAAAATTTGTGGCAAACATTCCTATCTCTTTCTTTGTCTGGGCCTTCACAACATATGTTTAAACGGTTGAGCTTCACACAAAGGTATTCTTCATGGGAAGAAATGGAACAAGTCTTCTTAGATCAATGGGTTATAAAAGAAAAATAGGATGAAGAAGATGAAGAAAATAATGATGGTAATGAAGAAGAGAATGGAGATGATGAAGAAGAAAAATCAATGGAAGAATATAATGACAATGAGGAAGAACATGCCAGTGATGATGAAGAAGAAGAAATCGAGCATAATGATAATGATGAGAGCACAAATGGTGCAGAATGAGAGGTAGAGAATCTCAAAGAAGAAGAAGAATTAGATGTATAGGGTTCAAATAATTTGGCTCCAAATAAATCTGAGTCAAATTTTCAATTTCATGGATGCATTCAAAAGAATAAGGTTGTTGTGTCTATAAACCCTACCAACAAGTATAACTTTATAAACATGAATGTGGCCAAACATCTACATGTTCAAGCAAAGAATATCAAGGAGTTTCAGGTAGATAGTAAGAATATTCTTGTGTTTGAATATTTGAATCTCATTATGGAAAAATATGTTTTGAATTCATATTTTTATGCTTTAGATATGCATGATGTGGATATTGTTCTTAGATATCCATGGTTAGAGACTTTGGGAACAATCAATATTAATGTTCACAAAGTTCATGAAGTTTGGATATAGGATAAAGATCACTTTACAAGATATCATAGTTGAAAAGGCACAAAGAACAATCAAGGTAGATCATGAAGATGAGATTAAAGCAGGTGAAGAAGATCATATGAAAGATTCAGATGAAGATATATGAATAAATAATACATGCAAAGAAAAACACTTCATCTACTCAAGAGACAAAGGATCCACCAAATAAAAAGGTGGAAGAGGTAGAAGAAAAGGTTTATAAGGTCAAAGTATTAGAAAAAGTTGAGGTATATAGACACCCACATCATCATGAGTGAAAATAATTATGGAGCCATGTGAGGGAGTGTCATAGCAACAAACACTTTGGCTATATAGGAAATTAGAGTTCCAATAACTATGGTTATGCATGGAAGCCAAGGCAGAACTACTATGGCCAGGTATGAAATTAGAGTAGCACAACAGAATACGGTACATATAATCAAAGGAGGAATACTTATTCATGGACACCAAGGTGGTATAGTTATGATCATGAATGGAATCAGAGTAGCACATTGGAATTTGGAAACAAGGTTGGAAATATATCACCTACCATGATCACATACAGGTGGTTGGATGATCGAGCTTAGAGGCAAGTGTGTAATGATTTGAAGCACATTCATTATTTGGTTTATTCTTATGTTTTGTGGATGAAACATGTCAAGGAGGGAAGGAATGCTATATGCCTGGGGATGTGGTATATTAATGTATATGGGTTGATGGAGATGTCTACATGTGGCACACATCTCCTTAGTTAGTTATATGGGTCTAATATATTAGGATAATTGCGTAACTTGTGCAATTAGTGCATTGGGTAATAGTCAGTCTACATTGGGATTAGGAGGTTACCCATCCATTGTTAGTTAAATAGAGGTATATATAAAGGAGATGATTTTTATTTTAAAGAAATTAAGTAAGCATTGAATCTTCTATTGTAAGAGGATATTGGAGGTTGTTCCCTTGAAGACATATTATGGAGTTATTCCTTCTTAAATGAGTATTGTATGGTGTTGCCCTACCTTAAGGGTATTCTATTTCTACATAAATTGAATATTTGGACATCTTGGTCCACCGATATCTATTGTGTTGTGTTGATCTACATTATTTTTTGCATATTTCTAATTATTATAAGTATGGATCATAACATGGAGGCCTTGATTGGGATTATAATGGTAGTTGAGGCAATAATTATATCGGGGTTAGGCTTCAAGGTATCCTTTGCTTAGAGACATGGCAAACATATCTAAGCATGGAAAATAAGTAAGGTGGGCTGATGAGGAGTTGTGTATCTTGGAGAGGCATTTTGTTGCTAAGACCCCTTGTTTTCTTGTTATAATATGGGAAAATATGCAAGATTGGATGTAAATATGCATGAGGATAAAGCCAAGATGAAAGCCATCATGATGAATATTTTAGATGACCAACATTATGAGGTTAAGAAAATAAAGCATGTAGTATGACCTTCAAAATGATGCTTAGCTATCTCTACATTTGTTGGATTTTTGGTCTTTATCTTTTTGTCCATGTTTGTGGTTAGTTTGTCTAGGAATATTTGTTAGTTTGAAAGGTTTTATGTATGTGAATGCCTATCATTTTCATGGGAAACCTCTCTTTATTATTTTTTAGTGGGATATGTTGTCATACCAAGATTAATTACATAAATATATACATGTTTTTATGCCTTTGGAGATGTTTCTCATGGTCTAGGGGAATTTCAATAAACTTCCATTTTTTGCAGGCAAATTGTGATTCTCATTTGTTAATATAAATAGTACTTTTCTTTAGAAAAACAACAATTTTTTTTTTAAAGTGTTGAGTGTCAGATCTCTTCCATTGTCTAGAAGATACGTGTTTGCCTCACAAGTTATCCTACATTTACTTTTTGGTCATAATACATGTAGTGGATGGGAAGAGCTAGGAGTATACAAAATGACCAATAGCTAAAATTTTGTTGATTAGCTACAAATTGGTAGTTACAAAAAATTTCTAAACTAATTTACCATTTGAATTTGTCATAGACCCTTCATTACAATAGGAAAGGAGTTTGCACATATCTGTTAACTTAACCTTGCACAATTATATTCTATCTCCGCATGAGCCAATATCAATAGTCATCCAATATAGTGTAATATTGATTTCATTTATCCTCACTAACCACAGCTTGCGAGGCTTCTATATAGATGTTAAGACACGTAAGAATCCCTTCCATAGACTTGGAAATGTAGATTGATGTAAAAAATGGACATGGAGCAGATTGCCTCTCATTAGATAAATAATTCTAGTTGGATCCTAGAAGATATCCTAGATTGTCATTAACCTTAAGATATAAATAAGGATCCCAAGGAAACTAGATTAGATAGACATCTATAAGGAAAGGACTTAGAGTGCTTACCATCCACGTAAATTTGGTAGTGAAATCAATGAAAAGAGTGCCAATATCTTTGGAGAAAATAGGCACAAAACTTGATGGGGATAACATGTCTAGGATGAAGTCACACTCTTGCCATTCATATGGTTTTGTCAAAATCAATCTTTAGGAAGAGCATTTTCTATCTTGTTTTTTGTGGTTTTATCAAAATCAATCTTTAGGAAGAGCAGTTTTCATCTTGATTTTTGTGTTCATTATACTTTTTCAAGTAATACTTTGATTATGTAAATATATATTCCTTCAATATAACCTATTTGTTTATGCTTAATAATTCTAAAGGTTATTAACTTAATTGGATTCACTAGAAGGCCAACCAACACCTTGTGGAATAATTACCAGCTATAGACATCCACCCTTCTTATGAAAATTTATGGAGAGGAATTGAACTACACCCTTAAACCAACTCCCTATTGTTCCCACTCGTGATCTATTTAATCCATATTGCATTTGACCAGTTAACCTTTCTTTTTGAGGCTAAGATTTTTAACATATTTTCAAAAGGTAGTTACCACACAATGTGTAATGGCCCAAAATTAGATGAACCATACACCATTGAAATTCTTAGTTTGCGAACAAGTTTGTCACATAATTAATATTAGGCTTACTCATTTTAGTTTTATGATGTAATATTAGTTTTTTGCAAATGATATTGCATTACAGGGTCATTTTCAGTGTTAGGATTTCTATCTTTGTATCTCACTACAAAGATTGAAATATTTGATCATAATGGCCATACTAAAAAATTATGCATTGTTTTCTTCAACTTCTTGTTGCAATCCTTGTTGGTATTTTATGAGTAGATGACTAGTGGCACCATTGGCAGGATGTATTTGGAGGAGCTCTTCTAGGTATGCATTTTTTACTTTGGAGACATTACATAAGATATTAATTCTTGTGTTGGCTTTATATTATTGTAAAATTATTTTGACAATAGGCTTTATATTGCCTTACTACTTATCACAAACTCACAGGGTTGACTATTGCAGCTTTATGTTATCAACAATTTTTTCTAGCTCCATATGACTCAAATGGTAAGTTACATCTTTCATGTTTCCAGTGCTTTTTATGAAAGGAAATGTGCACAATGTATCACTTTGGATAATTAAAATCATCATACTTTTGGATTTTCATGTGTATTCTACTCTCAAGTACAATCCAATGCCATTGAAATTCTTGACTAGTTATTTTTTTGATGAACAAAATGAATCATTTATTGATGTCCACTTCATTCAAGGTATAAGAGAATTTAACCTGCTACAAAAATAATAAAAACAAGGGAGTGCACCATACATCTCTAATAAAAACATGAGTATATAAGAGCCATAACTAGCATAAATGCTCTCTATAATCATAATTGACAGCAATAATAACCCTAGAAGAGAAGGGAATTATGGCTAAAGCCTAAACAAGTTATCATGTTCACTCCTAATACCGAATACCAAAAATTGAGAATTCAGGCTCCTTTGTGGTGTGCTCCTACCTCTGTTGTTTTATGTGAACCAATTTATTGCATATGTGATCATGAAATCACTTATCAACTCTACCTGCAATGTGAATGAAGAAGAGAGTGATAAAATGAGTACTAGATATCTAGGTAGATCCTTTATTGGGTGGGGCCTTCTTGTGTTGAATCAAATCTTGAGTGATTTGTGCCACTTGTAATTGATCGTTGTAGTATAGTGATGATATCTACCTTTAGTTTTATAATATATTGGGAATTTGAAGATAAAAGTGAATACTCTTTGGCTTCATGTTTTAAAATTTGTAGCTCCAATAGTCTCTATGTAGGTGGAGGTTAGCATTAATTTAAAGATGATAAGGATAAAATTGTAGAAGGCCTAAAGGACATCTCAGTCCATGTGGTATTTTGGTATATCTCAAAAAATTGATGAGGCCATTTTCCATTTGTGAGTAGAAACTAAAATATAAAACATATCTTGACAAAGGTTGATGCTAATCAATTGAGGTTTTCAGCATTAAATGTGGGTCATAAATAGAAATTTTAGTAAAACAATGCATCTCTATGCATATGATCAAAGTATGAAGTGAAGCAAGAGCTAGGGAATGCCAACTTTAACCAAACATAACTTGATAGCTATAATGGACCTCCTTCCCTTAACCTACACACATATATGATGGAGAACATCAATAACATATACAATATGTATGTGTGCATGTTGTTATCATGATAAAGCAATTTTGGGCATCGCTGTATAAAGTTGAAACTCTCAAGGTGAGGATTGGAGTATGGCCCACTTATGCATAGCTTCAACCAAATTGCTATATCTATCTAACCTGATAAGAATATAATGTCCATTTTTGATAACTAGGATCGAGGTGCAAGTAAAGGTTCCTCATGACCAATCCCTCTCTATAGGCACTTGAAAGGTCCTTTTGATCAAAAGCCATAAGAAGCTTTCCAAGATTGTCTTCTAGGCATCTCTTGACAAGTGGAAAAAAGATTTTCTTAGTGGGTACCTAAAAGGTCCTCCTAATCTGAGTCCACATGAATATTTCAAAGGGCCACCTAGAGGAGCCACTTGACCAAAGGCAACTATAGCCTTTCTACGGACAATTGAAAGGCTTTTTTTAAGGGTGGCTACAACAATCTCTCTAGGGGTGATTAACCCCTTTTGATAGGACAATAATAATCCTTCTAGGAATCAACTAGAGGGTAATCAAGCATGTAATAAATTTAAATGAGGGAACCACATATGTAAATTTTATACATTATTTCTTAGGAGTGAGTATATCTTTTGGTTTACATGGTTATCTATTCACAACTAAAATCCCCAATTTTGAAATATAAGGATACAATCTATGATGGTGTAAAACCATATATTTGCAATGATTGTCATTTCAAAACTTTGTTTATTTCTTCCATACTGAACTGAATTGCTTTTCACATTGCTGCGAAACAACTAGTTGGTGGATGAGTTGTTTTGTGGTAGATGAGAAACCTTCATCTTGGATTTTGGTCTGGGCCTCAGTAAATACCCATTAGTTGCAAAAATTTGTGAAAAAATGTTTCCAAAAACATTTTCTTTCAAATTTGAAGCTTGTGTTTAAGAAACACCAATTTTCCATGTACTTGTACATTTCATGCCCTTAGCATTTTTCACATTCCTACCACCATTGTTCAACATTTTTTTTCTAAAATCTGCATGAGAGAGTAACTTGTGTTCAAAATAGATTTGGTCATTTTGGGGTGCCAATATTTGGTGAGTGATGTGTAGAGAGATAAGTCAATGGTCAAATATAGCGGTGTCACTAACTAGAGTAGAAATTTGTTTATCTAGGAATCCAGCTATCAAAAATCATTGCCCTATCCAAAATTTTAGTGATAAAAGGAGATTACTATTCAACATTCCTCTAGTAATAGCTTTATAAGTGAAAATGTTTACAAGAGCATCATAGACCATTCTCAAGTTCAAATTCTTGTTTTAATGATTTCAAGATCTAATCCCAGACATTTTGCTAATAGGATTGCCATTTCTAGAAGAGATTTATAAAGATGGTTAAATTTTGTCTAATAAAATGAATGTGTTACCCCTCACCCCTATTTATACTTTTCAAAATCCCTTGAAAAATGTGCCATAACCATAGAGATAACCATATATCCACAAAATAAGGCAAAAAATAAGGGATTTTTCAATCACATAATCCCCTAATTCTCTCAACACCTTATATTACACCCACTTCTCCACAAAATGTGCCACAAATGGGGGAAGTGGTTGACACACTAAAAAATGTGTCCCACCATTTATGAAAGTAAATATTTCATGTTAAAATTGTTCTAATAATTTTATTTTTACCTTAGGAGTGAAATGGGCTGCACATTTAACAATCTCCCACTTGGAGTTCATTTCTCCTCCATGATCTTCATGAAGACCAACCAAATCTGAACATAGACTCAAGTTCTCCAGTGTAACTACCTTGGTTATTATATCCACAAGATTCTGGCTCGTATGTATCTTTTCAAGCTTCACCATGTTTTCCTCCAAAGTTGTCTTGATGAAATCATACTACAATTGCATATGTTTCATCTTCAAGTGAAGGCAGTGTTCTTGGCTAAATGTCTAACACTGACTATCACTATGTAATTCCCCAACTTTTTGATTATGCCCTAACTCATTAAGTAACTATTATAACCAAATCATCTCCTTGCTAGCCTCTATAGCAACAACATACTCAACCTCTGAGGATAATAAAGCCATAACCTTCTATATCTGAGAAATCCAACTAACCATTGTATCCTCGATATTAAATACATAACCTATTGTTCTCCTTCTATCAACATCCATAGCCATATCTGAGTCCACATAACCATGCAAAGTGTGTTTGATCCACCAAAACATAATGATGTACCCATGGTTCCTCTCAAATATCAAAAAATCCCTTTCACTGCTTACCAGTGCTCATAACCTGGATTACTCATGTACCTACTTACTAATCCCACTGCATGGGAAATATCTAGCCTAGTAAAAATCATAGCATAGATCAAGTTACCAATCATCGATGTGTAAGGTACCTTGGGCATCTTTATCTTTTCTTTCTCTATCTTGGGACACTTTTCCTTTGATAATCTAAAATGGCCTACCAATGGAGTCCCAACTGACTTAACATCGTGCACACTAAACCTATCCAAAACTTTCTTCACGTACTCTTCCTATGATAAGATCAACTTCCTCTCCTCCCTATCCTGAGTTATCCTCATACCAAGGATTTGCTTCACTACACCCAAATCTTTCATAGAAAAGGAATCACCAAGTTGCTTCTTGAGTACTTGAATCTGTTCCATGTTCTTTCCTACAACCAACATGTCATCTACATACAAGCATAGGATAATATAATTACCATACTCAAATATCTTGACATACATGTAATGGTTAGAATGACACCTGGAGTAACCTTATTCCAACATAAAACTATCAAACTGCTTATACCATTGCCATGGAGCTTGTTTTAGGCCATACAAGCTCTTCTTTAGTCTGCACACCAATTTATCCTTTCTTCGACCTTATAACCCTATGGCTACTCCATATATAATTCAATCTCTAAATCACCATGAAGGAACACAATTTTCACATATAACTCTTCTAAGTGAAAATTCTCTATTGCAACTATACCAATCACAATTCTAATATAAGTCATCTTAAGAACAAGAGAAAAAATCTCATCAAAATCAATACCTTTCTTTTATGCAAACCCCTTAACCACCAATTAGGACTTGTACCTTTTTGATCCTCCATTCTCTTCTTTGATTTTGTATACCCACTTGTTTTTCAATGCTCTCTTGCCATTGGGTAGCTTCACTAAATCCCACATTTAGTTCTCCATGAGAGAACTATGCTCCTCTTCTATGGCTTGCTCCCACTTCTCCCTAGCATTCACTTGCATTGCTTCCTCAAAACATTCTAGTTCCCCATTGTTAGTAAGTAACAAATAACTCAAATATGGGAAAAAATGTTCAAGAGCTTTTCTTACCCTAGAAGACCATTTTAGTATCGGAGGTTGGGGTTCCTATGTAGGAGGTTCCTGAACTATCTCCTTAGACACCTTACCATTCATAATATTATCCAACACTGTGTACTCTTTTTATTCCTATTCTTGAAATTGATCCTTATACATGACTTTTTATTAAAAGACAACATCCCTAGACCAAAATATTTTCCTGTTTCTAAGACTCCATACCCAAAAACCAAAATCATCCTCACCATAGCCAATAAAGTTGCATGTCTCAGACTTGGCCTCTAACTTTGTCTAATCTTTCTTGGCAACATAAATAAATGCCTCACATCCAAATACCATAAGAAAAAAATAATTTTCTTACTAGACAAGCTTCCTCAGGTATGCTTCCATCTAAAGACACTGAAGGTCCTCTGTTAATTAGATATACCACTATGCTAACTACTTCCACCCAAAACATTAGGGGCAACCCTGCATGCAATGTCATGCTCCTAACATGCTCCATGATGTTCTTATTCATCCTCTTTGACACTCCATTCTCTTGTGGTGTCCCTAGAACTATCCTTTGCCGACAAATTCCATTATGTGAACAATAATCATCAAATGCTTTGCTACAATACTCACCTCCATTATCTGACCTGAGACATTTCAACTTGAGACCTGTTTCATTATCAACAAAAGTTTTCCATCTTTTGAATGTTTCAAATACATTAGATTTCTTCTTAATGCAATAAACCCAAACTTTCCTAGTTACATCATCAATAAATGTAACATAATAATTTGAACCACTAATAAAAGATACCTGAGCTGGCCCCCATACATCCAAGTGAATCAACTCCAATTTATTCTCCTTAATAGGTCTAACCCTCAGGAACTTAACATGCTTCTACTTCTCGTACACAAAATCATTATAAATCCAAATCAACCTATTTCAATCTGGGCAACTTGTCTTTCAATATCTCCATGCCCTTTCAACTCATATGATTGAGCCTATAGTGCCACAAAGTTGCATCTCCATCTACAGTAACTAAATTATAGTGACCAACACCACTAGTTAAATATAAAGTGCCAATTTTCTTACCTCTTACAACCATAAGGGCACCCTTCGTAACTTTCCAAGAGTCTGATGTAAACAACACCAAACAACCCTCACTGTCTAATTGCCCCACTGATATTAAATTTTGCCTTAACTGTGGGACATGTCTGACATCCTTTAGTAGCCATGTATTCCCATTCTGTATATTCATCTGAACAAAATATTTCCCTACTATACTTTATGGTTCATCATCACCAAGATAAACATGTCCAAAATCTTGAACATAATTAGTCAAATGATGCCTATGTGGGGTGGCATGAAAACAAGCCCATAAATATAATACCCAAGATTTAGAAAAATTATCCAAGGAAATAATTAAAGTATCCTGACTAAAAATACTTGTTGTCATATTTACCTCCTTAGTCTCCTCATGTTTGGTCTTCTTGTCCCGAAGTTCCCAACATTCCTTCTTTCTATGTCCACTTTTCCCATAGTGCTAGCACACCATCTTGGCTCTAGATTTAGATCTTCCTCGACCCTTTCACTTTCCATGATTTCCTTTACTTTTGTCCTTTTATCTCCCTCTAGTCTCCATCATCAAAGCATTCCCTAAAGATGATTCCTTGGTACTCTTCCTTCATATTTCCTTACTAAGAATCACACCTATAACTTTCTTAAACTTTAAAATTCCCTTAGCAGGGATGACATTACTCACAACCGTAAACAAGCTATCCCAACTATCAGATAAGGAGTACAAAATCAATAAATCCTTAACTTCATCTTCAAATTTAATACCAACATAAGTTAACATACTCACAACTATATTAAAATCATTCAAATGATCAACTACATAACCATTTTTAGACATTTTCATATTAAATAACATTTTCATCAAAAATATTTTATTAGAGGTAGAGCATTTTCCATATAACTCCTTGAATTTCTTCATCAGAACAAATGTGGTCTTCTCCTCTAAAATATTGAAGGCAACTAAAGATGCAAGACACAATTGTATGGCTCCCAATGCTTTTCTATGGAGAAAATTTCAATCTACTTGATCCATACCTGAAGGTTGGCCTATTTTACCCATCAAAGGTAGATGAAGATCCTTCTAAAACAAGTAATCCTCCATCTGCATCTTCCATAATATAAAATTCTGCCCAGTGAATTTTTCAACTCTAGATCTACCATTATCTATCATGGCTCCCACTAAAGCTAATATCTTTTCCTACGATTCACCAATTTAGAAAAAACACTAAAGATAGCTCTAATACTAGTTGTTAGGAATAAGTGATTAATTATGTAATAAAATGCAACATAGAATTTATTCCTCAAAATCACAACAGTAGAGACATATGAAAGAAAATTCAGATCTAAGCAAATACACACATAACACCAATACATCATGGTTCACCTAATATGGGCTACATCAACCAAGAGGCTCTCTATAATATTATAAATAAGAGTACAAAACAACTCTCAACAAAAAACTTCTTATAGAGATAACTTTCCCCAACTCAAATTCACACCAGAATTTCTGAGATGCTAAGCTACACCTCAGACCTGATCACACTGACTTAAGAGAGAAATACATAACTCAAAAAATGATATGCAAAATATAATTAATAGGTTGTTACCCTTCACCCCTATTTATAATTTTCAAAATCCCTTGAAAAATGTGCCATAACCATAGAGATAACCATATCCCCACAAAATAAGGCAAAAAATAAGGGAGGTTTTAACCACATAATCCCCTTATTCTCTCAACACCTTAGATCACACACACTTCTCCGCAAAATGTGCCATAAATGGGGGAAGTGGTTGACACTAAAAAATGTGTCCCACCATTTATGAAATTACATATTAAATTTTAAAAGTGCCTTGGTAATTTTATTTTTACCTTAGGAGTGAAACAGGCTCCACATTTAACAACATCTAATGTGCAAGATCTCCCCAAAAACGCTCAAGATAGGCAAACATGAAGTTTTATCCATTTAATAATGTGACCATGCATTTGAAGGATGTATATACCTTTAGATTTAAAATTCTAGTTGGAAAAGGTCTTCATATTGTCATGAACATTCCAGGACCTTCTCATCTTTCACCGTGCCTCATAGGCCTTATTCCTAAAATGGGGACCTTTTCAAAGTTCAAAGACAAGTTCAAATACCACATGAATATCGCTCCTTATTGACCAAATAGCGATGTTTTTGGGTTATGCCAGATAGTTATTTTGTACCAAGGATGATCTTGCATTAGTAAGTAATATTTGTTACTTTATGCTTAAATAGTTGTATCTTTCTTATCACCCACTTACTTTTTTAGCAATCATTATTGTCTAGTATTTGTGTCACCCATCTGCTACCCCTCGACCCTCAGGGGCGAGAAAATGAAACATTAGCTACTACTTTCAACATGTGTACTTACTAGATGACAATGGTTTATTAGATCTCAGGTTGAGATGCCACATGAATCAATTGAGCTGAATAAAAATTTAGTTGATAGATGTCAAGGAGCTATAATATGTGTTGAAGGCACATAAGGTAGCTACAGGAAATTATGTACAAGATGGATTAGAGAGGAGTCTCATAATTCAGGGCACAAAGAGTCAATGATAGAAAAAAGTGAAGGAATTATAAGCTTTAAAAATGAAGCAGGTAAATAAGCCATCAAATTTACTAATAAGTTGCCTAAATAAAAGTGTGAATATGAAAATATAGTCAGTGATCAAAAATTTAAATTCTTGCAGTTGGAGAAAAACTTAGAGACAAACATATAAAATCCAAGAGCAACATGCTAATTTTGAGAAGTCTAAGTCTATGGAGAAAGCTGAGAATGTACTTATTATATAGTATGAGGCCAAGTTGTAGTTTGAAATGGAAACTTCTTGTGTAACAGTCGAATCAACAGAGAGAGTTTGGAAGACATTCAAGCCATTAGAATGGAGAAAGAAGCATATGTAGGAAACCATCGGTTTAGCTTTCATAGATGGTGTTGATTCTCCTTTTGCTTTAGCTTCAATTAGATTGTAGCAATTGGCTTCATATTCATTTAGGAAGTCATCACCATTCTCTTTGCATATGTCTTCATCATCAAAGGCCTCCCCTATTTCAGCTATAATCTCAATCTCACCGACTGAGAAGATGATGTATTTACAAGTTTCAACTTGAAGGAAGTTAGACCAAGATGCTAGTCTTAATAGATATGAAATAGATGAATACTATTGAAAATTCTTATGTCTCTTGGTTATGGTAATGTTTGAGTGTTTAGCTTTCATTATGTTTTGATTCATGATTTTGATTTTAAAATTCCATGTATAGGATTATTGATAGAATGATAATTGTTGGTCTGTCTTGTTTGTTATGGACAAGCCTCCTATATGCAAGTACCATCACAAATTTATCAACTTAACATATTTTTTTACATTTGACCATTAGAATCTAATAACTTAGTTATATGGTCTCATCCTCTAGTTTTTGTGTAGAATTATTTCTCACTATTACAGATTAATTTCAATAATATTAGTGGTATACTACTCCAAGACCTTCTATATATCCTTCTACTATTCATAAGGTGCTAATTATCATTTTTCACTTTTTTCTAATGTTTGTATAGCATTGCAATTCTAAGATTGTCACGGCTGTGGTGAAGCTCACAACAAAATCTTATCCCCAAATATTGGATTAAAAAGTCTTGGCATTTAGAACATACAGCTTAACATCTAAATAACATTATTTTCCACCTTTTTTGTAATGTTTATTTAGTGAGTTTGTTAACCAGTGAAATCTTAGAATTGTAACTTTCATTGGTTTAATGTTTGTGTTGGACCTTAAACAGTAGGCATCTATCACTATAATTCAAGGTAATTCAGTGGTAATGCTATTCTAGTAGAGTCCATAACTTTTGGGTTCTTTCCCTAGAGGAAAGATTTGATATCCTATCTTATGGGAAGTTTTATTATTCAAAATTCATCATATAGAAGTTATTTGTGGCCTGAATTTTCTACTTTAGGGATTTGGATTTGGTTTCTTTCTCATTGTAGGGGTGAAACTCAAATCAACTAAATGTTTTCTCCCTGATTGACTATGCATTTTATATTTTTTTGAAAAATATTTCAACCAAAATTTCTCAATGCCTTGATATCAAGATTGAAATGAAATAAAATTAGTAAAATATAATATACTGCCCATTTGAACACGTATAAGCTTTCTAGATTTTTAATTCTTTCTCTTCAATAATCTTCTTAGTGTCTTTCTGAGTAATCCAGATGGTGTCACTGGATGATTTACAATTGTGGTGCATTTTTTTAGGAGTAGGGTCATACACTCATTTTCAAGATTTAATCAATGCACACTCTAATCAGGTAGAATTTGCTGATGGATGGGATATAAAAAAAAGCCCATATTTTAGAACATGTAACCTGCATACTATAGTGAGCTAACATATATAGGAGGGAGGATTCATTAACTTTCAAATAAGAAACAAATACATTCTTGATACATAGACACATTTACTTAAGGAGCATAGAGGCAATTATCAGAGGGAAGCAGTTAGGAATTTGGAAAATATTCCATATTTAGAGAGGAGAGCTATAACATTGGACAATGAAATTGTAGATAATCAATGGAATGTGGAAAGATTCACCATAGGGAGTATATGTGTGAAAAACACTTGATTAGTAGGATTTATCCAATGAAGAGATAGTTTAGCATTTAGGAAAGAACCAAATTTTGTTGGTGAACCAACTCATCGAAGTAAAATAAACATGGCATCTATAGTAACATATTCATTGTAGGGGTTCCTAGATGGAAATCAATATCAAATAACCCTATGAGTTGACATATTTGTGCCATGGGGTAAAAATTACCTCCCTCTCTCTCTCTCTCTTATTGATGCACAAGAGAGAATTGAAAAAAGAAAGATTAACATGCTTTAAACAACTTCTTGCAGTAAGAGCCAAGAAATGTTCTTTGGATAAAAGACATTGATTAGTAGATTGATCAGTGGATATCAAAGGGATTAAATTCTCTCATTGATCAAGAGGTTTACAATATTGTATTTATAAATTATTTTCTTTTACTAGGGACAACCAAATGGTAATGCAGTGTAATTTGTTGTGGATGGAAAATATATTGTAGAGAAAGACAATAAAAATTATTCTATAATCATATAATTTTGGCATTTGTAATGTTAGAGTTTGTGATTCATGTCAAATAATCTCACCAATTCAATTAATTACCTTTTCAATTTGGACATTAGACAGACAAAAAAATTTATCGGCATAAAAACCACATAGTTTGTTAATATTGAATAAGAGTTTCAAAAATAACTAATCATACGGGCTGTAACCGGCATGGAAGTTGAAATAATTTTGAAGCATTAAAACTACCATATTAGAGTTTTAAAGAAGGCTATTTTTTTAAAAGAGTGGGTCACTTTCATGCATTCTCTAACCTTAATCGACTTCAATTTTCAATTTTTATAGTGAAAATCATCAAAAATTCTATATGAAGTAATTTATAGACTACATTTTTTGAGATGCTTTAAAAATTTCTATTGTTTTTCCCAAATTTTTTTCTATATGAACATATACCACATACTTTTAAACCTCTTGTATTTATTTTTTTAATGAACATAGCTACCATGGAAAACATAATAATCATAAAGAGTGAGAAAAGTGACTAGCACAACTGTCGATAACTCATCACAACATAGTTTTAAAATGTCCACAAATAATAGCAAAAAATAATTTTAAAGTTTTTATCAGCTCCTACAAGTGGCTCTGAGCCATCACAGAGTTTTTAGGAATTACATTCCATGATCCTTCCTAGCCTCAAAAGTCTTTGGGAAAGCAGGAAGAGCCCTCCCATCTTGGTTTCTAGGCTGAACATACATGCTTCCAACACTTAATGTGGGCCTTTTGTGGTTGCTGACACCCAATAGACTTGAACACAAGCAAACAATAATATAGTTTACTATACCAGAAAGAATCTCAGTTTCCTTATTCCTTTAGGGTTAAATCATCTCCTATACTATCTTACTTTTTATGTGAAGGTCAAAATCATTTACCAAATTTCACCACAATTGTGTTGTAAAGTAGAGGATTTAAATAATAGCCAGCCTAGTTTCAGTTACCATCATGGATGTACAAATGTGCTATAAACAAGCTAAAAACCTTAACTATTTTACCACACTGTTAACTTATTTAGTTTGTGATGTTTAGTTGGTTATATAGAAACATTGAAAATCCATTTAAGTTATACAGAATTGTTATTATAATAAACAATGATGGTGATTTTGGATAACCTAAAAATAGTATTTTGGAAATGATTACCAAGTAGAATCAAGAGGAGAACAAATTTTAAGCCTAATATTGCTGGTGTTGATAGCATTGCCCAACAGTTAAAATTATCAAGTCAAAATCTTATTCAATCCATTCAACATGACTTCTTACTCTAAGGAACTAAGAATACCTTCAAGTTCCCTTCAGTAGCATGGAAAAAAATATGCAAATATGAAAATGGGCTGGGAATTTTGGAGTGCTGAGCTAATATGAACTAGCATGCTTAAAAAGAATAGCTTCAATCAACTATATGGAAACATCAGTCTCTATTGAGAACCATGCTTCTAATCTTGATAAGATTATCAAATTAGGAACATCACTCCTAGAAGAATAGGTAACCTAGAGACTTGGTAATGCACGTAACACTAGATTTCAGTAGGACACATGGAATGGGTCACCAGCCCTCACCAAGCAAATTCTACCTAACTTTTCATAGATTACTCCAGGTGTTAAGAGTAATGCAAGCTTGTGGTTTACAATGTCTATAAGTTTGGAATAAAGATAAAATTCAAGAAAAATGACTTGCTTTTGGGGAGAAAACAATAGATCTCCTCCTATTTCTATATTATAGGAAAATCATCCTTACCCATCAGGAGGTCATGTTAAGATGGCCACCCGAAAAGCAAAAGAAAGTACACAATTTCATCAACTTATCCAATCCTAAGTAAGGCACACATAGTAGAAATAATAATTTGATGGGATTTTGGAATAGCAAAATTTGGTGTAAAATCAAATCTTTCTTGTGGTTGCTCATGCATAGTAAGCTACAAACCATAGATAATCTTGAGAAGAGATGATGGGTGGGTTCTAATTTAATTCCATTTGTCATAACAATGCTAAATCTACCCATCACCTCTTCTATTATTTCACCTATGCTCATTAAATCTAAAAATAAACATTGATCTTATTTGGTCAAACATCTCCTAACCCAAACATTATAGTAGCATCAATTTAGAGATGGTCAGGGCTCCAAGTGAGATGCCATTATTGCAAATAATGCATCAAATCACCCCTAGCTTTTTTATGTGGAGTTTTTGGATAGAGCATAAGGCCCACATTTTCAAATATCTTAGTCAATCTTCGGTATTGGTTATTAGACAGATGAAATCTCAAATCAAGACAATATTCTTGGTCATCTACTAGCATGATAGACTACCACCCCAGTAAATTATGAAATACCCCTTTCCATTATCATGCAATCTAGATCTAAATTGTCCCGAGGGTGGATTGGCAACTCCCTACCATAGCTAATTTCAAACTCGGCTCTGCTAGGCTTCCAAACAGAATTTGGATGCACTGATATAGGAAGAATCATTTATAATTCTAAAGGTGAATTTGTAATGGCCTACACCCATTGACATGGCCAAAAATAATGTTGCTAAGCTATGGGAATTATACATTAGTATTTATCTCACACAACTTAGAAATTTTTAGTATCCATGTTAAAGGAGATTCCAAGCTGGTGGTTGATCTCGTTTAAAATATTATTAATCCCAAAGCTCATAAGTTATTGATTTCAGTGAGCTTAGTAAAATTTCCATTATATTGGGAACTAGATTGAATTATAACACATATAGTGCAGCTCATCAAGAGCATGCGTATTCACCATATCAAACTTAAAAAATAGAACCATAATCATATGGTGAATATGCTGGCTAATGAAACATTTAAAATGCTCACAAGGAACCAAATTAATATATGTTCTAGTAATGAACATTTATTTAAACTAGTTAGGTAGTGGAATTAGAGAGACATATCATCAACGCATCATCTTATGAATCCAGACTTAGCCAATCATAATTAGTATAAAGTCAGGTCACTTTGATGCCGTGTTTTACTACATCTATGGAATGTTTTGGTATTATATGGGAAATACTTATGTGATTGCACTTCTCAATGCATTGGGCATTTGGTAGGTCTCAATATAATTTTATCTTCAATTATAAAGGCCCTTTTATTTACTTACATAGAGACACAGATTGGGAGAGATTCAAACATTGGACCTATACTTAGTGTTTCTCCTCTTTTTGGCATTGCATATTAGCATTGGAGGACTGAGTTGTTCTCCACACTAAGTCAAAATCACATAGAAAATTGTGGTGTTTATCTTATGTCTTGAGGCCTATACAATTGAATTCCTTTTAACTATTTCAACCACCATTTTTTATTAGCTGACAATCCTATCACAATTTCTACAATAGGTCATAAATGGTTTATTAACATTTATCCTATTCATTCCCTTCGTCAAATATGCCTTACTACCCCAAGTCGGATGTATTTATATTCAAACAAATGTAACATTTATGATAAATATGAATTTATAATAGCTAGTTTTTTTTATTTATATGATTGATTATTAGGTTATGATGAGAGAGATGCCATAGAGCTTTTCATAATCTTCAATACTTCAGAAATGGTAATGTCTTAAAAAATATGAAGAGAAGGCTATAGCCATGAGAGTTGAAGGATTGATTTAAAAAAATACCATCCACTAAAATAACTACAACATAAATTATAGAATACCAATGAATCCTAATGTTCATTAGATGCATTTATATTTAAAAACTCTTCATGGCAATAATCCAAGGACTGTAACAGAAGAAACATTTGACATTGTGTGAGGACGTGAAGATTGAATAAGTTGATTGAGCAAGTTAGCAAAAAGTTTTTATATAGGTTTTTAATTTTTAATTTTATTTTCATTTAATAATAATTTTATAAATGATATGTGGCATTCTATAGGTGAATAAGCATTCCATAATGTGTTTGGAGGGAAATATTTTCTTGTGGAAAACATTAACAAAAGAAGAGTCAATTATTGTTATAGAGTTGCAGTCCCTTTTGAATAGGGTAGCCCAACAAATGTAAGTGGCAAGAATTTGGTACAAGGTAATTGAATAATGCTGTGAAGATAAAAGTGATAACAAAAAATTTGATTATAGAAGTTTTAAAGTTGCTATATGTTTAAGTGTATATGGTACTTTTCTATTGACAATAGGTTTCTAAGAATAGACATTGGTAATGGTCTATATTTAGTTGATTTTAGTAGATCATTCTTTGGGAGAAAAAACTTTATGTGCTTCTTCAACATTATAATTAGGTATTAATTAAAATCCCATTTATGAAAAATTTCATATAAGGGTTATTGTTTATTTATAACCATGTCTATATAGGTCTTTTTATATCCCGATCTTGAGAAACGAGAATCTATAGTTTGTATTGCACTACGAGCCAAGGATGAAACATGTTGATGATAAAAATGTTATACTATGCTTTTCATTTAAGAGTAATTTTATTAACAAAAATGATTGATATGACTTAAATGAGGAAGAACCTGAAAAGGGCATTACAAATATTAATAAAGTTTTTGAAGATGGAGATGAAGACAATCAAGTTGATGAAGATGAAGATGATCAAGTTGACAAAGATGAAGATGAAGTAGGTGGCAAAACAAAAAGTGACAGAAAATAATGATTGAAACATTCCAACAGAGATATTTTTAGATAATGAATGAAATGTTCCCATTGGTGGTAGATAAAGAGGAAAAGAAGTGAACATTAGTTGAGTGAAAATCCAAGCATGTAACAATGAAGAGTTTAATGAAATGAATAAAGATAAAAACGAATAGTCTAAAGTTCAATAATTTTTTTGGTGTCAATTTGTTTAATAAATAAAATTATTATAATATTAATAAAATATATATTTATTTTGCATTGAAGTTAATGTAATTAATTTTAATTTATAAATATTGTAATAAACATTATAACTTTTTATAATTACATAAACAATTAACTTAACGTATAAAAAAAACAAGGATGATGCAAAAAAATTGAAAATAAAAAAAATAAAAGAGACCATATGCCCTCCCACTTCATTTTTATTTTCATTTTTAGAGAGGAGACATTGAAAACAAGGAAGAAACCAATAGCAAGGAGAGAGAAGGGTACAACAAGAATGGAGAAAGTAGGAAACCAACAATAAGGAGAGAGAAAAAGACATGAAGAAGAAAGGAGAAAGTGATGAATTCAATGGGACACCAAGAGGAGGATAGAAAAGTCTATATAGAAACAAATTTTTAGGGAAAAGTGAGAGGAAAGGGAAGGGGAAGGAGTGGAGGATAACAAAGAGGAGATCTACGAAACCGGGGAACAAAAAATCTACATGGTATTTATTTTTTAAATTATATGGGCAAATTTATTTAAACCTAAAAAAAATCCTAAGATTAAACTATAATTTTTTTCAGAAAGCCTATTTAATAAAATTGCAAAAAACCTTAGGAATAAAAATCTATAACAAACACTAAAAAAATTTAAAAAATCCTAATTTTACTAGTTTTGCTTGTATCATATCTTGAGAACAAATTGTTTGAAAAAATTCATAGTAGAATATACACTTTCTTTAGTTTTACTTTCATCTAGCTTGAATGCAAATCATTTAACGGATTTCATAGTAGCATTTCTGATTTCTCTTGTTTTACTTGTATCTAGCTTGACTGCAAATTGTTTGACAAAATTTCAAATTTGGTTTCCTTTATTTTCTTTCTTATTTTTAGATCTAATACAAATTGTTTCACAAAATTTATAGTAGCATCTTCAATTTCATTACTTTGACTTGCATCTAGCTTGAATGGAAATTGTTTGACGAATTTCACAATTTGGTTTTCTCTTTTCTTGCATATTTTTGGATCTCTTTGTCAAGATTAAATCTATTTAAATTCATTCTTACATTGTGATTCATTTTTAGGCAAGATATGATATTGAAAAAACTTTGTCCTTGTCTAGTTTATTATGGAGCAAAGTCATGGGGAAATAAGCATAAATAAGACTCCAAACTATTAGGAGGTTGCATAAGGAAAACAAATTCCATAGTATTATTAGGGTTAATATCTATTTGTGTGTCTTTACCATGTATTGTATTGTGATCATTTGATATCAAGTTATTGTAGCCTATTTTCATGGTTGTTGATTGTAATAGGTTGAAGACATGGAAAGCATGAATTTACATTTTAGTGCAGGAGAAATGTTACAACTTAAGGACCACTAAGCAAGTTAGGAAGCAATTAAAAGACCTTGGATGGAACACTGATGCATTCAATGAGTATGTTTATTCTAGGGGCTTTGTGTAAGGAAGACATCAATCAATTCTAATTTAAAAAAATAACATTTAATTATTTAATTTATAAATATTTTAACCTCAAGTTCTTTAATAATTATTTAAAATTTGTCTTTGTAGTAAACAATTAATCTTTGAAAATTAATGGTTCCAAATTTGAATAATATAATGATGATGACGATGACTACAACAATCAGTCAATGTATAAAGGTGACAGAGATAATGACTGAATAGATGATGATCGTAACGATGATTTCATGTTGTAGTATTTTGATTTTTAAAGAGATAGTATATGAATTTAATTGTTATTGTATACATGTAAGAATTTTTTTATTTTCTCATTTACAACATCATTTTTTCATGTAAGACTATAATGTATATATCATTTTCCAATATATATATATATATCTATATATAATTTAAGAATGCACATATATCTTTAAATTATAATATGATATAATATATATTTATAAATATTAAAACTAATAATTTTAAAATTAAAATCGATATAATTATAAAATAATACTATATATATAATTTAATAATGTATATATATCTTTAAATTATAATATGATATATTTATAATATATATGATATAATATTATATATCTATAAATAATATAAAAATTAATTTTATATATATATATATATATATATATATATATATATATATATATATATATATATAAAAGGATAAATATAATATAATTATTTTTGATGAAAAATAATTATATTATATTTATTTTGTTATTTTTTCATGTTATAAATTACATTAATTTATTTTTGCGTAAGTGGGGTGGGTTAAAAAAGGTTGACCCAATTATCAGAAAAAAAAAAAAGGGAAAATCATACCCAATTTTTTATGCAAACATGGGGTAAAATTGGCATGAATAAAAATATCTAGTTGTGTTGATGATGTGCCAAATTTGCAACACTGATTTGGGTGGATGCACAAAAGTTGGGGGGGAAAAAAACATGACAAAATGAAAAACACTAAACTTCTTTTGCAGAGGGTGTATGCTTGTTAAAAGAATCAAAGTTGTAATGCTTTGGCATGGTACCAAGGTAAAAGGGTGTACACCTTTTGACAAGGGGCCTATGACCTTTTTTAAATAGGGTGGAAGTCCTTTGAAACACATATTTTTTGGAGGGAATGTAAATATTTCAAAACTTTTGAAGTAAAGGGCATATGCACTTTGTACTACAAAGGGCGTACACACTTCTTAGTACAAAGGGTGTATGCCCTTTGGTTTTCTATGTTGTTTGTGTGTCATATAGTTTGTTTGTGTTGTATATATTTGGTAAAATAAATTTAAAAATAATATAAAATGTAATATATTTTATTACATTTTATATTTTTATAACAAATTAGGGCCACTATGTATTTTTTGAAATAGATTCTAGAGTTTGTTACCATTTAGGAAGTTTTTCAAAATCTATTCTAGTCAATACTTAGTTTTCAAAATTTTAGGATTGGAAACTGACTAAAATATTGGAGTTATTAAGCTCTAAGTTCATGTATGGATGTCATTGGTTGAAATAGAGATAAGAATCATATATAGATAAGGGCTTGGGTATGAATTGGTTGAGATAGAGATTGTAATATCCCCAATGGGATCAAAATACTTAAATTTGGATGTTCCTTAATCCTATTTATTTGAAACTAAATTATTGATATTTTCACTATTTTTTTATGAAGTTACACAAATAAATAAAATATAATAAATTTTTGATTTGAAATACTGAATTCTTGATTTCTGTCTTAGACAAATATTCCAAATAAGAATAGTCAAACGATCAAAGTGAAGCACAAGTGTAACTCCTGAATGAAGTTAACACAATAAACTTCAAGGGTTTTTATCTTTGAGTCTAATTTCAAATGAGGGTTTTCATCCCCAAATGCATTATCAGAGTTACTACCCAAATATGAATATTTATTGAACAAAATATGATCATGCTCTTTCTCCATGAACTGCCCATCATAAATACCCTTCAAGTGGATTTTTTCAAATGGTGTGACTTACCAAAGAGTGGCATCCATTGAAACCTTACATAGGCTGACTTGATTTGGGTGTTGTTCCTTAATTGTGATGCCTCATTCATGGGGGATGACTTCACATTTTTCACTTTTTTATTTTAAAAAAAGGACATTATAGTCCTCCATTCCCAAAATTATTTATCCTCAAGCAATTGTAAGTTGGGATGCTTAAAAATGATTGATCCTTCCCAAGTGGCATCCTCAGTAGGTAAATCCTCCCTTTGTTGATCAAAACCCTTAGTTTTATTTCTCAAATAATATCATATTTCTTCATCATCACCTTGCATGAAGTTTTCATTCTATAGGCTGGTAGGATAGAGAGCTCTGATACCACTGTCATATCCCTAATGGGATCAAAATACCTGAATTTAGATTTTTCCTTAATCCTATTTACTGGAAACTATATAATTGATATTTCACCAAATTTTTATGAACTTATAAAAATAAATAAAATATAACAAAATTATGATTTCAAATATTGAATTCTTAATTTCTATCTTAGACAAATATTCCAAATAATAATAGTCAATAATCAATGTGAAGCACAAGTCTAACTCCTAAATGAACTTATCACAATAGACTTCAAGGATTTTCATCCTTGAGTCTAATTACAAATGAAGGTTTTCATCTTCAAATGCATTATCAAAGATACTACCCAAATATGAATATTTATTAAAAAAAATTTGATCATGCTCTTTCTCCATGAACTGTCCATCATAAATACCCTTCAAGTGGCTTTTTCCCAAATGGCGTGACTTTCCAAGGACTGACATCCCTTGAAACCTCACATTGGCTGACTTGATTTAGGTGTTGTTCCTTCTTTGTGACACCCCATTCATGAGGGACAACTTCATCCTTTACATTTTCTTTATTTTTAAAAAGGGACATTACAAATATAGGGATGAATGATAAAGACATGGCTTATGCTATCATGGATGAAACATCTACATAATATGATGGGATGGAGCATGCACAGATGCATCAAACTATCTTGACTGATACGTCCAAACCTAGGCAAAAATACAATAACTTTACATTTGCTACTTTATTTTCACCTTCAACTATCTAGATTTGGGGACATCTATCATATATTAAAGCAAAGGCAAAGTAATATTATCTATGCTATGGTAATCAAGAAGGATTTGCAGAGACAAATAATCATCTAATTTGAGAAAGGGCATATATCACACAAACATGTTCATTGAGTTGTGTTGTATTGGTTCAATATTTATACCACAACATTTTAATAGATAGAGATAGTTAATAAGAATAGATGCAATTGTGTAAAGATTAAAAAATTGAGTAACCTGTGTAATGTATCAAGTGGTATAGAATAGAGAGCATAAGAACAATTTTATTTGGTGATTATATATATATATATATATATATATATATATATATATAATAAAGAGAAGTAGAGTAGGAAAATTTGTGTTTTGTGTACTATTTATAAGTTATTGTAAATATAAGCACTACTTATTTTTATAAGTTAATGCTAAGGAAACTAAACAATACTAACCCTTGTGATCCATTAGTCTAACTAAAGTCAACATATGTAACATAAAAATATCTACAACCAACTAGCTATAGAATTTATGTCAATAGAGGGTGGCATTGCATGGACTTTAATAGACTAATGTCTAAGGGGAAGTATCCTTTAGATTTTTGGAAGCATGTGTTAATAGAAGTATAAAAGTGGTGGGAGGAAATATTATTTTTAACACAGAGTTAAGAGAATAGGAGAAATATTACCAGAAGGAAAAACAATATTCTTTCAACCATAGGAAGAAGAACTTTTGGTCACTTTTATACAACTATTGTGGCCTTGGATACTAGAACAAGCCAAATACATATAAAGTTGTTACATTCACATTAAAATACCTATTTAGTGGACTACAAAAACCTTGACACATACCAACTCCTCGATACATCAATAACTCAAGCTATCGATCACAAGTAGACGACTCTTGATTCATTCATCATAGTTTAGGCCATACAAGGTTGGACAAGCTTAGAAGCTAAGAATGTTGAGTTTATTGAAGGGAAAAGACAATGATTCTTAAATAAATTACTACTCATCCATAATTTGTTTGCACATTGAGGGCTAATAAGAGAGGGTAAATAGTTATTATAGGGTAGACACCTAAAGGATGAGATGCAAAAAGAAGGGGGATCATCAAAAGATGTGACTACTTGAAATATCTAGCTTAAAAAATTGGAGAAGGTTAAATAAGGATGTATGGGGCTAGGAAAATAAGTATCAAGTAAAAATAATTTAATTAAAAGAGAAGGAGATATTAGTCAAAGGAAAATAGATTAGAGAAAATAGTGAATGAGGAGATGAGAAATCAAGTAGAGCATGAGAGAATTGAGTTAGAGATTAATAAAGAGATACATAAAAAGGAAAGAGGATAGAATTATGAAAATAAGTAAAATAGCAAACAATTCTAATCTAACATCTATCAATAGAAGCCTAAATATTGAAAATATTAATAATATCCCTCTACTAGAAACAAATGAATTAGTATTTACACCATAGGAAGGCACATATGAGGCAAGTAAAAGAAGTATAATATAGTATTTTTTATATCATACACTACATAAGGTGTTGAACAACATGAGACAAGGGTTAACAGATTTAGCCACACTATTCAGAACACCCAAACTATTCCAAACCTTGGGTATAGAAAACCAATTGATCAAGAATAGCTTGGCCTTAATTAGACAAGGCCTAGATAATAGTAGATGAAGAATCAAAGAGATGAAGATTAAGATAGTCAATGCTAGTTATATAGTATAACCAAGAGAGGAAATTTTATCAATATAAGGAGTCCTGACAGTAAATAGTAAAGAGGAAACCTTTACAGATAACATATAAGATCAAAAGATTGAGATAAAGATGATAACCTTTAAGAGAAGGTTGATTCATAGATAATTATTACTACTCATAATAGAGAAATACAACAAAAAAATAAAGAAGAAGACACTCTAGTAAAAGAGGATTAGTTAATGAAAACATTGGAGAATAAGTACAATTATAGATAAAATATGTGGAAGAAGAGACCCAAAATGATATAACCCCCTCAAACTCCAACAGTAAGAGGCTTGAGAGGAAATAAACCCTTTAGACCAATCGTCATCCTCCATGCCACTTCAAAATAGACATGTACATTCATCCTTTAGAAGACATACATTTGTTGGTGAAGAAGTAAAAAACAAATACCAAATTTATAAGCAATAAATTGAGAAAAGAAGACAATTTGTATAGAAGCTGGTGGAAGTATTTGGAAAAAGATACTTTCAAAAATAATTAAAAAGGGATAAAGGGTGTAACAAAACTTTGGTTTGACAACAAAAGGATAAACATCAACAAAATTACAATAGTACTATAGGAATTAGTACTTTAGTAAACTCACCTAATAGCGGTACTAATACTAGCAACAGTATTCCCAAATAACCTAAAAACAATACAATGACACAAAATAAGATGAAATTGCCACTGTTTGGAAAAGATACCAAAGACATAGAAGAACATCTATTTGTGTTATACTCATATTTGAGAAGCCATAATATTACAGATGAAAGGGTAATGTTATTTGATTTTGTTGGAACTTTACAGGATGATGCACTTAAATGGTAAATGAAGACTTGCTTAGGGCATGCAAGTACATGGGCTGAGTCAAAAGCATTTAAAGGTGATTTTCACTACCCTGATATACCAATAAAGAGTGTTATAAAAATAAGAGAATTGATTTATAAGGAGTTTGTGAAAGTTTATGATTAATGGTTTAAATATATGGTACGGAAACTTGAGGAGCCTTTAAATGAAAAATAAAGGATAAAAGGGTTCATATATGGGTTAATCTCAGGTCTTCATGCCAATATGGTTGGAAAAAAATTTAATACCCTTGTAGAAACACTAGAAATGGTGTCAAGGCTAGAAGCACAGTCATAGAGAAGAGATACATATAACTCATTAAAAGATAATGTTAAAAGATTACAGTTAGAGTTGGAACAACTAAGAATCAAACATGAGATACAGATGAAGGGACATGATTATGCAGTATTGCATATTAAGCACACACTACCACTACTAAGAATTTAGTGTACCACTTGTTGCATGGAAGGCCATTATAAGATAGAATGCCCCCAAAATGATATGGCAAAATGAGCAAATGCAATAAGATCAATGCAACCACTAATGGAAATGTCCCCACCCATTTAGAAAGCCATATATGGTGAAAGGATTTACTACGGGTTATGTAGAGTATATGATCAACATCCAAAAAAATTATGTATGATGATGAAAGTAGTACCACCTATAAATCAAATAATGCATTATACCAATTGTGGGACATTCAATCATTATAATAATAACTATCCTACTATAGATGCACTTGCAGATGTACAAGATACCATTTGGAGAAAAGTAATGATAATACAACAAATGTCACCACCACAACTACCCATAACCAATGATAACATACCATACCCTATTAAAACATATCAAAGGCCTTCAGTAATTCAAAATACCTAACGCTAGTACTATAATAATAATAATCAAGGGGTTACATAGGAGGTGATCAGGGTAGTTATAAAGGAGAATACCTTAGAAGGGTAAACTACCAAGGTGACAGAGGATATAATTAGAATTATAACCAATGATATATTTAGGAAAGATCTTCTTAAACATTATATAAATATAGAAAGGTTGGACACATTGCGAAGAAATGTGATGAAGAGACATAAATAGAGTGTAGGTTTTTCCACAAAAGGGAACCCATAATTCATTCTCATGTCCAAATGCTGCATAATTTTAAAAAGTTAGAGGAACAAAAACTAAGGAATTGGAAAAATCTCCACCTAAGAAATGGGCTAAACACTTATGAAAAATAACAAAATGACAAGACATGGAAGGGTAGTGTAATGAAATTCACTGTGGAAGAGAAGAAAATAAAATACTCAAAAGAGAGGGAAATTCATCTCATAGAATAACCATGGTAGAACATATTATACAATGTAAATAAACTAGGTTTTTCCACAAAAGGGAACCCATGATTCATTCTCATGTCCAAAAGATGAATAACTTTACAAAATTAGAGGAATAAAAACTGAGGAATTGGAAAAATCTCCACCTAAGAAATGGGCTAAACACTTATGAAAAATAACAAAATGACACGACATAGAAGGGCAGTGTAATGAAATTCACTGTGGAAGAGACAAAAATAAAATAACCGAAAGAGAGGGCAATTCATCTCATAGAATAACCATGGTAGAACATATTATACAATGTCAAGAAACTAGGTTTTGCCACAAAAGGGAACCCATGATTCATTATCATGTCCAAAAGCTACATAATTTTACAAAATCAGAGGAACAAAAACTGAGGAATTGGAAAAATCTCCACCTAAGAAATGGAATAAACACTTATGAAAAATAAAAAAATGACAAGACATGGAAGGGCAGTGTAATGAAATTCACTATGGAAGAGAACAAAATAAAATAACTAAAAGAGAGGGCAATTCATCTCATAGAATAACCATGCTAGAACATATTATACAATGTCAAGAAACTAGGTTTTACCACAAAAGGGAACCCATGATTCATTCTCATATCCAAAAGCTGCATAATTTTACAAAATTAGAGGAACAAAAACTGAGGAATTGGAAAAATCTCCACCTAAGAAATGGGATAAACACTTATGAAAAATAACAAAATGACAAGACATGGAAGGGCAATGTAATGAAATTCATTGTGGAAGAGAAGAAAATAAAATAACCAAAAGAGAGGACAATTCATCTCATAGAATAACCATGGTAGAACATATTATACAATGTCAAGAAACTATAAAAGACTACAAATAAAGACCACATAAGAAAGCTCTCCACATTATGAACAATGATTTAAAACCATGAGTAGCGGTAACCGCTAGAAGTGGTAAAAAGATTTGTAAAGGCGAAGATGTGGTCATTGAATCTGGTATAGAATTAGAAACAAATAGGGATGGGGATAAACCTAATCTCAATGAATATGACCGAATCATTGAGAAAAGCCAAAGGATAATAATTGAAAAATAGAATAAGGATGAGATTAATTTGACTTATTTCAATGAAAATGAGGTTAGAGACTTAAAAAAGAATAATGAAATTGGGTGAGAAACAAAATTTAATAACCAATCTTACTCAATTTTTTAAGTACTTGAATAAACAACAAATATAACATTGAGTGCAATGAATGAAAAAATAGAAAAGAAAAATAAAATAAAAATGTATTCATAAAAAACCAAAAATGGAAAAAATATTACAACTCTTTTCAATATCAAAATAAATGTTCAAGAAATAAATAAAACACTATTAGACCTTAGCACATATGCAAATGTGTTATCACAGAGCCCATAGAAACTATTGGAGAAACCACAGTTGTAGGTGGTAACACATGACATTGTCATGGATAATGGTATGCCATAGTCACCCATTAGTACCCTGCATAATATTGAAGTTGATTTTTTAGGAATAAATAAGAGATTAGACTTTGAGGTAATTGATATGCATGATATTGGGTACCCAACATTATTAAACCTAGAATGGTTTATGGATTGCAATGGATCATTAGACTCGAAAGAAGAAAAAATTACATTTGATAAAAAGGGTTTAGTAGTCCATTTCTTGTTGGAGATAGGAATGGTTGCAACATAGTTAGAAGAACTATGGTCAAAAGATGAAGATAGTGAATTTGACAACATTGTGACTATGTATATATTGAAAAATACTATAAAAATAAAATACGACCCAAAACCTAATGATGATGGGGAGCTAATAGTAGAAGAAGAAAGAGAAACACACTCAGGGGATGAAATTGAGGTCTTCATATATGATGAACTTGAACCATAGAATAGATAGTATATTATATAACTAAAACACCCTGCAAAAGAAAAATTACCATAACACTAAAAAATCCATCACCGCAAAGAATAAGGGTTCACCACATAAAATGAGCTTCACATAATAAATTACCTAAAATTGTTGGCATCAGACTAGCCGATAAATGCTTATAATAGATGATGAGGGTATTTTCATAGAACAAAATAATACTAATATCAATTGATGATACACTCATTATTACTATTTCAAGATGGTGGCACACCCATAGAGCAACCATCTATACCTGGAAAAAATTCTACATACTACTCAAAAATAGATTTTTACAATCTAAAAGCTACTTTTTGGAAATAAAATGTTACACAAGGAACATCAACCTCTGGCTACATATCAAAACATGTGAAAATGTATGAAAGGAAAGGGGGAAACAAATAAACACCTATGGGTATGGTTTTTTTCTAGACATTATATGCAATTCCAAAAACATGGTATTTACATCAAAAGATGCGAAAGATAACTAGTACATAGATAAACTTAAAAATGGAGTTCTTAAGAACTTTCAACCTATGGGACCAGATAGTAGAGTCTATAGAGAATTTTAGAAGATAAAAATATTCTTATTTATGGAAGACTTGGTTGTAAAATAATAAATATCCAAAATAAAAATAGAAGATACACCATTAGGTCATATGGGTGATTGGGAACAAATTGGAACGATTATGTGAGAAGTACCAAAAATCGCAAAAAAAACCATGAAAGTAAAAGAGTTTGGACAAATGACATACTACCAAAAAATTATAAAACATGAAGAGGATGAGGAAGAGATACTCGAGAATATAAAAATTAATGTTACAGAAGGAGAAAAACAATTTTTGATACCATGAAAGATAAAACACAATATTTATACCAACCATCCAAAAGTAGGGAAGAGAATATTGCCACAGAAGGAAATCCAAAAATGGCAAAGGTAGGAAATTATTGGGTAGAATAAGAGATGGAGAAAATCTTAGAATTGTTAAGGGAGTTTAAAGACTTATTTCCAAGAATATTTATTGAGTTCAAATAAATTAAGGATGATGTGGGTACTGTGAAGATTCAATTAAAAGAAGATATCAAACCACTACATAAATGACCATATAGGCTAAATCCTAATGTAAAAGAAAACATTAAGATTGAATTGGATAAAATGATAGCTAAAGATATTATAACTCCTATGAAAGACACTGAATGGATAAGTTCCATGGTCATACAAAATAAGAAAATAGATGAAAAACACATATGCATTAATTATAGAGAACTAAATAAAGCTTATCTGCATGACCCATTCCCAACACTATTCATTGAAGAAATATTAGAAAGTGTTGTGGAATGATAAATCTACTCATTCACCTATGGATTCTCTAGATATTATTAGGCTATAATAGCACTAGAATATCAGGCAAAAAGTCCATTTGCCATAGAAGGGGGAGCCCTCATGTACACAGTATTGTCATTTAGATTGAATAATTCATCAACCATGTTTAGCCATATACTGGTAAATGTGTTTCAAAATTTTATAGATGAATTTTTAGAAGTATACTTGGATGATTAAATTGTCTATGGGTTAATCAAGGACCATGTTCATGCACTGGGAATGATGTTCCAGAGATGTAGGCAATTGAACATTTATTTAAATTTAAAAAATGCATATTTGTTATTCTTTTTAGAACTTTATTGGGCCACATTATATGTAAACAAAGGTCAATGGTAGATCCACTTAAAATAATATAATCATTAACCTACCACCACCTAAAAAAAAAAAAGGAAGTTTGAATAATTTTGGGATATACTAAATATCACCATCAGTTCATAAATAACTACATATCTATAAGTGCACCCATCGAGGGATTATTGAAAATATGACATAACCAACTATTAGATTGGTTGAGACAATGTTAAGAGTGTTTTGATAGACTGAAGAATAAGATTGTGGATGCTCTAACTTTAGTGTTTCCCAAATGGAAAAGTTCATTCCACGTATATGTTGATGCTTCAAGAATTTCAATAGGAACAATACTAGCACAACTTTGGGGAAACAAAGACCACCCAATTTCATTTACTAGCATAAAATTAGCAAGAATAGAAAATAATTATTCCACCATAGAGAGGGAAACACTCATCATGGTCTACGTAGTGCAAAACTTCAAACACTACTTATTGGAAACTCCATTCACATTCTTAATAGATCATGAACTACTTAGTATTTTATAAATAGACCAATAATGCAAAGAAGAATATGCCACTAGCTCATGTTGTTCTAAGAGTTTGATTTCAAAATTATGGTAAAGCCCAAAAAATCTTATAATGGACCTAACTATCTATCCATAATAACTATAAGGGAATACATAGGACCAATTGAGGATGAGTTTCTTAGAGCTCACCTTTTCCATATAGAAATAGTACCTGAAGATATGGAGGGTATTTCACAATTTGTATCCAGTGAAGAGTTTCTAGCAAAATATAATACATTACAAAAGAAGAGATTAATGATTCAAGCATTTTATTTCACATTGATTAAAGGATCCTTATACAATAAAGGAAGAGATTATGTGTTATAGAGGGTAGCATTATTGCATGAGAGGCAAAACATATTAAGAGAATCTCATGATGGATTTGTAGGGGGCACAACTCCAGAGAAGCTATGTAGATAATAATATTACTAGTAGGCCTATGGTGGCCATCACTTTTAAAGACACACATAAATATACAATAAGTTTTGATATCTATCAAAGATTAGGTAAACCAAGTACTATAGATGAGATGCCCATTTGACCAAGTTTTGCGGTAGTCCCATTTGAAAAATGGGCAATTGATTTTATAGGTCCCATCAAGGATACAACAAGGAGAAGTAACACCAGATTTATTATCATTGGAATAAAATATGTATCAAGATGGATGGAAGCTATTCCAACAAAATATTGTACCACAGAGACAACTACAAAATTTTTATATGAAAACATAATTACAAGGTTTGGATGCCCTTCAAGTATAATGAGTGATTATGGAAAATAGTTCATCAATAACACAATTATAGAATTACTAAGATATTTCCTTATCCAACATCATAGAATCACTCCTTACCACCTATAATCAAATGGAACTATTGAGGCATTAAATAAAGTATTGGAGAAGGTTTTAACAAAAGTATGCAATACAAAAGTAAGGGATTGAGATACTAAGATGCCAATAGTCTTATGGGATTACCGTACTAGTTATAAACTAATGCATAAATATTACCCCCTTCAATTGGTCTATGTATTAGAGGCAGTCATGTCGATGGAATACATATTTCCAAATTTTAGACTTCTAGTAAAATTTTAAATGAATGAGGAAGAGTCTATTTAGGAAATATTGATAGAATTAGAAAAACTAATTGAAAAATATTTCTAGTAGCATATAACCAAACACAAGAAAAGAGATGCCAAAAAGCATAGCATGATAAACAAATAAAGGTGAAAGAATTTTAGATTATAAATATGGTTTTACTTTATGATAGAAAATAAAAAAAATCTAAGAAAGCTAAAAATAATATGGCTTAGACCCTACATAGTTGAGAATATATTGAGCTCAGGTGAAATAAAACTGCAAACACTAGCAGACAATTTAAGACAAGAGTTTGTAAATGGAGTTTAGATAAAACCCTACACCATAGGTAACTATGGTGCAGGGAGGTAAAATATTTATAACATAATGTATGAGGTAAAACTATCCTTCCATTTGAGTGAAGTTTTGATAAATGGTATTATGGTACTTTTTACTATATGCTTAAGTTTACGGTCTAGGTTGACACTGTCCTCTTAGATGATAAAATTGAATAAAGTTACTACAGTAATATAGAAATAGTATTATCATATATTGGTTGTATGATGTTACCAAAACATCCTAGTAAGACATGTAGAATAAAATACTATCACATAGAAATAGATAAAGGAGATATCAACCTCAATAAGTAGGATACTCATCATATGCAAAATAAAAAAATATCTTGCGGTGATATAATTTCATATGATAGCAAAACATTAAATAAGGAGATGAATGAAGGTGGGGGGGTTTCTTTTTCAAAGGCATAAAGTGTGAATTCAAGAAGTGTGGCACTATGGTGTCTTAAAACACATAGCGGTAAGAGATAATCTTAGTATATAATCAAAATAGTAAAGAAAAGTCTTTGCATATACACAATATGGATACCAGGGAAATATATGTCAGTAGTAGAAAGGAATAGAGCATGATAAATAAGGAAATATAAATTCTTAATGATGGTACTAAATATGACATAGTGGTAAAAGGCCATGACAGGTTCAAGATAAAACAACTAAATTTTTTATCCGCTAACAAGTATATTGGAAGATATGTAAATTTACATCTACAAAAGAAACAAAAAAAATGAAAATGATAGCACTATATGAATAGATGATAATCACAGGAAAAATTAATCTCCATAGAATGAAGAATTGAGTTGATAAATCCAATATAGAATTGAACAAGCTAACAAGTGAGTGGCAAGAATTATGAAGTTGGAAACAACTGTCAAATTAAGGATATCACAGAAGATAAGAACAAAATAAATGGATAATAAGACAATATTGCATTCCAAAGTGAATGGAATGAAGGAATAGATAGTGGTAATAAACACAGTTTAATGTATTTAAATCATATTGATGTAATTAACATATAGATCAAACAAGCCATAAATAAAGGGTTTGATAAGATAGTAAAATTATGACATCATTAAACACTGACACTATAGAATATTTTTTTCTGAGAAATACTCATACCCTGTTTAAAGATGTTTTTCTCAGTTACAATTATGGATATTCCTCATGTGGTTTATCCAAGCAAATTAATTAACCCAAATGTAAGAAACATTCGCTCAAGTCATAAAAACTAGACCCATTGGGCATGTTTTCAAAAATTCCCTACCTTGTAACACATGTAGAGGATACCTAAATGTATGTCAAGAGACATTTCATAGAGATAAATCATACAAAAATGGAGGAAAAAAAATCATTATGTTGTAATTAAATTCATAAAAAAAACAAATATAATATAAAAAGGAGTACATAGTCATTTCAAAACTCAAACTATATGCATGGTGTCAGTTCCCTTACTTTGGATTGATGTCAAGCACAACCAAGGTACTGTTGAGTATAACACATGGAGATATTTTATACTTGGATCAACAATACCACATCACACCATAAGCATGAGGAATATTCCACCCATAAATATGATGGAAATAATAATTTGAGTGCTAGTTCCATTGCCACACTTACAAGAACAAAGGTGAATATAGCTCTATCAATTCAGAGCATGAAGGATTTAAAAATTTGATTTACACAAAGGACATCACATGGAAAGTATATTATAAAAATAAATATGACTCAAAAATGATAAAAAATGTTCATATAACCTATGACATTATATCCTATATAATGCAGTATGACTTGATAACCCCATTATATGAAAAATAATTGGATAACTTGACAAAAATCAAGAAAGGTAAGACTGTTCATGACATATGTTATGTCTCACTATTGTTAGTGCTTATAATGTATTTCACACACACCATTCTAGTAAATGAGGGATGAATAGAATGGAAGTCAAATACAACCATAAGAGCCCAAATTTTAGATGCAATGAAAGGTATCCTTGTGAGATAGCAGGTAAAATTTTTTTTGGAGAGGGAAAACCTAATTAGAAATATGGTAGAAGGGAAATTTTAGATCTCTAAGCAAATTGTCTAAACATACTTAACTAAAGTTCAATTTATTATAAACAAAAAATATTTCCATTGAATCATTTGCTAAAAAAATTATACCCCTCCCACCTATACCTTATGAAGTTACCGATGAACAAGTTGAAATATTTATTATTGGGTTTAGAAGCCTACCATTGGACCCTAGGGAAAAACAATTATTGAGAGAATTGGGGGGAGGTTCTTAGTAAGAAGAATAGGAGGAGATCGAGATGAGTGAGGGTCTAATACCCCTAGGAAGAGTAAATTTATCTCAAATTCAAGTAGGTACTTGCAAATCCTCATGACCAAATAAACAAGTCATATATTTAAAGACTTTGAATGAGGAGGAAGAGGAAGAAAATGATATAACCACATTCACTATCAAGGACTCTACCACTGGAAAATAATTAAGAGAATAAGAAATAGTAGATAAATGTACTCCTCCATACTCACTTGGAAAAAGGAAATTCTCCCCTATAGAAAATTTATCCTCAAAATGAAAATTTCAAATAGCCAAAGAACCTAATGTATCTCTAACAACATCCCTAGTCGTAGGCCAAAATTTATTATAGATGAGTGGAAAGAAAAGGAAAAGGAGGCACTCACCACAAGTAAAATATAGGGGAAATAAGAAACATAAATTATCAAGACCTAAGGGTCAAGCCAAAAATGTGGTAACAGACTTAGAATCAGAGTCTCTCGACGAAGAGACTATAAAAGAAATGGTGGAGGATATCAGCTAAAAATTAACTATAGAGGTACAAAATTTGAAAACCCTCCTAGATATGGGTCATACCAAAGTAGGCATACGTAGAGTAGTTAGCCTACATAAAAATATGGACATTGTAGGACAACATAGGGTGGTAAAGTTATTCTAGACTATATTGAGATTAGCTCATATGAGTTAGATGAAATCATAGTTAGATTCCTAGAGTCTTTTTAATAAATCCTCATTCAAACTAAGGAAAAGAATAATGAGGCAAGATAAAAGTTAAGAAATACAAAGAATAATCTTTATAGAAAACAAATAACAAATCACCAATGCCCCTTATTGATCAGGAAAGACTATGATAACTCCAACAAATAAAACTAAGATCTAAACACAATAAAGAAGTACTCTATGAGGCCTTCAAAAATATTTTTTTAAAATAAAAATCCAAGGAACTAGAAGAAAAAATGATCCAAAAATGAAAGCAATTAGAATAGGAACTTGAGGAAGAAAATGGGAAAATTCAAGAGATTACAAAATTAGCCACCCAACAGGCTAAATAACTATCAGAAAAAGAGAAAGCCGAGAAAGAGGAAGTGGAAAAGAAAAGGATAGAACAAGAATGGGAAACAAAAAGAAAATTATCAATAGAAAAACTTGAAAAATAGAAGGTTGAGGAGGAAAATAAAAATTAACAAGAGGAGAAAAGGGTAGAAAGGGGAAAACTAAAAAAATTTGCAGAAGAAGAAGAGAATCACAAGAACGATCAAGAGAAAAACATTAAGGAAGAACACATAAAAAAAGAAAATGAAGAAGAAAATAAAATTCAAGAAACACATAAAATAAAATTGGAAGAAAAGAAAACTAAGAAATTGGTAGACACAAAACCAAAAAAGAAAGAGGTCAGATAAAAATAGGAAATAGTAAAATAGGGGCAAATAGAGCAAAACATGGGTTCATAGGCAAAAGAAAGGGCACATGGGGTAAGTCCAAATACTACATATACCACCAAAGTTATTACACTACAGACTTTGAGAAGAAGGGGGGAAGACCATATCATTTTAAAAACTCACATGGATCCACTATCATAGATCAAAGTTAAATTATCAAAGCACAAACATAAAGCTCTTACCATCATAGTTTCATCAAACTTTATCCATCTTGTTTTAGGAGGGAAAATTGAGGCCACACTAAAAAACTTAACTCTTATCAACAAAGAGGTGGTGGGTTAGGCTCTTATCAAAGCACTAGATGAGAATCAAGAAGAGTTTATTTGCTCTGACCATTACATGACCCTAGTTTGATCCGAACACAACATTGCCAAATGAACAACTAGTGGAGACATTTGAAAATTTTATTATCCGTATAAGAATCATACTTGATAGAATCCTCATAAAAATTGAGATTTGAGAAGAATATAAATAGGAATTGTTGGGATTACTTATAGGAGAAAATCATACCAACAGAGTGGAATATAAATAAAAAGTTGGTAAGATAAAATTGAAATTAGAATATGCCTCTAATTACTTTGATTACTCACTCAATTGGCCCCTCTATAAAAATGACAAGAAGACTGAGTTAGAGGATATAGAAAAAGATTTGAGTGCAGACTAAACTAGCTTCAAGTCTCAACACATACCTTCTACATCCAAACACACTAATATGATATATTTGCATGAATGTTATAATAAAAAACAATGTGAGTAGATATCTATATATGAAAGACTATGGAAAATATCTAAGCAACCAAATGGAAAAGATGGAGGTATGACTCAAAACTCATATTGACTATTTGGCCGTATTGGAAAAAGCCCCAATTCTGAATGACATAGTTATGGATACAAAGGAAAATATGGCCATATAACATATGATTATGGAGACTAAAAAGGTAATTTTTGAGTGGGAGACTTTTTATCAGACCATGATTAACAAGAATTCACAACATCTACCCAAATAAGGGGCATCAACTCCTTAACTCTTTCATAGTGTACTATAGCAGTTCCAATTTTTTTGTTACAGTTAGGTAAATTGAGACATTTTTGGTATCGACCAACACTTGAGGTTGTATCTAGGATGAGACAAATATATAAAATTTGAGAAAATGTTGGTAAGATTGTCTATTATATCGATAACCAAACCGTAGACACCATAGAGATAATTTGGTTATGCTAAGATAAACTAGAGTATAAAAACTTGTGTTTCGTGTATTGTATATGAGTTACTGTGAATATAGGCACTAATTTTTATAAGTGAATGCTAAGGAATCTAACCAATACTAACCCTTAAAATCCATTAGTATAACTAAAGTTAACCTATCTAACATAAAACTATATATAACCAACCAACTATAGGTTTTATGTCAACACTCATCATCCTTAATCATTACCTCATCGGCCCTCATCATCCCTCATTCTACCTAATCACACTATCATTGGTCCTTATCATCCCTTCTCATCCCTAGTCACTTTGTCATCAAGACTAAATATTCCACATTATCCATAATCACTCCCTCATCATTTTTAATCATCCCTCATCATCCCTAATCGCTCCCTTATCAACCATCATTGTCCCTCATTATCCCTCATTGTACCTAGTCACTCCCCCATTATCCCTCATCCTCAATAATAATCTATAATCACTCCCTTATAATCCCTAATTTTCCCTAAACACACCCTCATCATCACTCATCATCCTTCATAATTCCCTCATTACCCCTCATTATCCCTAATCATCCTTAATCACTCCTTCATTGAACCTCATCATCCTTAATCGCTCCCTCATCGACCCCCATTGTTCCCTATAATCCCTAGTCACACCATAATCAACCCTTATTGTCCTTCAGAATCTATAGAAACTCCCTTATCAACAATCATTGTCCCTAATCATCCCTAATCACTCCTTCATTAAATCTTATCATATGTCATAGTTCCTATTCACACCCTTATCAACCCTCATTGTCCCTTGTTATACCTAAACACTCCCTAATAAGCCATTATTGTCCCTCATAATCTATAATCACTCCCTAATTTTCCCTCATCATCCCTCATCAATCCCTTATTGTCCCTCATCATATATTATGAAAAATTCTTACATCGTATCTATATATATGGGATAATATCTATTAATTGGGTGACCTTATCTACTATAGTGCCCATTTTATCCTTTAGTGCCTAGTACCCATTTGGGATGTCCAAAAGTACCCATTAAACATGAATTAAGTGCCCATTTTAGAGTCTATCTTTTAGTGCCCATTCTTTCCATTTCATCTAAAGCACATGTTTTATCACCTATTCAATAGGAAAGAACAAAAAAATTATTATTGTGCACATGGGGTAGACAAGGTCACATATAAAATAAATATTTCCCCTTATACATAAATATGACTTAAGAATTTTTCATCTTCATTAATCATTGCCCTTAGTCACTCCCTCATTATTCCTCATCATCTTTAATCACTCCCTCTCCATCTTTAACACTCCCTTATTGACCCTCGTCATCCTCATCACCCTTAATCACTCCATCCTTGTCACTCCTCATGCCTAAGATCACTCCCTCCAATACCTTGATGGTGGGTGTAGTGGCCTCCCACTTCTATTTGATCATCCCTAGTCACTCCTTTATTTATATAGGTTGGAATGCCCTCTCTTATTTCAAGATATGGCTCGGTCAATGCCTAATCTCCTTTTTCTATATTGGTGATAAAACACCCTCTCCTAATTTTCAAACATCCCTTGATAATTATCAATCTCTTTTATCCCTTAATCTAATAATGACCCCTCTAATCATTTTCAAGCATCATAATACCCCCTCACCTTTCAATATATGGCTTGGGTACTCAATCAAGTATTTAATTAGGTATTAAGTATTCAATATATGGCTCAAAAAAGATATATATGGTCATGATTAGACACATGTATTCAATACCAATATATGACTTGAGTATTCAATCAGGTTGGACATGCTCAAGTAGGTAGGGCATACTCAAGTAGGTATATCAAGTAGGTATGGCATACTTAATTAGGTAGGGGAAAAAACATAGGTAGGTATGGTATACTCAAGTAGGTATAACAAGTAGGTGGGGCATACTCAATTAGGTAGGGAAAAAATCATAGGTAGGTAGGGCATATTCAAGAAGGTAGGTATGGCAGAGTCCATATTAAGATATGGATGGGATATTCAGGTAGGGCATACTCAAGATCAAGATATGGCTCATGTATTCAATTGGATAGGGCATACTCAAGTAGGTAAAGTAGGTAGTAAATACTTAATGGTATAGATATACTACATATGTAACATGATTCAAAAATTCATTTATCATTATATCTATTGGGAAGAAAGATTCCCTTGCCAAAAATAAAAGATAAGTAGGTAGGGCATAGTTAAGTAGGTAAGGAAAGAATATATGCAAGCTATAGATCAAGAAGAAAGCTTCCCCTGATAGCTAAGAATGTATTATAGAAATGGAAATTAGGTAGGATGAGAATTAAGTTATATATATTAGGAAGCAATCTTCCCTTACCTTATTGAGTAGGGCATAACTAAGTAGGTAGGGAAAGAACAAAGTGATCTATTATGAAGAAAACTTCCCTTGATAAGTATGCCTTAATATAGAAGGAAAGGAAAATTATGTATTAGAAAGGAAATATTCTCTTGATAGCTATGCCTTACTTCCTTTATATCTATTGAAAAGGTAATATTCCATTAATATGTTATTTGGTAAAGCAAAGCTAGATATCAGGAAGGCAAACTTCCCTTGCCTTACTCCTATGGGGTTGGGATTGAGATTCTCAACTAGTCTTCGATCAACCCTATCTATATAGATATAGATGGGGATTCTCAACTCTGGGAGTATGATTATTAGATGCCCAAATCCTAATATATATTTAAGTAATACAATTGCATCCCACACTTCACTCAATTGATTACCTATTTATTCTAGATCGGGGCTTTGGATACACACTCTCTCCTCGATCTAGGCATGGATCTCCATATAGATATTTGAGTCTCTCTAGATGATCATATGATATGTTTAAGTTACTTATTTGAGTGAAAGAAGAGTTTCTTTGAGCCTTGTTTGAATGAGTAAAATTTGAAATTGGAATATAAGCTGTATTTGAGTGATTAAAATTTGGAATTATAATTTAGGATGACTCTTGAATGGTGTTTAAATTATTTTTATTACAAATGGAGAATACTAAGGTGATTAGCTCCATTCATGTCTGATATGACTGACTATATCATGACTATAGATAAATTTCATGTATGAGTTACCACATACCTACATATAGTACTAGGTATGCGGTAGATGTCATGTATGAGTGACCATATCATGACTAAAGGTATGATACATGTTGCATGATACAATCCAGTCATTTGTGTGTATTGATAAACCCATTGATCAAAAAACCCAAAAATCATTTAAGAATTTGACCCGAATCTAACTTCAAGCCTTTTTCTTAGAACCCACCATGAATAACATGATTATGAGATGAGAATGCGACTACCTAGAATAACATGGTTGTGAGATGGGAATATCACCAATTATAACGGTTTTAACATTATAACCTAGGCCATGAATATGATATGGGAATAACATTCTGGTCAGGGTAGCCTTATATTATACATCTGGGAAGGGTAGGTTGATTTCAAATGGTCAAATCATTGGTCCATTGATGATGTAATTTATTAGTCGACTTGACATATAAAGAACTAAATCAATTCTTCATTGCGCAAATATAGATAGGTGAGAGATTAATTTATGGACTAAAAGTCATGCACTTTATTGGGTGGGAATTATTTGACCTGCTTATAGATAGAGATAGAGTATCTGAGAAATGAGGGTCGAGAAAGTGCATCAACACAATGCGTTAATGACTGAATGGGAACATCTATAAAATAGGAATAATAAAGTTAATATTGTGTGGTAGCTAGGAAATAAAGTTAAAATTGTGTGGGGCCATCGAGTGCGTGATCATAGGGAGTAGCATGTATGTTAGACAATGCCTATTTGGATTAACACCTATGCATGTTTAGGTTCACTAATTATGGAATAAAAATTGGGTGTGAATGATATCATGATCTAGGTTATTTTTATTCTTAAGTGAAATAAACATTCATGGAATAAAAATTATAAGACAAAACTCACTCTATCTCTATATCATTGGATGAGGTTACTAGAGTGAGACACTTCTGTGTATCTCTCTCCCATATCCTCATTAGTGAAAGTATATTTTTGGGTCTACACTTATGTTAGGGTCAAAAAATGATTGGGAGGTTTGGCCGACAAACCACCTTTTCTTTTTTCCTTTGCTTTAGTAGATGATAAATGCCCCAAAATCTAGATAACCACAAGTGAAAAGAAAAAAGTGAATGCAAAGTTATTGTATTTTCATCAAGGGTTAAACGTATCAGTTGAGATAGGTCGATGCATCTATGGATCCTCCATCCCATCATATTATGTAGATGTTGCATCTGCATTAGTATAGGCCCTATCTCTATCTCAACCAATCCATGCATGATCCCTTATTTATATATGTGGCTTCCTATCTCTATTTTGACTAATGACATTCATACTTAAGCCTATAGATTAACAACTCCAATAATTAGTCAGTTTCTAATCCTAAAATTATGAAAACTAAGTATTGACTAGAATAAATTTTGAAAAACTATCTTCTAAATGGTAACTCCTACAACTCTGGAATCAATTTCAAAAGATGGAGAGTGACCTTGATTTGTTCTATTTTGTAAAATAAATGCAATAAGTTTACATTTAATTTATATTACATTTTATATTCTTATACTTTAAATTTTTGAAATTTGTAGTTTTTTAATATAATAATTTTAAAGTATAAGAATATAAAATGCAATATAAATTAAATGTAAACTTATTTTATATATTTTACTAAATATATACAACACAAAAAAAAAACTATATCACATACAAACAACAAACTATATCACACACAAACAACATATAAAACCAAAGGGTGTACGACCTTTGTTTCAAAAAAAATAAAATATTTACATTTCATCTAAAAGAAATGTGTTTCAAAGGGCGTATTACAAGTTTAATTTTTTTTAAAGGATGTTAGACCTTTGTAAAATAAGTTTTATGTTCTCATTTTGTCAAGGCTTTTGTCTCCCAACTTTGTGCATCCGTCTAATTCAATGTTGTAAAGTCAGCACATGGTCAACACAACTAGATATTTTTATTCATGCCAAATTTACCCCATGTTTGCATATGAAATGAAGTTAGATTTTACCAATTTTTTTGTGGATAGTTGGGTCAACCTTTTTTCAACCCACCTCCCACTTATGCAAAAATAAATCAATAAAGTTTCTAACACTAAAAAATAACAATAAAAGAAATAAATAAATATAATATAATTATTTTCTATCATAAATAATTATATTATATTTATCTTTTTATTTTTTATAAATATATATTATATAGTATATTTTATTATTATTTTTTATATTATTTATAAATATATATCATATTATAAACACACACATATATATTGTGTATTATTTTATAAATATATATATTTTAAGTTTAAAATTATTTATTTTAATATTTGTGATATTTATTATCGCATATTATAATTTAAAGATATGTGTATATTTTTAAATAAAATATTATAATTAATTATATATAGGAAAATGTTATAGACATGATTGTCTTACATGAAAAAATTTTATTGTAAATGAGAAAACAAATAATTTTTTATATGTATAAATTAATATTGGAGAAAATGAAAATCATATATTATCTCTTTCAAAATAAAAATATTAAATATAAATTAAATGTAAATTTATTATATTTATTTTACTAAATATATATAACATAAAGAAATTATATCACACACAAATAACATAGAAAACTAAATGGCATATGTCCTTTACTTCAAAAAATTTGAAATATTTATATTCCTTAAAAATTTATGTTTTAAATGGCGTACCCAATTTCAATAAGTCTTTGTTTTGACTTTTTTGCTTTCCCTCCAAAACTAGGTTTAGACTGGGAGGAGGGTCTGAACTTAGTCTAAAACTTGTCATGGAGTAACCCACATGACATTTATAAAATTTAGGTATTTTTTCCATATTTTTCAACATATTTGATTAGATAGATTTCATTATTTAAAAAAAATATATATGGATTTATAGAAAAGAAAACGTAGTTTTTGAATATATGTGTGTGTGTGTGTGTGTGTGTGTGTGTGTGTGTGTGTATGTGTATATGTATGTATATGTATATGTATATATATGTATATGTATGTATCTATATATATATATATATATATATATATATATATATATATAAATATAAATATAAATATATATATATATATATATATATATATATAAAATAATGAGGTAAGTTATGTATTAATTAAGTAATTTTTTTTATTATTACTTATTTAATACATAACTTACCTCATTATATATATATATATATATATATATATATACATATACATTTATAATTTTTTGACTGTTAATTAAAATTTCATCTTGTATTTTATTAATTATTTTTTTTAATAATATAGAGATATTTTAAATAAAAGAAAATTAATTATTTTTTCTTTATTTAATCAAAATTTATTACGTTGATCTTTTTATATTAAATTATAATTTTAGGATAAATATAATTAAAAAATACATATTAGTTTTTGATTGCAGTGAAAAATTATTATTGAGTACATTGTTATAACCTCTTATAATTAATATCTCTATCATATTCAATATGTCACAATGATTGTGATTTTTTCCTTGTGTAACGTGATCTTTGTTTCCATTAATAAACTATAAAATTTAAAGTTGCCATATAAAATGATTATAAAATGGGGTTAAGACAAATGAAAAATATATCATTATTTTTATTTTATAATTCGCTCATTTTCATCTATCTTTCTTTGAGCTTATTCTTTGGCTATGGCATTTGTACATACTCTAGTTTGATTTTTTGATTGCTTAGTGGTGCTTATGTTAGGGAATTCTCAAGGGATATAAATTTCGTGGGCAAGTTATTTAACATAACCCTTCTTTTATATCATGGATGAAATTATCTATTATCTAGTAACTTTGGGGGTAAGAAATGAAGTATGGTATCTAAGATTTACAAAGGTAAGAATTGTCAGGGTAGGGTTTTTTTTTCTAATTCCTCTCCATATTGCTTGATATTGTACTTAGATTTATTTTGCTTTAGAAGGTTGGGTTTGCTCTAAGTTTTTTGAATTTTAGGATGATTTTGCATATTCATGCTTGGGTTTTCCAATTAAATATGGTGAGATTATAGTTTAATTTTCTAAATTTTTTTATTGATATTTTAAGGAGAATTTCTAAAGTAGTGAATGTTATCAATACTTTGACTTAAATCTTGTTAAGCATGTTAGGCTAATTAGTGAAGTTGGGATCAATTATTTATGGCTTATAGAGAGATCTGGGCCTCCCATTTATATCCCATACTAGTTCGTAGCTCTAACCAAAAGCTACTCATTTACCATAATTAAAAAATAAATGCAAGCCACATTTGGATCTACACATAATACTGAACATTTAAGTCATCTCGACTGCTATGGCTAATGGATTAGACATGTAAAATGATAGGAAGATACTAAATAAAATCTCCTATCAATGGATTAGTGATCCAATTATTCATCAATTTAATCAAAGCAATATGTAGTCAAATAAATATAGCAACAAAGATATTTGTTGTTTGAAAACTTACTAGGATTAAAGGTAAGTTTGATTTCAAGAATACCATGTTACTCATAAATACACTTTGGGTTATTTTTATTTATAAAAGGAATGATGATACATTTAGTCCAACAACCTTTTAAAAATTTTGTTTTTATTTATAAAAGGAATGATGGGTTTTGGAAGATAAACCTTTTCGTGTGCCTTTTTTAATCTACCGGATACATTGGGCAGTTGAATTAGTGCCTGCCATTAAATTTCTAAGTATCATCAATGTTAAATTAAAATATTTATAATGATTGTCAGTTTATTTTGTTCAATAATGAGAGCATGTTGTTATTAAAATTCTCAGTTAATATTTGTTTGTATAATCTATAATTTATTACATGGCCACTTTTATTTCCATGTAATTAAATATGCATAGTCATTTCATAGGGTTCACATGAGTTGCAATGTCTTAATACCCTATAATTCACAAGGTCTCGATACCTATAATGTTATATTACAGTGTCTTAATTTTTTTTCATTATCTTGCACACATAATTGCTAACATGAAACTTAAACTAATGGCCTTATACACACCTAAACTTAAATAAATGGCCTTTAAAAAACCTCAATTAAAATAAATAAAAAATTATTCACTAAATTTTGAGCAACTTAAGTGAGGAGAATATGGGATACATAATCCGTGTGTAGAGAAAGGGAACATGTTCTATGTTCAGATCTCACACCCACCACAGGAAGGGCGTTGTCTGCTTTCAAAGTTTAGACTATGGTGAATGAAATAGGTAACTAAAGGGCATCATAGTAGAATTCATTCACATCCCTAGGCATGACACCCTCTATGCAAGGTCAACTTCAGGCACCCCTTCTGTTATAGGAAGTAGAAGGAGCTCTTTATTACCATCGAGGGTATGTATACTAGTCAATTTATTTACTATGGAAAGAAGGCCATTTTGACCATGGGGAATGTTTTACCTCTAAGATCTATTCATAAAGGTGTTGTTATTTGTGAAATGTTTGATGAAATTATAGTAGTCAGCATTATATCAAGGCTAAGGGCATTCTATTCTCTTATATCAGGGGAGGAAGAGGAAGGAAAATGGGAAAAAGATGGATATTATTTATTAAAAATCCTAAAAAATTAACAATTTTAAGGAGTGAGATCCAAAAATTTGAGGTTCTAGTGGTTGATTGTAAACCATTTGATAAAATGAGTGAACGAAAAAATCCAAAGGTGGATCAAACATGGTATCAAAATAATGGTGTGATCTCTATCTAGAAAAATAATTTGTCTTTGGGTGAAAGGACCAAAATCTATGTTGGAATTAAAGCTAATACTAGAGGTTCTCTCACGAGTCCCTGTAGAGTTCCAATGTCTAGTGCATCAGGGAAAGGAACTATAGGATGATTTATCGATGTTTGGGTATTGTTTAGGGAAAGGCCTGATCATCTCCATGGCTTCAAGAATTCATAGAGGGGTGGAAGGATTGATTAATGAAACTTCCTCCAAACTAGATTCTCACTTCAAACCTACAACATTCAAAGAAGCCATCAGAAATACAATTGGTAAGGCAAATGTAGCAAAGCGCAATCTTACTCAAGCCTATATTATAGATAAAGAGAAAGAGATACCCTTGATAGAGATTATACATGAGGAAGTGGATAAGTATTTTTGAACTCTTAAAGAGGATGCAGTAATTTGTTGATTCAATGGATTATGGCCTTCAACTAGTTTATATCAATGGATTTATGAAAATTGGTCAAATCAATGCAAGATTTCTCTATGCTTTAAAGTTTTTTTGTAGTTCACTTTAATGAACAAAAATACTATCATAAATGTCTTATGGAGGGCCCTTTGTTTTGGGTAATGTGGGTTTGTTTATCACTCCCTAGTTTTTAGAGTTCAATCCAAATTTTCTTTCTGTAATAAAGTTGCCTATTTGGGTTCATCTACCTAACCTTCCTCTACATTTTTGGCATGATTATAAGGAAATAGGTAATGCTTTGGGTCATTCATAAAGAATGATCATGAGAGATTTGAGGTAGGATTATGTACCTATGCTAGAATATATGTAGAGATTGATTTGATTAAAGGGGTTCCAAATAAAATCATTTTGAAATATGGTGAAGCTCTTCTTGAGCAAACCCTATATTATGAGAATACTAATTTTAGATGTAGTAAATATAAAAATCTAAGTCATATTCATGCATATTGTCCTAAAAAAACTCTTATGTAGGAAAGAGAAAGGGGAAGAAATCAAATTCAAAATAATGGAGTGCTCTAGATCTGGTGATAATGCTTGAAGACTATTTTGAAAATTCATAAATGCAAAAAAATGTGGAATTGATATAAAATAATAAAGGAGAACAAGTATCTCCTACTAAAGAAGTTGTGTCTAAAGTGGAGGTAAGAGATGAAGCTCAAAATAATCCCTTAAAACTTTTAGTAAGGGGAGTGAAGAGAGGACATCAATCTAAAAATTTGGATCTAGATAAAGAATTGATTGAAAAATTGAATATGGAAAGTTAGAATTTAGATAAGCAAATTATGGTAGTAAATCCCAAACAAGGGAAGTGACAGGAAGTAAAAAAGGAAAAAGGGAAAGATGGGTAACCTCCTAGAATATTTGTTAACCAAATTTGATCCTACAGGTCAAATTGGGCCCCTAATAGGTAAAAACTTGATCTTTAGATGTTTATAGGGGCCTAGTATAATGTTATGAAGTATGTCATAGCTCATTTGATGTGATTTTATGTGTATATAGCCTTGGTCATATTTTTTTAGTCCTAAGAGTCATTTTGGGGGTCAGTATAGAGCATTAAATGAGTTATACAACTTCTTTGGGAAATGTGAAGGTTTCAAAAGATGATGTCATGCCCCATGTGTCCTAATAAGTCTTAAGTAACTATTTCTAACTTAAAAATAGTAGGTTATTCAGAAGAAAGAGTAGATTTCTCAGAAAAAGGAGGAGTTTGACACTTGTATGGCCCATAAGGGAATGTGACACATGGGAAAAGGTTATGAGATGAATCTTTAGATTCCTTATACCCATTTACATACTTAAAGTACTCTGGAAGTGTCAAATTTGAGCTAAAACTGTTCTACTCCTTCTTCACCCTTCCATGCACATAGAACTAGTCAACAAGTTTGTACTTGCTACGACAAGCAAGGGAGGTTTCAAACAAATTTATCCTATGGGTGTCTTCTACACTTAGTCATATTCCATTTGATGTTTGGTTTTAGAGGAATGGTGGCATGTTCCTTATGATCCATTCCTACGAAGTTGGCATATCTAATTTACTTGCCAATGTGTGCACCTATAGGTTTTGCTTTGGTTTGGAGAAGTATATATAATCCAACTACTAGGATTGATTAAATATGATTTTGAATATATCCCCTCATGTTTCCCATGCTTGGTTTATCATTTCAAAGTGTTTTTGTAGGTCAAGTATCTTAGGTTACAAGAGAAGACACTCTTCTATGTTGCAGACATATTTCCACCATTTCTAATGTCTTCATGTCTTGATAACGGTGTCAGAGGATGGTGATAGGTTTATATTCATGTTAATAATCTCCTTGTTTTCCCATATCCATTTAAACTTAGTCTTAAAAGAATAACCATGGAGTGGCAGCTAAGAGACATATCATACAATCAATTGCTTCATGATTATCACACACAGTCATCTAAGTGTGCTAGATTAAGACTTTTAACACATCCATGGGGTCATGAGTATGGTATTTAAAATTTGAGTACATACTTATAGTGGGAATAATCAATTAAATATTTTCATTTTACTCACTTACAGGTACCTCATGAGGACCAATCATGTTGGAAAAGAGTGACTGAGCTGGATAAAGTCCTTAATAGTGTGAAGAGTAAATTTAGAGATATTTAATAAGAATACAACTCATGATAAGTCAAAAAATAATGCAATTGTCCATACTTGCATATATTATTTGCATAGTGGAATGTCCACCTATAAGTGGTCTTAGTAGAGGGTTGAGGTGCCATATGCAATATTGAAGCACATAGAGGAACTCATTCATGAAGTCCTAATGTGCTATAGTGTTCATGATATACCTATTTGAGAGGTTGGATTGAAAAATGGAAGTGGGAAACCATGTTCAAAGACTCAATAACTGTGTTCAAGGATCAAATCCCCAAAAGGTGAAAGTAGAGCACCCGAGCCTTTTTTCCAAGGTTATATAACAAGGTTGTCGATACTCTTGGTGAATATAAGTGACTATGTCTCATATCTTCCACATAGGATTCCATATTTAAAAATAAATTAAGTGATTTGGTCATCTGCTTTTCATGCTAGAGGAACCCAAAAATGCACTTTTATGCACTAATATCAGGCAATGACATCTATAGTTTTGAGCCCCAAAGAGACTTTCCACCTCAAGTTTGTAATACAAACCATGTTTCCATAATTCAATAGTTTTATATAGTTTAATATATTATATCATAACATTAAGATCATTTAAATAATATGATGTATTGTTTTTTGAGCTCTATACACACCACAAGTGTTTTTTGCCTAAGAGGTTGACCTACAACCAACCTAAGGTACAAGTTTGAGAATGTGTTTCTTTATTATGGACCTAGAGCATGATGTCGACCTTATTTGGAATAAATACCATTAGGAGAGGTTTTTATATTGATTTTTTATCATATAAACACCTATAGGTGCGCCTAACTCTAAGTTCATTCACATACAACTTGCCTGTAGATGTTCTTAGAGTTCTCAAAATGGACTTGGGGAATAATGGGCCTATAAACATGAGAATATTAATAATAAAAGTTTATTTAAGTCTTAAAAATTATTTAAAAGGATATAATACAATATCTAATGTAAACCAACACCCATGGGACTCCATGTTTCCATAACACAGTCAACTATAGTTGATTGTGACACAACAGTGAGTTAGGAAGCTACATTTTGAAGGTTAACATATTGAAAAATGGTGTGTATGATAAAAAATGACCCTATGGGAAAATAATGAGGTTTTATAAATTATAATCAAGCTAAATTATTTAGGGATAACCTATAGGTATAAGTTCCTTGAAGCCAACAAAATCAAGAATATGTACTCAGTCTTGACTAAGCAAGGGATATAAAGAGTACGAGGAATATATAGAAGGATGGATTGATGAGTGAATATTAGAACACCTAAATAATGATAACATTATTCTATTTTTTTAAATTATAAAAAGGGGTAAAACTATTATTGATAAGAAAAGAAGAGCATTACAAGAAGAACATGGGGCAAAAACCCCCAAAGAAGAGCAACAAAGGTAGAGAGACTAAGCCCACGCCCAACTAAGCAATATTATGAACCTCCCTATCTTCCTCTAGAATTCTTTCTAAATAAAAATGGAGCATCAGGGGGAGAGACTCCCAATCCTCTGAATTTTTGCCATCTAAATGCTCGGATGCCCATTTGGCCAAACAATCCACTGCCCTATTCCATTCCCGTGGAATATGAACAAAGGTTACAATATCCATGTGTGAACAAACCCACAAAATCTGTTGAACAGTTAGAGCCAGTTGCCAATTAACATCCAATAGTTTCCTCTTATGGAGTAGGTTAATTAAAACTTGAGAATCTGATTCACATATGATTCTATGCCAACCTAAAGCCTGAGCCTTTTCAAGGGCATAAAGGATGGCCTGACCTTCCATCATGTTAATGGTTTGAAGCCCCTCAAGAACTGAAAAAAGAAAAATCACCTTACCTTCAGAATCCCTACCAATCCCTCTAGTACCCACCTACCCAAGATTTCCCTTGGAAGAACCATCCGTATTGATTTTGAGAATCCCTCTAGGGGGGCGTTGCCACTGACCAAATATTTGAATCTTCTCCTTGACGTGCTGACTTCTCTTGATGTAGGCTAAATTTCTAGTTAGATGTTGAAATCCCAGGCATGCCGCTACCTTAGCATCCTACTTGGTTAAAGGAAGGAAGATTGCACTCTTGGCTTAGATGGTCTCCTAAAGCATCCCCATGACTTTCTACTAAACTTGTTACACCAAGATCCTCATGCACTAGAAGATCTGCCTATTTATTTCAAGCCAAATCTGCCATAGCAAAAAAATGGGGCCACCTATCCATGCATCTTGTAGGAAAGGCATCTTTGAGGGGGGTTTGCCCATGTCATTCTAGAAGTCAACCACAAAAAGAGCATGAAAATAGGGGCACTGCCAAACATCCCACCAATAGTGCTAGAGTTGTAAGGCGAAGGAGCATCTGAAAAAAGGTAGGTAGAATCCTCCTCAGCCGCTCCGCACATAACACAAATAGAAGGGCCTTAGAAGCCTCTCTTCTAGAGGTTGTTCCAATTCAAGCATCTATTCTAATCCAAGATCCAAGCAAAACAGTTACATTTCAGCCATGAGAAATTGTTCCAGACTTGTTTCCACCATTACACTTCTCCCCTGCCCAATCTTTGAAGAAGTAAGACTTTATAACCGGAGGCAATTGTATAGGCTCCCTTAGGATTGGGAGACCAAGCAAACATATCTTCCTCCTGAAGGGATCTATAGCAACACCTAGAGAGGAGGTTTTATAGCTCCTCATTCTCCTCCTGCATCCCAGCCACTGGCCAAGCCTCATGATCTTTCCATCATGCCACCTCCATCTGTCTGCATGAAGTGTGGGCCTTGAAGTCGCTCACTTGAGACCAGCTAACATCAATGAATCTCTGGTAGAGGTTTGAAAAATTTGGGAACTGAGAAGTGATGGGAGGATAGCCATCCCAAGAGTCATTCAAAAGAGAGCCTTGGATCCCTGCTTACAAATCCAAAATAAACCTTCCTTAATGAAGCCAATCCCTTTTTTGAGAGTACCCCATATCAGCGAGCCTTTCCCAATAAGTGGATAGCGAGGAATATCACACTGAATGATCCCTGGGTAATATTTTTGTGAGAAAATTCTGGCCCAAGCCTTGTCTTGTTCAGTGCACCATCACTAGTAAAGTTTAGCCAGTAAAGCAACACCATTTAAATCTATTTGCCTCAAGCCAAGCCCCCTTTGTTATTTGGGGCTGAAAATAAGCATCCATCTAACAAGGCTCCATTTAGAGGACGTCAAGTTACCAACCCATAAGAATTTCCTAGTAATCGAATCAAACTCCTTAACAATTCCCATCGAAGCAACTTGAAGCATACATCTGTAAATGGGCAATGCCTACACCATAGACTAGATAAGTTGAACCCAGCCAACAAAAGATAACCACCTGTGAGTCTAATGATTCATTTTCACCTAAAATTTTTCCAAAATATTTTGCCAAGACTCTTTGGAGATACGGCCAACAGAGATGGGGATACCCAAGTAAATCAAAGGGGAGTCCCAATCTAAAAATGCATAGTCCTGGCAATTTGCTAATAAATGGGACCTAGAGTGTTGAAGAAGAATATGGATGACTTGTCTTAATTGACCTTTTATCCTGAGGTCATTAAGTAGGCATCCAACACCCTATGCAAATTAGCTACTTCAATCATTGTGGCCATGCCCATCAGGGCAGTGTCATCAACGAACTACATGTGTGATTGCACTGGCAGTTCACCTCCCCAATGCCATCCTTAGATATGACTAGCCTCTCTGTTCTTGTTGATCAACCTCCCCAAACCTTTAGTGAGGAGAAAGAAGAGGTACAGAGATAGGGGGTCTCCTTGTCGCAAGCCTTGGAAGCACCACATAACTCTGTATGCTCTCCATTGATAAGCACTGAAAAGGAGACTAAGGAAATATAGCTCATGACCCATTAAGTCCATTCCTCTGTAAAACCAAAAGCACCAAGAACCTTTCGTAGGAAAGACCATCTGATCCTATCAAAGGCCTTGGCCATGTCCAACTTGATAAACATCACCTTATCTTTGGAGTTGGCCATGGAATGTATGGATTCAACAGCAATAACTATACCATCCAAAATTTTCCTACCTTCTACAAAGGCACTCTGCTCTTCAAAAATCATAGCACTCAACCCTCTTTTAAGTCTATCTATGATGATTTTTGATATAATTTTATAAACAAAATTGTAAAGAGATATAGGGCAGAATTGACTTAACTTATCAACTCCTTCGCATTTGGGTATGAGGGAAAGATAGGTCGCATTTACGGCCTTAAGCATTTGCTTGTTCTATTGAGATTCTTGGACAACAGCTAAAAGATCATGTTTGATAATGTCCCAAAATTATTGGTAGAATTCAGCTGAGAAACTGTCAGGGCCAGCTGCTTTCCCTTTTTTCATCTAGGTAATGGTCTCCTCCAGCTCTCCAAGTGTGATATCCTTCATTAGATTCTCATTCATTTCACGCGTCACTAGAGGAAGAATACAGAAGAGATCTTGAGCTTCTTCTGGTAATTACACAACCACATCTTCCCTAAAAAGAGTAGAGAAGTATTGAACCACCTCCTCTGACATTATCAAAAAGGAGTTAAGCCGTTCACCTCTTTTGTTGACCAAGACTGAAATAGAATTGCCATGTCTCTTGGCTTTGGACGAGTTAAAGAAAAAAGATGTATTTTTGTCCCCTTCTTAGAGCCATTCCACTTGGGCTTTTTGCTTCCAAAAAATTTCCTCCCTTAGCTCACATTCCTCTAGGTCTTTCACAGCTTGAGCTTCATTTTGAAGAAGATCTTCAGTCAAACCTTCCTCCCTTATTATTCTCATGATGCCATCAAGCTTAGACTGTGTAGCTTCTTTAGCATGAAATAAATTACCAAAACATTGGTAGTTCCACCTTTTGAGCTTATACTTCACATACTGTAGTGATTTGGCAAAGGTATACATCACCGTACCATGGGCAGGCCTACCCCATCACCACCAATTGGCCACACACTCAAATAGAGATTGATCCTGAAACCACATGAGTTGGAATCTGAAGGAGGGAGAGCATGGGTGGTGCTTTGAAACATAAGTAAGCTTGATAGGCCAGTGGTCGGATCCTCTTTAGTCCAAAATTTCAGACCCCGTAGACCACATGCCTCTAATCCAAAAATTGGAAACTAGAAAGTGATCCAATCTCTCAGCGATGCCTAATTCCCCACACCTATGGTTGTTCCATATGAACTACCCATTATTGGGTCTAATGTCAACTAAACTCAAAAATTCAATATAATTGTGCATAAGCAAGGTAAAGAGGTCCAACCTTGACGTGCCACCGCACTTTTTAGTCAAATATAAAATAGAGTTAAAATCACCTCCTATGATCAAGGTTGGAAGGGGGCCAAGCTATAAACAAAATTGATATGGCCCTATAAGGAATGTTTACCCCACCAGTCGATAAGGGCGTAGATATCGAAGAGGAGGATAACTTCCCCCATCTCAAATCTAGAAACAATCATAGTCATGGAATACTTAGAAGACAACCAACCTATGAGACCAATCTTTCATGGGTTCCACATACAGGCTAGTCCCCTTGAGGATCCAGTAGCACCAATGCATTGACAATCTCCTTTCCTCCTCAATTTAGGCACTAATCTAAACATAGCATCAACTGAAAGCTTAGTCTCCTACAAAAAAAGAACATCCGATCTATGACTTCTAATCAGGTTATGAACATCATTTTGTCTAGGGCTGTTGTTCAAGCCCCTTACATTCCATGATAGAACAATCATTTCAGAGGGTTCAAAAAGTGTGCATCTAGAGTCTTTACAGACCCTGACTCCACCAAAGTCTCTCCCATTAGCTTCATCTTCTCTAGGTCCTTTTTTTTTCCAGGCTTGCTAGCTTTCTCTGCCCCTCCCTTCTTAAGGTCTTTTTGCATGAGCCCCGAATGAAGAGAAGATTTATTGCTTCTTGTTGCCCCTGTGTCCCCCATTTTCCCTGTGAGAAGTAGATTTCCATCATCTTTAAGAGGAAAAACAACGGAAGTCATTCCTTCTGAAGTCATCACCTACTGGTTCATATCCATGTGATAGTCTCTAGCATCCTATGATTGAATTGAAACCCTTGTAACATTGGTCTCTTGTGCTTGGCCCTCCATCCCCTGATCCAAAATCATCAACCTGAGATTCACCTCCTATTGATTAAGGTCATCCAGTATTTCAAATCTGTTAAGCAAGTCATTTGCTTGTCTTTCTTTTAAGGATCATTTTTAACCCCTATTTCTAGAACAACTTTTGACCGATGTGAAGCCATCAGCTTCAGGCACTTCCCCTAAAATCAGGCCCTTCTCTTTGTCTGTTCTAGGAGGGGTGCATGCAAGCTGAATTGGTAGAGGCTCTATGAATTTTAATTTGGGACACCATTGCTATAAATGGCCGTAAGCATGGCAAAGATGACAGTGGAAAGGTAGATTTTCATAGTGCAGTTGTTGATTCGAAGAAAAGGGTCCTGCACTCATTTCAATAGCATTTGGAATTGGCTTGTTAAGATCAATTTCAACACAAATGTGGGCATAAGTCATTACCTTTTTCCCTAGGATTGACATTGAAGAACCAACTGGCCTTCCTAACAATGATGCAAGCATTTGTAGAGTGTCCTCACGGCAGCATTCCACTAGAAAGTGAGGCAGGCACACCCACACCAGAACATGATTTGGTAATTCCTTGGAAGGTATAAAACCAGCATGCCATGGCTTTATAAATAGTCCCACCTGATTGTGGAAGTAAGGGCCTCCATCAAATATTCTATTACAGTCAATTATATAGGTAAAAGTGACCATAAAGTAGCTATTAGCCAGCAACATTATATCCATTTCTCCTTCTGGTGCCCATGTTCTCTGAGCCCATGCTTCTAAAAACTAGAGCAAAGTCTGAAGCCCTAGAAACTTGTAGTACAAGGAGTGATTCGAATAGTATTCTATATCTTTAGCCAGCATGTCCATTAGAATAACTAGCTTGGGCCTCTCCTTGCATCTTTCCAAGAAACTATTGACCTTGGGTATGCACAAGCCAATGAGGTTTTCAACAGCAAATGAGCTTTTTGAGTGTGAGAGAGGAACCTTTCCAGCGCTCTGTGCACCATGGGTGGCCTATTGCAGACCCAGCACTACCTTGTAACTCCTTCCCGTGCCCTCCCCTGCCACACCCTCTTTCTCCCTTTCATCCATCACGACCTCTCATATTAGTCTAATTTAACTCTCATTATGGGAATATAATAAATAAAGGACCCTAGGGATGCATCACATAGTCCACATCTTGAAACCCTGCACATAGTCCCTTTTCTAGGAGTCTGCCTTAGAATTTGAAGGAGTTTGGGGGTCATATGACCTGATAAAGGGATTAAATTTGGTGAAGAGGGTCTTTAGAACTTTTATAATCCTATAAAACATTCAACTTTTTTTTATTAAATAGGGTAATTACCCTCTATATTGTCTTAGACATAGGGTACTTCCCTAGGAGCATAAACCCTGCATTTCTGAGAAAGGGTGATAAATGATGGACCAGGAGCTAAAGCAACATTCATAGGAGGTGTGAGAAGTTTTAAGACACTTTTAAAAACATGAGAAAACATTCCTAAAGGTTTGAAGCTACACAAGTGTTCCAAACCTTCAAGATTTGTAGTCAGGCCTATTAGGCAGGGTTTGGGCCTGGAAGCCAAATGGAGAGTCACTTCCAATTCTAACATGAGATGAGCATTACAATGGACTAAGGCATGTTTATTAGATCATGATAGATGTGATAAATCTTTTAGAATGTAGATAAGCACAAATAAATCCATTTTTGACTCAAGGACAACATTAGGCCTGTGTAAATGGAGAAAAGAGCTTGATAGAGTAACTTTGAGTGCTCACATCTTCTCTAAGGCTTTGTATGGGTATCTAAGAAGTTTGGAGGTGTTAATAGTGGTTTTGAAAATCACATTTGTGGAATATATTTTCAGTTCCAATTTCCCATTTTTATGAATGAACCTTAAGAGTAGAAGTGGTCTAAAACCCTCACAAACCCTAGTTAAGGACTTGATTGGGAAAATAAGGAGATGCATCTAAATGGACCAGAATGGCTTGAGAAATGTTTTGAGATTATATAAGACACTCTAGATACCATTTCCATCCACTTGAGTTGAACCCTATTTGTATGAACATGGTACATGATTGCTTTCTTTCACTATTTTATGCATTATGCAAGTTTTAAGAGGTTTCAAGAGATGAAATCAACTTTGGAAGGAAGATTGAGACTTAAGCTAACTCCCCATGTATGTATTTTCATGGAATATTCAAGCCAATATTGAGGCCAAGTGTGAGGGATGATTGAAAAAGGAGTTTCTTTGACTGTAGGTAGTGGTGGCTCACTTTCAGAAGATTTTAGATGATTAGGAATGCAGACAATGCATGGAGAAGCATGTCTATAACCCTTCCCTCTTAGTCCAATCATTAGACCTATCCCTAGTTATTTTTGGGACATTCCAATAGGGGTGAATGATGAAGATTTTTTTTATAGATAACAAAGGGAATTTCATGCCACATTTTAAGAGTTTCATTCCTTTGATTGCCACTTGTCTCTTCTAACTTTGCATGATCAATTTCACATTCTCTTCTCATGCACATGTAACTCCTTTTCTCAACTTGACACTTGTCCTTTTTACCTTTAGACTCCTTTCTTCTCTTTTCCATCTCAAGTTTTATAATAACTAGCCATTTTGGATATTATAAGCATGCTCCACCTGAGTATGGTGAAGCCTTGCTCATTTACATACCATGTATCAATAAAGACTACTATTTTTAACATCTTCTGTGACTATTCATAGTGTGTTCACTTGAATGATTGATCTTTTTTAGTGATGATTTTTGTTTCCTTAGCATTATTATATTATTATCTCACCTATTTATATCTTGAAAGCTTCTTTTTGTAGGTCATGTGAAGTGTTCTATGAAGTGTCAAGGTTGAGTGAGTTAGTCTATTCAAATAGTGGAATTTTAGGCCTCTTGTCTAGTCCACTTATCCTAAACATTCATTACAACCTCGTAATGAAATATTGATGTGAGAAGATTTAGATTAGAGAAGTGTATGCCTAGTTAGTATCTTGGTCTCATGTGTGACATGCAGTTGGTTGGTCATCATCAATCAATTTAGTGTATCACTACTTTTAGAATAGTTTACTTTCAATTTTCTCTCCCTTTTCCTTGTAATCATATGTGTAGTAGTGATCCAAAAGTGGTACATCAAGGGAGCTATCCCTATCTAGATATTTACCTCATTATTAGGATACCCATAGCCTAAAGGTGTTTCAATTATGCCTAAAGTGACAATAGTTTTTGGCACTCCTAGTGGGATAATTAGTCCAAGAAGTTGAAATATTTTTAGTGTTGTCTTTCAACACATTGCCCTTTAGATGCATCTATCTAAACATCAATAGTGACTCCGAGATTACATCATTTGGTCAAGCAGCCTAGGTTTTCCTTTTGAAGAATGTTGATATTCATTCCTTGTTTTCTTGCTTTCTAATGAAGTTCCATAGTTGGTTTTGGTGTTGATTATTGCTTTACACAAGTTGATGAGGCATCAAATTCATATGGGATTCCATATCAGCCTTATTATGATCCTTATCAACTCTAAAATGATCCTTATCAGCCTTTTTATGAGTTGTATTAGCCCTACAATCAGACTCCTCAATATCTTGCTTCTCAAAGTCAACCTAGCCACTTCTCAACTCAGTCCATTTTTGGTTTCAAAAAAACTCTCTTGGGATATGAGAGGTACATGATGGATCTTGATACATAAAGGGGACATGGCCAAGATGTTCTTAGTCATCTCATTCATAATGTGAGAAATGCATTAGAGTTGGTTAAGAGAGAGTGGGCACTTATTAAGAGAATAAATTGGCAAAGGGTCATAAGTGAGATGTTAGATGTGAGTGGCCTTGTTTCATCATTATTAGATAAAATAAGAATTCATGAAAATAAAACTCACCAAATATATCAGCCCCCATATCCACTTACCCAAGATTTTTATCAGTTTTACATGATTCCTACTCATGAACCCAATCAATCTTAACAAATTCATCTTTTTCGCAATCAACTAAAAGATAGAGTTGGAAAGACAAACATTATTTTTTAGGTAAACCTTGAGAGGTATATTGAGTTAGCCAATAAGAATATGAATCAATCCATATTATCAGTAAGGGAATTGGAATCTAGGCCCTCATTTCCCTCTCCCATACTCACTTACTCTCAAGAAGGAACTCATATATTTAAAATTCTAAGTTGGAGACAAGGTGGAGAATATAAGCCTAAAGAGATCCCAATTTTCTTGATCAATTCATACACTCCTCAAATTACATCACCATCTCAAGAATAGACTTCTAATTGTAACACCCTAAGCTGGAATAAGATAGTGGAATCATGGGAAAAGAAAGGGGATAAAATCCTAGATAAAGAGTGTGAAGTTGAGAAAGAGCTTGATCCTATGCAAGCCCCTCCCACCCTTCCTCAAGAGACCTCTTGTTTTCCATATCAGCCCTCTTATACTCCTTATCTTCATGAATATGCCTATAAAATTCAAGAGAGACTTTTACAAGAGAATCTAGCCAAGAAAATTAAGGGGTTAGAGTTGAGAACGAAATTGTTGAGTCAAGGTGTGATGGAAGGTTTAGTGCCAAAAGAAGATCATATGTTCCATCTAACCTTCCTTAAGAGATTCCTTAAGCTAAATCAGATTTTAATGAAGAGATTGTCAAATTAAGGAATAAAACCAAGCTATTTTAGCCCAAGATCTATCTCCCTTTCCTCAAGAACTCCCAAAAGGATCCCCTACAATTCATTCTCAATATGATGTTGAGTTCTATGTGCCACCTCCACCAACTAATTCATCTTGTCCTCACCCCATCACCCTTTGACTTGATGGACCTATGGTATGGGAACCTAAAGAGGAGCATTTGGTTGAGAAGAATTCATAACTTTTTCTCGAAGAAAATATAGCTCCTTGGCAGCCTCATTGGGTTAAGTCACCTGATTACAAGATACCTAGTCTTGGAATCACCAAGAAGGAGAAAAAAATTGAGGATATTGTAGCCCTTGAAATCCAAAATTAGATTATAACAGTTGATATACAACTTGGGAGTCCTCAAGAGTTTCAAATTTTTGAAGAAGAAATGATTCCTTATGTTGAGTCTTCTTGTTGTGTTGATAATGAAGAATGTCTTCCTTATGTCAAAGAAGAAATCTTGGATGAAGTCCTTTTGGATTCTAAAGAAGATGATGAAAGAGCTTATCTTGTTTTTCCCCTTCATGATGTTGATTAAAGAGAAGATAATGACTTGTGGCAATAGTTTGTAAGCATTTGCAATGAGTTTGAGTCTCTCAAGGGGTCTATAAATTCCTTAGAGCTGATTGCAAGTGATGGTAAGCAAGATGACAATTTTAAAAATGTCATAGATGAGCTAGATCAAAGTTTACCTCAACCTTTTAAGGTCAAAATAAGCTTCTATTGGCCTCAATCTTCTAAGGAACAAGAAACTAGTCCTCTTGAAATCATGCCTACAAAGAAGATGCAAGTTGATCATGAGATGAAGAGTAAGCAGTAGTATGATGTATGTTTATAAGGCCAAGAGGAATACATTTACATCAGAGACCTATTTTAATATGGTATACTTGAGAGCATAACAAGTGAAGTGCCAATAAATAGGTTTGATCTATCAAGTATCCAATCCAAAGAGCAACATGCTTGGCATTATAATTTATCTCATGAAGAAAGAGATTAAAAAAAAATTCCTTTTGATCCAGGAAGGGAGGTATGCTTAATTATTATTTGTACATAATTATTTGTTTTTTATTTTTTCTAAGTGCTTTAAGCACATGTGCCTGTCTTGTTAGTGTGTTTGCTTTGCTTTGTGTGTGTCCTTTATTTTGTGTAGTTGAGGTAATTAGTTGTCTTGTTTTAGTCAAAACCTAGTTGTCAAGTGTCAAGTCTTCTTTTTTTATTTATAATTTAGATGACTCCCTAAGCCCATGGATAGGATAATGCTATTAATCTTTAGTATAGCAGGCATACTACCCTTATGAGTGACCATTTTATTGACCAAATTTGACCCTGTAGGTCAAATTGGGCCCTCTATAGGTAGAAAATTGATATTTAGATGTTTTTATGGGACTATTATAATGTCATGAAGTATGTCATAGCTCATTTTATGTGATTTTATGTATATCTAGCCTTGGTCATATCTTTTTAGTCCTAAGAGTCATTTTGGGGGTCAATATAGAGAATTAAATGAGTTGTATGACCTCTTTGGGAAATATAAATGTTTAAAAAGGTGATGTCATTACCCATGTGTCCTAATAAGTCTTAATTAACCATTTATAACTAAAAAATAGTAGGTTTTTAAAAAAAGAGCAGTTTTCTTGGAAAAAGAAGGAGTTTGGCACTTGTACGACCCATAAGGGCATGTGAAATGTGGGAGAAGGTTATGAGATGACTTTCAACTTCTTCAGACCCATTTTCATGCTTTAATTACTCTATAAGTGTTAAATTTGAGCTAAAACCATTCTACTCCTTCACCCTTCCATGCACACAAAGCTAGTTAACAGGTTTGTACTTAGTATGGTAAGCAGGAGAGGTTTCAAAAAAAAATCTCTTGTGGGTGTCTTTTACACTCAGTCATATTCCATTTGATATTTTTTTGTAGAGGAATGGTGTCATGTGCTTTATGAACCATTCCTAAGAAGTTGGCATATATAATTTGCTTGCCAATATGTGCACCCTATAGGTTTTGCTTTAGTTTGGAAAAGTTCATACAATCTAACTACTGGGATTGATTCTAGATGATTTTAACTATCTCCCCTCATGTTCCCCATTCTTGGTTTATTATTTCAAAAAAAAATGATAGGCCAAGTATCTTAGGTTACAAGAGAAAACACTCTTCTATGTTACAGACAGATTTCCACCATTTCTAATGTCTTCATGTCTTAGTAATGGTGTCAAAGGATGTTGATAGGTTTGTATTCATGTTCATAATATCCTACTATTCCCTTATCCATTCAAAATCAACCTTAAAATAATAACCATGGAGTGGTAGCTAAGAGACATATCATAAAGTCAATTACTTCATGATTGTCACACATAGTCATCTGAGTGAGTTGCATTAAGGATTTTAAAACATTCATGGGGTCATGACTATGGTATTTAAAGTTTGAATAAATGTTCATAGTGGGAATAATCAAGTAAATATTTTCACTTGTTATGAGAGGGATTGTGATAGTCAACACAGTCATTCATAATCTCCTGCCATTATACTCACCTACAAGTACCTCATGAGGACCAATCATGTTGGAAAAGAGTGTCTACACTGGATAAAGTTCTTGATAGTGTTAAGAGTGAATTTGGAGATATTTAATAGTCCTATAACTCATGAGAAGTCAAATAACAATGCAATTATCCATACTTACATATATTATCTGCACAGTGGAATGTCCACCTATAGGTGGTCCTAGTAGAGGGTTGAGGTGCCATATGGAGTGTTGAAGCACGTGGAAGAACTCATTAACGAAGTACTAATGTGTTTTAGAGTTAATGATAGAATTATTTGAGAGGTTGGATCTAAAAATTGAAGTGGGAAACCATGTTTAAAGGCTCAATAACTGTGTCTAAGGATCAAATCCCTAAAAGGTGAAAATAGAGCACCTGAGCCCTTTTGCCAAGGTTATATAAAAAGGTTGTCAGTACTCTTGGTAAATATAAGTGAATATGTCTCATAGTATCCACATAGGATCCCATATTTTAAAATTAAGGAAGTTATTTTTTCATTTGGTCTTCATGTTAGAGGATCCCAAAGATGCACTTTTATGCACTAATGTCATGTAGTGACATCTACAGTTTTGAGCCCCAAAGAGACTTTCCACCTCAAGGTTTAAATAAAACCATGTTTCCATGATTGAATAGTTTTATATGGTTTAATATAGCATTAATAACCTTAATTTAATTAAAATAATATGATGTATTATGTTTTGAGCTTTATACACACCTACAAATGTCTTTTGCCTGAGGTTGACCTACATCCAACCTAAGGTACAAGTTTGAGAATGTGTTTATTTATTATGGACATATAACATGATGTGAAACTTATTGGGAATAAATAAAACTAGGATAGGTTTTTATATTAAGTTTTTATCATATAAACACCTACAAGTGTGCCTAACTCCAAGTTCATTCACATACAACCTAATTGTAGATGCTTTTAGAGCTTTGAAAATGAACTTGGGGAATAATGTGCATATAAACACGAGAATATTAATATGAAATGTTTATTTAAGTATTAAAAATTATTTAAAAGGATATAATACAATATATAATGGTAACCAACACAGATGGGACTCCATGTTGCCATAACACAATCAACTATAGTTGATTGTGACACAACAGTGAGCTAAGAAGCTACATTTTAAAGGTTCACATATTAAAACATGGTGTGTATGATAAAAAATGACCCTAATGGAATATAAGGATGTTTTATACATTAAAATTTAAATTATACAGGGATCACCTACAGGTATAAGTGCCTTGAATCCAACACAGTTAGGAATATGTACTCAATCTTGACTAAGCAAGGGATATGAGGAGTATGAGGAGTATATGGAAGGATGGATTGATAAGTGAATATAAGAACACATAAATAATGATAAAATTATTATAATTTATCTCTCATTATGTACATATAACAAATATATGACCCAATGGGTGCATCACACAGTCCACATCTTGAAACCCTACACACAATCCCTTTTCTAGGAGTCTGCCTTGGAATTTGAAGGAGTTTGGGGGTAAAATGACCTTATAAAGGGATAAATTTGGTGAATATGGTATCCATAACTTGGATAATCCTATAAAACATTAAATTTTCTAATTAAATATGGAAAGTGCCCTCTATTTTATCTCAAACAAAGGGTACTTCCCTAGGAGCACAAACCCTGCATTTGTTAGAAAGGGTGATAAATGGACTAGGAGATAATAGGAAGTGTGAAAAGTTGTAGGAAACCTTGAAAAACATGATAAAACATTCATAAATTATTTAATCTACATAATTTTTCCAAACCTACAAGAGTTTTAGTTAGGCCTATTAGGCAGGGTTTCAGCCTATAAGCCAAAAAGAGAGTCACTTCCAATTCTAACATGAGATGAACATTCCAATGGAACAAGACATGTTTATGAGATAATTATAGATGTGATAAATATTTTGAAATGTATATAAGCACAAAAAATTCCATTTTTGACTCAAGGATAACATTAGGCCTATGTAAATGGAGAAAAGAGCTCGACAGGGTGAGTGCTCACATCTTCTCTGAGGCTTTGCATGGAGATCCAAGAATTTTGGAGGTGTTAACAGGGGTTTTGAAATCAAATTTGTGGAATTTTTTTTATTTCAAACATCCCATTTTTATTAATGAGCCTTAAGAGTATAAGTGGTCTAAAACCCTCACAAACCCTAGTTAAGGACCCGATTGGGAAAACAAGGAGATGCATCTAAATAGACCAGAATGGCTTGGGAAATGTTTTAATATTATATAGGAATCTCTAGAGAAAAATTTCATACACTTGAGTTTAACCATATATTTACATATATGGTAAAAAAAAATTCTCAATAAGAACTCTCATAAAAACACCTAAAGTGCCTCAATAAGAGCTCTCATCTCAGCCAGTTAGGACTAGCATAGTGAACATGATAGTGAGAAGGGTGAAAAGCTTCAAGTAATTTTATTTTAAGGTTTTAATGATGAAAATTAGGCCATTTATGTAATTTAAACAATTAATTAACCCCATTCCATGAATTTTCATGGAAAGCTAAAGCCAATTTTGAGGCCAAATATGAGGGGTGACTGAAAAATGAGTTTCTTTGACTGTAGGTAGTGATGACTCACTTCCAAAAGAATATAAATGATTAAGAATGTAGATAATGAATGTATAATCATGTATACAACCCTTCCCTCTCATTCCAATCATTATACCTATCCCTAGTCAAATTTTGGACTTTCCAACAGGGGTGAATGATGAAGACATTTTTTTGAGCCAACAAAGGGAATTTCATGCCATATTTCAAGAGTTTCATGGTTTTGATTGCCACTTGTATCTTATAAATTTGCATGATCAATTTCATATTATTTTATCATTCACATATAAATCCTTTTCTCATCTTGACACTTGTTCTTGCAACTTTTGGACTTCTTTCTTCTCTTTTCCCTCTCAAGTTCTATAATAACTAGTCATTTTGGCTATTATAAACATGGTCCACCTAAGTATGGTGAATCCCTATTCATTTGAATACCATGGATAAATAAATACTATCAATTTTTACCTCTTTCATGACTATTCATAGTGTGTTCACTTGAATGATTGATGTTTCTTTAGCATTATTGTCTCATTATCTCACTTATTTACAGCTTGAAAGCTTCTTATTATAAGTCAAGTGAAGTGTTATATGAAGTGTCAAGTTTGAGTGAGTCAGTCTATTAAAATAGGGCTATTTTAGGCCTTTTTTCTAGTCCTCATATCCTAAACATTCATCACAACCTCATAATTAAATAATGATGTGAGAAGATTTAGATTAGAGAAGTGTATGCCTAGTTAGTCTCTTGGTCTCATGTGTGACATGAAGTTGATTAGTATTCATCAATCAATTTAGTGTATCATCACCTTTATGATAGTTTAATTTGAGTTTTATCTCCCTTTTCTATGCAATCATAGGTATAGTAGTGATCCAAAAGTGGTACATCAAGGGAGCTAGCCCTATCTAGAGATTTACCTCATTATTAGGCTACCCATAGCCTAGAGGTGTTTCAATTGTGCCACTTGGATGAGGAGATCTGAGACATCTCCTCAAAAGGTGAAAATCCAAGTGACAATAATACTATTCCATTAAACGATGATTTTATGTTTGATGTTGGTGTTCAAATGGTAGCATGTTTTGTTGTTAATTTTGTTCATGGCCTTCTGGCTGTTTGGTGCATCTAGTATTCTGTAGCCATGTTGGTTTAGCTTGGTTGGTCTATGTAATCTTGTTTTTTTGTAAATTTTTTATGTTTTATAATAGATGGCAAGGGAACCATATAACCTTGGTATTTATCTAAAAACAAATTAAACTTCATAGTTTCATGTGTCTATGTAACCCACTATGTTAAACTTAAGTATTTTTCAAAGAGACTTTGTGTGATGTGACCCTATAATGAATGACACTTATGATAATCATAAGGTCTCGGTGGTCTAATTATTCACAAAGTGGTCTCAAATTTCTCAATATAAATTACTTTATATAAATAAACTATCCAATCTTAATAATATTTATTTGTAACCCTTAAATTGTAATGGCCTCCAAAAAGTGCATGTAATCAATAAAATTAATCTAGTCTCTAGAGATTTTAATTCTTACTTCAAGTATATCAGTTCTATCAGAGCAAAGGAAGATGTTGGACATTTGTATGATCAAATAATGTTGTATCTCCTCAAACCCAAATATTTTATTAAATATATCATATTCATTGTTAGAAATCCATGTGACATTTGACCAACTTGATTTTTTTACATGAAAAAAAATTAATTATCCTTTCATCCTTATTTTGACCAAGAGCTTTATTTATTTTTACCAAATACAAAGCTCTATTTTTATCATTCTTCTAACCCATCCAAATAAAATCATAGAGGATGGATATTATAATTCAAGAATAAGAATAATATATCAATAAATAAAATAGTCTAACTACTACTCTAAATTGCAAACACGTGTAAAAGGAAATTACCATAATTAATATAATATCCTCAAATCATTAAATTTAATCACGTCCTTCAACAAAAATAAATATCATAAAACATAAACATCAAAATGGATTTTTTTTCACAATTAAAATAAGATTCCTGATCATTGCATACAACCACACCTTTACAAGAGAGAAAGAGACTCACAAGAGGACGATGGAGTTACCTTTGACATGACTATGACACTACCAATTATTACATGGTCTACACCATGAATTCCTCCTCTTTCCCCAATATCTTTCCTTTTTCCTTTTCTCAATGTCCCTCATGAACCTTCTAAATGGTCATGTGTTGTTCTCAAGACCAAAATATCTTGTTTAATTCTACCATCTTTTCTCACCCAAAAATGTATCGATTCTAAAGTGGTCAAACCAAATGGGAAAATATTCTAAGTTATGGTTAAATAAATGCCAAATTTAAGGTTAAAATTATCTCATGGTAGTCAAATGGACATCTACATTTATTTATAACTAATTATTTATATATATGATTGCATCACCCCACCACTATTTGTTATTTCCATTATAATAACTTTGACAAGATTTTCCATTTCATGGCATTATTTTTATATAATATATTTGAAGTGATATGAGAGGTGCATTAAGCTATGATTTCATTCAAACCTTCCCATTATTTTTTGTTTGTGCTAAAAATGTAGAATAATGGGTCTTGATCAATATCGATATTAGATAAAATATTTGTTGGATTATTAACCTCTCAATAGAAATGAATGAAGAATATTAATTAGTAGGTCGAGAATAGGTTTTAATATTATCTCAAAGCTGCTTTTAGCTTCTAATGTGAGGTCTACCCTATTTTCATAGCATTAATAATGATATACAAGTCCTCTAAAACCTCAAGAATTTCTACCTTCAATTTTGGTGCCAATTTAATTTCTTCTAATAAAATTATTACTTCAACTTCATTATTAATACCTTTATATATAATAATGGATGAGCCTCTTAAAAATAACTTATTTTAAAGGATACCCTTAACATCCCCCCATTATTATTACCTTTATGTATAATAGTGTAGAATCATTTTTAAGGATACCCTTGACATCCCCTTAAAATGATACCCTTGACATCCCCTCATCCATGGTTACCAATCAAAACTCCATTAAAATTTAGTTAGTAGGCAAGGTTAGGTGGGGAACATTTAAATTTTTTTTCTATTTAATTTTTTTAATACTAACCCATTAAAGGTTAAAATATCTAACATACACCAATATACAATTCCAAGATCAAAGCCAAATTTATCAATAAGGCATAACATTGATTATTATATTTTAAATTTTCTTTCTCAAATTTAAACAATGAAGCTAAGCTCATCTCCAAATAAATATTAATATGGCATTCATAAGTTATTACAAATGGTGACTTGACATTTATATATAGTATATGTTGTGTAGACTAAGAATTTGAATCAAGAGAGGATGGTTAGTATCGTGTTAGTTACAAAATGAAAGAAACACACTAACTAGCATAACATCTCTAGGCCTAGTCATTAGGGAGAGCTTAGTGAGGAAAAACCATTTGAAAACTCAACTATAAATGGAAATAAATGAGAAATATGAACACAAAACACAAATTTCTTAGCAAATCCTTGAGTTCTCCAAAAGGTTCCTTCTTTGGCTTTCTCGACTTATGCTTCAAGAGATCTTCATCAATGCAGCATGACTACCTTCATCTCCTCTTAGCACCTTTGTCTTATGGCTTTGTGAAGCTTATCTCAATAATTTGGCATTACAACACTGTATGCATAAGGTTTTGGAATTATTTGTGCATTATAATTTTACATCAAGAAATCTTAAAAATCAATAGACAAGGCCTCCTATTTATATATTTTACAAAATGATTAGAATGAGCCTGAGCCATCCATCTTAAAATGAATATATGTGGCTAATAATCCATTCAATTTTTGAGGTAAAAATCAATAAATTCTCTCATAAATATTTGGGAGGGAAGGCTTAATCAGATATTTTATGCATTTATGGCCTAGGATGTCTTTCCAAGAAATGATGTCATTTGATGATGCAGTTATTTAATATCATTTTTCAAAAAAATATTTCAATAAGTTACATGAAATTCTTAATTAGGCTCTTGATTTAGATTAATTAGCTTTAAACATGGTTTATCACTTTTTGGTACAAATCTTGGACTTTGTACATAAATTAATCAAATTAGTCAGAATGTGATATTATTGTCTCAAAATTTAATTGGATTAGAATTAGGATGTGATGTTAGATGCATTGGATATGTTATCCCATTTAGGATGTTATCAACACAAAATGAAAAAGGCACATGTCTTGTGTAAGAAATTTGATAGAAAAGAGCAATCTAGAGCACCCAGGGGTAAAAATGTCATTTTGACTCAAAATGATCTGATCAAAGCTAGTTATCTCATAAATCACATTGCCTCATTTAATGATACTCTGGCAAAAATCAGCACTTGTATATAATAGTTTTAAAGCTTTTAATGCATTTTAGTTTTTTAGGCCAAATTGTGCACTTTGGTAGAAATTGGTCAAAAGCCTGGTTGGACGTTATTGGTGGCTAGTTTTAGGTGTCTACAATTAGCACCTATTTGGTAAGGCATTACAAAGTATAAGCACAATAACATCTTTTCAAAGAATGAAATGGTCTTGTATGCCTATAACTTTAAATAAAATTGATGAACTGTATGATGCCCCCTTGAGGGAATGGTTGGCACAAGTAGGTCGACAAATGGTCCCTTGAAAGAAAGAAGCAAAATGAGGGGACCAAATATATGAAAATGATGGGGTGAGAACACAATGAGTTTGAAAAAGTAATCAAAATCATTGTGAATACATGTGGGATGGTGTTTAATGGTGTGCCCAAAGGTGGTTATAAGCATTGTACCCTGATAGTGGCAATTTGCTATGATAACACAATGATTTGTCCAAGGTTGTTATAATCATTGAGAAGATGGAACTACCCCAGTTAAGATAGACAAATAAGATAAAAACATGCCCCTATTTGGGTAAAAAGAAAGTAAATTTGGTGAGAACATAATGATTTGCCCAAAGGTGGTTATAATCATTGATAAATGCAGGTGAGACGGTGTGTAATGATTTGACCATAGGTGGTTATAATCATTGGACCCTGATTTTGGAAAACCTGATGGATTGACTGATGATGATAACTTGATACAGCGGGTAATGATGAACTAGAACAACCTGCTAGTATAGAGATGCTCATTCAAACTAACAATAGTTGAAATTATTTCATTGTTTAATTACCTTATTTGGGATATGATTGGGATTGGATTGGGATGCTACTATTGAGGAGATGTTGATGTTATCATTGTTGAGTAGACTTCTTGAAGTTGATTTTTTGTTGTAGCATTATATAGTAGGCATAATGATAGAATACCATGAGGACTGGGCTAGGTTTTTCATAAAATGGTGAGAGTATGGCTTAGGTTGCTCACAAAATGGTGAGAGCATGGCTTAGGATGATTGAGCTGACCTCAACAAGTATCAAGCATTGCATACATAGTCCCAAAATGGGACCTCAAGTCACTATAGTTCTGACTTACGGTAGATAAATCTGAGTAGTGTAGCAGTCAATTCAAATAAAATAATCACAATTAGAATAAAGGTATAATATGACATAGGAAATGGCTAGTTGGTACATCAAATCATGATAAACAAGTGTTGCCCCTAGTTTTCCGATAGGTAGTTATAATTAGGATACAATGGCTTAGGTTAATGATACTAATTTACCCATAGGTGGTTATAATTAGTAACAAGATCGATGAGACATTGATTTTCCCATAGGTGGTTATAATCAGGCACACTTGGTATAGATAATGAAACAAGAATTGAAGGATGCAACTATCAAACTATTGTCTTACTACTCCAAAATACTACCTCTATCTGGAATTCTAGAAATATTGATGAAAATTGAATATGAATCTTTATGTTAAATGTGGCTCTAGAATGAATGGAAAAGAACCAAGGTCATAGGGCCAAGTAGGAAGGGAGAAATGAACTTGGTTGATGAGAAGGTATGGTAAAATAGATATGTGATAGGAAAAAGTGATAGGTTGGAAGGATGATAGGATGGTAAAATGGTGTCGTACAAAGAAGAAGAGTGATAAAATGATATAATTTAAAACAATCCTTATAGACAATACACCAAGTTACTCAAGTGTAGTACTGCTTCAGGTGGATAATGTTCATCAACTCATCAGGTTCATGCCCATCTAGTATGGTAAGCCTATATGCTCTTGTGTCATAGTTTGTTGTAATGATGAACAGACCAACCCAGTTGGGTTTAAACTTACCTTTGTGCTTCTTTTCGACCATGGTATTCTTTTGGTTTTCTTTAAGGACAAGATCACCAAGTTGAAATTATTTATGTTTCACATGTTGATTATAGTGGCCTCTGAGTCAATTTTGATAGGCTTAAAGATTGTTCACTGCATCCATGCATTTCTCATCAAGTAACTCTAATTGTTATAGGTAAGCTACTCGATAGTCATTATTGTCTACGACATGATTGAAAGAGATGCATAGAGATGAAAACTCAACTTCAATAGGAAGAATGGATTCAATACCATAAACAAGTGAATATGGAGTGGCTCCTATGGGTGTATGGTGATTGGTTTAGTATTCCCAAAGGGAATGAAATATCTTAAGGTGCTAGTGACGATCAACATCATTGATAATATTTTTTAGAATGTTAACAATGGTTTTGTTTCATTCTTTGGCCTAACATTACCTTGAGGGTAATACGCCATGGAGAAATGTTGCATGATGTTATATTTGACACATATCTTTTAAACATCCTTGTTCTTGAATGATCCTCCATTATTATATATAATGTCAGAAGGGATACTATAGCAACAAATGAGATGGTTAAAAATGAACTTAGAAATTTACTTTCTAGCGACATAAGTGAGAAGTATAGCTTCAACCCACTTGGTGAAATATTTGGTGGTAATAAATATATGTTTATGGCCCAGTAGATGAGGTGGGATTGATATTCCTAATGGGGTTGAGGCCCCATGTAGAAAATGGCCATGGTGTCAACATTGGTTTCAAAGTCTTGATCAGAGCATGAACTAGATTGACATGCCTTTAACACTTTTGCACTTATTTACATATGCAGTTACATTTATGTCCATTGTGGGATAATAATAACTAGTACATAAGATATTTTTGAATAGGACTTCCCCACTTGTGTGGGCTGCACATACTCCTTACTGAACTTCCCATAATGCTAGTGTAGATTTTACTGAAGTTAAAAAATGAAGTAGAGTTCCATAAAAACATTGATGGTAAAGGGTAGAGCCAAATAAGGTATACTGAGTGGTTTGGTGGATGAAGGCTTTTGATTGCTTTTGAGATAGGTCAGGTGGCATAATTTGGTTATGGAGGTAGTTTTAAAGGTCTAAATACAAGATATATCTAGGATCAACAATATCAAAAATCATCATGACAATTGAAGGTTCATGAGTTGGTCCTAAAAAATTATCAACAAGGAACTAATACTCTTTGGTTGTGTTTGTTTGTTAAAAAAAAGATCCTATAGTGGCCATAGCATTTGTAGTTCTATTACTTGCCCTTGGTATATGCTTAAATTGAATGTCAGTAATCTATCGCTTGAGAGTGTTGGCCATGGCCTTATATGGAACTAACTTGTCATCTTTGGTCTAAAAGTGGTCTATAACCTGATTGATGATTAATTGAGAATGACCATAAACCTTGAGATGATATATGTTCCATTTTACCACTTGGCGAAGTCCTGCAATAAGTGATTCATATTTGGCCATGTTTTTAGTGCAAAGAAAATTGATCCTAAATGATTTAGGGATTAGATTCCCCCTATGGTGTAATAAATAAAAGGCCTACCCCTAATCCATGTGTTGTGAATGACTCATCAAAATACAACTTCTAGTGTTGCTCCCCAAGAAGTGTGTTGATGATAGTTATTATGGATTCATTAGGAAATTAGAATGTCAATGGCTCTGTATCAGTAAGGGGTGTTTCAGCAAGTTGATCTATAAGAACTTACCCCTTAAAGGATTTTTATTTGACGTACTCGATGTCAAACTCACTTAGAAGCATTATCCATTTAGTGATGTGACCTTGTAAAGTTGTTTTAGATAGTAGATACTTGAGCATATCTACTTTTAAAATAACCATTGTCTTGTTTTTTAACATGTAATGGCATATTTTTTGAGCTACAAAGACCATGGCTAAATAATGTTCTTATATGGGCATATAATTATGTTCATACGTGATTAGTGTATAGATTAAATAGTACATGTCATGATCATTTACATTATCATCATGCTGAGCCAAAAGTACCCCTAGGGCATTATTAGTAGTTGATAGGTACAATAAGAATGGCTTTCTTGGCATAGGAGGCAACAAAATAGGTGAATTTTATAGATAGTCCTTTAGCTATTGAAAAGTTATCTAGAAATGATCATCCCAATAAGATGTGACTCCTTTCATTAGAAGATGCATAAAAGGATGACATTTATCAGCCAACTGTGATATGAAGAGTTGAATAGACTATATTTTGCTTTGAAAATTATAAAGTTGCTTCAAATTAGTTAATGGTTACATCTTTGTTATGGCTTGGACTACCACTGGATCAATTTCAATGCCTCGGCAAGACATAATGAAGCCAAGAAATTTTCTTGATGTTACTCCAAATACACACTTCTTAGGATTGAGTCTAATTTTTTACTCATGTAGTCTTTCAAATTTAATTCATAGCACTACTAGATGATCGGCCTTCGTCATTGATTTTCCAAGAATGTTATCAACATAGTCTTCAATAATGTCATGCATCATATCATGAAATATGACAATCATGGATCTTTAATAGGTGGCCCCTACATTCTTAAGACCAAATGGCATAACTTGATAACAAAATGTTCCCCATGGAGTAGTGAACATTGTTTTGTGTTGATCTTTTGGTGTTATCCTGACCTGGTTATACTTTGAAAAGTCATCCATTAATGAAAGCATCTCATAACCCACTGTGAATTTGATAATCATGTCAATGTTTGGCAATGAAAAATCATCCTTATGGAAAGCTTTGTTTATATCACAAAAATCAATACATATTCTAATTCTTTCTAGCTTTTTTCTAACTGGTGCAACATAGGATATCCAATCTGAATAGTCTATCAATCAAATACATCCTACTTCTAAGAGTTTTTCCAATTCATTATTCACTAATACAATAATGTTAGAATATGCCTATGAAAATATCTTCACAAATTCCCTCAAAATGGATTTAAGGACTTCATGTTCCTTATCAGTAAGGGACACACCTAGCTTGATCCACTTTGGGTCATCTAGGGACCTGATGTTAACCTCTATCATATCTTCCACTAGAAAGATCAAATCATATTTAAGGATAGTGGGAAAAGTTTTGAATTTATTTACAAAATTAGATTCCTCTGCTACGACTGGCTCTTCAATTTCCCCTAGGCATGATGAATCAGAGTCCCCTAATCAAAGGTTTGGCCATCTAACAAAAACTATTGGAAACTCCTGAAGGACTCAATCAAAAGCATTTTGTTCTTAAAAATTAAACTCAAACCCACAAATAAGTTTTTCATTGGTGGCCTCTTAAGCTATGTTTGAATAAGGTTGAACACCCCATTTAATGGCACTTGAAATAGGTTTTCACCACTAGACTAGCCTTTTTCTTTACTTTTTCCCTAGTCAGAAAACACCTCAAAGAGGTTTTCACTTTGGGACTTCAATGTTTTAATTATTTGCTTTTGGCTAAGCATGTTCACCCGCTTTCTAAAATAGGATTCATGATCCAACTTGATTGAGAACCCTAACTTATGGTCCCCCAACAGAACATTGTCTCTAAGGCTGAGAAAATCACAGAAAGCCTCATCATTTTGGAACTCATCAATCAACACGTTAGACTCTTGTTGGTCCCAATCTATTAGTTGGGGATAATACAATGGCAAAGGGTTATGATGAATGACTGGTCTAAGGGTATAAATGGAATGAGTATTAAATAGGTTGGCCTTGGATAGGTCATCAAAAAGGTTATGATGAAAATATACTTCATTATCGACATCCTCATCACTATTCAATGGTATTGAAACATGATTAAGGTAGATGGGATCACCCCCAACTGGTTTAAATCCAAGTCCACAGGGCCTTTTGTATTTGGTCATGGAAATTAGCTCAAGTGCTTCTTATTGGTTTGGTCTGAGACCTCTTCCTTCATAGTCATGATTCTTCATGATCCTATTAATAATATGATACTTTGCATTTTCATAATAATTGGCTTGCTTGTCATTGTACAACCATGATTCATCTCCCTCAAGAGGGTCTTACTCTAGGTTATATGCTAGTATAAATGTGATATGTCCTTTACCATTTGCCCTTTTATTTCCATTTTAGATGAAATGGTTTGGATTTAGGTCTTCCAAATGACTTTGGGTTCTATGGAAGGTTTGAAATGTGAAAGGTATCATGAGTTAAATACTCTCATGGGCTATTGGATGAGATGGTATAATGATTAGATATCCCAAGAAGTGGCATATGAGAAAGGGAATTAAGAGTATTAGGATCAATGCAGTTGTCCTCTAGTGAATCAAGGAGTATGGTCTTGCCCTTATCTTGCTTGGCCACTGGATTCATGTTGAAATGATAGTTGTAACTCTTGAACTTAGCCTCTAGGTGTTTGTAGTGCACGTAAGGATGCAAATATCCTAGTATACAAACTCATATCCTTGAATGGGAGAACTTGATACATTGGTGCAACATCTATGGGATTACATGGATTTCATGTAATCAAGGTTTACCCAAAAGCATATTAAATGACAAATTGAGATATAGCACATGGAAAAGTGTGTCATGGGTCAAGGGCCCAAGGATAACTAGTAAATAAATAGTGCCTTATGATTCTTATTCCTCATTGTTGTAGGCTTTGATGGTTATTGTCTTTGCTTGAAGATCTACCATAGTGTACCTGAGAAGCTTGATCAGCTTTAGAGACACTATGTTAAGACTAGATCCATTATCTATAAGGACACATTTCACTTTGTGTTGCTTTATGAAAACTTCAATGTATAATGGATTATTATGCAGTGGGCCAAGGGATCACATATCACTTTGGTTTAAAGTGACTTGTTGGATTGGACCTAGGTGTCCAACCAAATCTTGGAATTTGTTAGGGGATATGTCACTTGAAATCATGGATTGGCTAAGGAACTCATTTAAAATATCATTGTAGAATGTTGACGTACATAAGAAATCTAAAATGGAGATTTGTACAAGCATCTTTTGCAATTTTTTCACAATGTCAAATTTATTCTCTTGGTTAGTGTTAAATGGATTATTCTAAGGCTAAATAGTTGGTTGGGTGATGGGTGAAATGGAAGATGGATGTGGGCTTGGGATGGTAATATTTGACCTCTGAGTTATGATTGCATAATTAGGATTAAACACAGGACCACAATTGCTAACAAATGTTGGTGATGGTGTGGGACTAGATAGGATAAGTCTCAATTACTAGTGCACTTATGCATGGTCATGAGGCAATGATGAGCTATTAATAGAGTGTCCAAAATTAATAATCCTTTCTTGTTGGTATGCCTATATGTGATCCCAAGTCAAGGAAGGATTATCAAAGTGAGTCGATGGACTGGCATTGTTTAATATAGACTATAAATTTGACTCAAGAGAGGATGGTTAGTATTATGTTAGTTCCAAAATGAAAACAAAATGAAAGAAACACACTAACTAGCATAACATCTTTAGGCCTAGTCATTAGGGGGAGCTTAGTGAGGAAAAACATTTGAAAACACAACTAGAAATGGAAAGAAATGAGAAATATGAACACAAAACACAAATTTCTTTCCAAATCCTTGATTTCTCCAAAAGGCTCCTTCTTTGGCTTGCTCATCTTGTGCTTCAAGAGATATTCATCAAATGGAGTGTGGATACCTTCATCTCCTCTTGACACCTTTGGATTGTGGCTTTGTGAAACTTCTCTCAATAGTTGGGCATTACAACACTAAATGCATAAGTTTTTGGAATTATTTGTGCATTATAAGTTTACACCAAGAAAGATTGAAAATCAATAGGCAAGGCCTCTTATTTATAGATTTGCAAAATGATCAAAATGAACCTGAGTCATCCATCTCAAGATGAAGATGTGTGGCTAAGAATCCATTTAATTTTTGAGGCAAAAATCAATAAATACCCTCATAAATATTTGGGATAGAGAGGCATGAGAGACATTAATGAAGCATGGGAGGGCTTAATCAGATATTTTATGCATTTATAGCCTAAGCATGTCTTTCCAAGAAATGATGTATATTTAAATAAGTTACATGGAATTCTTAATTAGGCTCTTGATTCAGATTAACTAGATTTAAACTAGATTGGAATTAGGATGCGATGTTAGATGTGTTGGATTTTATATCCCATTTAGGATGTTATCAACACAAAATAATAAAGGCACATGTCTTGTGCAATAAATTTGATAGAAAAGAGCAATCCAGATCACTTAGGTGTGAAAATGTCATTTTGACTTGAAATGATTTGATCAAAGTTAGCTATCTCATAAATTGCATTGACTCATTTAATAATACTCTATCCAAAATTGGCACTTGTATATGATAGTTTTAAAGCTTTTAATGCATTTTACTGGTTTTAGGCCAAATTGTGCACTTTGGTAGAAATTGGTCAAAAGCCTAATTAGAGGTTATTGATGGCCAGTTTTAGGGGTCTACGTGTTTCCCATCAACCTATCCTTTGTTTATGTCCCTAAATAGATCCCAAGATATATTTGGCATTCACCACTCTAAGTAGTTAGAATATAAATGTATAATATGTAGGAGTGATGTTAAATATTCTAAAATGATAATTTACATTTATATAATGATGCATATGAAAGATAATAGAATTTGGATTGACTTTTCAATTAATATGTACATTTTTTTATATAGAATATTCTTAAGATATGTATGGATATCTATCTTCAATTAAATTAGTAGGTTTTAATGAATTTAAGACAATTTTGTATTACATTTTAGATTTTTTACAATCTTTGATGTTAGTTTTCTATCATATTATTTGATTGATGAAAAATGTATCACATGACAAAATCCCACTAAATTTTAACTAAAAATAAATAAATTTAATGATTTTTAAAGCCTGATGTTATGTACTTCATAGTGTTAGTCACTAAAAACTAAATGATACAAAATGTTTTAGGATCATGCACACAAATGAAAATAAAGAACTACATTATATAAATTTGATGTTTTTTTTTATTTGGTACGTAAAATAATGTTGGTTTTATAGGGATCCAACAACCAATAGTTTAAATAAAGTAAGACCAAAAATCATGAAACAAATCCCCATGGGTAGCCAAGCAAACAACAACAAAAACTACCAGCAAGAAGGTAAAACTAACATAAAAACAAAAAAATAAACCTAGGCCTAATATTAGACCTCCTTTGAGGAAGAATTCACCTTTTAAGTAGCTCAATCAATGTTCTTGTTATTTTCCCACAACAAATTTTGAATGGTATGTCCCTAGGTGCATTTAGAAGGACCCTCTAGGGTACTTTTTTTGATCTTAGGCTAAGGAATTTAGATTCTTCTTTTAGCCTTCAAGGAAGACTAGGTGTCTTCAACAAGATCCTCCCCCACTTCGTTATTCCCATATTTATCAAATTGAGAAACATTCTTTTCTTTTTCATTTTCCATCTCCTACTTGAGCTTGTTTTCATCTTCAAATCATTCTAGTCTTTTATAAGGGTTGAAAAGGCCATCCCGATTCCTTCCAATTTTTCTAGGAAGATCCCCAATTTTTTGCTTCACTCAATAATTTTGTCTACCAAGCTATTGAGGTCCCTGATTCTAGGACCAACCAGACCTTTTGGTGGAATGGTCAAGGTTCTAGCCTTTTTGCTTGAAGAGGGAAGGGAAAACATGGGAGGGAATTTAGGAGGAGTGAACATGAGAGGGGAGGGTTTTAAGGGGGTATAGGCTAGGGAGCCTTTCTCATTTCCTGACAGTCTAGGATTTTCCTCAAAATGGGCATTAACTAGGGAATTCTCAAGAGGGGTTTCTTTCATAGGAATGTCTTTAACAAGGGAACCTTTAGCCAAGGGGATGGATTTCTTGTGTAATGTTTGACCTAATTGAACTAACATGAGGAAAATGTCATGGTGAAGTTTGATATTTTTTTTATATAAGGTTAAATATTGATATTATTGATTAATATTAACAAAGGAGTGAAATCTTTTAATAAGCTTTCCTAAAGTATTTATTCTATGGGACCCCAACAATTTTAACAATCCAAATAACCAAACTAACATGATTCTTTAATTAACCTATTAACATAATTAACTACCAAAAAGGTGTATATGCCCCATACAAACTAATTAACTCTATCAACATATAAACATAAATAAAGTGGCTCTGGATCAACTAACCCAATAACCTAGATTTAATTAAAAAATGAGTATAAAATATGATTTGGAGCTATGACTATGAAGTCATCAACAAAAGTCTTTATTGCACCTACAATTGGCATACTACACACCATGGTATTGATCAATCGATGTCACTTCCATGTACACTACTCTGTAAGTTGTGGCATGAATGATGAACATGATCAAGGCATGTTCATCTCCTTTGACCATTTTGCACTATACTATAGTAGAACATGATCAAATCCTATTCAACCACATTGATCCACATAATTTATCACACATAAACCCATCTAGTGACTATTAAATATCATGTATGGAACATCTCCATGATGTCCAAAGATGTTGGCATAACTTTTCTCAAGACTACTGGTGATAGTGACTCCCATGCCAACTTTACAATTATTGATAACTGATTGAAGGCCATGCAATATCTTCCCCCTATCAGGTGAGACATGAGAATCCCTTACAATTAAATACCAAATCCAGACTACTATGTCTACTTCTCATTAGGAATATAATTAAACTAAAAAAAACCAAAAAATTATAGAAATAAACACATATCTATCTATCCAAAATTTACCACTACCATATACTGATCTTGGACCTAGCAGCTTGTGCAATATGGGTGTGGTGATGGCTTTGTCAGCCTCTCATATCCTTAGGGACTTATAAACTATGAATTGAAATTGCATAATCTCCAATAACATAAATTATGAAAATTATTGTTATAATCATGGTTTTAAGTACATAATTTCTAGTTTCATCTTTAAAGCAAGAGTACGGTGGTAGTTTCAACCAAAAATACACTTGATGTACATTAGAGCACATTTCTTTTCCATTTTTAGTATATGTTTGTCATAAAAATCATATCTGGAGATCTCAGAACAAATAAATAACCACTCCATTATGTTTATAATGTTCTAAAACCTAGTTATTGATTGATTACATGACTACCATCAGGCAAAAATTTAATTAAATGGAAAAATTGCAAATACATCCTTATGTCTCCCTTTTCTCTTTACAAATCTTTTTAAGAAAATATTCTCTTTTCAAAAAATCATATTTTAATTAAAATTCGATTTGACTAAAATTTGTGTTGGATATATTTGATCCTTATAACTCTCCACGTGTAAGTGTCTTACAAAAAATAAATAACCAACTCCCTACAAAATCTAATGAAATATATGTTAAATATAATCTACATAAATTGTAGATCTTTGAATTTTGAAAAAAACAAAATAAAATTATTTTTCATGTAAAATCCTTTCACCAAAAAATCACCTGTGAATTTATCTAAGGTGAAAATTGTGTTTGGTTTTCTTTGGGGCCCATTGGGCATTGTTATGTGGAAATTAAATAAATAAAATTTAGGTTTATACCGTACTACTAAAAAAAAATCATTTATGGTTTTAGGATGGCGTACCATTATTGTACAAAGGATTACAAAATTGATTTGGATGTTGAAAAATATGTACAAAATGAATTTGGAGGATTTGTGAATGGTTCAAAACCGTACAACTTGCCAACACAAGATTAAAATTATGTAAAAGTTTGTCACAACAACATATAAATTATTTTTTATGATTTTATGGCAACAACCTTGTTGTATAATGTATTTAATAAGGAATGTAGACCGCACAACTTGCTTTATGGTCATATAAAATAGTAAACATGGCTTCAAACTAACATGGGGCCATACATATCTAATTTTTGGCAGAGTGTTTATGCCATACAAACAATATTTTATAATTTATTGGGTCATAAAAATTAGGTGTGACACCTATTTTGATGTACATAATGAATATGTGGAAGCTTTGGTCTTTACTATTCCTTTAGTAGGGTTTTTTTAGGGCATATATAATTGAATGAGATTGATTTTTAATTGATCAAAATTCTTTTTGAGACATTAAAAAAAGTTGTACTACTTCAAAAATTGTTATTTTAGGGGATCAAATGTCATACAATGGTAAATCTATTTTTATAATATGAATTGGATTTGTAGATTGTAATTAAAAACCTTCATACATTTGGAAAAAAAATTAATTGCTCTCTTCTCCTTCACATTTCTCTCTCTCCCCTCCTTCACATGGCTTTGATACCACTGTTGTGACCAATCACACAGGTAAAAATGAATAACTACATTGTATAAATTTGATAATGTTTTCATATAAGCTAAAATATCAATATTATTGATTAATATTTATAGAGTGAAAGCTTTTAATAAGCTTTCAAAAGGTGGTTATTCTATGTGACCCCAACAGGATCAACCACCTAACTAACCAAACTAACATGATTATTTAATCAATCTACTAACATTATTAATTTCCAAAAGGGTGTATATGCCTCATACAAATAAACTAACTCTAGAAACATATAAACATAAATAAAGTGACTTTAGATCAACTGACCCAACAAAATGCATTAATAATTAACATCATCAAATCTTATACACCTAAGTGTAGTGCATCAATATTTGTGAATTGTGCATGTGACACTAAACCTGATGTTATTACCCTAGGTTTTACATTAGATAGTGACCTAAGTACATTTTAGCTCCACTTTGAGCTGAATCTGTCATATTTTGTTCAACACTCTTCATGTGCCTAAGAGTAGTAGACATTTACAAAGAATGCTATTCTCTTAAGCACAAATTGGAATGGAAACAATGTTATCTCACAAACACTTTAGTAATTTCCTTAATTATTTTTTTCATTAAATTTTTATTAGATTTAATATAATAAATCATTTACTAATTGATATTAGATCAGATATATTGAATATTAAATTGATAAAATTATCATGGGATATTTTTTTTATTTTTATGAGAACCATGAATGGAAAATATTTCATTTTTATGTAGATTCATATCTCTAGGTTAATTTTTGCCTAGAAATATTGGGTGATTAAAGAAGTGTTCTAACATGGGATCCATCTATAATTTTGTAGGGGTTTACACCTAGTTATTATGAAGAAGATGAGGTGGAGATTACTTACATAAGAGGTAGAAAATATGATAAGGTTGAAAAATATCTTAGGAAAGAAAAAAAGAAACAATATATTGATTATAGTTTGGAGAGTGAAGGATATCACAATATTCCATATGAAGAAAACACTTATATAAGGATACTTATAATTATAAGTCATACATATATTTGACCTTTAGATAAGTCTCTTTCTGAAGTTATTGTGTCATTCTATTTTTGGGGTTGCATTTATGTGATGCATCTATCAAACATATATAATGGAAATTTAGGGATTTTGATACTAAACACTATAAAGGTTGGTTTTAATATAGGAGTTGAGAATGGAGTACATAATTTTTTATTTTTTGGTCTAGATTATCCATTTGTAGAATGGAAAGATTTGAAAGAGTACAAATTTAGAATGTCCACATACATAATAGATGCAAATGCAATGACTATTAATTACGATATCATTGCAAGAAAAAATTTCATAAGAATGTATGACGACACCTACATTAATGGTTGTCCCTATGCAATTAATAACATAACTAGTTTTATAAATAATTATCATGGAAGAGGCACTAATATACACCTTAAAGCATATGGGCATGCAATTCAGGTCTCAAAAGTAATAAAACTAAATTAAACATGAAATTGGGTCCAAACAAGTCATTAAATCCATGTGGGCATGTAGTTAGGGCCAAACAAGTAAGTAAACTTCATTGTGCATGCAATTGGGATCACATGAGTAATTAACCCATTTATGCATGAAATTACAACCACACGAGTGGTTTAAGCCATCTGCACGTGTAAATGGAGACACAAAATTAATTAAACTAAAATGGGAATGGAATTGGGTCAAAAAAGTATTTCAATCCATATACACATACAATTTTGTCTACATAAGTAATTAAACCCAATTAGGTTTGTAATTAAGTATACAATAGTAAATACACCCAATTGGGTGTGTAATTGGGGTCAAACAAGTAAATAAACCCATTTGAGATATCAATTGGGATCACACAAGTAATTAAACCAAATTGGGAATGCAATCGGGTCCAAATAAGTAATTAAGCCTATTTGGGATTGTAATTGGGGCTAGACGAGTAATTAAATCCAACAAGGCATGAAATTGAGTTCAAATGAATAACTAAACACATATGGGCATACAATTAGGACCAAAGGAATAATAAAACCCAACCATGTATGTTATTTGGGTTGAATGAGTAATTAAACTCATATAGGCATACAATTGGGATGAAACGAGTAATTAAATCCATATGGGCATGCATTTGGGAAAAAATAAGTAATTAAACGCTTTTGGATATGTAATTAGGGAGAAACAAGTTATTAAACCCAAAATGGCATTTACTAGGGCCAAATGAGTAATTAAAACCCATCTAAGCATGTGCCATACAATTAGGGCCAAAAAATAATTTAAACTTAATTGGACATATGATTGGGTTCAAACAAGCAATTTAATCCAACAAGGCATGCAATTGAGGCCATATGAGTAATTAAACCTAATTGGGCATTCAATTGGGGAAAGAGAGTAATTAAACCTAATTAAACATGAAATATTAGGGAGAATCAATTTATTAAACCCAAAATGGAATTTATTAGGACCAAATGAGTAATTAAAACCCATTTGAGCATGGTCATACAATTGGGGCCAAAAAAGTAATTAAACCTAACCAGACATATGATTGGGGCCAAACAAGCAATTTAATCCATCAAGGCATGCAATTGATGCCATATGAGTAATTAAACCTAATTGGGTATGAAATTGGGGAAGGCAAGTAATTAAACCTAATTAAACATGCAATTGTGATAGAAGAGTAATTGAACCCAATTATGCATATTATTTGGGCCAAATGAGTAATTAAACCTATATAGACATGTAATTGGGTCGAAAGGAATAATTAGATCCTTTTAGGCATGTAATTAGAGTGAAATGAGTAATTAAACCGAATTAGGCATGTAATTGGGACCAAACGGTAACTTGTTAGTGTACATTAGGACATTAATATCATATTATCTAAGATGTACTTATAATTATATTATATAAGGATTATGCACACCTTATATGCACATTATTATCTATAACGTATTTATAAATAAATTATAAACATTAATACACATAGTATACTTAGTGCCATAAATAAGGTCAAATTTGAGTCTAAATTTGATTTTTTAATGTTTTTAATGGTGAAACATTGGACAATTTATGTTATTTTTGGTGGTGACAAGGTGGCACAAATGTTAAGCAACTAAGAATTTTTAGGTGTGTGAGGTTTATGTTAGTCCTTTGCCACATTTGATTCATTTTTTTGCCACCCAAAAAACACTTGTTTGCATGACATTAGCATTGAATATTAAAAAATTCAATTAGAAAATTATAAATATAATAAAATTTTAAAATTTTTTGTTGGGTGAGTTTGATATCACTTACTAAACAAAAAAATACATAGATATCATGGTAAAAAATGGACAAAATGGCTCAATTTGCATAGCATATTATTATTATTTGTATTTTCCCACTCTCTTACTTCGTATCTTCTCTCCAACTCCATGCATCAATCGAGTTCCTTATGGAATCCACCTCGGCTTCAAATGAAAAGCACTAGGCCTTGTTGCAATGTCCATGTTTTTTTGTGTGGACATGAAATCCCATTTTTTATAATGGATTTTAGTCATTTTAATGAATTATCAAATTTTTCAAGCACGTTAGTATTGGGTAAACTATGTTGGTCAGAATGCATTAAACCTTAACAACAACACAAAATCAACTTCACCTTCATTCTATTTAACATGTGTGTGTGTGTGTGTGTGTGTGTGTATTACTCAGGGTAAATTAAAGCTTGTTATGCTTCAAAGAATAGATGGCCATAAAAAAATTAGATTTTATATTGTAAATGGTCATTGAGGAATTTTTTAGAGCCCACTCAAATGTTGAGTTTCTAAACTCTCTCCAAGACATTTTCACCAATCATATGGAAAGTAAATTACATAAAAAAATACTAAACATGCTTACAAAGATCTCAGGATCAAGTCCCACTAAATATATATTTGATTCAGACAACCATAATCATTAGAGGTAAAACAAAATCATGTAGGGTAGTATTTTATCAAATTTGGAAAAATAGAAAACTAATTATCTAAATGTGAGAAACTCATACATAAAATTAGAATGTTACAGATATGCAATAAATGACAAACTATTTTGAAACTTACTTAATTTGGAAAGGTGATAAAAGAGGAAAATCCTAGAAAGAAATAACTTGGCTAGAAATTGGATAATATAAGACTAATATAGAAATTGTTAAACTAATTGGGAGGCTCTATGATGATGTTTTGAATTTAGAAATTTATTTTTCTTTCTATCTCAACAAGGTCATTAGAATCAGACAAGGATGTAGTGTGCTAGTGTCCTTAGGGAGCACTAACATCATATAGGGTTTTATACTGTGAAATTGATATGACAAGTTCATTTTACCAATGTGTTTTGTTTGAGTGTGCAAGAGCTCTCAATATATTTCAAAAACCATTGTGTCATCTTCTACACTTGTAACCATATCTCAATAGACCACAAATGATAAAATGGATGAAACAAAAAAAGGGGTTAACAGTTCAAGTTGTGCTAGACCTCAACACCCCCTGTGTTCAGTGTTGCCTACATATCAATACTCTGAAAAGGGATTAAGACTCCCTATTTTTATTTCATATTAATATGGTGTGTGTGAAATACTAGTGTAATGCTAGATGCCTGCAGAATTTTGGTGTGATTAAGTTCTTCAACTATGACTTGTGACCTTGGAGGTGTACTTAGACTTTAGCTCAGAGCTACTAGGGTTGTATGTATTTAAAATTAGGATAAATAGGGAATTTACTCTCAATTTGTAAATATAATTATGGTGATTTACAAGGTGTGAGCCTATTTTGTGTAAAATGAATTAAAAATGTGATATTATAGTGGTCATAACACATGAGTAAGAAGGTTAGTTTTAGGTTAGTATGCAATTAAATCAATTGAAAATCCTACCACTAACCTAAGTGTACATCCTCGGATTGAGCAAGACTAAGAAGAAAGCAAATAAACAAGTAATAAAACACAATTATTAAATATTTTCTTGCAATATCCTTGTCAAAAAGAGTGATGTGATCGAATGTAGTTGTAAAAAGGCTTGTGCATAATGCATGGGCAATCTAACAATGTAAACCCTTGTAAGCTAGATGTTTGGATGATGGATAATAAACATAATTGAAGCTTTGTACAGATATTTAAACCACACGTCATTATCAGTTTACATCTTGTTGAGAATGTAGGGTGGTGTCTCCATTTATATATTTTTAGGATCAATTGTTATCATTTATCTGAGATGAGGATCAATGGTGGAGGATAAATCCTATAATGGAAGATAAACATTTAATACTATGATATAGAGTGTGTAAAAAATTGTAAGAATATATATTCATAAGGGTTTGGAGTGTATAAAATTGTAAGAATATATATTCGTGAGGGTTTGGAGTGTATAAGTGCATGTTATAGACCTTACTTGCACACTTCTTATTTTACATAAAAATTTATTTGTGAAGTACACTTTGACTTTTGAAATACTATTTATACATTGTCAAGTGGGTGAGTGATGTAGGAATATAAGATTTATTTGAATTTTGGTAAACGCGACATGTGCATTCCATGTAAAATCCTATTAGTGATTGATTAATTAACTAATCAAAGTCAATTAACTAATAGAGAGTGATTAGGATGATGTGGTCCTTTTTTAATGTTCCATTTTGATTGATCATTTTATTTAATTAAACTAGGGTGTTATTATCAAAGCAACCAATTGATTTAAACTATTATTGATAATTTTGTTATAATGATGTGGTATATTTTTTGGATTAAGAATGTGTTATCATGATTTGAGATAAAACTTATAGTTACTTTGGAATATTTAGATGTTCACATGATTTGGTGCTTGAATTATTCATTGACATTGAAATTTGGTTGATGATTAATGATGACACCAAAGTGGCAAAAATGAAGTGAATAAATTTTACCCTTCTTTGAAAACGTGTTGAGAGATACTTAACAAAGTAACAAATTTTTAAAGAAAATTTGAAATAAAATGCAATCATGCCCTAATAAATGTGATTAAAATTGGGGATTTGTCATAAAAATGAGCCCATAAAAGGATTAAAAAAGATGTATTACTATGGAAGAGGTCACAAAAATGAGAACTAGGAGAAAACAAGGTGAAAATGGTGAAATTAACCATAAGTTAACCTCTTGGGAGAAAAAGATATGCAACATGATGCAAGAGCATCAAGCTAAAATTTGTCAATTTTGTGTTTTGGTCCCAAGTAGTCAAAATTGGTCAAGTTTGGAGTGTTAGTGAGTGTCAAGAGACCTTTCATGATCAAATTCATGTATATGAGGTAATTTAGAGTCCCTAGGGGTCTTAGGTTAAGTTTTGAGGGTGTTTGGAGTTTTCCCTCCAAAACCAATATTTGAAAAGATCCTAGAAGAGCATAACTCCAGTCTAAGGTGGTTGGATGATAAAATGTTGGTTCAATAGGGCCATGAAGCTTGTATAAGGTATTTTCAAGTCATAAAGGTGTATATTCATGAGGTTAGTAGTCTTGTCTAGATAATAAGAAATAAAACCTCACGTTGAGGTAGTTATATTGAAGAAGTTGGTGTAACCAACTCAAGAATCTACATTTAAAATGGGAAGAAGGAGTCATTTTGTAGTAGTAATGACATAGAGGAGTGGAGGTGATTTCCAAGTGGTTTGGAGTGGAACCTTATGAAGGATGGTTAGATATTTGAATAAATTATATTGTAATAGATGTTGATATAATGAATAAAGTTGGTGTGACCATTTTATGGTTTCCCATTTAACTTATATAAATTGTTATTTACATATTCACATGGTTTTAGGTGAACATTAAAGATTGTATATACATATGGTTTCTATTTGTGTCTGCAGACTTGGAAGGACTGTAAGTTACAGTCATGGAGTAAGGTTTAAATAATGATTTAGTTGAAATAAACAAGAATCTATGTTATGGAATAAAATTTGAGTGTGGTAGTAATCCCTCCTTTGTAACTGAAGAAGTAATTCAAGGTAAAGGAACTTTAAGAAGAGTAACTCAGTTTATATTTTGTCTATGTGTTGTGGTGTTTAGAGGTATGGTCTTGTAACGTGGTCTGGGAAGGTCGTGTAAAATAGTATTGTTGAAATGATTTCATATGGAAAATATAAATTTAGTTGAAAAAAGAGACTTAATATATTTAAGGGAAAAGTTTGAATAAAGCGCAATATAAATCCTTGTGAAAGAATAACCCTTGTTTACTCTATCAAAGAGACCTTGTTTATGCAATCAAAATAGGTAGACAGAGTATGAGTTCAAGGTGAGAATTATGGTAATTTTAAGATGATTAAACACAATAAAAAACCCTAGAAACCTTCTTGTAATTTTTTATTCAAACATAGACCCCTATTTAGTATGTATAGTTACCCTTGTTTATACAGTCAATACTCAAAAGACATGTAAAAGGCCTACAAAAGGTGTATGAAGGTTGTTAGAGGCTAAGTATAGATTATAAAATTATGGAAGATCATCAATAATATCTCCAAGAAGGAGGAATTTATCAATAAAAGAGAAAATATAGTCAAAACCCCATGCACAGTCAAAGAAGGTATGCACAGTTTACTAAGAACTTGAGGTTTTAAGCAAAGAATGGAGGATTATAGAAAATTGGAGGATTTTAAAAAGATAAAAATATAACTAATGAAATTAATTTAACCTTTTTAAACGTTTTATATCTCAAGATATATAATTATTTTTGCCCTCATCTTGTGTAGGGCTAAAGAAACCCTAGAACTAGGGTTTATGTGTTTTAGAGAGATTTAACCATCCAAACTTGATAAATTTTTATAATATTAAATAATTATAGTTATATAAATTATTAAATTGGTTTGGGTTTGGAATTTTATGGAGAGTTATAGTTTTGACAATAGTGGCTTTGGCATAGGCCTAATTAGGCCTTAGAAAGGGTTGTTTTATAAAGGAAGTAGTAAAAAGAAATAGAGTCTGAGTATGAAAATTTACCCACATCTTAGGGGGTATAAATAAATCCCATAAATGAAATTTAACCTTGGTAATATATATTATATTGATGAAATAAAGAGTAATTATTTAAATAAGGCTACAAGCCTTATGAGGAATAAATAAGGGTTGTTTATAGAATTAGGATACAAGGTGAGTTCCAAGGGTTAGAGAATATTGGTGCAAATGGAATATGGCTAATTGAACCTCTCATGTCCAAATAATAAATTTTTTAAACCTATATCAATAAGTGACCCTTAAGTCCTATGGGAATGGTCTATACAAAGCTAGTGAAACTTAAGAGGAAGTTTATTAGTAGAATGAATGAAATGTGGTAGATTTAGGCTTGTGAATAATTCAATAGAGGTATAATGCCTTCAATATATTCTAAAATAGTACAATAACTAGATATATATATTCAAGGAAACTATTAAGACAAGATCCAAAGGAGAGAGATTGTGTTGAAGATGATATCTTGAGATCAAACCAACAAGTGAATGTGACCCATTAGATTAATGAACTAGATGGTGTTGCTTTGTAACTTCTCCCCATACCTCTACATCATAATATGTAGGTGGTTAAAATTTTAAAATTAGGGTTATAAATATACCCTTAATTATTTTCACCACCCCTTCAAGAATTTAAACCTCTGGTTTTAACACATGAGTGTTACAGTGATTATGGTTTTTATATTACACCATAGACACCTTTAAAGTGCATGAGAGAGTGCATGTGACCACCCAGGAGTGGTACACTAATATGTACAATTGTTTGTTGAAAATTTTCATTTGAAATGTCATTAATGCTAGCATAAATTAGGAGCTGTGGTGATTTCACCACTGAAGGAAATTTTTGCAATGGTAGAATAGCCCATGCAAATGGTGAAAATGTTTTTGTAAATGTTGGAAGCACTAATATAAATGATGAAATAGTGATGAAAGTGGTAACATCTCTAAAAATAGCAAGATTAGTAGCCTTAACAATGAAATCGTGATTTTAAGTGAATTTACCAAAGTAGGTTTGATATTTCTTAAATAGTGAAATCGTTAAAGTAGGTATGAAATAGATGAAACCATGAAAACATCTTGCTACATAGTGATAGCATAATTTACAGTAGTGGAAATGGCTTGATAGTGGCAAAATCACCAAAAAAAGTGGAAGATTATTGAAATTGTTTAGTAAAGTGGCAAAATATCCTTACATAATAGTGAAAATGCATTATGTGGTGGTGATATCACTTAACAATTGAGAAGTAGTGAAATCACTTGGCAAAGTGGTGAAATAGCCCTGTGTAATAATGAAAACCATCTTAGTAGTGATGAAATCACCAATACTATCAAATGGACTAAATTTTTAAAAATTCATGTCTAATTTGATGTTTAATTCTATTATTTTATATGATTAGTCAAAAGTTCATGATGAAAATATAATTGTAGGATAGATAAATGATTTTTTGGATTGATGGCAACTGACTAAATGTGCTAACATGACTTGATTGTAGGAGTGGATACAGGTGATTATAGCACATGAGCAATGATCATGTGTGCTAATCATACCACATATTTAGATAAATGAGGTTATAAGCTTACTAGAGGTTGTAGGAATATTGCATGTGGTGTAGATGTTTGTCATTTAAGATGATAGAGAAATGATCACTAAGTTGGTTGAGTGGTGGCACTTAAAGAGGTGTGGTCATGGGAACATAGAGTGATTGAGAGTCCCTTAGACCAAAGCAAGAACTAGGCACCAAATGAGCCTCTAGCATATGGATGGTATATTATTATTGAAGGGAAATAAGGGCACTAAGGGAACCTCACCTTTTATCATAGGGTTATAGATGATTTGACATATGTATATTTGATTTGGAGGCCCTGCTTGAATTTACATTTTAGATGGTTATACTATGATGATTTATATGAGATTCATGACCATTTTTTGCTACATCATTGGCTGACATGAGTTTATAATGGAGAGATATCACCCTAATAGAGTGAAGTAGTAATTTGGCATGTAGAAGGATGTGCCTGATGGACCCCACTATTTTACACAAGTGACATCTGAGGTCAGCTAGTGGGGGCCACCCATGCCTAGAGAATAGGAAGTTATAGGTTGGGTGATGGTACCATCAATGTATTAGGCCTATGTATATGGAGAGGTAAATATAGGTGTTATAGGTACATATGCAATCTGGTAGGCAAAGCATAGGACTATCAAATTGATGATACCATAACCAATAAAATCTCAAGCCCTTAGGTAGTATATATGGGTAGTGGCAATGACAATCCTTGATGGCAAAGATGGAGAGACACACACAAAAGATTACATAGAGGTAGGTATGGAGGGATAGGATAGGCACATGTATAGGTTTTAGTTTAGGTGCAACAACCTATTGTTATGATCATTAATAGTGGAGGCAACAAAGGTCAAGGATTAGGACATGGGGCCTAAGGAGGTTATCAATGGATAGGGTGGGGGCTATGATGGATGCTGGACTAGATGAGTTATGATACAAGTTGAGGATGGGTAGTGGAGACCATAGATTTGTGAGATTATATATATTCTTAAGTATGTAATAATGTTACCTTGATAGATGATTACATACACTAATCATGCCACCATAATATATGATTTATTTCTAAAAGTGACACATCAGAGAGGGGAGTGGGTACAGATGATATATTGGGGCCATCCACCACTACTAGGTCAATTAAAGACCAAACCACCTTTGACAAATTACAAAAAGAGACTATAGCCATGGCATTTGAGATATATGGACTAGAGTAGGATGTGGCTACCTTACATGCTCAGTTAGTAATCACATAAGGTGAGTCTACTAGATTTTAGGGATTGGTTACTACCCAAGACACAAATATTAGTACCTTGAAAACACATGTTATAAAAATACAATATAGGCCCACTTAGTGACAAGGGATACAAAGGTTACTACATTGATAGGAGAGTAGGATATAGCCCATGCAAATGCTTATAGGCTCTATGGGGAACAGGATGTAGTGAGATAGATTGTGACTCGATAGGGCTTGGATAGCACTTTATTAGAGAGCATGTGGGCCAAGGATAAGGTTAGATGTTATATACATATATATGAGAGTGTAGTGCCCTATATTTAATAGGCACCATCATTTCAAGAGTATAGAAGTTAGAGGTATGGTTAATCATCCAAGACTCATCTGATATCCATCTCTCAGAGGTTAGTTGGACAATTAGGGCCATAAATAGGATCGATGTGACTACCACATATGACATCCCCACATAGTACAAGATAAAAATTTCACTTGTAAATCTCAAAACCTAGATATCATTAAGAGAGTCATCCTCATAAAGGTCATATAGAGGGTTGAGATACTATTTTAAATGTCTCCTTATTGTGGACGTATGAGATGTACATATATGTGCAATATACAAACACTTTTATGTATATATGAATATTTAGTTGTACTCACAAAATTTTGATATATATATGATGTCGATTTGATGGTGATTTGTGTTAATATATGATGTTGATCTAATGTATATATGATGCTCTTGTGATGTATATGACACTTTGCATGAATGATGTTTTGATTTGATGCAGATCATGATGTAGAATACTGATGTGTTTGATGTTTGACTATCTCTTATATTCTTTATTGTATGACATGATTATGTTAGCACATGTAGTTATTATGATGATTGATATTATCATTTTATTTATCATGATAATGCACTTAGCAATGATGATGATATATGTAGCAAGGGGATGTTTTTAGTGCCTTTACATAAAGCCTTTACAACTCAAATTTTAATTTTTTAGTTGACATGATGCACCATAATTATTATGATGATTGATGTTGTCATCTAGGACTCATCAGAAATCTACCTCTCAGAGGTTAGTTAGACAGCCATGGCCACAAACAAGATTGATGGGACCACCATAGATGACACCCCTACATAACACATGATAAATCTTCCACTAGGACAATTTGAGACCTAAATCTACTCGGGGGAGTCCACCTCTCGAGGATCATAATAAGAGTTGATGAGACTTTTTTGATTGTATCTCCTCATTTTTATTATATGAGATGTACATATATGTGTGATGTAGATACTTTTTTTATGTATATATGGACATTTAGTTGTACTCATGGAATTTTGATTTATAAATATGATGTTGATTTTATGGTGCTTTGTGTTTATATATGATGCTCATTTGATGTATATGGCACTTTGCATGACATGAAGTTTTAATTTGATGTGGATCATGATGTATAATATTTATGTGTCTAATGTTTGACTATCTCTTATATGCTCTGTTGTATGTTGTGATTATGTTATCACATGTAGTTATTGTGATGATTGATGTTGTTTTGATTTAACATGATAACACATTTATTCATGATGATGATAGATGTAGCAAGGGGATGTTTTTAACACCTTTTCATAGAGACTTTATAACTTAGTTTTTAATTTTACAGTTGACATGATGCACCACAGTTATAAATAAATTGTGATTAAATATGTGACACTTGTGTAGGGACTAGCTCAAATGCAAGCATGTGAAAACATACATAATGATATAAAAGATCATGATGACATTGTGGACATGTACACATTGAGCCAAGACTCAATCAATAATGTTACACATAAACAAATAATCAAAAAATCATTCACACAATATTTAAAACAACAACAACAAAAAAGATAATCATTGTGTGACAGTGTTTAATAAACATTTCACTTGTTGCACCCCTAAGTTAGGGCAAGTGTAAGATTAGGAAATGTTGGAAACTTGACGAGAAATAGAAAGAAAGGGGGAGATGAAGGATGATGTGATTGTGGCCTAGATAAACCTAGATACCCCATGTAAATAAGTGTTAAATACATAGTCTATGTGGACCTCAAGCCGGTATAGTTTTCCCAACATGGGAGGAATGGGACTTCATGATGTTAATTAGGATGACAATGATTAGATGAAATATACCCTCCCAAGAAATATGTGAAAATGCACGTGAGTAGGATTAAGGCTATCATTATCAATGATATTGCCACCAATAGAGTAAAGAGTGGAATTAAAATCTATATAATATGATAAATTGGAGTGGCTTCATATATATTTTTTGTGTTTTTTAATTTTAAAAATTCTTAGGATTTTGGGGACTTTTTGATTTTAGGGATTTTTCTAAATTTTAAATGTTTTTGGAATAAGTATATACAAAGTCAACCACACATGCATGTATATATGGGATGGGAAGTAAATACAATGGAATACCAATACATATACATAAGGATAAACTAATAAAGGGAAAGCCAACTCTAGTAGCAAACACATGAAGGAGATAGGAGCCAAGTGGATGCAAAAATGGGATGAATCGATAAAGGACATAATAAAAAGAAGCTCTCTAAAGAATACAAGATAATGAAACATTACATGTGCCTATCTTATGTCCTATTGTAAATATGTTTTCACATTCTAATCCAACCAAATATGTTACAACATGTAGTACCTATAGATCCCCATGAAGGTTACCATGGGGATGAGAGATTGGGATACAATGCAAGTTGGCTAATGGATGGAAAAGGGATTAAAAATGGGAATGAAAGGATGTGGATGGATACCCATAAGTATGGGTACTCATAGATAATTATCTACTAGATCAAGCATAAAATCACTTGAGATGCATGATATTCATGGGCTCATCTGACTCTTACCCATATTCTATTGTTAATTTATATGCTCTAAAATAATATTTATATGTGATAGTATATGGACATAACTAGTTAGGCTCAAAATTACCTTTATTTTCATGGTCCAAATTGGTATTTTATTGATTATCTTTGAGCACAATATCACCACTTAGACTCTCTATAAATGATGCATTTTTTATGGTTATGATGTAGCTGATTTTGACATGTTTTGAGATGGTTCAAGGTGGTTAGTTATTTTTCATCCAAGATTTCTAGATCTTGTAACTAGGATACTCTATAATCCTCATCATTAATAATATCCTATAAATATATGTATAGGGAGGGAAACTTGATCTTGATATGGAGGATAACTTATGATCTAAAGACTAGGAATAGGGTGTAGCACTTGTAGGAGTGTAGATGTTAGTTTGGTTGAAAAAGGATATCTTAGCCAACATCATTGACAATATTTTTAGGATTTTCAAAATGGTATTATTTGATGCCTAATTTGACCATTACCTTGAGGATAATAGGGATTTCACCATCTATGTTTAATATGAAAATAAGTACAAAGGGCTTTACATTCTTATTTTTAAGGACTTTCCATTATCAAAAATGACGGTGGGCAGGATATCATAACAATAAATGATGTGATAAAGATGAATCTATAAATATACTTTCTAATTACATAAGTGAGTGGAATGGCCTCAACCCACTTAGTAAAATATTTTTTAGCATTAAGGATGTGTTTATGGCCATCAAAGGATGTGGGGTTTATCTTACCCATGAGTTAGAGCCCCAATTTGGAAAATAACCAAGGAGATGTGATCATATGAAGTGTTTGTGATGGACCATGGATTAGGTCACCTTGTTTTTAGGAGGTAACATACTTCTTGACATATGCACATGCATTAGATTGTAATATTAGCCAATAATACCACATATAAATGAGTTTCTTAGCATTTCACTCATATGGAACCCATAAATCTCATTATGTATGTCTTTGATATCTATTTTTTCTTTTCCTAAATTTAGAAAATGGAGCATCCCATCATAACCTCTACAATAGATCATACTACCAAGTAAGGTGTAATGATAATCATTATGGATAAATTATTTGGTACGAGATAAATCCATAGGAAGGGTATAGTTTTAGTGGTAGGTGTAGATGTTATGGTACCAAGGTGATTTGGGACCAACAATTTCATATACCATTTCTGATTTTAAACAATAATATGCTAAAATGATGAGTTGTTAAATGAGGAACTAAAATTCTTGGATGCTAGAAGACATCTCCAAAAGTGACCCAATAGTGTCCATAACATTAGTAGATCTATTATTAGCTCGTGGAACTTACCCAAAATGTGTGTGCTCAAAATATAGATTGAAGATATCTACCATGTGATTTTAAAGCAAAATATTATCATATTTTTTTTGGTTTTGATCATTGAATTGATTGATGATAAGTTAGGAATCATCATATACTGCCAATTGCTAAATGTTCCATTAAATTATGAGACAAAGGCATATAATGAGAGATTAATATTCTAAAATATTGTTTGCACAGGGAAACTCAATATGAAATGCCTTAAGGATAATATGTCACTATGGTGTGATAAAAATGATACATGCCCTTTATCCACAGGATGTAAAATAACCATCAAAGTAAAGCTTTCACTACCTTTATTCATCAAGGGTGAAAATAAACTCATCTAGAAAAAACCAATTTATAATTTTTGTGTATCTGATAATAGAGAATTTGCTAATTGGTCAATAAGGACCTACCATTTAATAGCATCATGATTGGTATATTCAATGTAAAATTTTATTAGGATCATAATCCATTTCACCATAGGAATAGTCAACATTGATTAGGATAGAAGATACTCGAGTGGAGCAACTTTGGCAATGATGATGGTATTATTATTGACAATGTAATGTCACAACTTATGAGATGTAACAACCACTAATAAACTTGAATTTTCAATGGGTGAATAGTTATGTTCATAGATACCAATATTTTACTCATATAATATATGGATCATTTTATCCTTTGATCATCATGTTGCTCCAAAATTGTCCCCAAGGCATGTTAGGTAGTTGATATGTAAAACAACAGAGGCTTTCCTAGAATTAGAAAGATAAACAATTGTATATTATCCAAATATGTCTTTAATTGTTCAAATGCCTCCTGATAGTGGTTCTTCCACTAAAAAGTGGTACTCTTTTTTAGGAGGTGCGTAAAGGGATGGAAACGATCTATAAGTTGTGAAATAAATTGATGAATAGACTAAATTTTCCCTTATAATATTCATAACTTCAATAAATTGGATGGGGGAGGCATGTACACTATGGAATTGAATTTATTTGGGTCCACTTAAATACCTCACTTGGAAATAATAAAACCCAATAACTTTTGGATGTGATGTGGAAGACACACTTCTTAGATTAAGGCATACCTTATATTCTCAAAGTTGTTAAAAAATTTGTCACAAATTCATAGATGACTTGCATGAGTTTTATATTTGACCAAAATATAGTCCACATAATCTTCTATAATGTCATGCATCATGTCATGGAAAATGACATTCATTTCTCTCTGATATGTAACATTAATGTTTTTTAGGCCAAAAGGCATGACTCGATAACAAAACGTCCCTCATAGAATGGTGAATGTTGTCTTGTATTGATCCTCAGGTGTTATATTAATTTGGTTTCATTCATAAAATCTATTTATAAGATATAATATTCCATACCCTATTATGGATTCAACAATCATATCAATGTTGGGCAATGGGAAGTCATATTTTGGACAAGCTTTGTTGATATCCCAAAAATATGTACAGGGGTGAATGCCTTCAAGTTTCTTATAGATGGGGATGATGTTATAAATATACTATTAATAGTCAATAATCCTAATGAGCCTAGATTCCAAAATTTGTTCGAGTTATTTCTTGACCAATATGGCAATACGCAAGTGCATTTTTTATAGTTTTTACTTGATGGTTTGGCATCAGGATGCACTACAAGATAATGAATAACCAAGGATAGATATAATCTAGGCATGTAATAATAAGACCATGTGAAGATATTAATGAATTATTTGAGGATAAAAATGATGATATCATGTCCTTAATTTTTGAGAGAGGTATCAAGCTTAATGATGCGTGGATTTCCTCAGTTTCAAGGTTGACATCAATGGTGCTTTCCACAAGCAATGTGGAACCATCCTCTAAAAAAGTAGGTACTGAGGGGAACTGACAGCCTTCATCTAATTATGGCCTAATTGGTTTGTCAAGCTCACCCATATAATAAGAATTAGAATCATTCATTTTAGGTAATGGCCACTTGTTAACTGTCTATGGAAAATCTTGGACCAATTATTCAAATGTGCATTATTCCTCAGGATTGACATCTATGTTAAATATGATGTGGGAAATTCTAGGACTATGTGATTCCTTGTGAAGAGAGTGGGATTCCCCATCCATTGGTAACTTGTAAAGGATTTCACCAATGAATACATATTTATTTTTACTTTTTCCATTGTCCAACAATTCATCAGAGAGGTTTTCGCTAAAGGACATTAATTTTTTATTTTTTATTTTTTTATGACTGAGGAAATCCACCTGTAATCTAAAGTAGGCAATAGGGTCCAAATCAATCTCAAATCGCCATTTGTGGTCCCCAAGTGAAAAAACATCTCTAAGTCCCAATAATTATGAAATAACCTCATCTTTTTGAAATTCATCCAATGGTATGTAATCTTATTGTTCCCAGTTGATGAGTTTGGGACAATGAAGGTCAAGATTGATGGTAAGAACAACATTGGTGTTGAAGAGGTTTATATCAGAAAGCTCATCATATATGTTATAATATGAATCTACATCATTGCTAGTAAAATCATCATTAGATGTCACAATTTTATCACTTTTGTGATCTAAGGGGCCACCCCTAGTCAGTTTATAGCCAACACCTGGAATTCCTTTTTGTTTGCTCAGGGGTATAGGTTTAAAAATGCCATTATATTTTCTAACAATCCTTTGCATTTATAAGATAAATGTTCCATGATTTTCTTAGGGATAGGGTATTTTTTATTCTGATAACATGAATCAAATTCACTATTATATAACCATGAATCTCCCAAACTGGTGACCTATTCATGATCCAAAAGACCATTTTTTCACAAAATCTAGAGGACCCACTTGATAAGAATCAAATTTTATACACCACTCCATATTGGGTCTGCCATGGGATTTAGGTGACTTAGGGATTTTAAAAACGTGAAAAGCATAATAATTAGATACTCTCCACAACCTTTATCTTTAACAGTGAAATGGGATGATGCTTTAGGGTGAGGACCTTTGGATGAGGAGGCAAGGCTATTAGGAATAAAGTGTGAAAATTTAGGAGACTAAGGTATGATATTATTATCCTTCTTGAGTAAACTCTCTATTCTAGGACAATAATTGGTATATTTTTTGGCATCTAGGTTCATGAAATATTGGTAAGGTTGTAGATCTCTTGGAATGGTAACTTCCATGCCTGAGCATGGGAACTTGAGGCATTGATGTAATGTGGATGAGATTGTGCATATATTATGAATGCATGGATACCAAAGGAGTTGATTATATGATAGTTATAAATGAATGACATGACAAAGGGTGTTATAGGTGACATCCCCAACAAGGATGGGTAAATTGATGGTGTCAGTTGATTATTTTAATACATTGTCATACCCTTTTATTATGATAGTGTCAGCCTAAAAATATGTTGGTATCTCAAGTTCTTGACCAAATTGAGTGTGGTGATGTTCAAACCTGAGCCATTATCTATGATCACCCTCTTTACCTTATGTTAGATAATTATGTTCTCAATATAAAGGGGATTATTGTGTGAAGGACCATATGATGACATATCACTTTGATTAAAAGTGATATATTGACCTAAGGACAAATGTTTGATGAGTTCTTGTAATTATGATAGATTAATATCATTGGGGAATTTGGACTGCTAAAAAATCTTATACAGGATTTTCTTATGAACTTTGGATGTTCACAAGAGATCTAAAATGGATATATGCACCATATTTTTAACCAATTATTCAATAAGTTCATATGGCTTCTCAGTGGATAAATTTGATGGTTCGGATTTGGAAGATGAAGAGCCTTGATTTTGATGGTTGGACTTGGATGTAGAAGGACATTAAATTGTAACCTTTAGGTGTTGAGTGGTAAAAACACAATCGTGAGCCTGAATAAGGTTAATAGGATGTGATGGGATGGTCCTTGGTTAATGATCCTAGCACATTGATTGGTGTTAGATGGATGATGGGGATTATTTTTTATGAAAACCACATGATTATTAGTAATGAAACCCACAATATTACCATAATTATGTTGAGTGCTATGATAATATACACAGTTGGTTTATGAATGTTGACCTTCATTGAGAACTTGTTATTGTTGTTGCTGATGATTAATTAAATTATGCTAACTTTTTTTATGATTTTTTTATTAGCTTGATTATTTTTATGATTATGCCTTAGAAATGGGTCCTTAAAGATACCCATATTTTGTTTAGAGGATGAGGCATCATTTTCAAGATCAATTTCTCCCTGCTTAAGTAAGTCTTGTACATAATGTTATAGTTGCATACACTTGTGTGTATCATGACCTTTGATGTAGTGATAATCATAATAGTCATTATCTATGTACTAGTTGGGATTTATTTGACCTTCCTTGAAAGTTTTGGTAATAGGCCATATAACCATTTTTTTGCTACAAGTTTGTGGAACACAACATCTTTAGGTTCACCAAGAGGTCAATTTTCTTCGTTGATATTATGTCCTAGGTGGTGGTCTTCGGAGTGTGATTGTTTGTTTGGATATAATTTTTTTTAAAGGTAGTTCTTGAACCATTTATACATGCCTTACCTCAATCACATTGTCACCTACCACATTCTTGTTCTTGTTAAACACCATAGGATTTTATGATGAGTTACTTGCTTAAGCTTAATTTTGAGAATATACTTTGATTATCCTTTTTTTAATCAAAGCCTTTTTAATCTACACACCTTTAAAAATGATCTCATAAAATATATTAACACAATGTAGTATTAAATGAAAGGCCATCTTTGCATTCAAATTGGTTGTGAAAGTGTTGGCTAGTTATTTCTTAAGGAGAGAATTGGGGAACTTGATGGTGAGGCCTTTTCATCTCTTTAAAAAGGTTGCAAAGGTTTCCCCACTTCATTGTTTGGTATTGCAAAATTTAGCCATGGTTAATTCATGCTCCATGTTATAAGAGAAATGATTAACAAACTACTAAGACAAATTGTCAAATGTTGTAATTGATCATTTGGGTAAGAGAAGTAACCATTCCAATGCTTGGCCGCTCAAACTACAGGGAAATAGATGAAGCAAATATATGCGGTTATATGTCATTATTGTCAAGCCATGAATAATTATCTAATATGATCTCTTGGGTCCCATTTTCATTTGTATTTATAAAATTTGGGAGCCTTAAAATGATGTGGGAAAGGGACTTGTATAATGTTGGTATCAAATGGGTAAGGGCATATCTCTTCAAAGTCCAAATTTGTAATTTTGTTTCCCATTTGTAATGTTGTTGTTGATTGGATGAATTGGTGGGATTTATTGTTGTTGATGTTGATTGGATTGGGTTAATTTGGATGAGACACATTGTTGATGATGGGATTGAGTGGAAGTCAAATTAAAGTCCAAAGTTGTAACCATTTGGGTCACATTTTACAACTACTCATTCACTACTTGATTTGTATCAAGAGGTGGTGGTTATACATGACTTTATTTCCTTTTTCTAGAGGACTTCAATTTTTCCATGTTGGTTTGGTTTTGATGTTGGGCTTGGTTAGAAGTGGCCTTGTCTTGTTGGTGGCCTAGAACCACTTCCTCATGTGGGAGAACAAGGGTTTGTAAAGTTCCTATGGGATACCCTACAAGAAATTTGGCCTCTAGTTATAGAATTCACAAAATGACATCCTCCTTATGTTCAAAGAGTTCTTGTTAAAATTGGGATCTTCAGAGGTCAATTTATCAGTAGTTTGTTCCACTCTTGGTCTTGTTTAGGGTTATCCAGTTTCATATTCTTATTCAATATTTTGGATAAGTGGATTATAACTCTAATCATCATCAAAGGGAGGTTGTATGAATCTCCACTTCTTGTGTATTTAGGCATATTTATGATCTTTATTTTTTTTAATTTAAGATTGGATTAGTTATCGAATGGATTGACATTTGATGTCAATTTTGGATAAGGATGTGTGTTATATTTTGTTCAACTCAATTCAGGTCAATCTTTGGATTTAAGAATCAAATTTGAGTTAACCTTTAATCCCTATTTAGGATTTATTGGTAAATATGATGCTTTAGCATTTGATCTTGGTTCATTCACCAATCTTGGATGTTTGAACAAGTTTGCTTAATATTTTGAATTTAGGATGCTATTTGGAAACATTTATCTCTTAAAACACACTTTGCAATTTAATTATGCCTTGGATGTTTTCACATGATTTGACTTGATTGAGGACTTTGACTTTGTCTTAAATCACTATTGATTTGAATTTGATCAAAGGTAGGTTTAGATTTGTTTGAATTTTGATTTAGGTTTTCAATCAAGTTTGACCTTTAATCTTAACTTGGTTTGAAAATTTTGACTCTAACTTGATCCAAGTTTGACTTTTAACTTTGAATTTGAAAGAGTTTGACTTGACTTTGAAGTTGGGCTTTGAATTTTTTGACCTTGATTTAATTCATGTTAACCTTTGAATTTGAATTTGTTTGACTTCAAGAGTTAACTTTGAAATTTTTTGATTTAAATTAACTTTGAAGTTTGATTCAATTTGACCATTTAATTTGAATTTTTTGACTTTAAGAGTTGATTTTGAAATAGTTTGACTTTGAATCAACATTGGAAGGTTAACCTCAAAAGGTTTGACCTAATTTAACTTGATTTGGAAAAAGTGGACCAAATTTGAGTAATTAATTTGGAATTGGATATAGGTCAAAATGGACATGATTATATTTTGGATGTGGTTCAATTTGGATATAATAATAGTATAATGTGGACAATGTACCTATTGACCAATTTTTGTCTCCCCTTGTTTGGTTTTATCCTTGGCTAGTTTGGCTTCTTCATGTTGGGCTTCCCATGTTTTGCCTCATCCCCTTTGTTTTTTCTATTTTGCCTTTGTTTTTTTCCCCTTACGTCATTTGTCTTTGCCCTTCAGACTTGTTTTCCTTAGACTTTTCCTTTGGACTTAGGTCCGAAGGATGTCCTTTGTATTTGTCTTTCCCAGCTTTTTTTTTGCCTTAAGTTTTTCCTGAAGTGCCCTTCAAAAAAGTTTTGAAGGGCCACTTCCCTTCGAGGTGCCCTTCAGAATTTTATAAAGGCACTTTTCCTTGCCTTATTTTCCCCCAAAGTGTCCCTTCAAAAGTTTTCTGAAGGGCACTTTTTGTCTAAGTGACCCTTCAAAAAAAATTGAAGGGCACTTCGCCTTGTTTCTTCCCCCAAGTGACCCTTCAAAAAAATTTAGAAGGGTACTTTTCATCCAAGTGACCCTTCAAAAAAATTCTGAAGGGCATTTTTTTCCCAAGAGTCCCTTAAATTTTTTTCCAAAGGGCACTTTTGCCTTAGTCTTTCCTAAATGCCCCTTCAGATTTTATCTGAAGGGACATTTTATCTAAGTGCCCTTTAGAATTTTTCCTAAAGGGTCACTTTTGACTATTTTCTCCAAGGTTACCCTTCAATATTTTTCTCAAAGGGCCCTTTCTCCATAGTCTACCCTTTGAAAAAAAATTGAAGGGCCATTTCCTTTGGAAATGCCCTTCAGAATTTTTCAAACAGACCTTGTACCCCTACCCAGGTGTCCTTCAGACCTTTTTTAGAGGACACTTTCCTAGGTGTCTTTTGAGAAAATTTCTTAAAGGAACCTAATTGTTTCCCCATATTTTTTTCTTGAAGCAAAAATATCGAAGGAATTCCTTCAGACAAATTATCCAAAGGAATTACTTTAGGAAAATTGCCATGACCAAAGACCTAAAACAATAAGCCCAACCCAAATGGATTCCCATGATGTGCCACAAACCATCAATATTGATGCAGCCAACTAGCCATTGGGGCTCAAAGACATGACATGTTGTAGGACATCAAATTCAAGGTGAAAAACTAGCCATTAAGTTCACATTGGTGACGTGTCGTAGGATGCCAAATTTAATGTAAAAAACTAGCCATTAAGGTGCAACTTGGTGACGTGTCACAAAATGTCAAGTTCATGCCCAAAGTCTTCAAGCAAGAAGTGAATTCACTCAGAAAACCTGAATGACTCTGTAGTGCAAATCATGATTTATCAAAGGCTTTACTTATAAATTTTATAAGTAAGGAGCCTTAAATAACCCAAAGGAGCATGTAAGGAGTAGAAGGACTCAAAAAACCTGAAAGGGTCTTAAGCAAAGAAAAATCAAGTTTTCAAAAGAGATTTGCTTATAAACTTTTATAAGTAGAAGCAATCAAAAAACCTGAAAGAGCAAGCAGCCTTGATAGTGCAAATTGGGTTTCCTAACATGCTTAACTTATAAGTTTTATAAATAAATCCATTCAAAAAACCTGAATGGGTCTACAGTGTAAATTGGGATTTGTCAAAGACTTTGCTTATGAAGTTTCATCAGTCATGAGCAAAGGAAACCCCAAAGCAAGCAAGTTAAAGCAATCCCAAAGCCTGAATGGATCTATAAGTGCAAGTTAGACTTTCAAGGCTACTTATCTCAACAAGCTTGGCCCAATGACATGGTTCACGATGAATGATCAAGCAAATCAGAAGCTACCATGTGACTTGTTAGAGACAGCTAGAGGATGATCCATAGGTATCCATGACAAGCAAATCAATGACTCAGAACCATGATCTAATTCATTCCTTTAGGACTAATCAAAAGGGAAGGATAAAGCCAAACTAAATGAAAGTGACTTTTTCATGCTATTGTGCAAATCAACAAGCTAAGGAGGATCGGTTGGGTGTTAAAAAATATTTGTAACAGGTGGCTCTATTGATAATGACCATTTTTGGTGCCTTCCCTAAGTATCTCATTTCTGTTGGTAGTCATTGGGAAGCATATTCAAGGGGCAAGCAAAGGGAGTTTGAGAGAGTGACATGGATCAAATATAATGCCAAAATAAGCATCTTTGGTAGGGTCAATTTTACCCAAGGATGGTGACCTTCAATAGAACTAATTTCCTTCCTTTGGCACCAAAGGCCTCCCTCCTCTGTCTCTTTTTACTATAAATAAGACCCTTAGGCTATTGTTAAATCATCCAAATATAGTATGATGAAGCCCTACTATTTTGTTTTGCCATTTTCTTGCCTTTGAGTAAAGAAACATTAGTCTGTCCCCTTTTTAAGTTCTAAATATTTGCCTAGGTATGTAACAGATATAGAGTGACAACAAGTGATGTTTTATCCTTTCATCCTTTGTCCTTCATGATTTTGAGCAAAGAGTCAATCCAACAAGTCATGTAGAGTGCATTTTATTTGTATGACACCTTACATTTGTAACCCTTTTCTGGAATATACAAGTTGTTTCAGTCATTTACCTTATTTAATCTCATTCAACTTTGTCTCTACATTGAAATACTTATGTTGGAATCTTCTAGAGCTTGATGTATTGACTATATTTTGTTGTATTATGCATAATTATAAGGCATATATGTGGATACTAATTCTTGGTGTATCACATTTTAGACTACGCTTTTCATTTATGCAAACTTATGACTCTTTTCATTCATACAAGCTAGTTCAATAGTTTTATTTCATAAAAAAGCCAATACGTGGAGCTAGCCCTTTCAACCTAGAGGTTCATTTCCACTTATAGGCACAACCACAGGCCTGGAAATGTCCCAATGTTGCCCAAATATAAAGGAGGCATGAACATCCCTCTTTTAGGGTGCAAGATTTGGAGACAATAGTTTTGACATGCCTGATGGGATGAATTTTATTGCTAAGTCAAGGTGAATGCTAGTCTTGATAGGCCTAAAGTAGTATTAATACCCCTAACCCAACATTTGGTGACTCCAAAAGGGTGTGAATCCCTGGTTTTAGACCAAGTTTTATACATTATCCTACATGGTCCTCACAAGGTCCTCAAGATTTTTTGACCAAGCCCCTTTAGCTGAAGCTTTTCCTAAAGAACAATACCCTGAACCACTCCTAACCCTATTAAATCCTTGGCAATGAGGTTTTGTGGAAGAAGAGGAAGAGATTGAAGAAGTTCAAGTAGAGGAATAAGTTGAAGAAGAGGAAGAAATAGAGGATCAAAGGGAAAGAAGAGAAATGGGGGAAAGAGGAGATATGGATAAAGGTCAATCCTTCCCTACTTTTAATACCCAAAACCCAATAGAGCTTCCTACATATGACCCCATCCCTTCAAATGCTACCAAAAATCTTCCAAGTTTCAATGGGGAGGGTCCTATTACCCCATTTGAACATATTACAGACATCTCTAATTTATGCAATTTCCATAATGTTACTAGGGCCAACATAATCATTAGGTTACTTTCTATGTCTTTAAAAGGCAAAGCACTTGACTAGTATATAATTTTGGAAGGGGGTTGCATTACAAGTTTGGATGGCTTTGGAGACCTATTGATGACAAGATTTGAAAATAAGAGTGATCATGCTTCCCTAATACATCAACTAAATATAATAAGAAGAGGTCCAAATGAATCCATGGGATATTTCAATAAGAGATTTCAAATAACATGGTATATGTTACCACCAATCATGAGGCCTCCTCCAAGCTTTGTGTTCCCAACATACATCAAAGGGACTGGTATTGATGTTGTTATGTTGTAGTTAATGGAAGGATTCACTTTTCTAGGTGCATATGAGCTAGCAATTGAGGCTGAGAATAGTTTAATTTAGGTTGGAAGACTTCCTCCAAGAGTTTCCATGCCTTTTTTATCTCACAATTTAGTTAAAGCTCCAAGTATGTCATAAGTTCCCAATGCCAATGTGAAGCCAAGAGCCTTTCCCAAGAAGGTGGATAGCATTGTGGACAAGGATGAAGAAATCAAATCATTAAGAGCTCTGCTCAAGAAAGCTCAATATCAGGCAAGTGATCCTCCTAATACACAATACTATCTTCAATAAGGATACAAAGCTCCATCCTAATACAATTATCAAGGGAGAGGACAAAATCAGCAAGGTTACAGTAGGCAGCCTAATGCATATAATCCAAATTCTACTCCTCTCGTAAAGGTTATTGTTCTAGTTCATGCAAATATAGTACAAGGAGAAGATCATGTAGACCAATAGGGGTAGCCTCAAGGCCAATTTACACATGATGATGAAGGAACTAGCTACGCTTAGAAAACACAAGAGGAAGCTACTCCTTACATGACAACAAAAGAAGCATGTCTCAGTCAAAGGGATAGTCATGGAGAAGGTAGCAGCCCAAGTGTGGGAATGATAAATTTTTAATTAAAAGATGATTTTGTGTTGACTGAAGGCATGTCAATCACATTCAATACAAGGGTTAATAAAATAACATTTGGAGATGGCTAGGGGCCACAAATAGCTCCAAGTGATGCCTATCCAAAGCCACAAAGCATCAATCAAAGTGTTACACCTTCTATAAGCCATGTTCTTCAACAAAATTAGAATGTAAATATGGCTACCAAGATTGAATCACATCAAGCTAAAGCTCCTTGATTACCATCCAAAATGAAAGAGAAAGTGAATTTTCCATCTCTAAATATTTTGGACTCATTGAAGAGCACTAAGACAAGTATATCTCTTTGAGAGGTTCTACATATGCTTGGTCAAAAGGAGATTTTGCAAGAGCAGTTAGCAAGCATGCATGTGGCTCCTCAATATTCAAAGAATCATGGTATGGCTCTCACAAATTATTCAAATCATCTTTGGGATCCTTCTACTAAAGCTAAAAATCCTCCACCCTTCTACCTCACACTCATTGTGGGAGACAAGTTGGTCCACAATTGTATTGTGGATAGTGGAGAAAGCACTACTATTATGCCTAAAGTAATGGTTGATAAGCTAGGTTTGAACTATGAGCCACATAGTAAAGGCATGTTACATCTAGATGGAACTCCAACCAAGACGGTAGATTGGTCAAAGGTCTAAAAATGTTTTTACATGGCTACCCAAGCTTCCTTATCATTCAAGATATTATGGTGGTGGACCTTTAGCACACTTTTCTATATGTTTGTCAAGGGAATTTACAGCCAAGATAGGAGGATACCTTTCTGGTAATTGGTCCTTTCTATCTTTCAAGACAAGGTATGTAACTGAGGTAACCATAAGGACTCAGCCCTTAGCAAGGTTCCACATTGAGCCATTCTTGGAGACAATGTCAAATCAAAATTGCCTCATCAACAAGGGGGAAGAAATAGTCATGGATGATGAAACATCTTCTCCCCTTGAAGGTATTTTTGACCTCTATATTGACAAGTACAACACTAAAATGCATGGCCTTGATCCTTGCACTTTCATTGAGGAGACTGATTTAGGAGTTTACTGCATGCATGAAGAGAACATTCCAATTCCATCACTCACCAATGAAGATCATTAACTTGATGGCATGTGGGAAATGTTATTTTATGGTTCAAGGAGAAAAGTAGGTGTAGGAGCTAGTATCATGTTGGTTTCTCCATCAAATAATCATTACTACTCCTCTTATAGTTTTCACTTAAGCTGCACTTGTAATGTGGCAGAATATGAAGGCCTAGTTCATGGTCTTCAATGAGAAAAGAAGAGAGGAATCAAGATTTTGAAAGTCTATGGAGATAGTAAGCTAGTCATTCATCAAGTAAGATTTCAAGATATAGCCAATAATCCCTTACTCAAGTCCTACAAGCATAGGGTATGGGATCTACTTGAAGATTTTGATGCCTTCAACATTCAGCCCATACCAAGAGACTTGAACAAGCATGCTGATAGATTGGCTACAATGGGAGCACATTTTGACTTAGCTACTAATGTAGCAAAAGAGAAGGATTGATCTCATATCAAGACCATTTTGATACCTTCTATTCCAGATAATGAAGTGTCATGGTAAGTGTTTAAAAGTGATGAACACATTACACACTTCTTACAAAATGAGGCAAGATTCTCCTCTACAAATTAAAAAAGGTTACATGATCATTGTGAAGAGTGAATTATATAGCTAAAAACAAATAAAATACCCAAGGGGGTGATTACCTTAGAGAGTGTCTTCAATTAGGATGATCAAAATAAGAATCAAAGAATGAGCATGTCAACAAAAAAAGAGAACTATGAGAGAGTTCTAATTTTCAAGGACAAACTTTTAAAGATTGGCAAGGTATGTTCTCAGCTAGAAAGGCAAGCTTTTATTACATTATTCAAAGATTTTCATGACATATTTTCTTGGGGGTACAAGGACTTGAAATGATTTGATCCAAGTTTAGCTCATCACACCATTGAGTTGGAGCATGGAGCTAAACCGGTAAGACAAAAGAAAAGGCCTATCAATCCCAAAGTAGAAGAACTCATGAAGAAAGAGCTAACCAATTTGATTGAGTCTAGGATTATCTTTCCTATCAAGAACTTAACTTGGGTAGCCAACCTTATTCTAATTCAAAAGAAGAATGGATAAATCAGACTTTGTGTGGATATTCATGATCTAAATAAAGTGTCTCTCAAGGATCATTATCCACTCCCTTCCATGGAACAAATTCTGTAAGTTGTTTTAGGTTCTCAACATTTCTCACTTCTTGATAGTTATTCAGGTTATAATCAAATATTAGTAAATGAAGAGGATCAATTCGAGACAGCCTTCACCACCAATTAGGGGACCTTTTCTTACAAGAAGATGCCATTTGGTTTATCCAATGCTGGAGCTACATTTCAAAGGGCAATGGACATGGCTTTCAAAGGTTTGATCAATAAGTTTTTGCTTGGTTACCTTGATGATATAACCATTTTTTCAAAGGATGATGTTGATCATATGGGACATCTAAGGCAAGTGTTTGATATGTGTAGAGAGTATGGCATATCCCTCAATCCAAAGAAATGCATCTTCGTTGTCCATGAAGGTAAGCTTTTGGGTCATGTTATTTCAAAATAAGGCTTATCTATTGACCTCAAAAGGATTGAAGCTATTTTAGGCTTGTCTTTACCTCAGCACAAGAAAGGGATACAAATTTTCTTGGGAAAAATAAACTTTGTAAAGAGGTTTATCTCAAAATTTGCAACTGTGGTAAAGCCTATCACAGCCATGTTAAAAAAGAACCAAGTTTTTACTTGGACAAAGGAAGGAAAACACAGCTTTGAGGTAATCAAGTAAGCAATTGCAGCATCTCCCACTCTCTTAAATCCAAATTTTGCTAAATATTTCATATTTTATACCTTTTCTAACCTGGACACAATCTCAGCTATGCTTATGCAAAAGAATTATGAAGATGTCAAGTAGCCAATTGCTTTCTTCAGCTAAGGCTTAGAGGAATACGAAGTGAGATATTTTATTATTGAGAAGAAAGCTTTAACCATCATTAGAGGATTAAAAAAATTATAAAATATGGTGTCCAACAACAAGATTCATGTCATGGTTTCCCATCCTAACACTAAGGAGTTTCTCCTAAGCAAGGATCTTAATGAGAAGAGAGCTAGATGGATCATGAAAGTGATAGAATATGAATTTGACATCAAGGTAACCAGCTTGGTAAGAGGAAGAGGTTTGTGTGAGCACTTAGCATCCAAATTTCAAGAGTCAAAAGAGTAAGCTTTAGTAAATCAAGTTCAAGACCATCCATCTCATCAAATACAAAATCAAAGTTGGACGCAAGATATCATTGGTTTTCTTCAAAATGGTGAGTGTCCCAATGGCTTAAACAAATCTCAGTGAAGGTATTTTAGGCTGCAATCTATTCCTCATTATCTTTTGGATGTAATTCTCTTTAAGAAGGATGTGAACAATGTGTTGCTAAGATACATTAACAATGACCAATTTGATATGCTACTAGAAAAGTTCTATAATGGTGAAGATGGTGGTCACTTCTCTCCTGAAACAATAGTTGTAAAAATAATGAGAGCTGGTTACTATTGGCCTAGTCTTTTTAAGGATTGTTATCATTGGGCTAAGGTTTGTCCTTAATGTGCTTTCTTTGTTGGCAAACAAAAGCTTAATGCTCTTACATTAAATCTTATCCAAGGGGACCAACCTTTCATGCAATGGGGCCTTGACTTTATTGGAATGATCAATCCTCCATCAAGTGTTAGACACAAGTGGATATTGACTACAACGGACTAATTTACAAGATGGGTAGAGATTGTTGCTTTGAAGGAAGCAAATGAAAATGCCATCTTGGAGCTTTATGGCAGCATTGTAACAAGGTTTGGAGCTCCTCATGTCATCATCTCAGATAATGCACTTGTTTTCATAAGTACTAAGACTTTTGATTGGGTAGTAAAGAAGGGCATTCATTTGAGTACTTCATCCAACTACTACCCTCAATGTAATGGATTGGCTGAATCTACCAACAAGAACCTCATCAAGATTATTAAGAGGATGTTGGAAATAAACCAAAGAGCATGGCATAGCAAGCTACGACATCCTTATGGGTAGATGGATCACTCCCAAGAATTCAATTGGTAATTCTCCTTTTGTACTTGTCTATGGGAGAGAAGCTAGGCTATCCATATCATAAGAACTCCTTGCCTTGGAACTTGCACAATAGCTAGAATTTCTTGAAAACACTCTTATGAAGGTTAGATTAATAGAATTAATGAAGTTGTAAGAGGCAAGAGATGATGCACACAAAGCTTTAGAACATCACCAAGTTCTCACAAAAAAGTCCTTTGACAAAAGAGAAAGGGAAAGAGTGTTCAAAGAAGGTGACTTAGTCTTGAAATGGGATGAAGATAAATCAAAACTAGGTAAGCATACAAAGTTTGATACTTTGTGGAGTGGTCCTTACATCATCATCAAGTGCAAGCAAAGAAACTCCTTTCAGTTGTCCAAGATGGATGGAGAAGAGATGCCTATTCTAAGGAATGGGATCCATTTGAAGTCTTTCTTTTGACCCTTGCTAGCCATGTCTTGTATATACCTTGTTTTGGTGTGTTTCTTTTGTTGTGTTGTTTTCCCTAAGTACTTTAGAGCAAAAGTGTTTCCCTTTCAGGTGTTTTCTTTCCTTTTGTTGGTTGTGTGTGTGTCTCTCTAGCTTGTGTGTTCAGCCATGGCTTGTTCTTTTAACTCTTGTTTGCATTACATGACTCCATGCCCAATGGAAGGATTTAGGCAACTGGTCTTATGACATAGCAGGCATGTCTCCCCTAAAAATTGCCAAAAAGTTGATCAATTTTTGTCCCCCCTTATTCAATTTTGTCCTTTACTGGTTTATCTTCTTCATGTTGGTATTCCCGTGTTTTGCCTCATCCCCTTTGTTTTTTATATTTTGCCTTTATTCTTTTCCCCTTAGGTCATTTTTCTTTGCCCTTTGAACTTATTTTCCTCAGACTTTTCCTTTGGACTTAGGTCCGAAGGATGTCCTTTGTATTTGTCCTTTCTAGGTTTTTCTTTGCCTTAAGTTTTTCCCGAAGTACCCTTTAGAAAAGTTTTGAAGGGCCACTTCACTTCAAAGTGCCCTTCAAAAATTTTTGAAGGCACTTTTCCTTGCCTCGTTTTCCCCCCAAGTGTCCCTTCATAATTTTTATGAAGGGCACTTTTTGTCTAAGTGACCCTTCAAAAATTTTCTAAAGGGCACTTTTCGTCCAAGTGACCCTTCAAAAAAAATTTAAAGCACACTTTTTGCCCAAGTTTCCCTTCAATTTTTTTCCAAATGGAACTTTTGCCTTGGTCTTTCCTGAATGCCCCTTCATATTTTATTTTAAAGGACATTTTGTCCAAGTGCCCTTCAGGATTTTTCCCGAAGGGTCACTTTTGGCCATTTTCTCCAAGGTTACCCTTCAATATTTTTCCTGAAGGTCCCTTTATCCATAGCCTTCCCTTCAAATAAAATTTTGAAGGGCCATTTCCTTTGGAAATGCTCTTAAGAATTTTCCAAAGGGACCTTGTGCCCTAACCCAGGTGTCCTTTAGAACTTTTCTAAAGGACACTTTCCCAAGTGTCCTTTAAGAAAAGTTCCTGAAGGAACCTAACCATTTCCCTATGCATTTTGCCTGAAGCAAAAATCTCAAAGGAATTCCTTCAGGATTTTTGAACCATATCCTTGTCCTTTGAGAAAGCTAAAAAGCCAAAATTCCTAAAGGAATTCCTTTGGGCAAATTGTTTGAAGGAATTACTTATAGAAAATTGCCATGACCAAAGACATGAAACAATAAGCCTGACCCAAATGGATTCCCATAATGTGTCACAAAACATCAATTTTTATACAACCAACTAGCCATTGGGGTTCAAAGACATGACGTGCTGCAAGATGTCAAATTTAGGATGACTAACTAGTTATTGGGTTCATATTAGTGACATGCCATAGGATGTCAAATTTAATGTAAGGAACTAGCCATTGGGGTGCAACTTGGTGACGTGTTGCAAGACGTCAAGTTCATGCCCAAAGTCTTTGAAAAATAAGTGAAGTCACTTGGAAAACTTGAATGAATCTGTAGTGAAAATCAAGATTTGTCAAAGGCTTGACTTAGAACTTTTATAAGTAAGGAGCCTTAAAGAACCTGAAGGAGCAAGCAAGGAGTAGGACTCAAAAGATCTGAAAGGGTCTTAAGCAAAGCAAAATTGGGTTTTCAAAAGAGCTTTTCTTATAAACTTGTATAAGTAGAAGCAATCAAAAAACCCAAAAGAGTAAGCAACCTTGATAGTGTAAATCAGGTTTCCCAACATGCTTGACTTATAAGTTTTATAAGTAAAGCCATTAAGAAAACCCAAATGGGTCTATAATGCAAATCAATATTTGTCAAAGACTTCACTTATGAAGTTTCATAAGTCATGAGAAATGAAAACCCCAAACCAAGCAAGTTAAAGCAATCCTAGAGCTCGAATGGATCCGTAAGTATAAGTCAGACTTTCAAGGCTGTTTAGCTCAATAAGCTTGGCACAATGACATGGGTCATGATAAATGATCAAGCAAATCAGAAGCTACCATGTGACTTGTCAGAGACAGATGGAGGATGATCTATAGGTATCTATGCCAAGTAAATTAATGACTCAAAACCATGATCTGAGTCATTCCTTGAGGACCAATCAAAAGGGAAGGAAAAATCCAAACTGAATGAAAGTGACTTTTGCACACCATTGTGAAAATCGACAAGCCAAGGAGGAGTGGTTGGGTGCTAAAAGAGATTTTTAATAGGTGACTCCATTGATAATGACCATTTTTGGCACCTTCCCTAAGTATCTCATTTCTATTGGTAGTCATTGGGAAGCATCTTCGAGGGGAAAGCAAAGGGCATTTGAGAGAGTGACATGAATCAAATAGAATGCCAAAATAAGCAACTTTGGCAGGGTCAATTACAACCAAATATGGTGACCTTCAATAGAACTAATTTCCTTCTTTTAGCACCAAAGGTATCCCTCCTCTCTCTCTCTCTCTTTGTTATAAATAAGACCCTTTGGCTATTGTTAAATCATCCATAGATAGTACAGTGAAGCCCTGCTATTTTGTTTTTCCATTTTCTTGCCTTTGAGCAAAGAAACATTAGTCTATCCCCTTTTTAAGTTCTAGATTTTTGCCTGGGTATGCAAGAGATATAGAGTGACAGCAGGTGATGTTTTATCCTTCCATCCTTTATCCTTCATGCTTTTGAGCAAAGAGTCAATCCAATAGGTCATGTAGAGTGAATTTTATTTATATGAGACCTTGCATGTGTAACCCTTTTCTAGAATATACAAGTTGTTGTTTCAGTCATGTACCTTATTTAATCTCATTCAACTTTGTCTCTACATTGAAATACTTATGTTGGAATCTTCTAGAGATTGAGTTATAGACTATTCTATTGTATTGTACATAAGTATAGGACATACGTGTGGATACTAATTCTTGGTGTATCACCATTTTACACTAGGCTTTTCATTTATGCAAATTTCTAACTCTTTTCATTCATACAAGTCAGTTCAACAGTTTTATTGCACAAAAAAGCTAATACATAGAGCTATCCCTTTCAGCCTAGAGGTTCATTTCCACTTATAGGCACACTCACAGGACTGGAAATGTCCCAACATTACCCAAATATGGAGGAGGCCTGAACATCCCTCTTCTAGGGTGTAATATTTGGATACAACAGTAACAATAATAGTGGACAAAATAAGTCTTGATTTCAGGTAGAATAACATACAACATTATAATTAGATGTGAAAAGGTTGGACTTAGAAAATTTAGACATATTTGAGTTGTATGGGATAACACACAACATAGGTATTGATAACAAAAAAACATAGACATAATTACAAGCCCTATGCTTAGTAATAAATGGGTATGCAATTCAACCACCATCCCATCAATCTACTCACATAAAACATTGAATAAGTTGGTCTCCCAACCCTTACTAAGCATCCATGTGTGATTGGTAATCTTTGGGAGTGCTCTTTTCCTTGTACTAGGTGTCATTTGCAGTCGAAGGTCTTAAACTAATCATAAAGATATTTATCTAGGTGTGTCCCCTATATACCTTAGTACATTAGGGCCCAAGTCCATGGAAGAGGATAATGATGGGCTTCGTGAGAGAGTTTAGTCCCTTTATGGCCACTCTAGTAGTAATATCTCAATGGAGTGTCATCGAATATTTTTCCTTGAGAGTGTCTTTTAAATCTTAGTATCAGAGATAAACTTCAAAAATTCATTATTGTGTTGAAAACACATAACTACTTGGTTAATGTCAACAACTCCTACCAATTTATATACCCCATTAGAACATGAGGTTGGTACGTATGTTGATGGATGAAATACCAATCATTATGTCCTAAGGACTCATGGTTGGTGATCAAGGTCTGACTTACATAGACAAAATAAAAAAATAAGATAATCTATTTCTAATCCTTAAGGTCCCACAAGGTGCAAGAGGAGAGCATATGTGACGTCTCTTTAGGAAGGGGAAAAGATAACTTAAGTGTTATTTGTCACCTAGGATATCATAATTGGGTAAGGGGAGATAATACACATGTCAATATACCATAAACAAAGACAAAAACACAAAATCAAACTCAAACAAGTTCATTTTAAGCACCAAATTCAAGTGTTTGTGAGATGTTTGGTTGAATAATTATGTCTTGGACAAGCATTAATCTGTAGAAAATAATTTAGTAGTCCCAAATTTGATCTTTGGCAAATGAATGAGGTCTCAAAAGTTAATAATTTAGGTCTTTATTTACATTTTTATTATTTTATAGAGTGATTCCACCCTTTTGCAAAGTGATTCTACCATTCTACATGTTAATTTTATTGTTTTATATAAATTACAAAACTATGTTTTGTCATTAAGGTTAGTAAATATGACACTACAAATAATGTCTTTGCCACTTCAAACTAAAATTCTAATATTAGGAATAATGATTTTGCTACTATAGGAAATAAAGAAATAAAAAGCATAAAATAATGTTTTCACTAATAACAGTCATGATACCACTACTATGCAGAACATTTCCACTGATTGTAATCACATTTCTATCTATTCTACCAAAAACACACAGCCATCTTGACAGATGTGATTCCATCACCATACACCATGATTTAACTACTATGTAGAGTGATTTCATTGATCCTTACAAACATAGTCAAAAATACATTTTCTCTAATGTGTAGTGTGTTTTTGCCATTTATGTGAAGTAGACAGATAAATAGAAAGTGCTTTCACCATTTCCAATCCTGATATCACTATAATCAAGAACATTTCCATCAATTAATAGAGCATTTCCACTACTATATTGGAAACAAAAAAATTGATAAATTTGAAGGAAAATAAGATAAATTAGCTCAAATTTTACACTAAATTTTAGCCTAAAATGATGATGAGAGGTCTTCAAAGTTAATTATTGGGTGTTATTCCCACTAGGAATGCCATATGCAACACATGAGTACGAAGTTTATTTTTGGTTTAGTACAAAATCAAATCAATTGAAAATCCTACCACTAACCTAAGTGTGCATCCTTAGATTGAGAAAGAATTAAAAAAAGTAAATAAACAAGTAAACACAATTGTTATACATTTTCTTACGATCTCCTTTCTGAAAAGAGTGATGTGCTTAGATGTGGTTACAAAAAGGTTTGTGCATGACATGTGGGCAATCCATTAATGTAATTCCTTGCAAGCTAGATGTTTAGATGATGGATGATGAGGATAATTGAAGCTTTGTAGGGTTATTTAAATAACACTTCCTTATCAACTTAAATATTTTTGAGAATGGAGGGTGGCCTATCTATTTATATATTTTTAGGATCAATTATGATCATTGATCTGAGATGAAGATTAATGGTGGAGGATCAATCTAACAATGGAAGACAAACATTTAATCGTATGGCATGGAGTGTGTAAGAACTTGTAAGAAGATCTATTCATGAGGGTTTAGAGTGTGTAAGTGCATGTCATAGACCTTGTTTGAATGATTTTTACCTTTCATTAAACTTTCCTTGTGAAAGATACTTTGACTTTTGAAATGTGAATTTTAAATTGCCAAGTGGGTGAGTGATGTAGGAAATTAGGATTTATTTAAATTTCATAAATATGACATGTGTATTCCATGTAATTTCCTATTAGTGATTGATTAATTAGATAATCAAATTCAATTAGCTAATAAAGAGTGATTAGGATGATGTGGTACTTTTTGTAATGTTCTCTTTTGATTGGTCATTTGATTTAATTAAACTATGGTGTCGTTATCAAAGTAACCAATTAATTTAGACTATTATTGGAAAAAAAAACTATCATGATGCAGTACATTTTCTAGATTAGGGATGTGTTATCATTATTTGAGATAAAATTGATAGTTATTTTGATGACTTCGAGTGTTCCCACGATATGGTGTTTGAATTGTTCATTGATGTGAAAATTTGGTTTGATGATTAATGATTGCACTGAAGTGGTATAAATAAAGTGTCTACAGTGGTCAATAATTAGCTCCTTCATATATGGTGGAATAAACATGTGGGATGACCCATTTCATGAATTTAAATTAAGTAATTAGTCATTATTTTATGGGAGGATGGGACCAGCAAAATTGGACAAGACTAGGGAGCAAGATAGTCAAAATGGCACACTATTATCCTAGGAAATAAGTAAGATGAGTTGGGAGTAGGGATCAATCTTGGGATAAGTTTGATTTGTTTTAAATTAATAGTAAGGACATCTTGAGATCATTATTTGTTTATAGGAATGGGTCATCTACATAGAAAATGAAGGAAAACTAGTTGAAAGACTATGGAATGAAGCATTGGCAAAATGTGCATAAAGGGTTGAAAAGTACATTGTTTTAGATTAAATGTTACTTTATGTGGACACATCTCCCCCCCCCTTTTATTCTATTAATGCAATAAATAAAAATTACTAGAGTAAAATAAATGTGTATATGAACTTACCTATGAAAAACAGTCTTGAATTTAGGCCACAACATTGAACTATGCTTCACAAAAAAACTTGCTTTGAAACATGTATAAAATCAGTCATTACTTAAGATAAAGAACTAAAAATAAATATAAGAAAAATTATATACCTAATAACAAGGAATTAATACACCTAGTTGGGTACACAAATCATTTTTTTTTATGGTGCAAAAATTGGTGACTAGAGAAGGTAGGACCCTTAGAGATTTCTTCTTCATTGAATAGCTTGGATTGGACTATGCATGACCTAATACTCATTGACATGGAAGTGTGCTTAATAAATCAATGTGTTTTTGATCCCATCATTGCATACATAAAGTGGTGAGGTATTTTGGAATCCATGTATGAATCTAGTGTAAAAGGTGAACCAACCACTGAAGATAGAATAAGGCTCATTTCTAGTGTAAAACTAGTGCAAAAGATATTATGATCTAAGTCTAGTGCATACAACATGAAGAATGACATGAATTCCCACTCCATATATGAAATTGGTTAAAAAAATGAGTAATGAATCAGCTAGGTGTTGTGCATATTTCCCCAATCTTATATCTAAGTGATGCAGGAGCATCTAGCAAAGAATAAAATAAAGATGGATTAAACCTTCAATAGGCATTGGTAAAGGATTTAAATGGGTTTTCCTCAAAATTGTTTAAAATTGAATTGTTAAAAATGTGACACTCTATCCATGGAGGATAAATAATTATTAATTATAATTATAATGGGTTGGCAAATACTGTATAAATCTTATTAATATATTGTGTACAAGTTAAAGTTGGCGTATAGTTGAAGAATTGCTTCATTAGAGTGTTGTTCCAAGAATATAGGATGGTTGCTTGATTAAAGAAAGATTTCAAGGTAAATTTGAGGAAAGGAGACCAATTTTTATGCCAAATTATGGAGAGAAAGAGAAGACAAGAAGAATAGCATACAGAAGCCAAAGAGGTACGGGCTAGCAAGGAGAATGAAGATGAAGACATAAACATAGTCATCTATGAAGAAGCATAATGTAAGTTTAATATTAAGAAAAATATAATGTAATTTTCAAGGACAAGTAGAATGGTATGCTACATATATTCTTATGCTATTATGAAGTATGAATGTCATTATGAAAAGAATCAATTTGTATGAAGTTTTTGAGAAACTTATGAAAGTGATAGTTGACTGGTTGAATTATTGAATGATTTGTGCTTTAATGCATGAGGGTGATAGAGTAGGATGTTTATTAGTGGTTATATCATCCTAAGATAAATATTTAAAGGCATAATAATCAAGATTTATCTTTCTATATAATTTGGATTGTACCCCGTTTAATAGTATTCAATTTACATTGAAGCACGTATGGTCAGCAGTCTGGAAACAAAGGAAATTGAGTAAATACATACACTATAAGTGGTGGGTGTATAAATATAAAATGTATAGGATAAAAATACATAACTTTTACAATTTTAATTTGGTCTTGAAACTTTGTATTGTTCATTTTATGAATTCTTTTATGCTTGATGCCCTGACATTGCCAGACTAGAGGTTTGGTCACTAAAATGGACATAACTCATAAAATATTAATCCAAATGATCTAAAAGTTGGGGAAGATTTAGGGAAGACTATTTTTGAACTAATACAAGTGTTATTTTATCAAATTAAGCTTTAAATATTCAGATATAAAGGACCATTTTTCTGATTTCTTGTAGATGTATAATTTAGAGAAAGTGAATAAGAGTTTCATGAATGATCATGGTTTTATAACCATTGGAAATGCTTGGAAAATTTGTAATAAATGAATTAGATTATGAATAAGATGTTTGAAATGGTGCAAAGGTTGTGGGAACATGGAAGGTAATAGTTGTAAGTTGACTGTGTTGTACAAACTTGTCCATACCCTTAAGAAAATAGAATTTGAATGAAGAGAGTATGTTCATGTCAGTATAAGAATTTAAAAGGATATTATGAGTGTTTTAGTTTTTTTTTCACCTGAGATAATAATTATATATGGATGGAATGCTCAGTTATGAAGAAAGAAACATTGGTAATTTAAGGAATCCTATACACACAAGCACATGTCGATTTGAAGCTTAAAAACCATTTGTATATTGTTTAATGTCAAATGAATCATTGAAATAGATGTATATAGGTGGGGAAGACCTGGAATAAGTCTTAGTTTCCTTGGAAGATAATCTAAGTGAAAATTAAGAAATTTTGAGTGCTTTTTGCCTTGTATACTCCTCTAAAAGCCTAGAAACAAGGGTTTTTATATATCTCAATATTTAACCCTTGAAAATTTATGAAAGATTGTAATTAAATGTATTTTGATGTGTAATTTAAGATTTCAAAGTTTTTAAAGTGGTACAGTATGTATTTGTATGGATTCTAGTGCCACCCAAGCAAACTAGGCCTAATTGAGGGCTAATGAATTAGAAAAGTGGTGTAGACATGGAATTGGAGTCTGAAACTTAGCATGAGGTTATAAGAGCCTAATGGGTACTCAAGTAAATGACTAGATATCCTGGATACCTCATATTTTGTTAGACAAATTCAAAGTATAGTTTAAAAGGGTTAGTAGGACAAGAGGAGGACAAAGAAAGAAGTGATATCTCCATAAAGGGTTAAGGGTTGAAACTTTGGGATCATGTTTTTATATGCATGAGATGAATAAATACAAATTATATTACTTTTTAAAAAAAAAAAAGATAACTAATCATAGACAAGCAACAATAACTAGTTCAAAAGCATACAAACAGTGAATTGAATAGAAAGATCCTAGATTGCAAGGTATAAGCATGGCCTTGCATCACTAAGTGTATATGTACTTTGGAACTAACTAATAAAAAATGAAATTCTAAGCAAAAACCTATTTTTTATATCCAAAGAATGATATAACCTATGTAAAAGGATGTACCTAATGAAATTTTTGTGGTATAAACAAGTTGTAGGAAGCTTTTGAGTGGTTTGAATCTAAGATTTTTTAGGCTATGTTCACTGGGACTATACCAATGGTATAATAAAATAATGCAATGTGTTAGATTTTTTAGGCTATGTTCATTGGGACTATACCAATGGTATAACACAACAATGCAGTGTGTTATTATCTAAGCAAATCGCTTTTGTCTATTGGCAATTTTTGAGTCTAAGACAATGAAATATCCTTCAATTCTATCTATAGATGGCACAATTTATGTTTTGTATTCGATCATGTCTGATTTGTGAATCATTGTTTATAAAAACTAAATATATAGAGAAATACTAAATATAGTGAGCATGAATTAACTAATGCCAATGAACTCCTTAAATCATGCATATGCCTTATTTTTTGCATTTTTTAGAATATATATATATATATATATATATGTAGTATTTTTGCATATATAAACTAAAAAAATAGAGAGAAGGATACTAACCTAAGATTCCTACAATGGACTCACAATCAATGGGTCTGGTATCTAGGATATGAATGGTGACCTTTCACAAATAGAAAGTGTTATATATATATATATATATATATATATATATATATGTAGTATTTTTGCATATATAAACTAAAAAAATAGAGAGAAGGATACTAACCTAAGATTCCTACAATGGACTCACAATCAATGGGTCTAGTATCTAGGATATGAATGGTGACCTTTCACGAATAGAAAGTGTTATATATATATATATATATATATATATATATATATATATATATATATATATATATATATATATATATATATATATATGTAGTATTTTTGCATATATAAACTAAAAAAATAGAGAGAAGGATACTAACCTAAGATTCCTACAATGGACTCACAATCAATGGGTCTGGTATCTAGGATATGAATGGTGACCTTTCACGAATAGAAAGTGTTATACCGTTATGACAAAATGAAGTTAGATTCTAAATCTAAATATTGATTTGCCTCTATACCATAGGTGTTATTTCCATGATAATGATTTGTAACATAGTGTGCATGTTTTTTAACATAAATAATTCTAGTATTTTTGGGAACCCATTGTGGAGTGTATGAACCCTGTGTTGGTGCCTTATATGAAACACTCTTAGTTACTTATAAGATAAATCTAGGACATGAAGGAGTAGAGATAGGATATCATGAATCTATTTCAAATCTTTGTTGAAGTGGCCTTTCAAGGATAAGCCTCCTTGAAATGGTAAAAATTTGATTTCACACTTTCTTAGTAAGTTATAACCTTTAAGGTGGTTCAATTGAAATATGATGTATAAGACCCATATCTATATGTGGTAGGGGTGTTTATTTGGGATACCACAAACTTTTATGATCGCATTAGCATATATATACTTTAAACACATGTGATTTTTAAAAGGAAATACATAAATCTATTGAATCTAAGGGCACCCAAATAATATATCTAAGACCCTTGCAATGGGTACTACTATAAATTTGGTTATCACATGTGCAAAAACAACCTATAATAGTAATTGTTGACTGAATTTGACCCTGCATGTCAAATTGGGCCCCCTATAGGTAAAAAATTAATATTTGGATCTTTTTAGGGGCCTAGTATAATGTCATGAAGTATGTCATAGCTCATTTCATGTGATTTTATGTGTATTTAGCCTTGGTCATATCTTTTTAGTCTTCAGAGTCATTTTGGGGGTCAATATAGAGCATTAAATGAGTTGTACGGCCTCATTGGTAAATTTCAAGGTTTAAAAATGTGATTCTATGCCCCATGTGTCCTAATAAATCTTAATTAACTATTTCTAACTGTAAAATGGTAGGTTCTTCAGAAGAAAGAGCAATTTTCTTTAAAAAAAGAGTTTGGCACTTGTAAGGCCCATAAGGGAATGTGACACATGGGATAAGGATATGATATGACTCTTAATCTTCCTCAAACCCATTTCCATGATTTAATTACACTAGAATTGTCAAATTTGAACTAAAATTATTCTGCTCCTTCTTCACCCTTCCATGCACACAGAACTAGTCATCAACTTTGTACTTGGTATGAAAAATAGGAGATGTTTTAAAAAAATTGATATTGGGGGTGCATTCTAAACTTAGTCATCTTCCATTTTATGCTTGGCTATATATGAATGGTGGCTTGGGCTTTATGAACCATTCCTAAGAATTTGGCATATCTAATTTGCTTGCTAATTTGTGTACCCTATAGGTTTTGTTTGGTTTGGATGATTTCATACAATCCAATAATTGGGATTGATTCTAGATGATGTTCACTATCTCCCCTCATGTTCCCCATGCTTGATTTATCATTTAAAACTATTTTTATAGGCCGAGTATCTTAGGTTGGAAGAGAAGACACTCTTCTATGTTGCAGACAAATTTCCACCTTTCCCAATGTCTTCATGTCTTGATAACGGTGTTAGAGGATGGTAATAGATTTATATTCATGTTTATAATCTCCTCCTAGTTCCTTATCTATTAAAAATCATCCTTAAAATAATAATCATAGAGTGGCAACTAAGAGACATATCATACAGTCAATTACTTCATGATTGTCAAACACAGTTATCTAAGCGAGTTGGATTAAGTATTTTAACACATCTATGGGGTCATGACTATGGTATTTAAATTTTGAATACATCCTCATATTGGGAATAATCAAGTAAATATTTTCACTTGTTATGAGAGGGACTGTGATAGTTAACATAGTCATTCACAATCTCCTACCATTATATTCACCTATAAGTACATCATGAGGACCAATCATGTTGGAAAAGAGTGTCTAAGCTACATAAATTCCTTGATAGTAGTAAGAATGAATTTATGTATATTTAATAGGCCTATAATTCATGATAAGTCAAAAAATAATGTAATTGTCCATACATATACTGCTTGCATAGTGGAATGTCCACCTATAGGTGGTCCTAGTAGAGGGATGAGGTGCCATATGAAGTGTTGAATCACGTGGAAGAACTCATTCATGAAGTCCTAATGTGTTTAGAGTTCATGATAGACCTTATTTAGAGTTTGTATTGAAAAATAGAAGTGGGAAACCATGTTCAAAGACTTAATAACTATGTTTAGGGATCAAATCCCCAAAATGTGAAAACAAAGCACCTAAACCTTTTTTGCCAAGGTTATATAATAAGGTTGTTAGTAATCTTGGTGAATCTAAGTGACTATATTATAGTCTCCACATAGGAGTAAATATTTAAAAAGGAAGTAAATTATTTGTTCATCTAGTAGTCATGCTAGAGGAGCCCAAAAATGCACTTTTATGCACTAATGTTAGGCAATGACATCTACCGTTTTGAGCCCCAAAGAGACTTTCCACCTCAAGGTTGTAACATAAACCATGTTTCCATGATTGAATAGTTTTATGTGGTTTAATATATAAGTCATAACTTTAAGGTCATTCAAATAAGATGATGTATTGTGTTTTGAGTTCTATACACACCTACAGGTGTCTTTTGCCTAAGAGGTTAAGCTACAACCAACCTAAGGTACAAGTTTGAGAATGTGTTTCTTTATTGAGGAACTAGAGCATGATTTGGACCTTTTTGGTAATAAATAAAATTAGGATAAGTTGGTATTTTTATTTTTGATCATATAAACACCTATAGGTGTGCCTAACTCTAAGGTCATTCACATACATTCTGCCTGTAGATGCTCTTAGATCTCTCAAAATGAACTTGGGGAATAATGAGCCTATAAACATGAGAATATCACTATGAAATATTGATTGAATTATTCCAAAGGATTTACAAGGATATAATACAATATATAAGGTAAACCAACACCCATGGGACTCCATGTTGCCATAACACAGTCAACTATAGTTGACTGTGACACAGCAGTGACCTAGGAAGCTACATTCTGAAGGTTGACATATTGAAACATGATGTGTATAAGACCAAATGGCCATAATGGACTCTAAGGAGGCTATATAAATAATCCTCAAGTTAAATTATGAAGGGATCACCTACATGTATAAGTGTCTTGAAGCCAACACAGTTAGGAATATGTACTCAATCTTGACTAAGCAAGGGATATGAGGAGTATATAGAAGGATGGGATGATGAGTGAAGATGATAATACCTCCATTATTATCAGATTAGTCTAATGGAATTCTCATGATGGACATAGAACAAAAATATGACCCTAGGGATGCATCACACAGTCCACATCTTGAAACCCTACACACAACCCCTTTTCTAGGAGTCTACCTTGGAATTTGAAGGAGTTTGGGGGTCAAATGACATAATAAAGGGATAAAACTTGGTTTATAGGGTCTCAATAACTTTTATAATCCTATAAAACATTCAATTTATTTGATTAAATAGGGGAAGCACCCATTTTTTAATCTCAGATAGAGGGTACTTCCCTGGGAGCACAAACCCTGCATTTCTAAGAAAGGGTGATAAATGATGGACCAGGAGATAAATAAACCTTTATAGGAGGTGTGATAAGTTGTATGACACCTAGAAAAACATTATAAAACATGCCTAAATGATTTAATCTACACAAGTGTTCCAAACCTACAAGATTTGTAGTCAAGCCTATTAGGTAGGGTTTAGGCCTAGAAGCCAAACGGAGAGTCACTTCCAATTCTAACATGAGATGAGAATTCCAATGGAATAAGACATGTTTACGAGATCATGATATATGTGATCAATCTTGTTTAATGTATAGAAGCACAAAGAAGGCCATTTTTGACTCAAGGACAACATTAGGCTTATGTAAATGGAGAAATAAGCTCGACAGGGCAACTTTGAGTGCTCACATCTTCTCTGAATCTTTGCATGGATATCCCAGAAGTTTGAAGGTGTTAACAGGGATTTTTTAAATCACATTTTTGGAATTTTTTTGCATTTCCAAGCTCCCATTTTTATGAATGAACCTTAAGAGTAGAAGTGGTCTAAAACCCTCACAAACCCTGGTTAAGGACTCGATTGGGAAAACAAGGAAGGAGATGCATCTAAATGGACTAGAATGACTTGGGAATTTTTTTGATATTATATAGGACTCTCTAAATACCATTTCCATTCACTTGAGATGAACCCTATATGTATGAATTAGGTAAAAAATTTCTTTCTTTGACTATTTTGTGTATTGTGTAGATTATAGGAAGTTTCAAGAGATGAAATCAACTTTGAAGGAATATTGAGACTTAAGATGAATCCCTATGTCCATTTCATGATTCATAAAAAAATCCTAAGTGCCTCAACAAGAGCTCTCATCTCAGCTAATCAGGACTGGCATAGTGAACATGATAGTGAGAAGGGTGAAAAGCTTCAAGTAATTTTATTTTAAGGTGTGTTTGATGCCTTTAAGGCCATGGATGGACTTGACACATGTTATTCACCCATTTTTATGGATTTTCATGGAAAATTTAAGATAATTTTGAGGACAAGTGTGAGGGGTGATTGAAAAATGAGTTTATTTGATTTTAGATAGTGATGGCTCACTTCTTGAGGACTCCAAATGATTAAGAATGCAGCCAATATATGGAGAATCATGTCTGCAACCCTTCCCTCTCATTCTACTAATTATACCTATCCCTAATAATTTTTTCTACATTCCAATAGGGGTGAATGATGAAGATAGTTTTCTAAGCCAACAAAGGGAATTTCATGCCTTAGATTGCCACTTAACTCTACTAACTTTGCATGATCAGTTTCACATTATCTTCTCATGCACATGTAACTCTTTTTCATAGTTTGACACTTGTCCTTATGACCTTTAGACTTCACTCTTTTCTTTTACCTCTCAAGTTATATAAGAACTATCCACTTTGGCTATTGTAAGCATTCTCTACCTGATTATGGTGAAGCCCTACTCATTTGCATACTATGGATCAATAAAGACTACTAATTTTACCTCTTCTATGACTATTCATAGTGTGTTCACTTGAATGATTAATCTTGCTTAGTGATGAATATCATTTCCTTAGCATTATGTCTCATTATCTCACCTATTTTCAACTTTAAATATTCTTCTTATAAGTCATGTGAAGTGTTCTACAAAGTCTCAAAGTTGAGTGAGTTAGTCTATTCAAATAGTGGCACTCTAGGTCTCTTGTCTAGTCCTCCTAGCCTAAACATTCATCATAACCTCATAATAAAATACTAATGTGAGAATATTCAAATTAGAGAATTATATGCCCAATTAGTCTCTTGGTCTCATGTGTGACATGCATTTAGTTGGTAGTCATCAATAAATTTGGTGTATCACCACCTTTAGGATAGTTTACTTTTAGTTTTCTCTCCCTTTTCTTTGCAATCATAAGTGTAGTAGTGATCTAAAAGTATTACATCAAGGGAGATATCCCTATCTATATATTCACCTCAGTCTTAGGCTACCCATAGCCTAGAGGTGTTTCAATTGTGCCACTTGGATGAGGATTTTTGAGACATCTCTTCAAAGGGTGAAAATCCAAGTGACAATAGTTTTTAGCATGCCCAGTGGGATAATTAGTCCAAGAAGTTGAAATATTTTTGGTGTTGTTTTCCAACACATCATCCTTTGGAGGCATCTCTCTAAACATAAATGGTAAATTTAATATTACATCAATTGGTCAAGCAATCGATGTATTCCTTTTGAATATTTTTGATAATCATTCCTTGTCTTCTTGCTTCCTAATGAAGTCCCATGGTTGGTTTTGGTGTTGAGTATTATTTTACACAAGGTGATGAGGCATCCCATGCCAATGACATTCCATATCATCCTTTTTATGATCCCTATCAACTCCAACATGATCCTTATCAGCCTTTTTATGAGTTTTATTAGCCCTACAATCAACATCCTCAATATCTAGCTTATCTTAGTCAACCTAGCCACTTCTCAACTTAATCCATTTTAGGTTTCAAGAAAACTCTCTTGGGACAGGAGAGGTACATTATGGATCTTGACACACAAAGGTGACATGTCCAAGATGTTCCTAGTCATCACATTCATAATGTGATAAATTCATTGGAGTTGGTTAAGAGAGAGTGGGCACCTATTGAGAGAGCAAATCGGCAAAGGCCTTGTTTCATCCTTAGAGGATAAGCTAAGAATTTATGAAAAATAGCCTAACCAAACATATTAGCCCCCATATCCACTTCCCTAAGATTTATATTAGTCTTACATTATTTTTACTCATGAACCCAATCAAGCTTATCAAAGTCATCTTTTTCCCAATCAGTTAGAAGAGAGATTTGGAAAGACAAACCTTATTTTTGAATCAAACCTTGAGAGGTAGATTGAGTTAGCCAATAAGTAGATGAATTAGTATATCTTATCAGTAGGGGAAGTGGAATCTAGGCCCTCATTTCCCTCTCCCATTCTCACTTACTCTCAATAAGCAACTCCTAAATTTGAAATTCCAAGTTGGAGACAAGGTGGAGAATCCAAGCCTAAAACGATCCCAACTTTCTTGAATAATTCATCCACTCCTCAAATTGCATCACCATCTCAAGAAGAGACTCTTAATCCTAACACCCTAAGATGGAATAAGGTGGTGGAATCATATTAAAAGAAAAGGGATAAAAACCTAGATAAAGAGTTAGAGTTGAGAATGAAATTGTTGAGTCAAGGTGTGATGGAAGGTTTAAAGCCAAAAGAACATCTTATGCTTAAACACACCTCATCTAACCTTCCTCAAGAGATTCCTCAAGACAAATAATATTTTAATGAAGATATTGTTAAATGTAAGGAAGAAAACAAATCTATTTTAGTCCAAGGTCTACCTCTCTTTCCTCAAGAACTCCCAAAAGGATCCCCTACAATTCATTCTCAATCTAATGTTGAGTTCTATGTGCCACCTTCCCCACCTAGTTTATCTTGTCCTCACCCCATCACCCTTTACCTTGATGGACCTATAGTATGGGAACCTAAAGAGAGCATTTGGTTGAGAATAATTTAAAACTTTTTCTTGAAGAAAATACAGCTCCTTGGCAGCCTCATTAGGCTAAGTCACCTAATTACAAGATGCCTAATCTTGGCCAACATCACCAAGAAGGAGAAGTCAATTGAGGATCTTGTAGCCCTTGAGAACCAAAATCAAATTATAACAATTAATTTACAACCTAATATTACTCAAGAGTTTCTAAATTTTGAAGAATAAATGAGTCCTTGTGTTAAGTCTTCTTGTTGTGTGGATAATGAAGAATGCCTTCCTTGTGTCAAAGAAGAAATCTTGGATGAAGTCATTTTGGATTCTAGATTCTGTATCTAAATTCTATGAGAAAATTGTACTGAAACTATTGATTTTGATTGATCTAAATGTGCAAAAATTATCCCTAAACTAGACTTTTTGCCTATTTCTGGAAACCCTGAGTATTTTTCTACCTAGATAAGAGTGCCAAAATGTGGACACCCCTGTCTTTGCTACTACTATCCATTTTTGGTGCTACTATCCTATTTGAAAATTGGTTACTAATCTGGAACTATCACTATTTTTCTACTTTGTTTTGATCGATTTGACCTCTAGGTTCTAAACTGAGTGATCTCAATGTTGTTGTTTTGACTATTAGGAACTTTGATATCTATGACAAAACCCCTATTTTTTCCCCCTCTTCTGAAGGTATGAATGATTAACCTGTAATGACTACCCTCAGAATAAAATAGTCTTACAAGTGTGTTAAGATGTATAGATACATGAAATAGCATTGATATTTTGACAAGATATTTTTAGATATAGCAATGTTTATATTGAGAGATTGTTAGATAGATATAACAAAGTATAAACATGTGCAAAGTACTATACTAGAATTGGAAATGTTAGATATTAGATGTTAGTTGTTAGTTATTACTTGTTATTTGGTAGTTTCCATGGAGGGATGGATCATGATGTCCATCATGGCATCCGAGAAAGCAAGGGGAATGTATGATATGGATCATGGCCTTTCACATATTGAAAAGCAAAGAAGCAATCAAGCACACAAGTAAGAAGTAGGAAACATACAAGGATGGCCAAGGGGCCATGTAAACAAAGGACATGGGCACATGTCACTCAAACTAGAAATCAAGCTTAGAAGCCATGTTGAAATGCCACATATACATACAAGTGAAATAAGCAAAGTTGGCATAGGGGCCATAAGCACATAGAAGAGTTCAAGTAAAGGACATTAGAAATTATCCTAAGGCACACATATTAATAGAAGCAAAGGACATTGTTAAATGTCCTAAGGCAAAAACATGAGACAAACAGGAAATGGAAATGCAATCACATAAGTTACACTAAACAAGAGGAGAAAGCATGTAATAACTATAAAGATACAACCACATCTAACTAATCAGAGAAAAATTGAAAGTATGTAAAAGATGTGTAGTAGAAAACTAGGTATATGTTAAGAGATACACAAGTGATAGATACTAGTGAAATATCGATATAGTAATTTTTGTAATTCTAGGAAGGAATGTGTATCAACATGATAACTTAGAGTGTGTAGCATAGGAATGACATAACCTAGATGGTGTAGTCATGTAAAAGATTCCCCCAGTGGGTGTATATATCGATCTGTGTCTCAAATTAGAAGTAAGAATGCCATGTTAATGGCTAGAATGAAGCAATCAAGCAGCTGGATGTTACTGCACACACTCAAAGGAGATCAAGTGAAGCATGGTATTATAGAAAACTCAACATATAATATCATGAAACAAAAAATGTAACTCCTAGCATGATAGTAGTAATGTAAATCATGGATGATCCATACAATTGAAAAATTTTATTTATTTTGTATATATTTGAATGTTTTTATATTTTGATATAAGCTATGTACAATAACTGCAGAAGAGATTATGTACAATCAATGTTTCAAAAGGAAGTTATGTACAAGAAATGTGTATAAATAACACACTATACATGGAATGTATGTAGATGCATAATGTTCTTATATTTTTTAGTTTCTTTCCTTCAAGTGAGGATAGAAGGTACACTTTAGGGCTAAGATTTTTAGTAATGATGTAGGGATCTAGGAAATTTGGTTTGAATTTTCCTTTGGTTTCTTTTTTGGCATTGACATTGCGAAGGTTTTCCTTAAAAATAAGATCATTAACTTTAAATTCTCTGATGTGAACTCGCTTATTGTAGGACTTTTTTATACATTTTTGGTAGATTTATTGGTGTTCTACAGCTTGAATATGTGTATGGTCTTATTAATCAAGCTGTTGTAGACACTTTTCTTGATAGTGGTCATTATTGAGAATACCTTTAAGGGAGACACAAAGGGATGGGATTTCTAATTATAATGGTAGAACTAATTTTGTGCCATAAATGAGTGAATAAGGAGTAGCCCTCGTGGGCATACAAATACTTTTGTGATAGGCCCATAGTGAAAAAACTAGTTGATTATGCCAATCATCACCAAATTTGGTTATTATTTTGCTCAAAACATTGTTAATTGTTTTGTTAGTGGCTTTTGCTTGACCGTTTCCTTATGGGTAATATGGAGTGGAGAATGTGTGTTTAATTTTATATTTGTTACAAAAAAAATTGATAGTTTTATTCCTGAATGATGTTCCATTATCAAAAATAATAGTTGTAGTTAGGCCGAAGCATGAAAGAATATGAGTGATGATAAAACTACAAATGTCTTCACCTATGGTAGATGAAGTGAAACTGCTTCCACCCATTTGGTAAAGTATTTTGTGGTTGTGATTATGAAATTATGTCCATTGGCAGACTTGGGGTTGATTTTTCCAATGAGATCAAATCCCCATAACATGAATGGCCATGGAGAGATGATAGGTTGTAATTATTGTGATGGTGCATCTTGCAGATTACTGTGTATTTGAGTTAGGGTAATTTTTGGCTTCTATCGAGGTTAAGCATCATAGTAAGTGTCCATCGAAGGATCATTTAAAAATGTCTCTACTAATTATTACATAATAGAGTGTTTACTTTTGTAACTTACATTTGTCATTTTGGGAAAAAGTGTCTAGTGTAATAGATTTGTTAAGAAATTTGTAAATGTTAGTGAACCACTCTGGGGTTGCAAAGCTTCATGTAGTAGCTAAGATGAAAAGAGTGATTAAATATATGTTAGATATTGATGGTGATTGTAATCATTTAATTGTAAAAATTGCTTGATCATCATTGATATCAATGGGAATTAGAGATGCAACACTAGCCATTGCATCTGCGTGTCTGTTGTCTTTTTGAGGAATGATCTCAATGGAAAAATAATCAAATTGTGATGATAGACATTGTACCATGTTTCAGTTTGGGATAAGGTGTTCTTCTTTTATTTGATAAACCTCATTGACTTGGTTGACCACAATTTGAGAGTCATCAAAGACTTGAATAGATTTGATTTGGAGGGATTGGGAAGTGAATACTCCTAAGATAAGTGTTTCATATTCCACTATATTGTTGGTACATGAGAAACTTAATCAGTATGCTATAGGAATTATATGGCCAAAAGGATTGAAAAAGACAATCCCTGCCCCTATGCTAGATGCGCATCAAGATTCATCAAAGAACATGGTCTAGTTATCTAAATGAGTAGAATATGTAGTGAAATCGTCTTTGAATATGTCACTTAAAGGTTTGGTATCTAACAATGGCATTGCTAACAAATGGTCTACAATTATTTGACCCTTTATCAATTTTTGGAGGACTATTTTTAAGTCAAATTTTGTTAATAACATAACCTAATTTGTGATGTGTCCAAAAAGATGTGGTTTGGATAGTAGGAACTTTAAAGGTTCTGCTTTTGTGATCACTTGAGTCTCGTTATTGACCATGTAATGTTGGAGTTTTTGTGTGGAAAAAACTAATTCTAGACATAATTTTTCTATTGGGGAATAATTTTTTTCATAATCAAACAATTTGTGACTGATGTAATAAACTACACTTTTGATATTTTGATCATGATGTTGTGCTAAGAGTGCTCCTAATGTGTGATATATTATTGAGATATAAAGTAAGAAAGGCTTGTTTGGGATAGGTGGTACTAAAATAGGTGGATTAAGGAGATATTGCTTGATTGTGTTAAAGTTATTTTCATAGGCTTGGTCCCAAATAAAATTTATATCTTTCTTTAGTAATTGATTAAAGGACTGAGTTTTATTAGCAAATTGGGCTACAAAATGGTGGTTTGCTTGGATATTTCCTTGGAGGGATCGAAGTTGTTTTAAGTTGGTAGGAGGTGGCATATTTATTATATATTTGACTTTATTAGGATCAACTTCTATGCCACGTTGAGATATAATAAAACCTAGGAGTTTTCTTGATGTAACTTTGAACACACATTTCTTTGGGTTTAGTCGAACATTATATTTCCTGAGTCATGTAAAAATCTTTTATATATCAATAGCATGATGTTGTAGTAGTTTGGATTTAGCTAGTATATCATCAACGTAATCCTCGACAATATGGTTAATTAAGTCATGAAAAATGTACATCATAGTACATTGATATGTGGCTCTAGCATTTTTTAATCTAAAAGGCATAACAATGTAATAAAATGTACCCCATGGTGTTGTAAAAGATGTTTTTTCTTGATCTTATTTAACAATTTTGATTTGATTATAACTGATAAAACCATCCATAAATGATAGCATTTCATATCCAGTTGTGGAATCTATTACCATATCAATATTTGCTATAAGAAAATCATCCTTTGGGTATGCTTTATTTAAATCTCAAGAATAGGAACAACATCGAATTTGTCCGTTAGGTTTGACTATGAGAACTATATTCAAAATCCATTTAGGATGTGTTATTAGGCAAATGAAACCAGCATCTAAGAGGTGTTAGATTTCATCTTTGACTAGAAGACCCACCTTAAGATGCATTTTACAAATTTTTTATTTGACTGGTTTAGTGTTAGGGTATAAAGTAATCTGATGGACTGTTATAGATGTATCAATTCCCAATATATCACAATATGACCAAGCAAAGAGTTCTAGAAAATTTGTTAAAGCTTGATGAATATCAACATCCTCTTCCTTTTTTATGGTAACAACTAATAAGATAATGCAGGGATCCTTGTTGGTTCCAAAATTGAAATTTATTGTGTCTTCATTAAGTAATATGGAACGATCGACTGTATATAGATTTTTAGGGATAGTATCTTAGTCATGTATCTTAGTGGCATTTGTGTGGGATTTTGGTATATCATAAGGTTGTGTGTTTGATTCACGTTGGGTTTACCAAATGTTTTATTATTTTTAGAATATTAGAGTTTTATTCCTAATTAAATAAATAGGTCTGAGCAATGTAAATCAGTGAATAATATGCAAGAATTAAGCTACTAATTTGTATAAATAGATTTGTATTTCACCTTTTCCAAATATAGCAAGAAGTAAGAGAAAATAACACTTAGCTTATTCTAAGTGATTGGGACTAAGACAAAGTCAGATACTAGAGGAGAGGGATTAGAAAAAAGTCAAGAATAAGATCTTAAGGTTCATTTCTAAATTGTACAATAGCATCAAAAGTGGGACACCCTGCTATTTAGTGTTGTAGTCCTTTTCCAATGTTGTTTTCCTGAGGTTGAAAGCTTTTTGAGCTCTATTTGGTAGCCCTGTGTTACCCTATCTGTGAAATTTTGAGGCCTGCAAGCCTATGAATCTCACTATGCATTTGTTTTAAATCTTCAAAAACTTAGGAGTTCTTTGTGCTTGAACTTGAATAGAAACTTGGAAAATATAGATAAGGGGTTAGTGTGTAAGAGATACATTAGATGCACTTCACACCCCATGTGTGGGCACGCTATCTACATACCAATACTTTGAAGAGGGATCAAGCTAATGTAGTTCTCCCATTGAAGTGCTTAGTGAAATTATGTATGATGAATGCAAATAGATGTGAAACAAGATGTAATTTATATAGCTAGGGACTAGTGTACAGGTTTGAATAAGCTTGAAATGATCTTGGAAGGTTGTATGCAGAGAATAGGAAAAAGTGCTTGAGTGTACTTGATTGTCTTCTCACTTATTTCCTGTAAATGAGTGTCAACCCTTCTAAATGGACTTTGAATGAAATTTTATAGGGTAATTAATGATCATGGGTTAAATTAATTTATGTTATGCCAAAATCTATTAGGATAAGGATTCGAAAGAAAATGACTGTTAGGACCAAAAATGAACTTGGACAACAGTGTCAGAAATAAGACACCCTAAGTTTCAACACTCTTATCTATTTTGGGCATTATTTTCCTAAGGGGATAAGACCTAAGGGGATGGATCTAGGCCTAAAATGACTACCTAGTTTTCAAAGAGATAAGTTCATAAGGTTGTAAATGATTGGGAATAAGTGAAAGAATAGCTTAGAAGGGTTGTATAAGCAAGAAAGAGGACTTAAGGATTTGGTGTCATTAGTCATGCCTAAGTCATCCAATTTTGCAATTTATATGACTAAAATATGGTATTGAAAGGTTTAATACACCCTCATAGTGGGAATAATCAAGTAAATATTTTCACTTGTTATGAGAGGGACTATGACAGTCAACACAGTCATTCATAGTCTTTTACCATTATACTCACCTACACATACCTCATGAGAACCAATCATGTTGGAAAAGAGTGTATAAGCTAGATAAAGTCCTTGATAGTGTGAAGAGTGAAATTGGAGATATTGAATAGCCTTAGAACTCATCAGAAGTCAAAAAATAATTCAATTTTCCATACTTACATATATTGCCTGAATAGTGGAATGTCAACCTATAGGGGGTCTTAACATAGGGCTAAGGTGCCATATGGAGTGTTGAAGCACGTGGAGGAACTAATTCATAAAGTCCTAATGTGTTTTAGAGTTAATGACATACCTATTTGAGAGGTTATATTGATAAATGGAAGTGGGAAACCATGTTCAAAGACTCAATAACTATGTTCAGGATAAAATTCCCGAAAGGTGAAAATAAAGCACCTGAGCCTTTTTACCAAGGTCATATAACAAGGTTGTCAGTACTCTTGGTGCATATAAGTGAATATGTCTTGTATTATCCACATATTATTCAATATTTCAAAATTAAGGAAGATATTTTATCATTTGGTCTTCATGCTAGAGGATCCCAAAGATGCACTTTTATGCACTAATGTCAAGCAGTGACATCTACAGTTTTAAGCCCCAAAGAGATTTTCCACCTCAAGGTTGCAATACAAACCATGTTTCCATGATTGAATAGTTTTATATGGTTTAAATATCATTCATAACCTTAAGTTCATTCAAATAATATGGTGTATTGTGTATTGAGCTATATACACACCTACAGGTGTCTTTTGCCTATCAGGTTGACCTACAACCAACCTAATGTACAAGTTTGAGAATATGTTTCTTTCTTGCGGACATAGAGAATTATTTGGACCTTTTTAGGCATAAATATCATCAATATAGGTTGGTATATTGAGTTTTGATCATATAAACACCTACGGGTGTGCCTAACTCCAAGGTCATTTACATGCAGCTTGCTTGTAAATGCTCTTAAAACTCTCAAAATGAACTTGGGGAATAATGGGCCTATAAACATGAGAATATAAATATGAAAGGTTGATTTAAGTCTTAAAAATTATTTCCAAGGATATAATTATATACGGGAAAACAACACCCATGGGACTCCATGTTGCCATAACACAGTTAACTATAGTTGACTATGACATAGTAGTGAGCTAGGAAGCTACATTCTGAAGGTTGACATATTGAAACATGGTGTGTATGATATAAAATGTACCTAAGGGACTCTAAGGAGTTTTTATAAATTATGCTTAATTTAAATTATGAAGTTATCACCTACAAGTATAAGTGCCTTGAAGCCAACATAGTCAGGAATATATACTCAATCTTGACTAAGCAAGGGATATGAGGAGTATGAGGAGTATATATACGAATGGATTGATGAGTGAATATGAGAAAACATCCATCATAATAAAATTATACTAATTTAATTCTCATTATGTACATATAACAAAGAGATTACCCTAGGGATGCATCACACAGTCAACATCTTGAAACCCTGCACACATTATATTTTCTAGGAGTCTGCTTTTGATTTTGAAGGATTTTGGGGGTCAAATTACATAATAAAGGGATGAAATTTGGTGAATATGGTATTAATCACTTGGATAATACTCTAAAATATTCAAATTGTCTAATTAAATAGGGTAATTACCCTCTATTTTATCTCAGATAGAGGGTACTTCCCTAAGAGAATAAACCATGCATTTCTGAGAAAGGGTGATAAATGATGGACTAAGAGCGAAAGAAACATTTTTTGGAGGCTTGATAAGTTTTAGGACACATGAAAAAACATTCCTAAATTCTTGAAGCTACACAAGTGGTCCAAACCTACAAGAGTTGTAGTAAGGCCTATTAGGCTGAGTTTAGGCCAAGAAGCCAAATGGAGAATCACTTCTAAGTTTAACATGAGATGAGAATTATAATGGAATAAGACATGTTTAATATATCATTAAATATGTGATAAATTTGTGTAATGTATATAATAACAAGGAAGTCCATTTTTGACTCAAGGACAACATTAGGCCTGTGTAAATGGAGAAAAGAGCTCGATAGGGCAACTTTGAGTGCTCACATCTTCCTTGAAGCTTTGCATGGATATCCAAGAAGTTTGGAGGTGTTAATATGGATTTTTAACATCAAATTTGTGTATTTTTTTTTAGTTCTAACATCTTATTTTCATGAATGAACCTTAAGAGCAAAAGTGGTCTAAAACCCTCACAAACCCTAGTTAAGGCCCTGATTGGGAAAATAAGGAAGGAGATGCATCTAAATGGACCAAAATGAATTGGGAAATATTTTGATATTGTATAGGACTCTCCAAAGACCATTTTCATCCACTTTATTTGAACCCTATCTATATAGATAGGGTATAAAATTTCTTTCTTTGACTATTTTATGCATTGTGTAGGTTCTAGGAGGTTTAAAGAGATGAAATCAACTTTGGAAGGAATATTGAGACCTAAGATAACTCCCCATGTCCATTTAGTGCTTTATAAAAACTATTAATTGCCTCAAAAATAGCTCTCATCTTATCCATTTAGGATTAGCATAGTGAACATGATAGTGATAAGGGTGAAAAGTTTCAAGTAAGTTTATTTTAAGGTGTGCTTGATGCATATAAATCCATAGATGGCCTTGACACATGTAATTTACCCCCTTATATGTATTTTCATGTAAAATTGAATCTAATTTGGATGCCAAGTGTGAGGGGTGATTGAAAAAGGAGTTTCTTTGACTGCAGGTAGTGATGGCTCACTTCCACAAGATTTTAGATTATTAAGAATGAAGTCAATGCATGGAGAAGCATGTTTGCAACCCTTCCATCTTATTCCAATCATTAGACCTATTCCTAGTCATTTTTGGGATGTTCTAATAGGGATGAATGATGAAGATGATTTTTTGAGCCAATAAAAAGAATTTCATGCCACATTTCAAGAGTTTCATGCCTTGGATTGTCACTTGTCTCTTCTAAATTTTCATGATCAGTTTCACATTATATTCTCATGCACATGTAACTCCTTTTCTCAGCTTGATGCTTGTATTTCTGACCTTTGGACTTATTTCTTCTCTTCTCCCTCTCAAGTTCTATAATAACTATCCATTTTGGCTATTGTAAACATGCTCCACCTGAGTATGGAAAAGCCCTGCTCATTTTCATACCATAGATCAAAAAAGACTATTGATTTTACCTCTTTTATGACTGTTCATTGTGTTTTCAAATGAATGATTGATCTTGCTTACTGATGACCAATGTTTCCTTAGCATTATGTTTCATTCTCTCACCTATTTTTAGCTTGAAAGCTTCTTCTTGCAGGTCATGTAAAGTGTTTTATGAAGTGTCAAGGTTAAGTGAGTTAGTCTATTAAAATAGTGCCATTTTAGGCCTCTTGTCTAGTCCTCCTAGTCTAAACATTCATCACAACCTCATAATGAAATACTGATGTGAGAAGATTCATATTAGAGAAGTGTATGCCTGAATAGTCTCTTGGTCTTATGTGTGACATGCATTTGGTTGGTAGTTATCAATCAATTTGGTGTATCACCGCCTTTAGGATAGTTTACTTTCTTTTTTTTTCCTCCCTTTTCATTGCAATCATAGGTGTAGTAATGATCTAAAAGTGGTACGTCAAGGGAGCTTGCCCTATCTATAGATTCACCTCATTCTTAGGCTACCCATAGCCTATGGATGTTTCAATTATGCCACTTTGATGAGGAGAGCTGAGACATCTCCTCAAAGGGTGAAAATCCAAGTGACAATAGTAATGTAATCTCACTAATGGAGCTATGATTGTGACCATTGAATCCTTTTATGATAATTATCGAGGGAATTAAATCCTCATATGTGTATCCAGATTGATTAAGAAGTGTGATTGTGTACATATTCACACTTGAACCCTTATCGACCATGGCATATTGAATAGGATGGTGATCAATGTGTGCATGAACAAACAACTATTTTAAATATGCATAATCATCTACTATTTCATGATATTAAAATGTGATGAGTGGCCTCAAGTGCAATGAAGTATGGTAGGTACCAATGATGTTATTCAAAGGATGTGTTGCATCTATATGAGATTGATATGAAAATGGCAAAGGGTGTTCATTGCATGTGTAATTTAATCCCAATGTACCTAATGTATCATTACTTATATACATTCATTGAATATTTTCATTTATTTGATTTCAATTTTTTGTCTTTGAACTATTTATAGGTGTTCCCATATCAATGATGTTTGCCTCTATCAAATCCAAAATTTTATGCCTTAGACTGATGCACCTATTAGTAGTACGCCACGGTGCTTTATGAAAATCACAAAAATGATTATGTTAAAATGATTTGGAAGAGGCTTACTCGCATAAATATCTTTAATGTAAGGGAGAGATATGAATTGCATTTTAATAGTGTTTTGAGGACCTTATATGGAGCTTTTGGTAGATTTGTAAACTATCTACTTAGAGGAACTGATAATACAATGCACAAAGTTATTTCTAAAATTGCATGTACTATTTCATTTTGATCATTATTATTATCATTTGGCCTCACCTTGAATGGTATCCTACTATAATTATATGTATTAGAATCTATATTGGTTGTCTACTTATGCTTATTCACTACCAATAATTTGACTTCTCTTTCCATTATTGTGTGGCACAAATCCATGAATGAGAGAAACTTTTTATGGACTTGTGTAGGAGTGGAATCAAACTCTATTTGAATATATCTTGGATTTATCTATCCACCACAGGACTTGTCATCTTAGATATCATCTTCTTGTACCTTAAGACCTATTCTGCAATAGGCTCATGAGACTTCTATTTGAGTTGGGAAATATGAGCATATGAAATCTTCTCACTTGTATTGATTGAATAGTGTGCTAGAAACATACTGGTCAAGGTATTTAATGCAAGGACCGATTGATGTAATAACTCATAAAACCATTGTAATGCATATTCCTTTAGAATTCTTGGAAATAACATGGTTAATAATCATTTATTAGACACATAGTCCAAACATGTTGGATGGAATGCTCCAAATGTAGAACCTTAGTTTGTAGAGCTTGAATATCATTCATAAGGTATTGTACATTAGGAGAAGAATAATGTGTGCTAGACAAAGGTGGTTCTACCAATGACTAAGTAGGAATTGGCATATTAATTTTTTGAAGCCGTTTGGTTTCCCCCATAGTACAATGGTATAAAAGGTGAATCGATGGAACCTATAGGATTATAAGTCTCAAATGAGTGTGCTATGATTTCTCTTTTTATGTCCAAAAAGTTTTGAAAATTTGAGAGATAATTGATAGGTTTTTCATGAATTCTTTTTATAAAAACTCTTGATAACTTAAACTTTTTTAAAATTTGTTTATTCATCACCTATAGGTGGGAGTACATCTTGGTGTTCATCTTGATGACCAAGGATATCTTGATCATAATACTCATGCTCTGAATTAGTGTCAAGGACCTCTAATTTTTCATTGTGTTCATTAACATCTAAAGGTCTCGATATACCCTTGTTAATATCTATGTTATGCACTTTATTAAAATAAATTTGAGTATGCTCAATTAGAATACCACTTAATATAGCACTTATTCTAAGAGAGGTAGAAATGCTTTTCCTAAATTGCATAAAATAATAAATAAAAACTTGGAATATGGATGCTAATAAAGAATTTATCAAATCTCAAAATCCTAAAAAAATAAGTGGAAACAAAAAAAGTGATAGAAACCCTAACAACATCTATGGGTAGGGTTTTGAAACATTCAATCAATAGATAAGTTCAACAATATGTTTTATCAAATTTGTGAAAATAGAAAAATAATTAAGTAAATGTAACAATTTGTTGCATAAAATTAGAATGCTAAAAATATGCAATAAATGACATAAAGTAATTTGGAACTTACTATATTTGGAAAGGTTCTAAAAGAAAAAAATAATAGAAAGAAATAATTTATCTAGAAATTTGATAAGCAGGATTGAGATAGAAACTATGGAACTGACTAGGAGGCTCTATGATGATGTTGTACATCTTGAACAATGTTTTTCTTACTCTTTAAACAAGGTTGTTATAATAAGACAAGGGGACAGTGTACTAGGTGCATCAACATCCTATATGGTTTTTTGTTGTGTGATTGATGTGGTAGGTTCACTTCACCAATTTGTTCTATCTAACTGTGTGTGAGATATCGATTTATTACAAAAACCACTATGTGTCATATTCTTCACTTGTAACCCTATCTAAATAACCCACACATAATAAAATAGATACAATAAAAAATAGCTTAGTGATTGGTGTTGATCTAGACCTCAACATCCCTTGTTTTGTGTTCTACCTACATATAAATAATCTAAAGAGGTATCAAACTCCATTAGTTATTGTTAAGTATAATATATACTGAGAGGGGGAGTGAATCAGTATATCATATATCTTATACATCTTTTACTTAATCAAATTCATTTTCTTTAACCACTTAATCATACATTCAAGATATGAAATAAAACTAAAACAATAACATGCACCACACGAGAGAGAGAGAGAGAGAGAGAGAGAGAGAGAGAGAGAGAGAGAGAGAGAGAGAGAGACCAAATTTTTACGTGGAAACCCAATGTGGGAAAAACCAAAGAGAACTATCTCAAGTATGTAAATGAGCACCAACTTAAGTTTACAAAGTTTTCAAGCACCAAATTGTAGGAGCACCAACCCCTTTCCTGAGCACCAAAACAACAATGATTTGTAAGCACCAACCCCTTTGTTGAGCACCAACACAACAATGATTTATGAGCACCAACCCATATAAGCACCAACCCCTCTTGTGTATAAAACACAACTATCTCTCAATTTTAATTTCTCAACAAATGATAACACACTACTATATCTCTCTTTTTTATCTCCTATACTCTTCTAAGATAGATATAACAATTACAAACCATACTCTTCCTTGCATATTCCAAATGGCTTCCCAAGTCTCCTTTTATAGCTTTCCAAATGACCTTTGGCATTCACCCTTTGAGACCTTTTAACTTATATGGAAAATGGTGCCAAACTTGCATGACCCTTTGAATTCTTTCATATGAAAAGTCACATGGTGACCCTTCATGGATAAAAGCATCTTTTCCCTCTTTTGTCTTTATTTGGTGACTCTTAGAATTCCTCAAGGTGACCCTTCATGGGAAAATATGTCCTTTCCCTCTTTTGTCTTTACTTGGTGACTCTTAAACTTCCTCATGGTCCCTCTTTTGTCTTTATGCAACCAATAATATATCCATTAATATTAACACACTTTAGCCAAGATATGAACATTAAAAACACCTTTAGAAATTAAATGCTATGGGGCATTTGTCACCAATAATGTTAGACCTTTGACATCAATGAAAATATTTTCAATAATCTCCCCCTTTGTCATTGATGGCAACCTCAAACTAAAATTGACACATCCTGAAACATATGTTGCACATGCCAACCTACACATACTATCAATAAAAAAAATACAATAACGACCCCTTACTATAGCATCATATACCTATTCCCATACCCTTTTTATACTTCTCCCCCTTTGACATCAATGGAAAAGGGTCTATCTTGGAGCTAACACATAGCTCCCCCTTAACTGATGTTTAACCTCAATGATAGGAAGTAAAATAAATTACTCCTAACTTCTCTCGCAGATACTTGAATGTGTCCTTTGGTAGTGGCTTTGTGAAAATATCTACAATCTATTTTATAGTACTGATATATTCCAACTTAACCTACTGATCTGCAACCTACTCTCTCAAGAAGTGATATTTGATAGGAATATGTTTTGTTCTTAAATGCATCACTAGATTCTTAGAAATATTAATAACATTTGTGTTGTCACAAAAAATAGAGATAGGTTCATCATATTTTACCTTGATGTCTTCTAAATTTTGCTTCATCAAAAGCATTTGATTACAACACAACACTACTACAATATATTATGCTTCAACTATAGAAGGTGATACTAAGTTTTTCTTATTGCTTAGCCAAGATACTAAGCTATCACTGAGGAATAAATCTCCTCTACTTGTACTTTTTTTTCATCCAAACAACCTACCAAATCTGAATTTGTATAAGTAACCAAAGTGAAATCTCTGCATATGGTATACCATAATCTAATGTCCCCTTAACATATCTAAATATTATTTTCACCAATTGAACATGACTTTCCTTTGAGGTTGCCTGATATCTCACAACCATGCCTATTGCATGCATGATGTTTAAGCTCGATGTTGTCAACTATAAAATACTACCAATCATAGGTCTATACAAAGATTGATTTACAACAGGTGAATCTTCATCCTTACCTTGTTCCCTATACATATTTGTGTGCCAACTGGTGTACAATCCTCAAAACCAAATTTTTTCAACATCTCCTTGGCATATTTACTTTGAGATATGAAAATTACTTTATCTAACTAAGATATTTTCAATCCTAAGAAAAATGACAATTCTCCAAGCATAGACATCTCAAATTATTTTTGCATATTATCAAAAAATTCATTTATCATATTTTCACTATTACCTTCAAATATTATGTCATCAACATACACCACAACAATCAAATGGTGTTCATCTTCTATTTTGATGTACAAATTACTGTCAGCAAAACCTCTCTTGAAGCTTGGATCCTGCAGGTACTGATCAAGACTTGCATACCAAGTTTTGGGAGCTTGTTTCAATCCATATAGTGCTTTTTTCAATCTACATACATGGCTTCTATTATTTTAGAGAAGAAATCCCTTGGGTTGCTTAATGTAGACCTCCTCTTCTATATTCCCATTCAAAAAATCAAACTTGACATCCATCTAAAAAACTTTGAAATTTTTAAACACTACATATGCAAGAAACATCTTGATAGCTTCTAGCTCACCACTAGTGCAAAAATTTCTTCAAAATCCATACCCTCAATCTGAGCATATCCTTTACATACTAACCTTGATTTATTCTTGGTAACTTCACTGTATTTGTTCAACTTATTTTTGTATACCCATTTTGATCCTATCACATTTTGATCTTTTGGTCTAAGCACTAATTCCCAAGTATCATTATTTTATATCTAATTTAATTCTTCATCCATTTATTTAACCTAATGCTCATCATGTCTAACTTATAAAAAAGTTCTAGGCTGAATTTTAGATAACGAAAAAAAATTAACTTGCTCATATTCACTTACTATCATCCTTCTAGTGCAAACTCCTTCATTTATGTCCTCAATGACGTCACTCTCATTATTATTTCTCTAGACATATTTAGATGGAATCTTGGTGTCCTTTTTCTCCTTCTTTTCATCTTCATCTGATTCTTTAAAATCTTCTTCTTTAATGATTTTAGGAGTGTCTATCGAATCACTGACTCTTTGTGTTACATCTTAATCTATTCTGACACTTACACTTTCAAATATCTTCTTGGTTCTTTTGTTATAACATTTATAAGCTTTAATTTTATAAGAATATCCAATAAATATACCTTCATTTTTTATAGATTCAAACTTACCCAATTTTTTATTGGTTCTTTTTATGAAGCATCTACTATCAAACACTCTAAAATAATCAATAGTAGTTAGTTTGTCTTTCCATAGCTCATAGGGAGCCTTGTCACTATTAACTCTCAAAAATGCTCTATTCTAGATATGCTTTGTTATGCCTAATACCTCTCTCCAATATTTATCTAGTATCTTGGATTCATTTACCATTGTCCTTGCCATCTCTTAAACTATTCTATTTATCTACTCAACTAATCTATTTTATTATGAAGTTTTGGCTGCTGAAAAATGTCTCTTTATCCCATGGTCTTCACAATACTCAATAAACTCATCTGGCATGAATTCTCCTCCTTGATCTAATCTCAAGCACTTAATCTTCAAATTAGTTTCATTCTCAACTAAAGCCTTGAATGCTTTGAAGTGGTTGAAAGCTTCTATTTTTTTCTTCAAAAACATCACCCAAGTCATACGTGTAAAATCATCAATAAGCAACATGAAGTATTTCTCACCTTGAGTATTTTGAGTTTTGGTAGGTCCACAAAAATCAATGTGAACAAGCTCTAACATTTGAGTGGTCGAGTATTCTTTTATCTTGAACCATCTTATAACTTGCTTCCCATGCTGACATGATTCATAAAGCGTATTGTAGGGCTTTTTAATCTTTGTAAGATCTCTAACTACTTACTTCTTGATGATGTTGATAAGATTGTCAAAATTTATGTGTCCCATTCTCCTGTGCCATAACTTTCCTCAACCTGACTTAAATAACATCTTTGACCTTTGATATATGATAACATATATAAATTATTGCCTATCCTCTAAGTGTTTGTATCAACACATATGAATTTTTTTCCTAATTTCACAACCTTATACATAAAACTTTAATGTGTGTCCCTGATCACACATTTGACTTACACTCAACAGATTATGCTTAATACCTTCTACATACAAAACATTTTCAATCTTAGTTCTACCATTATCCAAACTTAATGTACCTTTTCTTGTTATTTTGGTAGTGGTATTGTCTTTGAATTTATTATGCCACCATTGATCTTCTTTAGAGTTATGAACTTGCTCTCGTCTCCTGGCATGTGCCTTGAACATCTGTTGTCAATGAACCATGGCTTTTCTTCATTTTTTGCATGCAAAGTTGTCTAGACTAACATAGAATTTTAAATTTGTTTCTTCTACCATGAACCTTATTGAACTTTCTAATATCTATTTCAACATGTTAGTGTTATTCTTAAATTTTAAATCATTGACAGCTTTATCACTAAGTGCTTTATTTATTTTCTCGATGTCTTCTTTTAAAAAGGCAATTTCAACAACATAATTTTCACAGTCTTAAATTACTTTTTGTAATTGAAATGTTAGATCTTATTCAATCTTTTTGGATTCTTTAATGTGTCCTTTTAGATCTTTAATTATTTGAGTTAAACTCCTTTTCATTTTTCTTGATCTAGAGCTTCAATCTTCGATTCTTCTTCTTAAGAGATTTTAATTCTTCTAAGGCACAAATGAGTTCTCCTTCTAGATTCACCTCAGCTTTATCATGTTCTTCTTCTTGATCATATTTAATTTTACTTGTAGAGTCATCTTCATGTATGGTCATGAATATAATCTCTTCATATGAGTCATTAACTCCACTATCTTCAACTGAGCTAAGATCTTTAAAATATAAACTCTTCTTCTTGAATTCCTTCTTGATTTTGCCTTTGAAGTTCTTCTTGTATGTAGGCTTTCCTTCTTCATTTTCACCATTAAAAAAATGTGTCTTATTTGTATAAAAAACTCCATGTGATCTAGCCATCGTGCTTTCCTCGATCTACCTTCAATCTGTTAAACTCTTTCCAAAAGAACCTACTCTGATACCAATTGTTAAGCACAAGATATACTGAGAAGGGGGTGAATTAGTATATCATATATCTTATAAATATTTTACTTAATCAAATTCCTTTTCTTTAACCACTTAATCATACATTCAATATATGCAATAAAATTGAAACAATAACATGCACCACACAAGAGAGAGAGAGACACTAAATTTTTATGTGGAAACCCAATGTGGGAAAAACCATGAATAACTATCTCAAGTATGTAAATGAGAACCAACTCAATCTTACAAAGTTCTCAATCACCAACTTATAGGATCACCAACCCTTTTGTTGAGCACTAACATAGCAATGATTTTGAGCACCAACCCACAGGAGCACCAACCCCTCTTGTGTATAAAACACAACTATCTCTCAATGTTGCTTTCTCAACAAATGATAGCACACTACTATATCTCTTTCTTTTCTCTCCTCTACTCTTCTTAGCTAGATATAACAACTATAAACCATGTTCTTCCTTGCATATTCCAAATGACTTCCCAAGCCTCCTTTTATAGCTTTCCAAAAGACCTTTGGCATTCACCCTTTAAGACCTTTCAACTCACATAAAAATTGGTACCAAACTTACATGACCCTTTGAATTATTTCATATGAAAAATCACATGGTGACCCTTCATGGGTAAAATCATCCTTTCCCTCTTTTGTCTTTATCTAGTGACTCTTAGAATTCCTCAAGGTGACACTTCATGGGAAAATGTGTCCTTTCCCTCTTTTATCTTTACTTAGTGACTCTTTGACTTCCTCATGGGCCCTCTTTTGTATTTATACAACCAAGAATATATCCGTTAATATTTAATTAATATTAACACACTTTAGCCAAGATATGAACATTAAGAAAACATTTAGACATTAAATGCTATGGGGCCTTTGTCACCAATAATGTTAGACCTTTGATATCAATGACAATATTTCCAACAGTTATCTCATGCTATGGAGGTGTGTGTGAAATACTAGTGTAATACTAGATGCTTGTGCAATTTTGGTGTGATTAAGTGCTTCAACTATGACTTGTAACATTGGAGGTGTACTCAAGCTTTAGATATGGGATACTAGGATTCTATATATTCAAAATTAGTAGAAATAGGGAATTTTATCTCAATGTGCAATTATAATTTTGGTGATTTCCACTGTGTGAGCCTCTTGTGTGCAAAAGGACTTGAAAATGTGCTCTTATAGTGGTCAATAAGTAATTACTTTAAATAGGGATTGTTAAATGTGTGGGATGACCCATTACATGAATTTGAAATCGATCAATTATACATTTTTTGGTAGGAGGATGAGACCAGTAGAACTGGACAAAAATAGGGAGTGAAATAGTTTAAATGGTGCATTGTTATCCTATGAGTAAAGATAGTTAAGTTGGTAGTATGGATCAGTCAGGGGATAGGTTTGAGATATTTTAAATGAGTAGTATGGAATTTTGAGATCATTAGTTGCTTATAATAATGGTTCATTTGTATGGAAAATGAAGGAAGAGTAGTCAAAACACCATGGAATGAGGCATGAGTTAAATGTGCATAAAAGGTGGTCATAAATACAATATTTCAATTTATATGTTAATTTATGTGTTTATAGGTAGCAAGGATTTGTGAATAAATACATACCATTTTTGTGCCATATTCGATGGCTCATGGAATGTACCATTTTTTCCCCTAACCTCAGTATTCATGTGGAATGTCCAACCTAGGAAGAAATCACTGAATTATGTTTCTATAGAAGCCATTAATGTTTGAAAGCTATTTTTCTAGTGAGGGGTGAAGACCTTAGGAAGGAGGGATCGGAAGGATGATTGGTTGAATTTGGAGGCCCACAATAAGACCATGGAGAGATTTCAACACCTTAAAGTAGCATAGTTTGAAAAGAGAGAAATGTGAATCACAACATAGTCTATGAAACCATATCTAGCTTGCAAGTGTTGAAGTAGAATTTGGGGATGTAAAAGAGAAGGGTGATAAGGCAATGAATAAAATTGTCTTTTATCTCCATTTTTTTATTTACGTCATAGATTAGGTCAAAATTTTGGGTGTTATAAACTAACAATTTGAAATGCCACACAAATTTAATATTTGAGATTTCAATGTGACGCAAAGGTGATGTTAATTACATCACCCAGTTGCATGACATTATGTATGAAATTTGCATGAATTTTTTTATTAAGTAAATTAAAATAGAAAATCATGTAAACAACTTTAAATTGACCTAATTTGTGGCACTAATTTCACTTCATACATTACTGAAATAAGAATATATTTAATGATTATCTTCAAAATATGGTTTATTAATTTTAAACTTATATCCCTATAGTCAAGTTTATTTCCTTTTATAAACTTCATTTCTTGTCTAAATAAAAATTTGGATGGAAATGGTGACAATAGTTCTCTATATTATATTATTCATCTAAGGAAGACCTTTGGTCCTCTTGCACATGTGAGATTAATATTTTGGTAGTCATTATACCTTTATTATATATTTGTTTATATTTATTTCATGTTTCATAAGTATGCACATGCAATCGTGGGTGATAGTATTGATGTTGATCTTTTACAGATCTTATAAATCATGCCAAATCTACATATCATTGGCCTTTCTACACATCAAATATGGTATTAAAGTTTTCCCAAGCTACATTTTGCTGCATTGATAATTTTCATCTTTGAAAATTACTTTCTTTTCAATTTTGTGGGTTTTATGTCAAAATTATATCAAAGTGACCTTGTTAGTTTCTATAATTTAAGAGCTCTCTAAAAAAAATTAACTATTTCATTTCATTCAGAATGTTCTAGAAAATTACTTTTGACTTTTGTTTCATCATAAATGGAAATCTAGTACTCAATTAATGAAGGTTTGAAAGCTAATTAAGTTTTTTTTCCATATATTTTCTATTTATTTATTTATGGTAGTTTTTTTTTTAAATACTATATTTATAATTTTAAATTTTTATAAAAAATAAGAAAACTATATCAAAATAAAATGAACTAAAAATAAAAATATGTAAATTATAAAATACTTTTTTAACTTTAAAAAATATTTTATGGAAAAATTCTATTTTTTTGGTTTTGGATATACATGACCAAATTTTTGTTTGGAATTTTTTTATAGCTTTGGATAGTTTTTTACAAATAACCCCTCAGGGTTTTGCTATGTTTTTGGCATCTTGACTTTTATAAGCCATTTTTTGGTCATACAATGGTTTTTTTTAATGATTTTTTTCACTATGCATATTTGTTTGAGATCTTTATAGTGATATATAGGGTCTTTGGATATTTTTTCATGTTATTATTGTTATTCATAGGTTTTCAAATGCCATTTGGAATATTAAGGCTTTAACTTGTGATAACTTTTGCATACAAAAAATTTTATTGTGATTTATTTTTTGAAACTACATGTTTTTTTTGAGAGAATGTAGTTGTATGTTCATATTTTAAATTTTTTATATTAAAGATAAAAAAATTCACTATTTTATTTTCTATCAACTATAATATGATATCTCCACATATGTGATACACATTGGCATGTCAGTTTGTTCAGATTCATATTGAGGATGGTTGTTATTATGCCTATCATTCTTGACAACTTGGGGAGTGCTTACTTATCATCTTAGAAAAACGCTTTTCTCATCTCATATCTTCATAAAAAATTTATAGGTTTTGGCTACTAATCTTGAACATTAAAAATGCATATTTTTCATAGAAGAACATAGTGTACAAATATATTTATTACTTTATGTAATTTGCAAGAATTTTTGAATAGATATTTGATACCTCAACACATATGTGACACGCATTAGTATCTTAGTTTGTCAGAACCCATATTGAGGAAGGTTGTACTTATAATGAGGGTTATTGAAAATTTTGAGAGCACCTAATTAGCATCTTGAGATTTATATTTGTCCCACTCATGCCTTGAACATCGAATATACATTTCTTACATGTTTAAGTGTATCTTTTATGTTTGACATCTTGTAATTTCATATACATCCTCATATTCAAAACCATTTCATTTTTATCTTGGTGCTTATAACATCTTGACACCCATGTATTTTGGTAATATGTAATTGCATATATAAGGACATTAGTACTATTTTATATTCATTGACATCTAGACAATGTCATCTATGGCATATTAGTTTTATACATCCATTTCGATACATTTAGACATTAGAGATTTTGTGATCATTATTGTTTTTTGTTCACATTTGTATATGTATATTTAATATGTCCTCATTGTTAGGACCCATATAAGAGGTTTGTCTCACTTGCTCACATTTTATAAGTTTCTCTTAATGGGGCATGTTGATGTACACACAATTATGTGCACAACATGTTTTCTAAGTTTACATAGGCTAGTGTAGCTTCATTTATCCTCTCCTCTTATAGATTATGTAGGGGGGATGTTAGTTTAGATCAGGACATACACTATTATATTGTCTAAAATACACTTATAAGTATATTATTTAATGCATACCTTATGTACACATCATTATCCATAACTTATTTACATCTTATTAATAAGTGAGTTATAAATAAGAATATCTTTAGTTGTTACCCTCAAAATAGGGTTTGTATATTTTGAACTAATATCCCTAAAGATAATATTACTTTCTATCTTAAACCTCATTACTTATCTATATTATAAATTGGGGGGAAAGGATGAAAGTAATGGTTTTGTATTATATTCTTTATGTGAGGAGGACGAAAGATTAATATATTGGTAGTCATTCTAACTTGATCATATTTGTGTCTATATTTATTTAATATTTCATAGATATGCATATACATCATGGGTAATAGCCTTGAGGTTACTCCTTCATTAATCCTGAACCTTATACTAGATCTACATATCAAGGGCCTTTCCACAAAGCTAACATATTTAAATCCATCAAGGATGTAAGTATGGATATATGAGTAATTAAACCCACATGGGCATGCAAATTGGAGTCTAATGACTAAATAAATCCAAATGTGCTTGAAATTGGGTCAAAATAACTAAATAAACCCATCTATATATGTAATTGGGGAGAAATTAATTAAACCTAATAATGCATGCAATTGGGTCCAAACAACTAATTGAGCCCATATATGCATGTAATTAGTGCTTCTTTAGATGAAATAGTCATACAGTTAGTTATGGTATGGTTTATAGGGCTTCTTCAATTTAAATAGTTTAAAAGTATCTTTTTATTTTATTTGTTGTCATTATGTAATTGGCTAAGGGATTTTATATCTGTATTCATTAGTTTGAAGAGTTTGAAAGAATCCTTCTAAAATCCATGTTTTCATTGTACAGTTAAGGTATGTTCCATAGGGAATCATTAGTTTAAAGAATTTGAGAACATCATTTTTGTTGATATTTCATTATAGACTACATGATTTGTTTCATGATGTACCCACACAATGAGAACCCTTAAAAATTTAGCCAAGGTAACTTCCACAGAAGGTCGATTTCCTTTTCTATCTTACTATTAATTTACTTATTATATCTTACTCTAAGACTATGGTTGGGGGATGCCATGAATGTGAGAAGAGAAAGAAGTAAAAAAAAATTATAAAGGGGATGTGTCAAGATAGAGTGATATTAATACCTTATCTAAATGAATACAAAAAAAATACAATATTAAATCTAAACCTCAATGTATTCATAACATAATTAATGAAATGCAAAACCTAAGGAATCCAAAATGACAAATAAACATTCATAACTAAATGATTCACATATAATTTAGATGTAGGATAAAATTTTATACTTTAATAGATATCAAAAAAAAATCATGTCACTTCAAAAAATATTAGCACTAAAACTTATATCATAAAATCCATGGCTAAAATCCTAGTGATCTCTAACAAAGATGTATTGACATCTAATAATGCCTTAGAATGATTTTTTTATGGTTAGAGATTTTTTTTCTTAAACCTATATAATGTTGGGATTATACAAGCTTTGTGTTGTAAAGCCCTTAATATCATTTTTTCCCTTCATAGAATTGTCCAAATATAAAAAATGTCTAAATTAATGTTAGTTAGGTGACTAATATGTGGTATTTTCATTTTTTTATTATACTAAAATTTGAAAGAAACCTATAAGTCCAAACATGTAAACATTTTTTTTAATTTATGAAATAGGGTTGGGGGGATCCCTCCTCCCTTTCATTAATATCAAAAAATTATTATTATAATTTTTTCTAGTCTGCCACACCTAACAAGATAAAAAATAGCTTTTCTAAAAAAAGATTACAAATTAACTTCCACAACCTTAAAGATCTTAATTTACAAAGGCTAATTGTATGGAAACATCAACAAAAAGTCTAATAAAAAATTCAATATTCTATAAATAAATAGATCTACCAAAGAAAGGTGTTTTCTGCAATGATATCATAGATTATTTCACAACCACTAACTTGTGCAACCACTACACATGGTCTTCTACAACATCTACCCAATATTTTCCATAACCATTATGAAAAAAATTGACCAATTAAAAAGTGTTCTTTTGCAACACTAGAAATTATTATGTAGGCACAAATGCATACAAAAAAATCAACCTAATTTGATTCATGTCCAACCAAAGATAAAACTATGTATGATATACCTCTCAAAAATATCTCTGAAGTATACCACTATACAGTTTTTTTCTACCAAACTATAAATTACAAAATCCACTAAACTTTATCCTCCCTATTTACTATCATTCTACCCTTCTAATCTACTTATGAATACTAAATATAATGAATTGAAACTTCAATCTAATCAAGGATACATCATTTTGCTCACACCCTTTTATATATGCTCGCCCTCAATCTTACTTCCCATAGATTATAAGGTAAAAAGGGTTATTTCCTTATAAGTCTCATAGAAGTTGTTCCCATCTAAAACAACATGTCTTGTAGGCTTAAGATCCCAAGTCAACTAGCATTTTTTTCACCTTCAACCATTAGTTCCTACATGACATTAGAAAATTTTAATTTAATCTGGTCATTTTTTAGCAAATTGGCAATCTTTCAATATTTCCCTAGGATTTGAAAACTTGACCTTTACCATAGGGAATGGTTATCTTCTATGCATCTATGTTGTTACCACTCTTATCCATTTCTAATCTCATTTTGAAGGTAAGAAACAAATTCTCTTAGGAGTACATCACCAACAAAAATATTGGGACTCTTCTTAAGTTCATTAGGAAGAACAAAGTTCTGAATATAAAAATCACATAGAAGGTTTTTATCTATTACGGAGGAAGATAAAAATACATGATATAATTTTATTGGCCTTGATACATCAATGCTTAATGAATAAGAAATATTTCTTCGCTACAAGGTTAGCCATTTATCCTTCAAGATCAAATAATACATTCTTGGTGGATCCCTATAGGAAAACAATTAGGTAGCCATCTCATAAAAAAGACTTAGCTTATTTTGAAATTCTAAAATGGAAGTGTCTTTATCCTTTAATTATTTTACCATTACGTGGGAATGTGCATTGAAATCTTCTTGTATCTTTATTAGCTTTGAAGTTATATGTCATATGAATAATTTTAAGTCCTCGGTATGAAGAATGCTGAACTCCTTATCAAATTCCTCCCTTGAGATGTGTTGGAAAGAATCTTTTTGGTTTGCCTCATCTATGAGTAAAGGATTAATGGAATTAAAAATAGGTTGTAAATGAGGCCTTAATGTAAGTTTTTTTGTAGCATTTTGAACAACCATTGCTAATAAAACCAAGTTTTTACCAGAGGTAATAAACAGTTCCTTTATCCTTTATTTAAGAGCATGGATCTCTTCTTCCTAATTTTTTATTATCTATAATGCCTTTAATAAATTTAAACTTGGATCCATGTGATACAATTAATCCTAATGTTGCATACCATCCAAAAAAATTACTTCCATTGGTGTAGACCCCTCATAAATAAAATCCTCTAAAAATATGGAAGAATGCGATATGTATTCCAAAGGACTAGTTTGCAAACCTTTATCAACATCCATTTTGGCATTCAAGAGGTGCTTCTTTAGGCTAGAAAATATTATACAACCTTATTTGGATGGAGGTTAAAAATGTTTAGAGTTGTGGGAAGAGGAGGCAGATGAGGAGGAGGAAGAAGGATATAGAATCAACTTTATTTTTATCTTGTTATGTCTAATATGTTCTTCCATAGCCATAAATTTGTGACAATAGAACTCCATTTAGGATTATGTTGTTGTGTGTGAATTAAGGATTCCTATAAATAGAATTTTAGTAGGCCTTGGTGATCTAAGGCGTTGGCATTCCCTATTTTTATTTCAATGGCCATCCATTTTAGAAATTTAAAAATAAATATGGGGAGATTCAATAGGCTCTTATGTCTAAGGTGAGAGAGGAGCTTGAAGTGGTAGGATAAAATAACTAAAAATAAGCCTTTACATGTTAAATGTTTTTGAATTAAAATAGCTACATTAGGATAGAAATTAGGAAATGAAGTTATTAAAATTCCTTTACTTGTATCTCTTACTTTATCTCATGATAGCATAATTTAATCCTTGCAATGGCTTCTCATTCATTTTACCATGTACCATCACTCACCTTCCTACAAAAATCAATGAATTTTGTAATGCTTTATTCTATTATAACCATAGTTAATCCTCTGATTTTTATAGTATTCTCATCCCACACAAGAGAAAAGTCTTTGGAAAAAATATCATCATGTCCACAAAACTTCTATAAGAACTGTAGCCATCTTGCTGATGTGAAAACCCTAAGACACTCTAGGTTTTCACAAAGGGTTGATTGATTCACCTATTCTAAATACTTTAATCCCCTCGTAAGTAAATAAATATAAAAAATAGTAGAGATAAAATAAAATAATGATCAATGCATATGAAAACCAATAGATATTTTGTAGTAGGTGATCAAATTCCAAAAATGGCAAAGTGTTGTTTGTCCTTGACATAAAATTGTAATTATGTTTTTGGTGATGAGATATGAACCATGGGTGGTGTCTTATCTCAATATTTAAAAAATATATTTGATTTATTCATTATGAAAAACTAATGCTCATGAATGCCACCTAACTTTGATGATATCATCTACTTTATTTTTAGCATTGACCTCACATTTCAACACATGTCTGCAACTGCTTCAAGTCTCCCGTAAATATTTTATGTGCATATTTACAAAAATATGTAGAATTTTACTCATGATTATGAAAATAAAGATCAAAGGAGAAAAATATCTTATTGGCATTAGTGACAATAACCCACTATAGGCCTTAATCAAGCCTACAATGTCTATTTTAATATAAATTTTAATATGTCAATAGAAAAGGGGACAAACCCCTTTGAGGTTTTGAATTTGTGTTTTGAAAACTCAAATATTCAATAATAATACCTAGTTTAGAATAAATTCCAAAAGTAACAAACCCTTTATATTCCTTGAAATTACTTTATGTATGTCCTTTAAAGTGCAAACCTATCTATCTCAGTTTTAGATGAAAAAATTAACACATAACCTTGTTTGGTTTTCATTTATGATAAGTTACATTATGAAAAAATAAATTTAAATAAGTGTTACATAGTATAAAATATTGTTCTGTAGTATCATTTTTAGAAGCTATAGTGTAGATCCAATTAGAAGACATTATGGTAGAATCATTTTTCATGCCAAAATAAGTAATAATGATGTCATTAGCTTTTTTCCTCCAAATTTGAGCAAATCCAAGTTTTCCATTGCCATTATTTATAAATATAGTTTATAAGAACATTTATAACAAATTCTTATACCCAGTTGCTCATAATTTTTTTTTGCAAAAATGTCTCACCATCTACATGAAGAGATATGGTTTGAGGCAAAGGGTTTTCATCAACAACTACTATCTTCATTCTAACATACTATAAATAGGTAGGGTTGAATGCTTTGGGATCCACCTAATAGAAATGTCCTAGAGAAATCTAATTTTATTTTAAGATATTGTGATTCTTATACTTATAAGGAAGTTCCTATAATCTTATCTATCATTCCCACACCTATTTCCTTGGTTACTTCTAATATATTATAAAGTTTGCTTCCCAATTTTGCATTAATTTTATAAGAGTTCAAGTAACTAGATTTGGTTACTAAGACAATAGATTTTTTTTTATAACTATTTAAAAGAGATAATGAAACATCCATTCGGAATGTAATAAAGATTATTTAGATCCATGCCCTTATAATGCTTCCTTAATTATATTTTTAGTATTGAGCCCTTGAAAATATTTCCATTGACTACTCCAATAAGGGTATTTTTATTAAACCTTTTTATTAACTCCAAACAACCATTAATATGCAAATTATGAGATTGGGTATTAACATTAGTCCTCAAAAACATTTTGAAAGAGGTGTATTTACTTCATGATTAATGGAAATTGAAGTATTCTCCTAGTTCAACCTACTCTTATTTTGGAATGATGCAGATGTATCATCCCAAAGTTGTGAATATGATAACTTCAACACCATGCACTCTTCACATTTGAATGGATCCTAAAGAGTGACCAAAAGAGGAGAGATTCTCAGTGGTGTAGTTTGGTGAGAAAATCAAGGGTTAGATTCCACAAATGATTCATTGTATGTAGAAGGTCTTGTAGAGACATCCATCATGTCTAAGAAACTTGATTTAGAGAAAGCCTTTTCTTCATCAATATATTATGTGGTTTTATCATCTCCAGTGTCCCCAACATCATGTTCCACAACAATCTCTTTATTTTCTAATTTAATATTGTTAACAAGGCTCTCCCAATGACAACAAAAATTTTCTTTGATCCCTTCAATATGCTCCTAAAAATAAAAGATAATATATCCAGGGTTGTTTTATCCTTGTATATATCTTCAAAATTAGTCTAGAGTGTTATAGATTCCTCAAATTTTCCCATAATTTTTTTATCCTTGATGATAGCCCTTCATCTAGTTTCCATAACAACATTTTCATAGAAGTGGATCTCTTCCACATTGGGCCCTACTCAATCTTATGCAGCCACTTCATATCCTTCTTTCACAACTAATATTTGTCTCCTAACTAAATTCGATTAAAATTTTCATCACTTGTGAGTTATTATTTTTATTTCTTCACTTAAGCCATAAATTGTAGGTAGGGTATCCCATTTTTTATATCATAAAATTCTTCTTCAACCTCATCATTAACAAAATCCTTTGTTTCTAAAGAACAACTAAATTCATTATCCTTTTGACCTAAGGTGATGATACCTACCAAGAATGAATCTAGAGCATATTTTTCCCTCACCTTTTTCACATCATTTTCTCATGGTTGTAAGGTCCATTTTGTGATCCACATCTTGTTCTACCCAAAAACCTCAACACACTAGTAATACAAAATTACTATGCTCTTTGTTCATGAGTTTATGCAACTGAACCAATATTATTAACATGAAAACATTAAAATTAAAGTAAAGATGCATTAATAGCTCATTCAAGAATTTCCATGGATAAATTTGTGTTTGATACCTGAATGATTGAAGTAAGGAAACTGACCAAGATTCTCTATTTGGATGTTTTTTTATCATCTTAGGATTAATATTATACTAAGTTTGTTAAATAAATTTTAGTCAGTATATAATATATATTTTTGTTTTCATTTGTTCTTTTATATATTGTTGTGTTTAACAAAAATAGATCACCCCTATTTATTTATTTTTAATCCTATGTTTGTAAAAACAATTGCATTATTTTAAGGGCTCCTGAGGTTGTTGATAATTGCACATTAAGTGATCATTTTTTTTCCAAAAAGTAGCATCAAAGCATGGATTTTTAGGGCCTACTAGAGGATAGATTATAGTAGTAGCAACTCATGGTAGCATCCCCTATGTTGAATGGAAAGAATTATGATGTATGAGAAATCAAGATGATTTTTTTTTTTTATCTCAAGAATTATGGGATCTTGTTGAAAGTGGATATATTCAGGTAGTAGAACACACAACATTTAATATTCATACTCAAGTATAAATAAACTTGTTGAATGAGAATAAAAATAAGGATTCCAAGGCATTGAATTACATTCATATTACACTAAGTGATCCAATCTTCCCAAGGATAGCAATAACTACCTATTCCATGCAAGCATGAGACATTTTGAAAAAAATGTACCAAGGTAGTGACAAAGTGAATATAGTTGAGCTATAATTGTTGATAATGAATTTTGAGACATTACTAATGAAAGAATTTGAATCCATAAATGATTTCTTTACAAGGATAATGCGCATAGTAAATCAAATAAAGCTAAATGGAGATGCAACTGAAGACCATAGAATCATAGAGAATTTACTAATGAGCCTCCCAATTAGGTTTGATCCTTTTATTGTAACAATATAAGAATCTAAGGACTTGATAAAAATGATAGTGGATGAGCTAATGGCTTCCTTGAAAACCCATGAACAATGATTGAATAGGTAAACTACCTCTTCCCATGAACAAGCCTTTAAAACAAATGTGGATGTGAGAGGCAGGGGGAGAGGAGAAAATATTATAGGTAGAGGTAGATCTTGAAACAACTAATAAATATGAAGACACAATCATCAAGAATCATATGGAAGAAGAAGAGGAAAGAGTATCAAAACTTCAAGAGGTGGTTTTCCACAAAGGTATGACAAGTCTAATATCCAATCCTATTATTTTAAAAAGTATGGCAAATATTCAAATGAATGTAGGAAGAAATAGTATGATATGAATAGAAAAAAATCAAATTTATTCATTAAAAGAGGTTGAAAGTGATAAGAGTCAAAATTGTGTAAACTTATTTATAACTTGATTCATGCTGAGCAAAGTAGTCATGAAATGTCGTATTAGGATAGTGGCTGAAACAACCACATGAGTGGAAAAAAACAAATGTTTAACAACATAGATGAATCAATCAAATCAAAATTCAAGATGGGATCCCTCTTATAGGCAAAACACACCAAGCAAGGTGATAAGAGGAAAATTCAAGATGTTTAATATGTGCTAGGGTTGGAGCACAACTTTATTAGCATTGGATAGTTAGTCCAAAATGGATATAGAGTGGGATTTGAAGTTGGAGAGTGCATCATTTATGATAGAAGTAGAAATAATAGGTAGATTGCAATAGTCAAGATGACACAAAACAATATGTTTCCCTTAAGAATGTAAAATTAATTATCATCAGCATTCAAAGCAATTTAAATTGATCAATCCATTCTTTGGCACCTTAGGTATGGTCATTTGAGTTTTAGTTGGATGAGTCTTATTTACAAGAAGTGGATGGTAAGAGGGTTGCCTCTAATTGAACAACTAGATAAAGTTGTGATGGTTGTATATTGGGGAAGCAACATATAAATGCCTTTCCCTTTGGTAAGTCATGGAGAGCAAGAGGTCCTCTTGAACTGATTCATTCAGGCCTATGTGGTCCCATGAAGACTCCCTTCTTATCCAAAGATGAGTATTTCATTACATTCATATATGAATTCATTAGAAGGACATGGGTATACTTTATAAATCATAAATTAGAGGCATTTGAAATATTCAAATAATTCAAAGCCATGGTTGAAAAGCATAGTGGTCTTTACATAAGACTTTGAGAAAAGATAAAGGGGGAGAATACATATCAAATAAATTTATGAACTTTTTCAAGGATCATGGGATCAAGGAGTAATTTATAGTAAGGTATATACTATAAAAAAATGGTGTAGTTGATAGTTAAAATCAAACCATTTAAGAGATGTAAATAATCATGTTAAAATCCAAAGGATTGTCCAATTAGTTTGGGTTGAATTAGTCAAAACAATAGTCTATTTGTTGAATAGATGCCTCATAAAGAGTGTTTGTGACATGATTCCTATAGAGGCACTAAGTGGAAGAATGTCAAGTGTTGAATACTTGAGATTTTTTATATGTGTGGAATATGAACATGTGCCAAAGAAAAGAGGATCAAAGTGGGATAACAAAGGAGAAAAATGAATCTTCATTGGGTATAGTGAGTAATTAAAAACATATAGACTATAAAATCTAGTCACAAAGGAGTTAATAATCAACCAAGATGCTCAATTTATAGAGGATGGAGCATGGGAAGATAGACAAGAAGAGTACTAAGTGCGAACAAAGGTTAGTGTACCCTTAGTTAAAAATGAACCAACAAGTCGCACAACCACTAATACACTAAGTTAGATTCTTATTTCACAAAAGACTAATTCATCTAGTAGTAGTGATCTACAAGAAGCTCAAGGAGCAGCTTATGAGACAATTTCATCATCCTTTAACTCAAATCCATACTTATCAATAATAAGGAACTTTTAATAAATCTATGATCATTCAAATGAAGACCATGAGGATGAAAAAAATATTTTTTCTCTATTTTTAGAAATTGATCCTATTTATTGTGAGGAAGCAATCAAGGAAAACAAGTGGTATGAAATAATGGATGAAGAAACATGTGCAATAGATAAAAATCAAACATTAGAGGTAGTTAACCTTTGAGTAGGAAAAGAGGTCATAGGTTTCAAGTGGGTTTACAAAACTAAAACCACTCCAAAATGCAAGATATAGAGACACAATTCAAGTCTAGTTGTTAAAGGATACAAAAAATGCCCTAAATGTGACTACAATAAGACATTTACTCCTATATCAAGTCTAAAAACCATGAGAACCATCATAATAATATATTCTCAAGATAAGTGGAAGGTGCATCAAATCGATTTCAAGTCAATATTTTTGAATGGTGTGTTAGAAGAAGAGGTTTATGTGGGATAAATACTTGGTTATGAGATTCTAGGGCATGAAAACAAAGTGTATAGGCTGAACAAAGCATTATATGGGCTCAAACAAGATACAAGGGCATGGTAAAACTATATAGATTCATATTTATTGAGTAATGGATTTATAAAAGGTGGTAAAGAACCTACACTCTACATCAAATCAAGTATAGAAGAAGGGAAAAAAGAGTAGTAACCTATGTGAGCAAAAAAGAACAAAATAGTAGAATAAAAGGATGGAAATAGAAGATTAGTAACATTTGTTAGCAATAGAACAACAATATAAAGAGTTGATAAGTAGTAGAATAAGGTGATTGGAAATAGAATAGTCTTAGAAATAAGGTATATTGCAACAACAAACAAGATAGAATAATCAGGTCAACTCTAGAGGTAATCAGGAGCTCCAATAGAAGAAACAAAATAAAATAAAGGAAGTGTTAGGTTGTGGAGCTAAAAGCTTCACTATATGCAAACATGGAGGAGGTTGTTGAGTGTCATAGTAACCGACATCGGTCAGGCCAACCGACATCTGTCAGAAGTGCACAGGAAGCTGCCGACGTTCATCATGGATTAGCCAACGTCAGTCATATCCAAACAGACAGTGATCAATGTCGATCACCTGTGTAGTTCTATAAATGCTAGTTACATGAACAATTAGTTTAACGAACTGGTTGTTTGCATGTAAAGACTAATTTTAGTCTTGAGGCTACATTTCTAATTATTGTAATTAGGAAGTCTAATTATTGTTTATATGGGATCTATATAATAGACCCATGGGGCTGTATTGTAAATTAGAGAATCATAAGGGTTCTGTAGAATCAGAAGGATTCTTCCTGATTATAAGATCTAGGTTTGCAGGTGTGCAAGACCAGGTTGATCTGCAAGTTGTGCAAGATCAAGTGAGATCTACATGGTAAGTAAGGTCAGTTGATCTACAGGTGTGTGTGTGTGTGTGAAAGGTCAAAGGAGATCTATGGGGTAGCAAGGTCAAAGGAGATCAGCAACACAATAGGTAGCAAGATCAGGGAGATCTACTTGGAGTATGGGTGTGTACTCGGTGGTACTGGCAATATTGTTACTGATTGGTTGAAACAACAACTCTATGTTTGAGTTGATTGGTTTGTAATTGTGAGAGAGAACTCTTGAGGGAAGATTATTGGTATGCCTAAGAGGTGTGGGAAGAGTGTGATCTCTTCATTGTATTTCCTTCAAGAAGAGTGTTAATACAAGTTTGTGTATTGTCTCTCATATTATGTGCTATTTCTGAATTCTAGTTATATTTTACTTCTGGTTAAATTTCGTGTTTAGTTATTTATACAAAGGTAATCAAGTGTACTCTTAAGGAGTGTGGATCTTGACAGTTGGTATCAGATCTTGGCTAGGTACACTAACAGGCGGTCAGAGCGTGTTAAGTGTTTTTTGATTACAGGTCACTCTCAGGGGTTTTTAATTGAGTGGGAGTAAAGCAATGGCAGAAGAAAGTAAGATAAGAATGGAGGAATTCAATGGCAAGAATGATCAATTACTGAATTATGGAAAGAAAGAGCAGGTAAAGAAAGATTGATGGTTGGTAGAAGATCAGCATGAAGGAAATGAAGAAGCAGATGTTGCAGGTATTGTTGCACATGATGCTCTTGTATGTTCCTTGGATAAAGTAGAATATTGGGTTTTAGATTCTATTACCTCTTTCCATGCAACCCTAGATAGAGTATTTTTCCATGATTATGTCTAGGGAGACTTTGGAAAGATTTATTTAGGGGTTGGTGAGCCTTGTCAAATTGTTGGCAAAGGAGAAGTGCGGCTGAAATTGCAGACAGGCAACACATGGGTGTTGAAGGAGGTCATGCATGTCCCAGTCCTGAAGAGGAGTCTAATTTCTATAGAAAAGTTGGGTGATGAGGGATGCACAGTAACTCTCACAGTGGAATCTTGGAAAGTTTCCAAGGGTGCACTTGAATTAGCATGTGGTAAGAAAGTAGGTACTCTTTATCTATCTACTTGTATTATTAATTCTCCTTCTGGTTTATCTACTTCAGATGTAGATGCAAAGATGTGGCTTTGTAGGTTTGGTCACATGAGTAAGAAGGGGATGCATGTTCTTAAGAGGAAGTCAGATGTCTTTGACAAACTTAAGAACTGGAAAGCCTTGGTTTTCTTATAGGAGATGATGGACAGAGATCATTCACAAGGGCTGAATAATTCTGAGCAGGGCAGTTTGGACAGGGTTTTGATCCAAAGTGAGCTCACAGGTAAAAAGTCATCACTCACAGGAAAACACAGTTATCGACGTCGGTCAGGTGAGAACTAACATCGATCAAGTAGGTACTAATGTCGGTCATGTGCAGACCAGAGTCGGTGGTGTCAGGCAGGTGAGACAGAAGGCTAGGTAATATGGTCTTGAGCAAGCCCAAGTAGTGGGAGTTGTCAACAAGTTTGTGGCCAATTTGGGAAAGAAGCACTGGAAAGCAGTTTAGTGGATTCTCAGGTATTTGAGAGGGACCAAGAGCAGGGTTTCATGTTATGCAAGGTCAAGGATTTCTCTACATGGGTATGTAGATTTGGATATGGCAAGTTACTTGGATGACAGGTGTAGCACCACAAGATTTGTGGTGGTTGGTCTTAAATATTGATCTTGAAGAGGGATACAATCCAGGAAACAAAATTAGATGATGTACAGTTATAGGTGCAGCTATTTATCTCCAAGTGGGAGATTGTTAGGTTATGGAGCTAAAAGCTTCACTGTATGCAAACATGGAGGAGGTTGCTGAGTGTCACAGTAATCGATGTCAGTCAAGCCAATTGACATTGGTCAGAGGTGGACAAGAAGCTATCGACATCAGTCATGGATCAGCTGACATCGGTCATCTCCAGACAAATAGTGACCGATGTCGATCACCTGTGTGGTTCCAAAACTGTTAGTTACATGAACAGTTAGTTTAACGAACCAGTTGTTTGCATGTAAAGACTAATTTTAGTCTTGAGGTTGTGTTTCTAATTATTGTAATTAGGAAGTCTAATTATTGTTTGTATGGGATCTATATAATAGACCCATGGGGCTGTATTGTAAATTGGAGAATCATAAGGGTTTTGTAGAATTAGAAGGATTCTTCTTGATTGTAAGATCTAGGTTTACAGGTGTGCAAGACCAGGTTGATCTACAAGTTGTGTAATATCAGGTGAGATCTACATGGTAAGTAAGGTAGGTTGATCTGCAAGTGTGTGTGTGTGTGCAAGGTCAAAGGAGATCTGCGGGGTAGCAAGGTCAAAGGAGATCAGCAACACAACAAGTAGCAAGATCAGGGAGATCTACTTGAAGTATGGGTGTGTACTCAGTGGTACTAGCAGTATTGTTACTGACTGGTTGAAACAACAACTCTGTGTTTGAGTTGATTGGTTTGTAATTGTGAGAGATAACTCTTGAGGGAAGATTACTGGTATGCCCAAGAGGTGTGGGAAGAGTGTGATCTCTTCATTGTATTTCCTTCTAGAAGAGTGTTAATACAAGATTATGTATTGTCTCTCATATTCTCTACTATTTTTGAATTCTAGTATATTTTACTTCTAGTTAAATTTTGTGTTTAGTTGCTTATACAAAGGTAATCAAGTGTACTCTTAAGGAGTGTGGATCCTGACAGGAAGGTTTTTTTGGAATAATATTTTAATATTTATTTAGTCAATATATATTATATTTTTGTGTTTACATTTTTTTTTTATACTTCTATGTCTAAACACTCATAAGCACCTTGCCGAGAAAATATGTATATTTATGCACAAGCAGGTTAGAAAACATAAGACTAGAACAACTCTAGTTGCATCTTGGAGTTGGAAAAGAACATTGTGTAAATTGAATAATCAAGTAAGGTATTTTTATAAATTACATATATTATTCCTCAATTTTGATAGGTCTTATAAATCAAATTCAAGCCATCTAAAATCAAAAAATCAAGGAGATAGTCTAAGCATACAGGTACAACTTGATCGTGTCAAGCCTATGAGTGGATTCATGAAGAAGAAACACTTGTTTTGCATTGAGTTAGATGTGGATAATATTTTAATAGGTGTGAATGATCCTATATAACATTATAAATTGTTTAAATCACTTTGAAAATTTGATAATCCATTAAAAAAAGAAGCTATTAAGGTCATTTCCATAAGATTGCCTACAAACCCTAACAATCGGCTAATGCATGTTTTAATGAGTTAAAGGGATAAAATCCTTTAGAGGACCACATAAACACATAATAGAGCATAAAAAAAACCTTAATGATTGTTTTAAATCAAATACAAGCATCTTCATAATCTTTTTTGTCTAAATAACCCTCTCGAGTGCACCTATAGGCCTACATTACCAGAGAATATAACTTTCACTACGTGTGAACTTAGTTGAGGATTTACATGGGATAAAATGTAAATAGGAGAGGATGGATAGGTTAACCTACTCCAATTTTTTGGAATTAGTCAGAATATCAAGGATTTATTATTTATGAACAATCCTTAACAAGTTTGACACATTAAAACCCTGATAAAACCCCAAAAAGAGCTCAATAAAAGAGAAGGTCTATATAAATAACTCAAATGGACTTGAGATGTATTAAACACACATGATGACAATGATCACCTCTTAAACACATTTTATGGCAACCATCTTGGCATGTGTGAAGATAACAGTATAGGAAAAAGGGCTAAAACTGCATCTTCTTGATTGTTTATAGGTTGTTTGACTACTTTGAGCTCCTTAGACTATTAGAAGAGCCTATCAAATTTGGGGAAGAATCATAAGCATCTCTCACCACTCATAAAATGATTTACATGGTGTTAATATATTTTTCAAGCCACTAATTAGGCCTTTATAGAGATTTTGCTCATTTTGGCATTCATGGGGTGTGATTGCAAACCTTTCTCAAGGCTATCAAGAATGAAAGGACCTTCAGAACATATTTATGATCTACAATGCTTAAACAAGAATTTTGTGACCTGTTACAGTACTTACACGAATAAACAAGCTATGGTGAAAATCTCCAAAGCAAAAGATTAGACCTTGATTGAGATATAGGTTGGTTTATATCACTTTCTTTGGACAAACACAATTTAACAATGAATTACAGGGGTCTAAATACAAATATTAGTATGAGAAGAGATCTGAGATTTAGGATTATCTCTCACAAGGTGGAGAAGCATTGCAAAAGTAAGGGTTGGTGTATAAAGTTTCTGAGGAGGCCAAGTGTTAATGAAACAACTTATAACTGCCCTTCAAAGAAGTGAATATGTTACTCCAAGGAGAGGGAGTTACCTACAAGAAGCATCTAACCAGTAATGATGATCTTGTACACCATCCACTAAGAAGAAATACATCAACACCTGGCCTAGAGTGTTGAGAACAAGAGGACAACACATTCTTATCAGACTTGGTGGCAAGTTTTTGCTATTTTGTAACTGATTTTATGATGAATGATAGTGATGAATTTTATCCTTGTCCTACCTCCCTCTCTCCCCTTATTTCTTCTATAAATGAAGCTCATAATGGCATTGTATATATCCTAAAATCTTATATGGTGAATCTCTACCAAACTTAATATTTATTTATTTCCTATATAATGAATTCATGTTGATTTATGCTTTCTTCATATTTCATCTAGAACTTTTAAGATGGATATTGATGAATGTTAGTGACAATGTTTCACTTCCTTGTATTTTTCCTCTTCATTCATAGCTCTATGTGAGTTAGTCATCTTTATGCAGGTCATATGATGTGTGTCAAATGGTTTGTTAAGTTTAAGGGTAGAAATATCATTAGTGTCTTCTCGTAGGCCTCTTGATTATTCACTTTGGCTATTGCATCAGTCACAACCTTCAAATAAAAACACTTGTGTGGGAAGAACTATTTTGGAGTTGTGGGATCAGGTTGTAACCTTGTCAATTCATAGTACAAACATAGGCAAGTAGAGGAAGCTATTTTTTGGTGCATCACCTCCATTTTTTTTTTGGTTTTTAGTCTTCTCCCTTTTCTCTGTAATTGAGTAGGTTAATAGTAATTAGGTGAATCATTAAGGGAGCAAGCCCATATCTATAGATTCACCTCATTGATTAGGCCACTCGCAGCTTGGAGGTGTTTCCATTGCTATCATCTAAGTAAAAAGACTTAAACAACTATATTAGGGGTGCAATTTGGAGTGAAAATAATTATTCTTAAAATTATCTTGTCATTAGTATATAATTCGTTAATATAATGTCTATAAAATGGTGTGTATGTTGTCTTATTAGTCAATTTTGTAACTCTTCCTGACCCAAAACATGGTTGTGATCCTTTCAAGAGCGTTCACTCATTGGCAATGGAATTGTCTCTAATAAATTTACATGGCACAAATGAACAAGGAACGAAAAAATTGTATAACTTTGGACAATCATCTGATGGAGTACAGGAGACACCAATATAAATACTTAAAGACACATTGGCTAAACTAAATGACATTGATTTGGTAATATGAAAATATTATTTAGTTTTAGGTTATTTTTATTTAATTATTTAATGATTATAAGTTGTATGCAATGCTAACTATTTATCATTTCTGATTTGAAATTGGATATAGACAACCCTTGGTGGTTTGTAACTAATGTAAGATGTTAATGTTGTCGAATCTAAACCTTAATGTCCCCTAGTTGAAAATGTTAGTACTATGAATTGATAGTATTCAAATTTTAATTGTTATTGTGATCAATCATGATTTGAAATTTTAACCAGTTCATTTTTTGTTTAGAATCTTCATTAAGTTCCTCTAACAACATCAATGAAAAAGGGAAAATTTGAGGAAGGTGGTAAGTTTTTATTAATTTTTTATATTCAAATGTTAATATTCTTTTATTTAATTATAAATTTGAATTATAACTAGTGCATTACTTTTGTAGTGTAATAATGGTAGGGAGGATGGATGCACTATTACCATTCATAAGAAGAGAAGAATAATTGAACAGATGAAACCATGCTTTGTAACCTCTTTCCATACACATGGAAAACCTCATCCCAAAGAGAAGGTCATATGGTAAATGGGAATATGTGTAGTTTGTGAAGTTATGAAATTGGTATGAGACTTGATTGTGATCTTTACTTTTTTCTTCTTCTTGCAAAGGAACCTATTATTATCTCTAAAGAAGAAAAAAATCGCCTGTTTCATCAGAAGATGAGGACAATCTAGATTACAATGTTGCAAATAAGTCATGTGTTACAAGGGTAATTATTCTTTCACATTATTTTATTTTCAATTCACACATATATCTTATTGTATACTTATTTGAGATTTCTAACTGTTGCACTTATTTTTTAGGTAAACAATGGTAGTGAGGAGGGGTGCACACCTATTTTTTTGTAGGTCGAGGACTTTGAAACTTGTGAGCTGTCAAAGGATTCATCAATAACCTCTCCATGTGCACACGAGCCTATTCAAAAGGAGAAGGTGATATGTTGGGATTTGGGAGTATTTTTTAAATCATATGAAACATGATTGTGATATTCTTTTATTACTTTTACCTGCATAGGCACCTGTTACCCTCCCTCACATGAAGATCAAAAGAATGAAACGAATGACCTTCTCAACCTCCTCACATAGACATGGGAATAGATGAAATGATAAGGTAATATGTTGGTATTTGCATGTGTTTATTTAAGTCATATAAAACATGATTTTGATATTATTTTATTAATTTTACCCACATAGGCACCTATTATCCTCCCTTGGAGGAAGAGAAAAAGAGTGTAATGAATTACCTCTTCAACCTCTTCAAGTGCACATAGGCATCCTTTGAAGGATAAGATAGAATGTAGAGAATTGTGGGTTTTTTAAAGTGTTATGAAATAGGATTTGGTTATTATTTTGGTGGTTTTATTTGCATAGTAAATTGTTACCATCTCTAAACAAGAAAGAGACTCACATGTTTCATGTGAGCATGAAGACAATGTCAAATTTTAGCTACCATAGGATTTTCATAATGACTTGCCACAATCTCTACATTGTACAAGGGTAATTTTTCCATGTTTTTATATTTTAAATTTAGATGTATATCATATGAATTTAAAATTTGAGATGTTTATTTATTTAAACCTTTTGATGTGTGTAGATTATCTTTGAGTATGAGGAACATGATTACAAGATTTTTCAAGAGTTTGGATATAAGGACCAATTATATTATATTGCACCACAATGTCTTATATTATACAAAGGTGGGAATAAATTCTAGTCAAAACCACAATTCAATTCACACCATGCTAAAATGAATATGTTACCTCCCATTCTAGATCATCAAGCAATAAGGCATCCAATCAAGATAAGACAATAGAGGTATATGAAGTGGAATTTATAGCAACCATTGTTTGAGATGTGTAAATACATGGACGTTGGTTTAAAAAATAACAAGTTTATTACTCTGATGATTTGAGCCCTGAAGAGTTAGCAGGTATGGAAGAACTCAATATTTACAATTCCAAAGAAAATAAATAGAAAATGAGGCATAAGATTGTAAGGCAGAGGGAATTTATGAAAGTAAGTGATACATTATATGTTTTCCATTATATTCATTTCTTCACCGATACATTCACATCTTGTGATTACACATGAGTTATGAAACTCGACAAGAAAAATAAAATGCCTTGGCTACAAACAAGAATGTGAAGGGGAGAAGATGAGAGTTAAAGGAGAATGTATATTATCCTTGGATTTTTAATCACTCTTGCTCTTGAATCAAGTAATTGTGGTTTTTATTTTTTATTTGTGAAACTAATTGTATTCATTATTTTAATAGTAGGACAAGGATGGTTCAACACAGAAGAAGGAATGAAAGAGGAGAAGAAATGTTTGAAGAAATGTTTTATGTTTGATGGCTTATTCAGTTTGTGGAGATTTGGTATGTTTATGTGATACATGGTGTCTAAGGTTATGTCAAATGTTATGACATACTAAAGAGGGTGGAAATGTGATCTTGGATCCTATTATGAATGGATTCATTCAGCATAATGAGATTTTTCACATAAGGTAACTGTATGTAGATAGTTATCTTCAATAAATAAAATGTGCCCAAAAAGTAAAAGAATACCTTTTCAAATTCAAGAATCATCTCATAATTTTTTTTCACATTTGTTATATTATTTGAAATAGATAAGTTGTTAAAAATGGAACGTTTACAATTATTTTATCTTTATTTTTTGGTTTATGGAGTTTTGCTCACATGTTTAATGCCTATAAGTGTCATTTGTGTATTACAAATATTTTGTGTTTCTATGTTGTTTATTTGTGTCTTGCTCACAATTGTGTGTTTGGTCCATTGACTGGGTTTTTTCATTAATGAGATAATGTTATTTGAACCAAGTTGAGTGTTTTTTTAATTTTAATTATGTGCCTTTCAAAACCATATTTGGATCTTATTCATAAACTAGAAAACATGCACGATCTATTAAGTTGTTGAAGGCCATCATAAATAAAGGTAATTATCATCATACCACAAAGCGAGAAATTATGGTAGGGACTAACACATTTACCTCCATGATCATTCTTAATGGTATTCATTATAGTATTTTGCATGACTATGCTACAATTAGACCTTTCCTAGTTTTTTGCTCATATTTTATCTCATTTGGTCCAATTTTACTTTAGCCCCATTTTACTAGTTTATTTTTTTATTCCTAAGTTCATCAACAATATTTATTATTATCCAACTCAAATTAATCTTGACCATCATTATGTATTTTACCATTCTTAGAATTAATGTTAAGTATCAAAGTCTTAATTTTGAGTTTCACCCCCACATCATTAATAATGATGTGCTATGGGATTTGTCATATATTATTCTCTCATGTATAATTCTAACATTTAGGTATTTGTCACCATTCTAATGGCTATAAATTTTTTGATATAATATATGGTTATTTTCTAAATATCACCTCTCTTCAACTTGAATTCAATGTTTCACTATATTTTGCCTCTATTCCATAATAGTGTTGTAGCCAAACATGCACACCTTCGACAAATGTCATGTATTCTAGCTGTTGCCTTGATGGATGAATCAAATTGTAATAGGAAACACTCCCTTACATTAACAAACAATTACAGACTAAAATAAGCAAATAAATGTCCATCTCACCCTCACTAACTAAGTGTAATATGAAGGCACTGAAAAAGCTTTTAGTATATTAGGAAGAATTGGTTTTTCTTGTTTCATATCATTAATGTGAGCTTGGTTCTTTTGTATTTTAAACTAGGTTTATAGTTAGCTTCTAAATATTAAGATAAAATTTGATATGATTGTAACTTGCATATAAGGGTCACAAAATTAATCATGTCTTGGAATGTGGATTGATATGCGAGTTATATATCTTGACCTTGCTAAATTAATTGAAAGATAATTGGGAACATTGTGTGTTATGAAGGTTTACATTCTATAACTTTATTTGACTCAATTATAAAAGTACCTTATTCAAGTAGTATGATAAAATTTACATTGTATTAGAAACATTCTTATGTGAACATGAAAATGGTTTTAACTATATACCTTTTTAAGTCAAATTAAAATTTTTCTTCCTCTTTATATTGGTAAGTATGATAAAAGGACAAACACACAACCTTAAGATTTTGACACTACCCATGATGTGTTACAAAAAAATATATCAATAAAATGATAAACACACAAAAGTTCTCATGTCCATGCATGTATGCCAACATGTTTCATATCCATATAGAGCATGATAAAGTGCAAGATGCAAAAAATGCATGTGTTCATCAATTGAGAGCCATATCAGTTCCATCGTAGCTTTACTATCATTTCATGATGCATACAACCATGTTATATATTAGGGACAATGAATTGTATTGACATGGATTTTTTTTAAATCAAATATTAATTTACCTCATATCTTTAACATGTTTTATGCCACATGGCATGTAACATCTACAAGTGTCATGTGTGTATGGCTCATAATAAAATGTGATGGGGCTTCATTCATCATGCCATGTGCCAATTATTTATTACATTCATATTCAAAGGTTGAGTGTGAAATTCATCATGAAAATGCATTATTATAAAATGGAATAATAATAAGAAAGTGACCATGATATACACCCATATTCTCCCTCCATAAGATAACTTCTAGATTCTCTCATTTCAACATTTCCTCTCTATATAGGGTCAAATTATAAATTTATACAACAACAACAACATCAAATCTCAAGGACATTTATCCACTTTCTTGAAGGTAAGAGAAAAATCATAGCCTTTACATTCTTTGTAAAGATATACACAGATCAAGTATATATATTCATTATTTATATAACACACTTTGTTATAACCTATATAATGCCTTGCATATTATTTTTTTATATAATACCCTTTACTTTCTATGTAATAGTTTATTTGTTTCCATCTTGATACATAAAGGAAATGAACTAATGGACTATAAATATGTTTAATGGTCTATTGTTATCCATATTATTTTAATATCTATAGTGCCCTACATCTTGCTTGTCTGTATAATACTCTTTACATTATTTGTAATGGTATATTGTTGTGCATCTTGATACATAAAGGAAAGGAAATAATGAACCATCAGTGTATATAGTAGTCTAATGATATCCATCTTGATACATAAAGGAAAGGAACCAATGAACCATTGGTCTATATAATGGTCTACTGTTGTCCATATTATTTTAATTTGTATAATTCCCTACATCTTAATTGTCTGTATAATACCCTTCACATTTTGTATAATGGTCTACTATTTTCCATTTTGCTACAAAAATTTTAGGAACCAATGAAGCTACATATCATTATATTACAATGTTTGTGCTTGTTTAGTAATATACAAAAATAAAGATAAAAGGAAAGGAACCAATGAATTTGTCAAGAGGAAAATGATTGACATTTTGAGTGTAGATCATGATCCCAATAATCAGACTTCAAGTGACATCCCTTCATAGGACTATATGTATGTTAATGTCACATACTTACTAAATATCCATGGTTTTACTTCTGTGTAGCTTTAAAGAAGCCCATTCCCACTCCCCCAAGCAATTTTGTGGACCAAACTAAAAGTCTTGAACAAATGAATGAAAAGGTGGATGAAGACCTTTGAGAATGTGAACTAAGGCATTTGAAGACCAGGTTGGATGTATGGGAGCAATGGGAAAAGGTTAGAAAATAAAGGGAGGACAAATGGAAGGAAAACATTGAAGGAATTAATACAACCATATTATATTTGAAAAATGAGAACAAGGAGCTAAAGCTTTGTATTAAATGTGTAAGGCAAGAAAAACTATAGGCTCAGATGTGGTTCAAGGATCAAATTACATCACTGAGAGTATATGAAGTTGTGACAAGTGTTAGGTCTATTGTTTTGGAATAAAAGCATTATAAGAACATAAAACAAAATAATCTTTATGAGGAAGAGATCAAAGTGTGTAAAAAAAATTCAATCCATCTTATGAATTGCCCTACAACAACTCTCACCACATCCATCCTTCCTAACTACAATGCTGATAACAATGATCATAATTAGTGTATTCCTTTACTATGGTTCATTTAACTATAGTTGTTGATTTTAAATATGTATGGTTCATTTCACAGTAATTGTTAACTTTGTAGATTTTCTAGTTTGTGAAATTTACAAAATATGAATATACATGCCTCACAAGAATGTGAAATTTGAAAATTTTCCTAACACCATGTGTGTTGAATTGGATAAATAAAGTATGGATGATTTATTGGCACATGTGATATTTAGAATGCATGAATTACTTGCAAAGTTAAGTTATCTTTTATTTACGTTGTCAATTTATTATTGATGGTATTATAAAATCTATAAAAACATTAAATCATTTATAGCTTATTGGCACTCTTAATGGGTTCAATAATAACAAAGTGAAGCCCAAATTAGGGATTATAAAAAATGTGAAAAAATGATACTTCCAAGATTTATGTGCTAAGTGATTACATCCTAAATACAAGGCCCATCATTATTAACTTTAAATGAAGTAATTGATTACCAATGGAAACACTTGATGATGATGTAATCATTATCATCAATTGAGATTTGTAGCATTATTATCTTAACCACATGTAATAAGACATACTAATATCATTTTTGGCATTTAAGCATCATGAAAAAAACTTTGAAGAGTATAACAAAAATTTCATTCATTTATAATATTGATTAAAGTTTGACATGGTAAGCACTCTCTACCAAGAGAAAGCCTTTAATTCATTGCTTATATATACATTATTTTGCTCCTTAGTACTCCCCATGAAATACCCTAATATTATACATAACACATATAATATCCATACCACAAAAAAATAAAAATAGCTACCATAAAATAACACATATGCCCTCCCGAGTACCCCTAAACTCTACAATAGAGTTGCATGTTGAGCATCTCATAATATTTGATTGACCATAATTGAGAACATGTTTTGGTCATATTGCCAATGATGGTGTTTGTTGTTCATCATTTGTATTCTCTTCTAACTTAGAAAGTGGCAAAAGAGGCTCATTAATAGTGTCTTATAGCTACATAAGTGGAGAAACCACACTATTACCACTAGATGAAGCACCACCACCACTTGTTCTATCCCAACTTATCGTTGATTTCACATCCCCAATATCATGTATAGATTTAATATTTACCTTGATAAATTTACACATAAATGGCTATGGTTGTTTATTAAGTGTGCCCAACTTCTCGTCTCTTAAAAAAATCTTATTAGATGTTTGGTTACACATTAATTTAGAATTGCTTTCAACAACCACATTCTGATCATAAAGAGTCAAAAGACCATCAAGAAAAGTTACATAGTATGAACCATTCAATTTGTTACCATAATTAATTGGAGTAGAGTTAAATGTTGTCACTTTTTTACTAAGACCATAAACAATATACAAATATTTCAAACATGCATAGCTAGTATCATAGCAAACAACAATACGCAAGACATATATGTTGTCCATAATCCTGTATATAAAAAAAGAAAACATTTAGCAAACATAAGCATTTTCAAGATTCATATAAACATTTAATGTTAATAAAAATAATTTGACACACCCTAACCTAAACACTTTCACAAGGTTATCCTTAGATAATGCGAGCAAATAAAAAACTGGCAATGTGCATCTTTACCATACATTGCATTAAGAGATTGAATATAAGGCTACAAATGAAAACTTTCAAATGCCAACTAATACTATAATATGTCACTATTTTAATTAATAACATGAAATTAAATATTAAAAACATCCATTCATATCACCATTTAATGGAATAGTTATAACTACCCTCAACATGAGCTGAGTCATACAAGATAGATGCAGGTTTAAAAACAAAACATGGTAAGATCCTAAAATAATTCCCAAATAAGCATACCATCATGTTCAATCAATCATGAATACAATCAATGGGTTTCATGATCATTATATTATTAACTTAATAGAGTTATCAACAAAAATAAACACAAAAATTGTTTTGTAATCCCACAAGAATGACTAATACTGAGTACTAAGCTAAGAGAAACATAACATTGAGAGAAACATAATACTAAGTTATCCACCACCTATGTTGTTATTTCCATTAACAACAAAAGTAAAAATTATAAACATACATTCATATCACCATTTAATGGAATAACTAAGTCACAAAATATAGATGCAAGTTTAAAAACATAATAGGGTAAGATCCTAAAATGATTCCCAAATAAGCATACCCTTAGGTTCAAGCAGTCAAAAATAAAATCAATGGCTTTTCATGAGCCTTCTATTTTTAAATTCATTGAGTTATAGAGAAAAAAGAACACAATAAGTGTTTTTCAACCCCATAATAAATAATTATACATGCCCATCCTTCACATTATCAAAATTACCACTGAAGAACTGAGTATTACGTTGATTGTATTGTTGACTGCTTAAAGGAATTGATGATTAGTTACAACATAATCATTAATTCAACACATAATTTATTGAATGTTTGTGTAATTATATATGCTACATAGAATTTATTAAATGCATAATTCATTCAATGTCAGTTATTACTTCAAACAGAACTCACACTCCTATACTCTACCTCCTACAACAAGGCATTAACTACATTGTTAACTGCTTGAACCCATGATGGTATGATTATTTGAGAATGATTTTAGGATCTTAACCTATTTTGTGATTAGACATGCATCTATATTATATTACTGTTAGAGTATGTATTTCATGTATTTCTCATGTTTGCTAGTGTATTAGCTTGCTATTTCATCTTTTTATGAGTTTGTCCTATGTGAATATTTATTCCAAAATGGCTAGTTTAGCTAGTTATGTATTTTGTCTTGCCTATTTATGCAAGATAATTTCTTTGTACTATCATATCATATTTCTGAATAACACTTGATTCACTTTGCTTTACAATCAATTGTATACAGCTTCATGTGTGATGTTTTTAGAGTTATCACTTCGGAATCTTGGGTTGGAATGCTTGTTTTCCATTCCTAACATGGTATCATAGCTTTGAGGTGTTGCTCCCATACGCATTGTTGCATTTTGCTTTAGAAATTTCTCTTGTCATTGCTTCTTCCCTTGTCATCCTTAGCCTTTTTTTCCCTCTTAAGAATCTGGCATTTTTTTGAAGCTTTGAAAAAAGTGTGTAGTTTTATCCTTAAGGGAAGGCAGAGATGAAGCATAGGATAGAAGTGTGTGTGAAGATCTACTTGTGGTGTCATTATTTAAAGTATTTTTAAAAAAATTATTACTTTTGAAGCTTTTATTGCTTTTGAAGCTCGACGTTTCATTTGTAGAGGTAGTGAAAGTGGTGTAGAAGTTTGGCATTGTAGTGAAAGGGAAGAGTCATTAGACTTGTTGAAACTAGGTGCCTCTTTTCTCTCATATTTGTGTATCTAAGTGTACAAAGAGTGGCATTGAAATTAGCCTCAGAGTGGTATTGTGGAGAGAGGCATGTTTTTCTATTGAGGTTCCTTTTTATTTTTAATATTTGCCTACGAAATTTGGTTCTTTCTTTTTAGACCAGAGGTGTTGAAGATATCTGAAGAGCAAACCAAGATTTGAGGCATTTGAGGAGAAGATATGCATGCATGATAGATGAGGCATTGACCAATGGTTTTTTGGCATTGGGATCTATAGGGAGGAGGCATGGAGGAGCATGGAGTTGTTTTGACTTACACATTCTTCTCTTGATAAATTTATTCTTCTCTTGATCGGCTTTGGCTTTGATTTATTTATTTTTAGATCTACACTGTAAAGGCATCATCTGCACTTTTGAACTAAGGCACTTTTGATTGGATTTTTTTTTCTACATTAAACTTCTCTATTGAGCATCCTCAGTCAAAAGCAAGAGTAGACCTATATTGGAGGAGAATTCCATATCTACAAAATCTTTATTTCATTTCAGATCTATTGTGTAAAGACAAAGATCTATGATCTATAAAGAATTTTCCAATCCTACACTCTTTCTTTGAGGTGGTTATTTAGTTTGGCATTGAAAAAGTCTTCTCTTGGTGCTTGGTGTTCCTTTTGGAGGGGCGTGGATATGTGTTTGCATATTTATGGTGGGATTTGAGCTAAAATACAATAATAAAACCATCTTTCTCCTCTTAAACATCTTAATTCATGTTTTTGTTTTTATAAGTTGAATTTTTACCTCAAGAGGAGGCACAATTTTCTTGCGCAAGCATAGCGGTAACCAGAAGTATCATTTTTCACTTTGGTTAGAATTTCTAAGTCTATGGTTCAATTCTAGTTCTAACGAGTGGCTGGATAACTATATTATTTTTGTATTTTGTCACAAAAATTAGTTTGTAGTGTTTTTTTAATGTTTTGACCCATTTTAAGGGAAATCATAACACTTGTAACTTTCAAACCATAACTCAGATTTGAGTTATTTTTTTTCAAAAGTGCATGATTTTCTATTCTCTATCCATTAGTGTCATTAATTTTTAAAAATGCACTACTTTTATAAAGTGGCAAATTGGGGGGGTCCTTAATACAATATTTTGGGGGGTTGTCTTGATGTCGATTTTATACACCCTTTTTCATTATATATACTCTTTAATGATTAGTTATCATATATTCTATTTATGGTATTGACTATTGTGAGCCTTTGACTACACATAATTACCATACATGGAGACCTCGAATGAAAACAATCATACAGCACAAAGGATTATGGTCCTTAATGAATGACATTCAACCACAATGTACATGTGAATTTGAAAAAAATTAGCACCAATGTAAATTTGAAGAGTGCATGGGTTTGATTGGGGGTTATGTGTGTGATAGTATTTTGTTTCATTTGGATGGGTGTGATTCTCTATTCAACATATGGGTTAAGCTAAAGGGTTTATTTGGGAAAGTAGATCACTTGAGAGTCATGTAGCTTGAAGTGAAGCTTACTTCATTAAATCCAAATGACTTTGCCTTTATTGTAGACTACCTCACTAAGTTTAAGCATTTGTTAACATAGTTGAAGGGGAGTGGATGAGATTAAAAATATGAAGAGTGTGTGTAATTAATTTTGTCTAAGTTAAGTGGCCCATTCCAAATATTTATTTCTACCTTCTTTCTCTAGTATGGATGCCTTAGGTGTCGGATTCAAAATGTTAGATCTAGAGTTGTGTTATGAAAGACTTACTAAAGAGGAATCTAAATTATCTCGCCTTGAGTCTTCCACCTCTTAAAAAGCATTAGTAACATCACATCCTAAGAACAAAGGAAAAACCAAGGGTAAGAATAACACTCCTCCATCTCAAAATACACCTAAGTCTAACACTAATACATCTAAACCAACACCATCTTTCAAATCCAAGAATAAGTATAACCTATCTTGTTCCTATTGTTGGGGGTCTAGTCATGAAGAGTCTAAGTGTTTCAAGAAAATGAATGCCTTAGAGGATGCCATTAGGAACATAATATTTCTATCTCCATTCCTCCTCTATCTCATGAGCATGGGAAAGCACTTAATGTTGTTAAGAGATCACAATTACCTATTTCAGATAGTTGGGTTCTATATTTTGGTGTTTCACACCATATGACTTATTCCAAAGAGTCCTTTATATCTCTTGGTTTGAGTTATACTTCCAACATTGAGGTTGAAGATTCTTCCTTTATTTTTGTTAAGGGTAAGGGTGACATATAGCTAGATGGTGGTCAAATCAATTATGCATTATATGTTTCAGACATCAACACCAATCAACTTTTAATTTATTAGATTTGTTATGGTTAGGGTAAGATAGTGACTTTCACACTACAAGGTGTTTAATTTTGAGCTTTGTTAGAGCCCCACACACTTATTACACATGGTGTTATTAATCATATTTCTCGACTATTATTTTGAGGGTTTTGATGATACTCCTCTTATAGGGGCATGTTTAGTTTCTCATGCATATTTTGAGAGTAGGCTTTGGCATGAGATATTTAGACACCTAAAATATAAATATTTGAAGGATTTGAACACTCATATGAAGGTAGAGGGTCTTCCTATAGTTCCATGTCTTGATGGAGTTTACCCTAGTTGTGTATTGGGGAAACAACACTAAGATCCATTTCCTAACGGTATGTCCACTTGAGCTTGTGCATGATAATTTCATGGTCTTTCCTACTCCTTTCAATAGAGTTAAGTATGCACCTACTTTCATGGATAATTTTTTTAGGTGCACTTGATTTTTAAAGATTTTATTACTTTTGAAGCTTTTATTGCTTCTGAAGCTTGACATTTCATTTGAAGAGGTAGTGAAAGTGGTGTAGAAGTTTGACAATGTGGTGAAAGGGAAGAGCCACTATACCTATTGAAACTAGATGCCTCTTTTCTCTCATATCTGCATATTTAAGTTTGCATAGAGTGGCATTAAAATTATCCTCAGAGTGGCATTATGGAAAGAGGCCTATTTTTCTATTAAGGTACCTTTTCTTTTTCATATCTGCCTACCAAATTTGGTGCTTTCTTTTCAGACCAGAGGTGTTGAAGATATATGAAGAGCAAACAAAGATTTGAGGTATTGGAAGAGAATATCTCCATGCATGAAGAATAGAGGAGGCATTGACCAGTGGTTATTTGGCATTGGGATCTATAGGGAGGAGGTGTGGAGGAGCATGGAGTTGTTTTGACCTACACATTCTTCTCTTTATCAACGTATTCTTCTCTTGATGGGCTCTGGCTTTCATTTATTTATTTTAAGATCTACATTTTAAAGGCATCATTTGCACTTTTGAACTAGGGCACTTTTGATTGGATTTTTGTTTTTTGCATTAAAATTCTCTATTGAGCATCCTTAGTCAAAAGCAAGAGTAGACCTATATTAAAGGAGAATTCAATCTCTACAAAATCTTTATTTTATTTTAGATCTATTGTGTAAAGATAAAGATCTGAGATCTATAAAGAATTTTCCAAGCCTACAGTCTTTCTTTGAGGTCATTCGTTAGTTTGGCATTGAAAAAGTCTTCTCTTGGTGTTTGGTGTTCCTTTTGGATGGGTGTGGATATGTGTTTGCATCTATATGATGGGATTTAAGCTAAAAGACAATAATAAAACCATATTTCTCCTCTTAAAACATCTTAATTCATTTTTTTGTTTTTATAAGCTAAAATTTTGCCTCAAGAGGAGGCACAATTTTCTTGCGCAAGCATAGCGGTAACCAAAAGGATCATTTTTCACTTTGGTTAGCATTTCTAAGTCTATGGTTCAATTCTAGTTTTAACAAGTGTTTGGATAACTATATTATTTTCGTATTTGGTCCCAAAAATCAGTTTGTAGTGGTTTTTTAATATTTTGACCCATTTTAAAGGAAATCATAACACTTGCAACTTTCAAACCATAACTCAGATTTGAGTTTTTTTTTCAAAAGTGCATCGTTTTCTATTCTCTATCCATTGGTGTAATTAATTTTTAAAAATGCACTACTTTTATAAAGTGGAAAATTGAGGGGGTCCTTAATATATTATCTAAATGTCGATTTTATGCACCCTTCTACATTATATCTACTCTTTGATGATTAGTTATCATAGATTCTATTTATGGTATTGACCATTGTGAGCATTTGACTACACATAATTACCATACAAGGAGATCTCGAATGGAAACAATCATAAATCGCAAAGGATTGTGGTCCTTAATGAATGACATTAAACCACAATGTACAGTGAATTTGAAAAAAATTATCACCAATGTAAGTTTGAAGAGTGCATGGGTTTGATTGGGGGTTATGTGTGTGATAGTATTTTGTTTCATTTGGATGGGTGTGATTTTCTATTCAAAATATGGGATATGCTAAAGGGTTTATTTGGGAAAGTAGATCACTTGAGAGTCATGTAGCTTGAAGTGAAACTTCACTAAATCCATATGACTTTGCCTTTATTGTAGACTACCTCACTAAGTTTAAGCATTTGTTAACACGGTTGAAGGGGAGTGGCTGAGATAAAAAATATGAAGAGTGTGTGTTATTAATTTTGTCTAAGTTGAGTGGCCCATTCCAAATATTTGTTTCTACCTTTTTCTCTATTATGGATGCCTTAGGTGCTGCATTCATAATGTTAGATCTAGAGTTGTGTTATGAAAGACATACTAAGGAGGAATCTAAATTGTCTCGCCTTGAGTCTTCCACCTCTCAAAAAGCATTAGCAGCATCACAACCTAAGAACAAGGGGAAAACTAAGGGCAAGTAGAAGAACACTCATCCATCTCAAAATACACCTAAGCCCAACACTAATACATCTAAACCCAAACCATCTTCCAAATCCAAGAATAAGTATAACCTATCTTGCTCCTATTGTGGGGGTACTGGTCATGAAGAGTCTAGGTATTTCAAGAGAATGCAAGGCTTAGAGGATGCCATTAGGAAACACAAGATTTCTATCTCCATTTCTTCTCCATCTCATGAGCATGGAAAAGCACTTAATGTTGTTAGGAGATCATAATTACCTATTTTAGACAGTTGGGTTCTATATTTTAGTACTTCACACCATATGACTTCTTCCAAGGGGTCATTTGTATCTCTTGGTCTGAGTTTTAATTCCAACATTAAGGTTGGAGATTTTTATTTTATTTTTGTTAAGGGTAAGGATGACATATAGCTAGATGGTGGTCACATCAATGATGCATTATATGTTTCATACATCAACACCAATCTACTTTCAATTTATCAAATTTGTTATTGTGGTTAGGGTAAGATAGTGACTTTCACACTACAAGGTGCTTAAGTTTGAGCTTTGTTAGAGCCACACACACTTATTGCACAGGGTGTTATTGATCATAGTTCTCAACTATTATTTTGAGGGTTTTGATGATACTCCTCTTATAGGGGCATATTTAGTTTCTCATGCATATTCTAAAAGTTTGCATTGGCATGATATATTTAGACACCTAATATTTAAAGGAGTTGAACACTCATAGTATGGTAGAGGGTCTTCCTATAGTTTCATGTCTCCATAGAGTTTACCCTAGTTGTGCTTTGGGGAAACAACACTAGGATCCATTTCCTACGGGTGTGTTTACTTGAGCTTGTGAATGGTGATTTGATGGTCTTTCCTACTCCTTCTTTCAACAGATCTAAGTATACACCTACTTTCATCGATAATTTTTTGAGGTGCACTTGATTTTTAAAGGGTTTATTACTTTTGTTTTTATTGCTTCTAAAGCTTGATGTTTCATTTGAAGAGGTAGTGAAAGTGGTGTAGAAGTTTGGAATTGTAGTGAAATGGAAGAGTCATTAGACCTGTTGAAACTAGGTGCCTCTTTTCTCTCATATCTATGTATTTAAGTCTGCAAATAGTGGCATTGAAATCAGCCTCAGAGTGGCATTATGGAGAAAGGCATGTTTTTCTATTGAGGTACCTTTTTCTTTTTCATATCTACCTACAAAATTTGGTTCTTTCTTTTGAGACCAGAGGTGTTGAAGATATCTGAAGAGCAAACCAAGATTTGAGGCATTGGAGGAAAAAATATGCATGCATGAAGAATAGAGGAGGCATTAACCAATGATTTTTTGGCATTGGGATATATAGGGAGGAGGCATGGAGGAGCATGGAGTTGTTTTGACCTACACATTCTTCTCTTTATCAACATATGGGCTTTGGCTTTCATTATTTTATTTTCAGATCTACACTGTAAAGGCATCATCTGCACTTTTGAACTAAGGCACTTTTGATTGGATTTTTGTTTTATACATTAAACTTCTCTATTGAGCATCCTCAATAAAAATCAAGAGTATGCCTATATTGGAGGAGAATTCCATCTCTAAAAAATCATTATTTTATTTTAGATCTATTGTGTAACGATAAAGATCTGAGATCTATAAAGAATTTTCCAAGCCTACACTCTTTCTTTGAGGTGGTTCTTTAGTTTGGCATTGAAAAAGTCTTCTCTTTGTGCTTGGTGTTCCTTTTGGAGGGGCATGGATATGTGTTTGCATCTTTATGGTTGAATTTGAGCTAAAAGACAATAATAAAACCATATTTCTCCTCTTAAAACATCTTAATTCATTTTTTTGTTTTTATAAGCTGAATTTTTGCCTCAAGAGGAGGCATAATTTTCTTGCACAAGCATAACAGTAACCAGAAGGATCATTTTTCACTTTGGTTAGCATTTATAAGTCTATGGTTCAATTCTAGTTCTAACAAGTGGTTGGATAACTATATTATTTTCGTATTTGGTCACAAAAATTAGTTTGTAGTGTTTTTTTAATGTTTTGACCCATTTTAAGGGAAATCAAAACACTTGTAACTTTCAAACCATAACTTAGATTTGAGTTTTTTTTTCAAAAGTGCATGGTTTTCTATTCTCTATCCATTAGTGTCATTAATTTTTAAAAAAGCATTACTTTTATAAAGTGGAAAATTGGGGGGGTCCTTAATACAATATTGGGGGGGTTGTCTCGATGTTGATTTTGTGCACCCGTTTGCATTAAATCTAATATTTGATGACTAGTTATCATATATTCTATTTATGGTATTGACCATTGTGAGTCTTTGACTATACATAATTACCATACATGGAGACCTCAAATGGAAACATTCATAAAGTGCAAAAGATTATGGTCCTAAATGAATGACATGTAACCATAGTGTACATGTGAATTTGAAAAAATTTAGCACCATTGTAAGTTTGAAGAGTGCATGGGTTTGATTGGGGGTTATGTGTGTGATAGTATTTTGTTTCATTTGGATGGGTGTGATTCTCTATTCAAAATATAGGCTAAGCTAAAGGGTTTATTTGGGAAAGTAGATCCCTTGAGAGTCATGTAGCTTGAAGTAGAACTTACTTCACTAAATCCAAATGACTTTGCCTTTATTGTAGACTGCCTCACTAAGTTTAAGCATTTGTTTACACAGTTGAAGGGGAGTGGATGAGATATAAAAGATGAAGAGTATATATAATTATTTTTTTTTAAGTTGAGTGGCCCATTCCAAATATTTGTTTCTACTTTTTTCTCTAGTATGGATGCCTTAGGTGTCACATTCAAAATGTTAGATCTAGAGTTGTGTTATGAAAGACTTACTAAGGAAGACCCTAAATTCTCTCGCCTTGAGTCTTCCACTTCTCAAAAATCATTAGTAGCATCACATCCTAACAACATGGGAAAAACTAAGGGTAAGAAGAAGAACACTCCTCCATCTCAAAATACACCTAAGCCCAACACTAGTACATCTAAACCCAAACCATATTCCAAATCCAAGAATAAGTATAACCTATCTTGCTCCTATTGTGGGGGGACTGGTCATGAAGAGTCTAGGTGTTTCAAGAGAATGCAAGGCTTAGAGGATGCCATTAGGAAACACAAGATTTCTATCTCCATTCCTTCTCCATCTCATGAGCATGGGAAAGCACTTAATGTTATTAAGCGATCAAAATTACCTATTTCAGACAGTTGGGTTGTATATTTTGGTGCTTCACACCATATGACTTCTTCTAAGGAGTCCTTTGTTTCTCTTGGTCTGAGTTTTACTTCCAACATTGAAGTTGGAGATTCTTCCTTTATTTTTGTTAAAGGTAAGGGTGACATATAGCTAGATGGTGGTCGCATCAATGATTCATTAAAGCTAGATGGCGGTCACATCAATGATGCATTATATGTTTCATACATCATCACCAATCTACTTTCAATTTATTAGATTTGTTATTATGGTCAAGACAAGATATGACTTTCACACTACAAAGTGCTTAAGTTTGAGCTTTTTTAGAGCTATACACACTTATTGCACAGGCTGTTGTTGATCATAGTTATTGACTCTATTATTTTGAAGGTTTTGATGATACTCCTCTTATAGGGGAATGTTTAGATTCTCATGCATATTCTGAGAGTAGGCTTTGGCATGAGATATTTAGACACCTAAACTATAGATATTTGAAGGAGTTGAACACTCATAGTATGATAGAGGGTCTTCCTATAGTTTCATGTCTTGATGGAGTTTTTCCTTGTTGTGCATGGGGAAACAACACTAGGATCCATTTCCTAAGGGTATGTCCACTTGAGCTTGTGCATGGTAATTTGATGGTCTTTCTTAATCCTTCTTTCAATAGAGCTAAGTATGCACCTACTTTCATTGATAATCTTTTGAGGTGCACTTGGATTTATTTCCTCAAGTACAAAAGTGATGTCTTTGCTCATTTTAAAGTCTTTAAGGCTTTGGTCAAGAAATAGTGTTCAAGTTGCATCAACAATATTCATACAAATAATGGGGGGGTAATACTTCAGTCAAGATTTCTCTATTTTTTTTGTAATCTATGGTATTGTTCACCAACATTCTATTGCACATACTCCATAGTAGATTGGCTTAGTAAAATGGAAGAACTAAACTCTGAAGGAGATGGAAAAATGCATGATGCATTCATGATATTTACCTCCTATCTATTGGGAAAAGCTAGACAATTGTGTAAACTATATTCAAAACTACACACCACCTTGAGCACTTGAGCATATGACTCCAGAGGAGGCTTGGTCTAGAACTAATCCTGATGTCTCATTTTTTTGAGTCTTTGGGAGCCTTGCTTGGGTATTTGTACCAAAGATTAAAAGGAAAACATTGGACAAGAAGAGCAAACATTTGATTTTTATAGGGTATTACAAAGACATGAGATCCTATCATCTTTTAGATCCTGATACTCATTATGTTCATTTTCTAACACATGTACGGTTTGATAATAATTTCACATCTCATACCTTTTCATCTTATTTCATGCCTTCTTCTTCTTTTGATGATTCATCTCCTCTCGAGGATTCATTATTTAAGGAGCCATCTCAAGATATTCTTAAGGAGGTTATAAATGATGAGGATCCTATTCACACTGATGTTACCACTATGTTTAAGTGGGCTCATACTATAGTTTCTGAGGTAACACCATTCATATAGGATCTTCCACCTACTCAACATCATCATTCACATTCTATGGGTACTAGACTTTTGTGTCATGCATTCTCTATGGATCCATGATCTTTTTCATAGGATCATGGGATATAGGAGTGAGATGATATAATGAAAGATGAGTATTCTTCATTAATGAAGAATCACACTTGGGATTTGGTCACTCTTCCTAAGGAAAGAAAGTCAGTTAGATATAAGTGGATTTACCATACCAAGTATACAACTAATGGTTCCATTGATAAGTATAAGGCATGTCTTGTTCTAAATTAATTCTCACAGGTCAAAAGTATTGACTACTTTTAGACTTTTACACCCATTGCCAACATAGATTTCATTCACCTTCTATTTTATCTTGTTGTATCACAAGGTTAGCTAGTATATCAAATGGACATTAAAAGTGTGTTCTTGTGTGGAGACTTACATGAGGAAATCTATATGGAGTATCATGTTAGGTTTGTTTACGAATCTTCTCTTTTTTGTCAACATAGAAAGTCCCTTTACAGTCTCAAACTAACCCCTTGGGTTTGGTATGAGAAGATGGATTTATTTCTTCTCTCCACTGGCTTTGTTCGCTACTACTTCGATCCCATTGTGTATATTCAGCATATTAGGGAGGACATTATTATATTGGTCTTGTATGTTGATTATTTGTTTCTAATAGGTAGCTCCTTATCTCAGATTTGGACTATTCAATAGGCACTTTCAACACAGCACAACATGACAGATCTTGGTCTCTTTTATTTCTTCCTTGGTTCATAGATTTCACAGTTAGATATAGGGATTTATTTGAGTCAGTAAAAGTACACACTTGATATTATTCATCATTTTGGCATGGTTGATTATAATCCAAGTCCTCCTTTTTAGTCTGGAGTGATTATTACTACCTCCTATACCACTCCACTTTATGATCTTACAATGTATAGGTAGATGGTTAGGAGTCTTATGTACTTAACCCATAGTCACTTTGACATTTCATTTGTAGTTGGGATTATATCCAAGTTTGCACATGACCCTCATGACAGTCATTGGTAGGTTACTAAGAGGATTCTATGATATCTATGAGGCACTACTTATTTTATATTACACTACACTAGGGGTTATACTCAGTTGGTTAGGTAAAACGATTTAGATTGGGCAAGTTTTCTTGATGATAGGCATTCCAATTATGGCTACATATTTTATCTTGGTTCTTCACCTATTACTTAGTTATGGAAGAAGCAGCAGGCTATTGCATTTTCATCTACAAAAACTGAGTATAGGGCAGTAGTTACAGCAAGTCAATAGATTCTCATCAAAAGTTAAGAAAAGTAGTTTTGTAACCCTATAGAGCACTAACTGGAGAAAACTAGGGTTTTGAAGTTACTTTACTTACTCAAAGTCACAATTAAAATAAATAAGGGTTCACAATTCTAAAGTACTCACACGTAAAGACCAAATCAAGATAACAAAGTTACTTGATTTCAAAGGCCAAATTAAGTAAAGTAGTACACAAAACCTAACAAAAAGCTAAGTGTTTGCATGGAATCCCTCACATGTGTCACCTATTTATCATAAATATAAGGGTTAATATAAATATTAAAAATTCCACCTCATTTCCTACTTGGATTTCAAGTTGTTCAACCAAGCTGTTGCCCCTGCGAATCCTGAGCAACACCATTTGAACCTCTAGAGTAATTTTTGAACAATTCCTTCATGACCCATTTGTAGTAGAGGTATGTAGATCATTTTACCTTTGATTTCATGACTCCTTCTTGGGTTTTTTGACTCATTTTTTCTCTTATAAATTTTCATTTTCTTCCTTGAAGGTTTTTTTTGTCATTTTCTTCTTTTTCTTGCAATTGTTTATCTTTTTTGCATGCATTGTTGTAAACCTTGTAATAATCCTCAAAAACACTTGGCATGAGAAAACCCTAAAATAAAATCTCAATAACATTGAATTTTTCCTATAAGATGCCCTAGGATTTGACCTAGCACATTTTTCTTAGGTTTTTCACAACTTCTTACTTCCTAGAGTTCCAATCCCTAATAGCTTATCCTATGAAACCCAAAGCTCACAAAAGACTTTGCCTACTCAGGCTCTCAAACACCTACTTGCCTAGGGTTTTCTTTACTCACTACATTTACTTCATCAGGTTTTTCAACCCAAGTTACTTGATCATGCAAACTTGAGTAACTGTCTTGAAAAAACCCATAGTTGCTAATGCTTATTACTTGCTCGAAGTTTCTAACACTGAAGACTTAAGACTTGCAGAATTACTAGACCTTCTCATATTTTTTACACTCCTTCACTTAGATAAAGTTACCCAAAGTTTTCAAAGCTTAACACTTACTAAAAGTACCTTATAATCTGAAGCTTGATAATAAGTGTTACTTAAGCCAATAACCTAACTCAGTTGTTCAAATATTTGCAAATTAGCAGGAGCAATTATTGAGCTCTCAAAAGCATTCACCAGTTATTTCAGGTATCAATCACAACAAATGCTAGGATCAAAAAAAGAAGCAACTAAATTATAAGTACAAAAAGCAATAAATCTCATTGAAGAAGTTCTTGAGTTATCACTAGAGGAAATACCATGGACAAGTAGGAAGGGTGGGACAAAAGCAAAGAAAGTTGTGAAATCACAGGAACCAAAGATGAAATATGAGTACAAGGGGTACCCCATTGAGTCTAGTATTGTATCCAAAGTGTCAAATATTAGTGACATAGATATGTGGCATGTGTTTATAACTGACTTATTGGAGAGATCTAAGACTATCACTAAGACGCCACTATGAAAGAAGTGACCAATAGTGGAATCCTAGAAGTTGCAACTTTTCCAAGTTCTGCATAACTACCTGATTTTGTCCTGGAATGTGTCAATTACTATGACTCTCTCACTAGAACAATAAAAGACACTTCAAGCAATGTGGTAATCAAGCTTGATGTTTAATACTTTAACTATTATTTGAAGATTCCAATGAGGTCTAAAGTAATAGATTTATCATTAGAGAAATCCAAGAATATTTGTGAAAGACAAACTTTAGAGTGTATCAAGATAATGAACACTAACTATCTAAATAAATTAAAGCAACCCTCGAGGTTCCCAAAATAGATAGTAAGTTCTGACTTTATTCAATAAGTGGATGATATAACCCAGTTATTATGAATAATAAATGGAGAGAAGAATGTTAAGTGCTTTTTAACCTAGATATATGCATACACTAGGGTCACTAATTTCAATATGAGTTCTTCAATGATTTAGTGGTCAAGGATGACAAGTGACAACATTGACTAGCAGTTGAATGTGTTCTTACAAACTCTAGCTTTCAAGATGATTTCATACCTAGTATATGTAGCAGCATCAAGTGGAGACTTTTCTATATTGACCACAAAAGGGATGTCGACGTCAGAACCCATCTATGAATATTATCCTTAATTGGTTATTTCATAATACTTCAAGCATTATAAGAGGGTAAATGATGGATTCTTTTATGAAGTCCTTTGTAATTTAAATGTTGCTCTAAAGCCTAAGAGAGTGTTCGATGCACCTTGGGAAGTAGTTTCCCATTTTGGATACATCTTCATTGAATTCCTTAATTTCACATACATCAGAGTTGGTGGTTTCTCAGGCACACTAGTCAAGTTTCCAAGATATCCTACTGACAAATGGATTCTCATGGAGTTGTGTAGCTAGCTAGTAGAATTACATGACCTATAGTCAAAGGTTCATCATTCCTTAGTTAATTTTCTAATTGTTATTGATAACTATCATTGTGAAAGCATCTACAAAGCAAAGAATGTACAAATAGAGATGTATCACAACTACAATCAAACCCACTTTGAAGCTAGAATAAATTTTGATTATAGAGGCATAGCTCAAAAATATTTCTCTTAAGTATATGCATATTCTTACACTTGAAGACTTTTGGATTGATTGTAGGGATGAGTTTGAAGTAATAAAAAGAGACAATAGTAGATTGACTATCGAGAAGATTAGATCTTTTGATTTAGAAACAATTCCTGAGAACATGGAAGATGATGGAATAGTAACTAGTGATGCTTATCATGCAATAGGAGGAGATAACAATCCACTTCTAGAGATTATTTTTAATAAGAATCAAGTTAGAACTATTGTTGAGAAAATTTCTTTGGTCCTTGCCATGACTTCCACATGGATTCTCAATAAGGGATATTGTATGAAGGAGTTAATCACCAAAATTACTCGAGTAAGACAGAAGAGAAAAGTATTGCAAGGGGAAAGTAGTCAAGTGCCTAATAATAAATTGAAGTTGAAGAAGAATACTGATGACACCTACTCTGTGGTGAATATAAGGAACCAATCCATCCATATATCACTACAACCCCTCTAGTCTTTTCTATAGATACTTCTCTTATCATTCTTTCTTCTACTACACCTACCATAGATCCATTAACACTCGTGCCACCTTCAAAATCTCATAGCATCAAGTCTATAGAGAAACCCATTTAGACGAAGATTGATGTTACTCCTCTTTCATTTTCTCTACCTCCACCTCCTTCAGATGATCAACCCACCACTCAAAAAGAGATAGGACATGTAACTATTGATGCAGTGGATTGCACCCTGGGTAGGAGGCTGAGCTCCTGCCTTCCACATGCAATAATGGAAACTCCCCTCTCACCTGTGGGACCAATGAAGCTGGAGGGGAGCATCCCTAAAAAAGGGCTATCTCCCTTTGATGCATTTGAGTTATTCCAATAAGTGCTAATACATACACACACACACACACACACACACACACACACACACACACACACACACATATATAATGGGGGGATGATAAGGGAGAAGGATTACAGGAAAACAAAACCTACTCTAAAAGGGTGATGCACTAAATAACTTCAACCTATTCACACTCACACTCTGAACCATAAGACACATACAAACACTTTAACTGGTAAAAGGACTAGACTACAGGAAGCTTAACAGGGAGGCTTTAATGGAACACACAAAAAAAGGGACTCACCATAGGTGCTATAAAAAAACACATTGTCTAGTAACCTCATTTTATCTCTACGCTCCAGGTACAGCTCTTCTTGTCACCTACAGGAATGGCACCTTAAAGATAATAAATGCGTTGGTGTCAACCCTGTAAAAGCATTAGGAAGCAATGACCAAACACAAGACTAACACTCAGACACACTCAGAGATATCTAACTAAAATAGAGGTAAAAATGCATTTTGTTGATTCCAAGTGAAAATTTCCAGGGCTTCACCTTACAATGTGAAAGATCCCTCTCCAAATGAGAAGTCTACAATATATATAGAGGAAGAAAAGAGGCCTTTTGGCACCCTTTTTACAAGTGACCCATGTGCGTTCCAATCATTGGGAAGAGCAAGCTGCTAAAACATCATATGATAAATTATGGGCAGCGTCATTTGTCTGTGAACAAGACCACTCCTTCAAGGTGATTGTGTGGCTTGTCTACTCAAATGCAAAATGAAAAAAATGGGTCATGCCATTCGCCATTCACCATTTGTGCCTCTTGATGATCAATTCACAGACATTGTATCACCTACTGGAGTAACTCCTTGAGTCGACATCTTCCCTTGCCACTTGGACTACTTTGTTCATTTCTGCACTTGGTATTTCTCTTGGCCTTAAGCCTTTAAATTCCTTTAGGTTTGTGCTTAAGTTTGTGAAGATCAACAACAAATTCATTTCCATAAATTTGATGCCCTCAAGTCCATCGTCCTTTCTAGCAATTTGTTCTTATCTTTCCCACTTGCCTTGGTTACTTTCTATTGATTTCAATAAGTGACACATAGCATGTTCCACTACTGAAACAAGCAAGATACATGGTAGTATCCGCTCTCTTTAGCAACAATACAAAGCATGCAGGCTCATTCAGATTCATCACAGATGATGACACTTGGCAGCTTCTGCTCTCTTTAGTGATTCATCTGGGGCCCACCACAGTCTTTACTAAACAAAAGGGAAAGTTTATGAACATTGACACTTGTCAGCCTCCACCGAGCTCTATAAAGGACACATAGCATGTTCTGTTGCTCTAAGAAAAGTATGTCAAAATCCTTCTGCATTTGCCACTTAGCGCCCCCCACAGAACTTCTAAGGGAAGCTTGTTGAATGGAGCTTTGGGGACTCAGATGCAGACACTTATCGCACTCTACTAGGTTTTGCAAGGGACACATGGCACATTCTATTGCTTTTATGGGTAAATTATCGTGTGTCGTAGTAGATGACACTTGGCAATTTTTGTTCTCTAGATTTTCATGGTGTAAAATTGACGTTCATGGGCCCGTCACTATTTGAAAACCAACGGCTAGTCTATTTCCCTTAATTTGACAATTTTGGAGACATCACCGCCCTTGGTAAGTCCTTCGCTCCTTTCTCTTGATTCAACCTTTTATCACTCCCTTACCTTTAGGATTTTGTTTTGGACCCTCTTGAAGGGGAGGTGTCCCTTCAGCTTTGGAGAAGTGCCCTTTGTTCGGTAGCTGAGAGTCCCTTACAAGGGCACCTGCCCTTCGAGGTCCTTTGGCGGCCTTTTCTCTTCGGCTAATTCCCCATGGACATTTTCCCCATAGACTTTTTCTTGTGGACTTTTTCCTGTGGATAAAAGGTCTGCAAGAATTACTTCGAGCACTTTGCCTTAGTCTTTTCAGAATTTTTCTTGGGCTTTTCCTTCGAATTCCTTTAGACTTTTTATCTGAAGGAATTAGTCCTTGTCTTTTCTCTCAACTGCCTTTGAAAAGTGCCATTCGAGAAAATTGGAAACGACCCTTCTAAAGGGTACTTCCCTTGCCTTAAATAAATTTTTGAAAGAAACTTACCTTTTTCGGCTTTCTCTATGGCCTCTTTGTGAACGTTCCTCACCCTTCGAAAGGGCACTTGAGTCCAAAACTGCCCTCTGCAAGGGCACTTATCCTTCGGGAGACTCTCTTGAACTTTTTGATTGAACCGCTCCTTTGAACCAACTGTTGAACTGAACGTTGAACCAACACTTTGAACAAAGCTTTGAACCAAGCCAACTAAACTAAGTCATTGAACCGACTGAGTGAACCAAGTGATTGAACCATCTGATTGAAACAAATCATTGAACCAACTAAATTGAACCAAGTCGATGAACCATTTGATTGATCCTCACCATCAAACTTTGTTGATGAACCAAAGCATTGAACCAAAGCGTCGAACCAAAGCGTTGAACCAAAGCATTGAACTGGTTCAATGGTTCAACATGCTAACTCATGAAAAGATCATGTCATTGAACCACTTTCCCAACCTTAAGGAAAAGTGTCTTGAACCATTTTAGCTCTCTTTCCTTATGAATTTATTCGGACAAGAGTCTAAATAAGCTTTGTAAAACCTTACACTCTTTGAACTAGTTCTTCATCTGTCGAAAGACTCACCTGCAGAGTCCGTAGAAACACCTATAGAGTTCATAGAAACACCTATAAAGTTTATAGAAATGTCTGCAAAGTCTGTAGAAATTGGACTTGTGCAAAGAATCAAAAAATGTACTGGCTCAGAACAACAGGGGAAAAAGGGGGGACCATCATTAGTGACTCTATCTTAGGAGGTATCATAAGAAAAGAAAAAGGAAACAATTGAACTAGATAAAGTAGCAGAGGTAGAGGCAATAAAGGAAAAGGAGAAAGCAAAAGAGAGAGAGAGAGAGAGAGAGAGAGAGAGAGAGAGAGAGAGAGAGAGAGATAAAGAAAAATAAAAGGATGAGCAAGTAGTTTCTAATGTAGTTCAAGATGTTTTAGATGTACAAAAAATTCCTTCTTAGGAATTAATAGTTAAAAACAATTAGCAACAAATAGTTTTACATTCAGCTACTTAAACAAGCACAAACTTATCACATAGTTAGCATTACAAATAGTTCTTGAAATAAGAAAAGCGATAAATTTAGAGGAAATTGACTTGCAACTGCAAAAGACTCTTGATCATAAAGGAAAGAAGCCCATGAGTGCTAAAGTGACTTCCAAGCTGATAATTGAACCTTCAGGGTAGAAATTTGTAGAGTTATTAGTTCCTCCATAGGGAAAAAATAAAGATGAAGTCATTGAGCAAGATCTAATAGTTACAAAGATATCCCTTGGAGAAGTTACTACAAAGGGATTGAAACAAGACATTCAAACCTTGATCAATACTTTATTTCAACATCTTGATGAAGAGAAAGCTAACAAAGCTAAATTTAAGAAACAAAGTACAAATTTGTGTGAAATAATTGCCAAGGTGGTAAAATCTGCTCCAAAATAATCATTTCTTTTATGAGGTACATTTGATCAATAAATAATAATAGAGGTAGAAGAGACTGGGGACAAGGCCAAAGCCATTGATGAATAGATAGAAAAGATGTTACAAACTGCTTGGAAATGGTTTCTCGAGGTCCTTAGTACTCTCGCTGACATTGAAAATAAATTGACACAGATAAAGACAATAATGAAGGAGATAGAAAATGAGAATGGAATCTTCGTATTGCAACAAAAAAGTCTTCAAAGAATAAACACTTTAAGTGAGAAAGTTTTGATTGAAAAATAGATTATTCCTAAAGGGTGAGTAAAGAAGGCAAAATAAGAGGAACATCTCATATATTTTTTCATGTGTATTCTTAGGGTAATGTTTGAAGAGATGAACACTTTAGAAGAAGATGATCACAATGAGAAATTAGATCTGGAGGATTGCATCTTTGGTCAGTCTCACTAAGGTTTAGTCTGAGAAAACTCCAAGGACATGTGAGCAATTTCATTAACAATTCAAATAATTGATCGAAGAGGCCTCAACCCCTTTCACAACAAAATATATAAAGGAGTTAATTGAAAGTCAACAAGAGGTCAAGAGGTTGGAACCCCATCTTGAGAGAGTAAAAGATTATTACAGGAAGCTGGAAAGAGAGCTACTAAGATATAAAATTAAAAGGTAATCACTTGCCAAATTAGATGATTTAGCAATCCAATTCATGTTGTCTCAATGTATCAAATATAGAGAAAAGTGCAGATTTGAAGTCCATGACTTGGAATGATTGTTATTGCTCCTCTTCTCGATAACTTCTTCTTTCTTCTTCCATTTTATTCAAGTAATGTGTTTGGAGTAGCTTTGTTATAAGTAATTACTTTATAAGTAATGTCATTTAGTGAAGTTACTTGTTAAGGTAAATTACTTTGTAAAATGTAAGACTCAAGTAGCTTGGTTACACGCCATTACTTGAAGTTATTTTGTAAAATAAAATTACTTGAGCAAGCGTTATACTGCATGTAAAGAAATTATTTTTTATTCAAACAATGAAACTGACAAGTGTTACATGTCATCGATCATTTCATACCACATAGGAGAAATTCTAGAAGGATGTTTTTCAACGGTTTCAAGTTTTAGCATAGCATATGGGAATTTAAAGAATTGTCTCCTAATTTATTTTGACATTTCAATTAGTATAAATAATAGTGAAGGCCTGCATGCCAAGGGATGATAATTTTTAGAAAATAATTGTAACTGAAGCAAGAGAGTTTAAGTAATCTAAAACTTTGTGTTTAGATTTCTGAGTTTTTCTTTTATATGAAATTAGTTCAAAGTGAATAAGAAGGAAGTTGATTTATGTGGAACTTTGCATCTAAGGAGATCATTTGGTACATTTGTGAATATTAAAATGGTAAAATTTGTATTATCTTTAAATATAAATATGATTTCTAATTTTTCTTAATCACTTTTTGAAAGGATTATCATCTCTTGACTGTTTATTTACTTGTAAAGATTCAATCAGCTTTGTAAAACTACTTATTATGAAGTACACCTTCTTTCTTCTCATATTTTTTAGTCTTTTCATTTATATCTCCCTGATCTTCTTTACACATTCTCTAAACAAGTGCTTACTTGCTGCAAAATCACATTGTTATGGTTCATGAACTTTGTGATTAAATTAATACCCTAAACTAAGATGACTTGTGCATATCTTGTGGATAAATGGTGAATAACTATACTTGTGAATAGTTAGAAGTAGATAGACATAACCATAGGGGAGCTTCACCATTAAATGAAGGGGATTTAATCCTATGACTGACTAGATACTTTGATAGCCTACAAAATATTTATCCAATAGTTTCAGGTGACTTCATTGGGGATCTACGAACTTAACTCCCATAACTAAAATTAGATTACTCACATAAGTTGAGATAGGTGCAGCTTAACATTCTGTTCTACAGAATCCTAAGTTTTATTAACTAATGTTTGAGACATTTGATGCAAATAATGGTGCATTTGTCTATTTGAAATGCATCCTTTGTGAAGTTAACTAGACTGATTAGAAATATACACGTTGTTTTTCTTGAGTTACTGCATGTCCAAATGCATCATTACATGAAATGTTTTATTTTACACTTTGTTTTTCTTGAACTCCTGCATGTTAAGTAACCACCTCTCAAGACTTTGCTTATAAAACTAAAGTAATCTCAAAACAAATCCTTAGAAAATCTTAGGTGTTTCAATCTGGCCAATCGACCTTTCACCATAGCAAGAAGAGCTCAGGGCCAAACCAATGACTTCTTTGAACTATACGAATAGTTTAATTTCAACTTTCCTATCCAAACCAGAACAAGAAGAGTAAGTCTTTTACTTGTGAGACAAGTACAAACTCCTATAAATCAGTTGCAACATAACTCTTAAGAATAATTCAACATGCAAACCTTCAGTTTCATATTTCCAGAAGAATGGCATTACCACTACCTATTCCTTGGGAGGCAATGATTGGCCCATTGAATTTGACCCTTCCTATTCATGACTTACTAAAGGGGTCAAGAAATAATTTTACAATGTTCACAGGTGATGAAAAACAAAGTCTAGATGAGCACATGGTTGCCTTCTTCATAGCCTGTGGGCTAATTGATGTTGAGCATGAAGATGTCTCAATTAGACTCTTTATTGAGACTTTACATGACTTATATGCATAATGGCTTTACCATTTGACTCTTGGAACTATAGTTAGTTGGGCTACTATGTATGACCAATTTAAAAAGAGATTTAAAGCTGCAGAGGATTCACATATATTGCTCACCCAACTAACTCAGCTCATAAAAGAACCATATGAACACATGTGGGATTTCATTGCCAAGTTTAATATATTACTCTATAAAATCCCTCAAGCTACTCTGCCCACTAGAGATAATTAAAAGTGTTTCTTCATCAATGCTCAATTACTTGAGGTCATCTATTAGTTGCGAAAATCACATCCGAATGATTTAGTAATAGCTCAAAATCTTACTACAGAGATTGAAGACAACTTGATAATGGCTGAAAAGATCAAGAAAATAAATTCTAAGGGTGATTCTTTTACTTCAAGCACATCGCAAAACATTGATCCCCTGTTACAAAAGTTAGCCAATGACTTGCTACAAGTCAAAAGGCAAATTGCTCAAGGTACTCATGTTGTTCCTACCAAAAATGAACCTACATAGAATTTTAATAATCATAACAGGAACTGCATTGCTGGTTCTACATAAATACTAGCAATTGAAGATGCTCCTAAAAATCACATTGAGATGAATGAAGAAGATCAGATGACTGACGATACTCATAAAAGTTTTGTTGATAAAAATGACTTTGTAGATCCTATTGGTGACTCCAACATAGGTTACATTGAATATTTGGTGAGAGTTGGGAATCACTTTAGTTGTTTTACTTTTGAGTTGTGCTTTGGTATGTTGTAAAAAAGGTGTTTTAGAGATTTTAGATAGGGATTCCTGATTAATTTTTTTGACAATGGTATTGATATAGTTTCTTTCATTTCAATTGGTTTCCTCTAATTATTTTTGTAGAGTCATTTTTCACTAAGAAATGGAATGATATTCTTTAGAAATCAGACTTGAAGTTCAGTTTGATTAGGCATAAACTTGTTGAAATGAAAATATTCAATATTCAATATTAGTCTCAAAGTATCAATTAAATAATCAACAAAAAAAATTAACGTATAACACTTTTTTTATTTTAGAATTTTATATTTATTTTAATTTTTCATTGAATAAGTATAAATTGTGAGAAAATGGCTTCCATTAATCATTCTAAGAAAGATAAAAGATAACTATCACTTGCTGATGAATTTTGTATCCCTCAAAATTCTAATCAATAATTTCATTCCCAAAATGAAGTTTTTGATGTTCATCTACATGAAAAAATCTAAAAATCTGATGGAGAAAAAAAATTAGAAGATGAACAAACATCAAAGAAATAGAAAATAACATTCAAATCCAAATGAAAAATAAGATTTTCATGAGCTTATGTTGTAAAAGATTGCAATGGTGTTGAAAGGATAAAATGTTCTTGCTGTGTAAAATATAAGAGATAAACTCTAGTACTACCCTTTAATTCATATTGTTCATTTCAAAGCATATTTTTTTTGAATTTATTACCAACATATTATGGTCTTCTCAACAAATAGCTCTGCTTCCTTACAAAATTAGTTTTAGAGTTAGTATTAAAAATAATTCTAGAGTCATAAATATAATTTGGGAGTCCTTATTTTTAGTCATGCATGTACTTTATTTACTCTTATCAATTGAAGTACAACTATTTCTTATAACTTTTTGTCACTGAAATGTTGAATGAATAAATACCCTTCAATTCAAAACTAAACTCATCCTTTCAAATTATATCATTAGAAGTATCTAATCTTAGAACATATATACATTTATTTCTCTCAAATGTCATTTTAAAAGAAAAAACAAAATACAAATATTTTTAGGTTTTGACATATAAAAATATTTATTTCAGATTTTGCATTAAAATTGGATCATGACCAACACAAAAATTGATACTAGAAATATAAATTTCTATCACCTATGAATTCAAAAGGTCTAAACAATAAAATAATAGAAATCATTAATTATGCTTTGGGAAACTTTTGACTTGTCACAAAACATAGTTTGAAAATTGATCAATCTCTTTATTTTTTGAGAGAAAGAATTTTTTTTTTTTTTTTAATATTATTGTTTAAGAATTTTTTAAACAGGTTCTATTTCAATTGTTTAAGGAGGTTAGTTTTTTTAATATTTAGTAAGCTTGTTTTATTGTATAACATATAAACTTAGTATTTTATGATTTTTATGTTATTATAAAAAGGGAATTTTTATTAAAGATAAAAAAAATATTAAATGTAAAATGAAATTTTGGGTAGATTGTTAAAAATGATAAAGAATTATAAAAAAATATGCATTGTTTTTCATATTTCCTCTTTTTATTTTATTATGAACTATATTAATATACAAATAAAAATGTTAAATAAATAATTGTTATCAAAAAATTTCATAATAAATAAAATGGATCATCAAATTTAATTTCATAGTACTCATATTTATATTATTAAATTATTAATAGTATATTATTCTTAATTTTTATATCTTTATTACGTTTATTTTTTACTAATATATATTTAGATTTGTTAATTTAAAAGTTATTTTTTATATATTTATTTTATATTTAATTTAAAAAATTCATTCATTTCATTATATGTTGATAGTGTTTTATCATTTTTTGGTTTGTTGCATTTTTACATTTAGATTTTTTTTTTAATTTTAATGCATCTTTCTTACTATAATATTGGTATTACATTATTTTTATACCATTATGTGTGTACACATAACTTGCAATTTTTTATGGTTGTTTCTTATCACATTTTCATTATTGTCATAATTTCTCATTTCTCATTTTTGGAAACATAAACCATTACTGATAATATAATGAAGCATATATATTTCCTTCTCCCACTCTTGATTTTAAATAACTTTGTGTACATGTAATTTTTAAAAATTGGGATCGATATCAATTTTGTCAGGGTTTGTATAGTGAAAAGATAGATCATGGAGTGAGATAAAAGGATTTATTATGTAATATAAATTCAGATTCTTCAAGATGTTTGAATTCATTTCACAAAGTGAAGATAAGTTTTTGGACCCAATAACACATAATTTGAGGAATATGTGTAATTTTTTTTCCCGTGATAATAAAAATTGCTTGCTTTTATTTCATCCCTTATTCTTTTTAATTTTTAATTTTTCTTTTTTTCTAGATATTTAGGGTAATCAGAGACATCTAACGAAGTGGGGCTTATACCACAATTCAAAACTAGGGATTGCCTTTACCTCCTAATTGATCATATAAATGTAAGAGTAACTAGATCCTTCAAACATGAGAAATTATAACCTAAGTGGGAGTTGGCAAAGCACTCACAACACACCCTTTTTCTACTTTTAAACGTATGTTATAAATTGTGGAGTTAAAATTTTGACCTATTTTTCTTATAAAATACGTATTGAAAATGGAGTACAAGCCTCACTTGCATTAATGTTTTGCTACAAAATTCCCTTCAGTTACGAAAGTGTAAGTTCTTATAGGAGAAATGTGTTCATACACCCTTGGTCAATCCTTAATATACGTCAATACATAATTTATTGGGCATATTTTAGGCACAATATTATTTTTTTATATAAGTAAAAAAAGCTTTATTTATTTAATATTGATGCAATACAATAAAATACAGCTAATATGCTGGCATAATATAACCTTATCACCATGCTCAAGGGATGAGCCTCCTAAACCAATAACCATATCCCATAAACCAAACATATGTGTGCATAGTTATAATTGTGCTTCTTCGACTACTTTCACAACTTCCTTGGTAGGGTGGGTTGGCCTCTACATCCCTAGACACAATGCTAATGGTGGAGATGAACTTTAACACTTGTGGTGTCCCCCACCAGATTTTCCAAGTGAATTTGCAATGATCATCAATATTATTCAACTACTTTCACAACTTCCTTGATGGGGCGGGCTGGCCTCTGCATCCCTGGACACAATGCTAATGGTGACGATAAACTTTAAAACTCGTGGTGTCCCCCACCAACGTTTCCAAGTGGACCTACAATGATCATCAATATTTATTCAAATCATTGACAATACTTATGCATGCAACTTTGTTTCCTTGAGGATGACTTCCATGAAGTTATTGAGATGCAACAGATTGTCATTCATAGCTTTGTCATATTCTAGTCCGCTATGAAGAATTATCAAAACCTCTTGGTCACAATCTCCTTTTCTTTTTGATGTTATAAATTTTCATTGTTTTGCATCATAAGTAGGTTATTGATACCCATCAGGGTGTCATGAATTTTAGTAGCTTGTTCCCCTTCTCTCGCAAGGTTTTTTGAATTGTGTTGTTCAAACTACCCCCTTAATGATGTGAGTCACCTTCCTTTATTCTAAACTTCCTCGCCTCCCCATCATCAATATGAATCTCCTTGTTTAAAAAACCTACCTCCTCACAAGAGGCTTTTGTCTTTATCAATTTGTGCCTTTGTTTTTTTGTTGGCTCTCAATTTCTTTATTCTTTTCCATTGAAATCCAATCTTAATTTTCTCTCCTAATCCATTTTTTTGCCTCCTTAGTAGCTAGTATAAAACTTAGTTCACATATAATCCTCATCTGAATGATGTTGGAAGGAAATAGATGTATTTCCTTCTTGACTAGTCTTAGCTTGAGAGGCAATTTATTTCTCTTTTCTGCTTTGACCATAATTAATTTTTGCTTCCTCATTTAGCTTTATGATTCTTCTTTGATTCTAATTCCTAGTCATGGGGTAGTGAGGGCCATTTGAATTGTTCCTGTCTCTACCATTAGCCTGATCTTAATCAGCTAGTTCTGTCAAGGCTTTAAATCATTTTGGTACAAGAATTATGTTGGTGAGTATTAATGAATACCCTAAAAGAGAGACATTCTTGACTTTTCTAGTAACTAGGGCATCGGACCAAGTATATTAACAGTTGTGTTGCATCTAAGACCATGTGTTAGGATATATATCTGCAACCATTCATCACTTATCATATTAGAATCGATGCACATGCTGTATAAAGTTTCAGTTATTATTCTATATTTTTCCAGCACTTGCCTAAATTGCCTTGCCATCATATTTTTTCCTCTACTCTTCTTGGGCAGCCGTAGCATTATGCAAACTATAGATTCTTTCATTTTCCCCCCTTCTATGTAGATAACCTTTTGCTTTTTCTATCTTTACTGTCAGATGGGCACAACTTTATTAAATAAAAGAAATTTTCCTTTAGCGATATGCTTGTTTTCACTTGTTTCATTCACATGCATCATAGACCTTATTTTAACCTATATTCCAAAAATGACTTTCTTGCTAATGTCATTTTTATCTACTTTCTTCATCTGTAAGAGCATTCCTAATTAATAATGAGCATCAACTCTACCATTTCCAATTATATGGGAATTTCACCCATCCACTCTTTATTTCTAGTTGTCTTCGCTTTTGCTTCGTAGTTTGCTAGCCAGTCTACTATTGCATTACTTTCATGAAAAATATGGCATACTTGAAGATCCTCAAATAGTGGATGGAGATTTTTTGGTTCTTCTATAATGTTTCTAATTCTCCAATTTTTAACATTCACCCCTCTCCCAAGCATAAATCATCAAAAGCAAGTCCCCTTCCACTATTAAATTTTTAATGTTTGTTTTAACGGCTAATTTAAGCCTAACATTTAATCCTTTTACCTCTACAATGTTGTTTGAATTTGTTCTCGTATAGAAGGCTCCATAAGTGACCAACTACCCTGAGTGGTCTCTAATGATTGATCCAGATCTTGACTGCCCTAGGTTACCTTAGATACACCGTCAAAGTTTAATTTGCATCAGCCTTGATTAGAGGGGTGCCATTTTGCTTTTTATCTTAAAACACTCTTCCTCTATTTTCCACTGGGAATTAATGAATCATATTTTGCCTCAGAACCTTCCTAATTTTTAAAAAATTTTAGCTCCTCTGGACTTGATTCTTTATTTCTCCATTGATGGGATATGCCAACAATCTGAGTAATATTGCTTTGTAACTCTATCTATATTCTTCTTAAAGTCTAGATCTTGATCTTATATTCAAATGTTCTAATGTTTCATTCCAACTAGACTTTCCATACCAACATGCTCATACACATTTCCCAAATATCTCATAATATGTTCAACTTATAACAAGTATGCTAGGCTTTGAGATGACCTTGTAGGTTTTGATTTAAGCTCCATTCTAAATTAAAGTTATTCAAAAAGAAATTCCATAGACATGACATGTAATGGAAATGCATATTTAGATGATTGATGCTTTCTTCCTTCTTGTAGCATAAAACACACCTTGAGAGGCCTTGGAAACCTCTTTTCTTCAAATTTTCTCCTATAAGAATTTCTCCTTGTTCAAATAGCCTTAAAAAGGCCTTAGCTTTTGGCCAATCTTTGTATTTCCATATTCCATTCCAAACTATCATGTCAAAATTATTGAGTTGTGTATCCAGCTACTTATTGTGACCTTCTTTAACTGAGTATCTAACTGCTTATTGTAACCTTCTTTAATTGAGCAGTCTCTTGACCCTCAACTTTTATAGTTAATAGCATCTCTATTTGCACTCCATGAGATTCTAAAACCTTCTAAATTGGCATTAATTTTCTTGTGCCCCTCACTTTAAATCCCTTCTCTGCTCTAAAAGGTTTTCCAGACAAAGGATGTGAACCCATATTCCATCTTTTCTATCCAATAGTCTTTAACTTTATGCCCCCACTACCTTATGCTGACTTCTTTTATGTCCCTGAGGTCTGCCTCCATGCTCAATGGTTCAGGAGATATACATTTATCTTCCCAAAAGTTTATCAATTCCCTATTTTTTACGTTGTAGAAAAGATCCTTTAGAATTATACATTTGGCTTCCCTCATACTATTCCAAATTATCGATCCACAAAGGAGATTCTTATAAGTGAAGATTCTAAACTATTCATTGTTGTCTAAATACTTTCCTTTTAACATCTCATTCCAATGCATTCCCAAGTTGTCTCCCATTCTCCATACTAGCTTGGCTACCAGAGCCCTGTTTAACTTATCCAAATTGCTTATTCCAGCCCCCCTTGGATTTTTGGTTTGCTCACCTTTTCCCAGGGCAGTAAAGTAATTTTATTTTTTCTCCAATACCTTGCCAGTGGAATTTCCTAATTTTTTTTTAATTTGATTAATTACCTCTATAGGAGCCTTCAACATCGAGAACTAGTAAACTATAGTAGCTTGAAGCATAAATATGATAAGGGTTATTCTTCCCATGAGAGTTAAGTATTTCCCTTTCTAGCCACTAAGATTCTTCCTCATTTTTTTGATGATATTATCCCATAATTTATTCCCCCAATTATTGTAGAAGAGAGGAAATCCCATATAATGAGGTGGAAGGGTAGCAATTTTGAATCCCAAGAACCTATTTAGAAATGTTTGTAGATTAGGGGACGTATTTATACAAAACACTTTGGATTTTTCTTTGTTAATAATTTGACCTGAGGCTTTTTCATACCTAAAAGAGCATCTCTAATTATTCTAACCTCCTAGATGGTAGGATTTAAAAAATGTAAGGTATCATCTATAAATTAGAGGTGGGTGTGCCCTTCGCCATCTATCATTACTTGTAAACCATTCAACTTATTGATGTTTTTCAAATACTTTAGCCTCTTGCCCAGAGTTTCTACTATCAAAATGAATAAGTATGTAGAGAGTGGATCCCCTTGCCTGAGACCCTGTGTGGATAGGAAGAAGCCTTCTGGAGACCTGTACACCATTATTAAAAACATGAAAGTTGAATAACAGCTTCTAATCCATTTTCTCCAACTTGCACTGAAACCAAGTCTCTCTAGGACCCCCTCAAGGAAGCTCTAATTAACCCTATCAAAGTATTTCAATATGTCTAATTTAAGCAACATCCCTTGCCTTTTACTGGTATGACGATAATAAATGACTTCATGCACTATAACTATTCCATCTGAAATTTGCCTACCCTGCCTATTCTTTCAAGGTCAATTTCGATAGAATACCCTAAAGTCTAGATGCAATTATTTTTGAGAAAATATTATAAATTTATTTGCATAAAGAGATAGGTATAAAGTCCTCAAGGGATCAATCATCATATTTTTTGGGGATAAGGGATATAAAGGTGGTGTTGAGTGCTTTTAACATGCTTTGAGAATCCTTGGATTCTTACACCACCTCCCTTATGTCCTCTCATGGGAGCTACCAAAGATGCTGGAAGAAAAAATTGGGAAAACCGTTAGGACCTGGAGCATTATCCCCCTCCATTTCAAAAATCACCTTCTTGACCTCTTCTAATTCTATCTTTCATTATCAAAATTTGTGACCAGCTAAGGAAATTAATTCCAGAATTCCTCTTGCTCCTCACTTTCCTCACTCTCCTAAATCTACATTCTCTTCTAAAAATAAACCAAGTGGACTTTGATTTCCTTTGGATCCTCGATTGTAAGTCCCTCTTTAGTTTCCAATTTTTTTATATAATTTTTTTGTCTTCTATTTTTACAGGAAAGGTGGAAGAACCTCGTATTCATGTCTCCTTTTTTTAACCACCTTATCCTGGGATTCTATCACCACTAGATTTCTTCCTTCTTATTTAAAACCTCCCTTTCTCTAGCTACTTCCTATTCTTCTATTTGAAGGTCATTCTCAATACTTCCTTCCATCCTCCTATCTTGAATTTCTTCACTTCTCCTCTCTAGATCCCTTTTCTGCTAGAAGATATGATTAAATATGACTTGTTCTAATGTTTTAGGGCCATCTTGAGATCCTTTAATTTCTTATGGAAATTAAACATCTTTGTCGCATTATCAGATTGGGATTTTTCTATTGATCTTTAGTGAAATCCTCAAGACCAGGGTGTTCGAGCCACATCATTTTAAATCTAAAGGTCACCTGAGTTGGTTGCACATCTTTAGATAGGCATATGGCCACAAGCCAATGGTCTGACCTTGCCTCTCTCAAAACTTCTACTTCAAGGATAAATTTGCTTTCTAAATCCTTTTTATTGATAAAAAATTTGTCCAGCCTCTCCAAGATTAACTCCCTTCCTTGCCATTTATTACTCCATGTGAACCAATCACTCTTAGTTTTTATATCACATAAATCTGAGTTCTCCAAGAAATTGTGAAAAGTTCCACTCTCCCTTTCATTTCCTTTCCCACATCTCTTTTCAAAAGGCCCCAGTCTTGCATTAAAATCTCCCCCAATTATTCATGGGCATTCCTTTTCCACATTGATTTCAACTTTTAATTTTATCCATGTTTGTTCTCTCTCTTCTTTGCATTGAGGTCCATAGAAGTTCACCAAAATAAAAAGAAAGATTGGTCTTCCTACTTTATAGCTTAGCAATAATGAATTGTTCCTATTATTGGATTATCTAAAGATCAACTTCATTTTGATTCTAGAGGAAAGTCATTCCCCCTATCATGCCTATAGCATTCCTACCACTAACACTTCTACCCATAATTTTAGCAAAACTATTACTAAAAGAATATATATCCTTAATTTTGGTTTCTCGAGGATTAACACTTTTGATTTGTACATTTTGATAATGTTTTTTAGTTTCCTTCTTTTGGTAGGGACATTTAGACCCCTAGTGTTCTAGGATAAGACATGCATCGGGAAGGAGGATGATCTTGGCGCCCGCTAAGATTGAGTTCAACTAAACTTGTATCTTGTCCCTATAGCCTTCAATGCCTCATCATACTTTTCTCTTTCCTACTAGGCCATCCTCTCCTTCTTTTTATGAAATTGGATATTCTATTCAGATCAGGGGTTTGTGAGGCTCCAATATTGTCTTCAATGTTTTCTGAGTATGTTTCCTCTGATTCATCCACTAAAAGAATCTATATCCTTAATTTTGATTTCCCAAAGGATTAACACATTTGATTTTTACTTTTTTGATAATGTTTCTCAGTGTCCTTTTTTTGGTAGGGGCATTTAGACTCCTAATGTTCTAGGATAAGACATGCATCAAGAAGGAGGATGATCTTGGTGTGTGCTAATATTGAGTCCAGCTAAATTTGTGTACCTATCCCTATAACCTTCAGTGCTTCATCTTATCTTTTATTTTTCCTACTAGGCCATCCTCTCCTTTTTCTAAAATTGGTTGTTCTATCCAGATTGGGGGTTTGTGAGGCTCCAATATTGTCTTCAATGTTTTTTGAGTATGTTTCCTCTGATTCATCCACTAAAAGAATCTATATCCTCAATTTTGGTTTCCCAAAGGATTAACACTTCTTATTTGTACTTTTTGATAATGTTTCTTAGTGTCCTTTTGGTAGGGGCATTTAAACCTCTAATGTTTGAGGATAAGACATGCATAAGGAAGGAGGATGATCTTGGTGCCTGCCAAGATTGAGTCCAACTAAACTTGTGTATAGATCCCTATAGCCTTCAGTGCTTCATCTTATCTTATCTTTTTCATATTAGGCCATCCTCTCCTTTTTTGAAATTGCTTGTTCTATTCAAATTGGGGGTTTGTGAGGCTCTAATAATGTCTTTAATGTTTTCTAAGTATGTTTCCTCTGATTCATCCATGCTCATCTAATTGTCTTTTCTCCTACTCTTTTCTGCTACACTATTATCATTGACTTGTTTCTCTTGATCTCCTTTCTCCATTATCTCGGGTTTGTTACCTATTTTGGGTTCTTTCCATAATCTATTGTAATGTCTTCTAATTCCATGTTATCCATTTCTTTCTAATGTTGGGTTTCATGTACCCTTTATTATTATTATTTCTAAGGAATATTATTTTATGGTTTAGTTCTCCCTTCCTTGGGGATATACTTCTTAACCACCTTGCCTTTCAATTTAGCTACATGTTTCTTCTTTGGATTCATATATACTTCAACATATTTTTCCAATGGTTCTAGTAATTTCCCCTCATAATTATTCTTTTGTAGGGATGGACATTCTCAAAATAAATGCCCATACTCATGATAGTTTCTACATCTGAATGGGATACTTTCATAGTCTATATCTTGATTCCATTCAAGCTCTCTAGCTTTCAAAGTAATAATTTTTGGTAGAGGTTGAGGTAGATCCATTTCCACACAAATCCTCATATAACTTGATAGACCTTTACCATGACGGGGTTTTGAAATATCAACCATATGGCCTAAAGTATTAGCAATAGTTTCAAATACATACCTAGACCAAAATACTTGTGATAAAGCATACATGTGTATCCAAACTGGTACCATGGTGGGAATTTATTCAGTTTGTTTGAATGTCATATGCCAATGCTTCATAAAAAGGCCTACATTTTTGAAGAATTAAGGATCTCCCCCAAAAACATTATCTCTATTTGATTCACTTGCAAAGATTATTATAAAATACCCTTTTGCACAGTATCTTAACTCATATTCCCCATTAGTTTTCCAAGTTCTCTTGGTCTACGCATGCAATTCTTCCATTGATAGCTAGGCTCCAATAAATTTGCAGATTAGGCTATGGCCATAAAGTCCTATTATATTCATTATGATCTTAGCTTGATCAAGTATTTCTATTGGAGTCCTTTCAACCACTTGCATGCACGCATTTCTTGCTCCACTCCCAGAATCTCGTAATTTCTTCTTCCACAATGTGAAACCATTTCAAAAATTATCGATGCAAAATGAAAGCCACTGGATGATTAGAACATGGCTAAGCTCATGCTCTTCATTCTTAGAAAACCAAAACTTGTCATTTAGATAAGAACCTTCAAATTGATATCTCATTTTTGGCACAATATTCTAAACTAATCTTTAGGGCCTCTTTTTTGGCCAAAAATAGACATATTTTAATTTTCTATTTACAAACACAAGTTAGACATTATGTTGAATAAAATGAGTTATCTCAATTTGGGTAATTATGAAAAGCTTAACCTATATTTGGCTCTTCTAAACATCAATTTTCTAGATAAGATTTACTAGGATGAGGATCTCATGATCAGAGGCTTTGTTTTTAAGAGCCTTACTTCTCACAAAGTGAAAAAAATGGTGGAATATCTTATACGTTTTTTTTAGAACATGGCTTTTAGACATTAATAGCTAGCTATGTTAGGACAATAATAACCATTGGGGCATTGAATCTATATCACATATCACCATCTATATATACATTGATTTTGATTTCTTTGGCCCTAAAGGCACTTATGTTGCATGCTCTGGATGCCAAGGTAAGTTGGTTGATATTTTCATTGTTGTGGTAATAAGTTTCCATTAGATTAATTATTCAGAGTTAACATTGATAATAATTTGATAAATATTGAAGTTGTTTAGTAAGAAGGAAAAATATCTTATTATTATTCACAAAAAAACTGGTAGTGGATTTGTTTACTCTTTCATAGGGTTTTTTTTTATTAATGTAGATTTTCAATAGTTGAGGGCTTTTTATAGTTATGAAAAGAGGGATGAGTACTTGTGCAAACATGGATAATTGTTTGGTTATAAGTGTTCATGCAGTTAATACGAAAGAGGTTTTATATGTAATGTTGAACCTTATTTAATGTTATTGTTGAAACATTTTATAAAAACCTCTACACCTTTTTAATATGGAGATCACATTTTTCAAAAAAGTTTTATTTATATTTTGAATGGAAACACATTATTATATGACAAGTTATGGGCTATTAATGGTAAGCATTTTGTTGGACAAGTGGGCTCCTTGATGTATGAGTTAAGGACCAAAACATTTTATAAATAGATAAATTTTTATATAGGTTTTTGTGTATCAATAAACAAAGAATGGGCCTTTTCCTATCGATTACCATCACATATATTGGTAACCTCCAAACTATTGGCTTTTTTTCACTCATCTTTGTTTCAAATACTTGTTTTCCCATGGGACATCCTTTGTTAAAACAATTTATAGAAATACAAGTACTCTAAATCAATGAAATTTGATCTATAAAACTACCCCCATAACAAAATTAGGGGTCTACATAATGCCCTAATTTGATGCATGCATGTATGGTCATGCATATCAAAGTAAAAGAAACAAGTGTGTTTGGAAGGGATCAAAGAAGATGTAGCTGAAACATGTAATATTTCTCAAAGTCAATATAGGAAATGATAATCATCTAAAATTCAAAGGATGAGAGAGATTGCCTTATCTTAGAGTCTAGCTTTTGTGATGTACAAAATAAAAATAAACCTTGCACTCCTCAAAATTCATGCAAGTGGGTTGACCACCAATATGAGAAGCCATGAAAATCATGGAACAAACATCTACATTCATGTGTCTAGAATATGAAAACATGAGTATGTCCAAACATAGGGAAATGTTTTACAAGTGAATCGATGTATATATCTAAATTGATAATCAAGGAACTACTGAAATCAATGATATAAAATGAAAAATAGTAATAAATACATCTAGTTGTGTGGAAACTGTGAAGTTAATTATTTAAAATTCATATCTCAAAATATATATCATTTATGAGTATATGCCTCATTGAAGAGGTCAAGTGAAGTATGCCATATAACACTTTTTTATTATTTCCAAATGCTAGAGTAAGGAAAATATACCTTATAATTCTCTTGGACTATTGTGTATCATCATGTTACTAAGGATAGAATAATCAAATAATATGCCCCCCTTTGAAGGTGTAGGATGAACATGTGAGTCACATATCTCAAAATAAAGGGATAACACATAACATGTCTAAAATAAGAAAAATAAAAGCTCTCATGTATAATCGTACTAATATGTCATCGTTAAAGTATGTATGTATGAAAAAAATTAGTGTAATCATAAAGACATAGCATTGTGAAAGAACATATATAAAAGGTTGCCCCTATGGGTAGAGATGTAATCAACGTAAGTGCATATGAATATCATGCCCTTTGTAGGTAATACATAATTAATGAAGCATAAATGATAGAATGCCCTAAAAAATAGATATATCAAAGTAAAGCATATGTATAAATCCTTGTGCCAATAGATGCATGATATGAATCAGGGCAATGTAAGAAAACAAACAAGAACATATAATTTTTCCAATGGTTTCTTAATTTTTTAGATTTCCCTAATTTTCCCTAGATTTATTAAAATTGACCTTAATTTAAAAAAATAACCCTAATTTGGGAAAATTCAACAAAAAAATCATAGTTTGTTAATTTTTCTTTTTTTTTTAAATTTTTCTTATTTAACCTATATTATCAAAATTTCCTTAACATTTTAATTATTTTATTAGTTTAACGTAATTTTTTTAATTTCCCTAATTTTTCATATTTTATTGAATTCATGGAACACTTGCATCATGTGAATTAGCTTTTTGATATTATCAAACAACACCGACTTTATGCCAAGCCTTCCAAATGCGCTTTTGGAGTTAAAGAGGTAAAGTATTTTGTCTACATTGTTTCACATGAAGGCATCAAGGTGGATCCTCACAAAATCAAGGTTACGACCTAAAAAAACTCTAAGCATTCTTGGGGCTCACTATTTATTAATTTAGGCATCCAAGTTCATGTGCAATCTTGCATCAACCAAAAATATGTTAGTTTAGGAAAATTAGCTAAGTGTTACTTTGCACTACCTTCGAGTGAAAACCTATATTATTTAGTTTTGTGCAGCATGGGATCACACATATGTTTATTATTTTTAATTTATCACACATTTGTTACTATGCAAAATTTTAATTATTATTCATCCAAATAAGCTTGTGATGTTTTGTGTAAGAAGTAGTTTCGATCTTTTGTGCAAGTGAAATCTTGTAGAGATCTGTGAAGTAATTGTAGAGGTATGTGATATCTTAATAAGCATCTGAGCTTTCATTTGAATCACCAAATAAGTTGGTTCTTTTTCATAGAAGTAACATTATTGGTGAGAGTTTTTAGAAGAGGTGATTCTACATTGTGCAAATACTGTGATGATTTGTGAGTCATTTGGAGAGCCCGTAGTAATATGCATTAAGGTTCTTAATACATGTATGTATCATGACACAAGGGTTTTTAATGCATTTTTTGAATGCAATTTATGTGTGCCTTATCTCATGCACAACTTGGTTTGGGCGTATATATTTTTATGGTGTTATGAGAAAATACCATTGCATTTAATTTCATGGATCATGGGAAGATGTTGCGTACTTATCGAATATTTTATGTGATGTAGTAAGTCATGATACGCTAAGCTATAAAGTGATATAGTACCTTGAAATTGTGTATGATATTTAATATTTGTGGTATTCTAAGACATGTTAAATGATGTTAGTGGGTTGTTGAACATTATTGTAAGTAGGTAGGTATTGCACCTTTATAATCATGCCTCTACATTTGAGCCAACTAGTCAACAAGTTTGAGGATAGTTCTAAGAAATTATTTTGAGATAAATTATGCTTGTAAAAACTGTGAGTTAGTAAGCAAAGATCTTCAAATCTAGTGTTTAATAAATTTCATTTGAGATAGCATAAAACTATGTTGTTGTTATGTGTGCCTATTGTATTTCTTGCATTTGAGTTGTGTGATGTGTTTTATTTCATATTTTGTTATGTATTTTAATATTTGTGTGGTCTAAGGCATCTCTCAATTGAGACTCCTAACTGTGGCTACATTAGTTATTATCATTGTTTTGTGAAAAATTATGGCAACAAAGTAGCACCACTCATAACTTTATTGAATAAGGAATACATCCATTGGAATGAGGTAGCCACCTGGGCATTTGAGAAGCTTAAGGAGGTCATGTGCACCACGCTTATTCTAGATACTATTGATTTTTTCAAAATGCTCATTATGAAATGTGATGTTTTGGGGTATGACATGGGGGTTGTTCTCGTGCAAGAAGGATGATCCTTTGCATTTGAGATTCACTAATACAAAGGCATGGATTTTTTAAAGCTTATTTATGAGAAGGAAATGATATCCATTCTTCATGTAGTAAGACAATGGTGACCATATATGACAGAAATCCACTTTAAAGTGAAGACAACTTATGATAGTTTAAATAATTTTTGGACCAAAGGTTGTCATTAGAAGAAAAAAAATGAGTCACTGAGATGTTGGGATATGAATTTTATATTATCTACAAGAAAGGAAATGAGAATGTCAGGGCTTATACACTATCCAAGAAGGATGAATGCATACAAGCAGTGTTGTGCACCATGTCCATATTACATGTTGACTAGGGTGGATGAAATAAGATTAGAGGGATAAAATGATGTAGTTACAAAGGATATTATTCAAAATATCCAATAATATCCAAGTGTGGCTGATAGATATGTGTGGAAAAGGACACTCCATGGTATAAGGATGGGTTGCATAAGGCACTTATAGAACTTCATGCTTCTCCACTAGGTGGGCATTCAAGGTTCTTAAAAACTGATATAATCAAACATGATTTATAATAATAAGGGATAAGATGGGAAGTCCAAAAATTGTTGGCAGAGTGTATGGTGTGTTAGAAAAATAAAAGTTTGAGGATCAAGACCTTGTGTCTATTGCGACCTTTATCTATTCCCTGCCAGAGGTCGGAAGAGGTTTCCATGGATTTCATCATAGGGCTACCCAAATTTAAAGGAAAAATTGTCATCATGGTTATTATGGATAGACTCACCAAATATGCCCATTTTTATGCATTATCACATTCACTTTTAGAAAGTACATTAGCAACAACATTTATGTATAGAGTTCAAAAGTTCCATGCGAACCCCAAGATCATAGTAAGAGATCGTGATCCTGTCTTTACTAGTACTTTTTGGATAAATATTCTAATGTTTTAGTACCTAGTTGGATCTTAGCTTGTCTTATCATCCCCAATATGATGGGTAAACTAAGATAGTCAACAAGTGCTTATAGGGTTGTATTTATTATTATGCTTTGGATAAATAGGAGGGATGGGTTCAATGGGTGACACTAGCAAAATGGTGGTATAACACTAATTCCATACTTAATTCAAAATGTATCCATTTTTTGCATTGTATGGGTACCATCCATCACCTCATCTTTGAGGGTCCAGCCAAAGGTTGGAGCAATTTTTTAATGTATCAAACACCTATATGAGGAAATCTCTAGTCTTAGAGAGAACTTAGTAATGGTGCAAAACCACATGAAGTAGAAAGCTAACCAACACCACAATGAAATACATGTTAAAATCAAGGATTGGGTTTTTATGTGTTTACAACCATATAAGCAAATGTCTTTGAAACAATAAAATAAGGATAATAAGCTTTCACCGAAGCATTATGGCCCTTATCAAGTCTCGTAAAAGATTGGCAGTGTAGCATACAAATTGGAGTTACCTCACTCAACAAAAATACACCTAGTCTTCCATGTTTTTTGCTTGAAAAAGGTAATTGGACAAAAAGTTTTAACTAAGATAAAGTTACAAGAGATTGATGAGGAGGGAAGAATTGTTTTTGAATCTAAGGAAATAATTCATACACACACTAAGAGGTTGAGGAGGTAGGGGATTACAAAGTATAGAATAAAGTGGAAAAATATGTTGTGTATGCAACATGGGAGGGTGAAGTGTTCCTTTAAAAACATCAAATGATTGTCAAAATTGAAGATAACGTTGGTATGAAAGGGGGGCACATGCTACACCCTTAACTTATAACATGTATTGGTATAAGTGTGTTAGAATTTTGGCTATCATAACCTTTAATTAAATCATATGATCATTTTTATAGCTTCATCTAGTTAGTAGGGTCAACCTAGAGTGTTTACATAACATAATTAGGGTATATATAGGAGGCAGTGGTTAGCATTTTATTATCATATTGTGAATCGTATTCTTATTGCAAGGTTGTGGAGGTTTCCATTCGAAGTGGCTTAGTCATATTCCTTGTTATTCTACTTTTATTTCAATCAAATTGAAAATTATTATTATGATTCAACTTTACTAGTGTTATAATTTCATTACACTCAAAATGTATTTTATTAGCCAAATATGTTGATTTATTAATCGGTGATAAACGATAATTATATTTGTAAATTATCCATTTAAATTGTATTGTGTAGGGTGTATTCTCTCTTAATATAATGATATGATTTCTTACATGCTCATGTAATTCCATGACTAGATATTAATTACTTTAAAATGTTACTAGCAATTGCCCCAAAGGTGCAAGTTATGCCATAAAAGATGTAATTTTCTATGTTAGTAAAGTAGGGTTTTGTAAATCAAAAGAGTGTAAACTGGTAGTTGTACATCACTCAAAATCTATGACTATTGAACTTGTATCACCTTTTGCATGCACTAAGCATTATAAAATAATAATATGATATTCACTTTAATAATCCCTTTAAAACTTATTTTTTCCTAACCAATACTCTCTTAGATTTTATGTTTTTTTTTCCAGCAAGGATAAATAATATATTTACGATGGCAAGCCCCAATTGTGGGCACATTTTCATCCAAGGATTTGAATATGGTTTTTTTTTTAGTTCTTAAGCATGATGTAATTTCTCCAGGGGTTGACATATTAGCAACATGGATGAACAAAAGCTACAAGATAGACTTCAGGACCTCGATGTCTTTTCCTTATGTCAATAGCATTGCAACACTAATTCAAGTCACACATTAGATGTAGAGCCTTGCCACAATCAAATTAGCTCGATTGACAACGTCATACACCATTTACAATAGAAAACAACCAATCAAATATGCCACCACCTTGAAAGTTGTGGATCCATTTACAATGGGTGGAGGTCATGCAAATCTAAAAGTTTCATTGAATTTGGGTTTGGCGTTTGATATGGGCCATAAAGATTACATCATATTTATATTTGGTTTAAAATTATACACCAAAAAACAAATCTCCCTCTTCACCCACAAATGGCCTCCTTGTCCTTAGGCCAAATTTATACACCAAAAAACAAATCTCCCTCTTCACCCATAAATGGCCTCCTTGTCCTGATTCCAAATCAGCTACAAATCTCAACTATCCATTGTTCTCTATGGTGTTTACATATCGTAAAAATGATTATATAAAGCATAAGACTATAACCAACTTGGTTGGGGATAATACAATGTACAAAGTGTGGGTGAATAGTTCTCCTATTGTGAAAGTAACTGTGGATACAAAGACATTAGTGTTCAATAAATAATTTGATAAAGCAGAATTTAATGTGACATTTGAAATTAACGTGGGTGTGAGTGTTGGAGGTGAATTTGAATACATATAATGGAAATGCATCCAAGGTGAAACCCACGTTGTTTAGAGCCCACTTGCCATATTATGGACACTTTGAATTTGAATGCTTATACTAATACATATATGTGTTTAGACTATGTTTATATGTTTTTAGATGAAAACGTGTAGTTTGACTTTGTTTAGACATGTTTAGACTATGTTTATATGTTTTTAGATGAAAAAGTGTAGTTTGACTTTGAATTTGAATGTTTATACTAATACATCTAGAGTCAAGGGGGTGCACAATAGGGAAGGGTACAAGTAGAAAATAGTTTATGTGTAGGGCATCATTGGTAGGAAGAATTTATGATATGTCAAATAGTCATTTCATTTTGAGGTGTAATCTAAATCCTAAGCACTCACTTCTTTTCTATTTAATGATATTGATGGATAGTTTCATAGCAATAAGGGTTACATGCTTGAGAAGTCAATGAATCGAGACATAAAAGGGTATATAGAGTATAGGAAAGCATGAATATGTTCGATGCATATTTTTAGTTAGGCATATTCAGACCACGATGGCAAAATCAGTGGTATTAAAGTTGTGGCCTTCTTCCAACATGCCAAATTATCCAAATAGGAACTTGCATAGGTAACCAATCTTCTCCAAGTTTCCTTAGAACTACTTCGATCCCTCCACTTTCTATATAATATATTTATTTATTTTACACTCTAAAATTTTCCCTCGATCTTCTATTTTTCATTATCAAATGTCCTTTCTACTTTCCTTTTGTTCTCTTTAATGTGTCCTTGAAAATATAGCCATGATTATAATGGTTACTGTGGGGACTGGGTTAAAGTGTGTTTTCACTAGAAATAGGTATATATCATCAACCCATTGAGGGGTTGTTGAATAAAAGGGCTACCTACATTTCTAAATCATAAAAGCCACCGATGTTCCATTGTGTTACTTTGTTGGTGGCCTCTCTTGGTCTACTAAAGCTAGGAGCCTCAAAGACACTTTTAGGCCCTTTGGCAAGGTAATGGATTCTAAGGTTAGTCCTTATATTTCTAGTCGATTTTAGATATACACTTTTAAAGTTTTATTTCAAGGGTTTAATTTGTGTGTTTTTTTGTTCAAAATGTTGTGCAAGTTACGAGTAACTTAGAGACATGAAGATCCTAAGAATTTGGATTTGTAACCTTCACCCATGAGTAGTCAATAAGAGATGTAGTCAATGACATGTGCCAATGAAGGGATGAATGGAAGATATTTTGAAAGAAGGGATATTGTTATCAATCAAGCTCAACCAAAAGGAAGTGGCAGTGATGGAGGATACAGTGGCAGGGTAGTATCAACTACTAGAGTTGCCACTATGGTGGGGATTACAGAGGTGGTTACAAATGATCTAAGTCTAGTTACAGTGGTGAAAGTTGTAATAGAGGTATCAGGGGTTACATTGGGGCTTTCCTCATGGATTTGTAGAGGAAAATCTTAGTTTTGTTATGAAGACCATGCCATCTCTTATTCATTGTAAGCTCAAAGTTTAACACAATTCGATTAGAATCCTGTGTGATTGATTAGGGTTTTGATACGATATTGTTCTTGGTTTTACTCAATATAATACTTAATAGAAAACATGTTTATTTTAGAAAAGGAACAAATCAATATTTAGAATATGGGTATACTATATGACTAAATAGGTCTACAAATCATCAATGAAGTTATACTATTAAACATTTAATGGAAAAGTCTTGTGGAGTGACCCCCAGGTAGATAAAAACATTTTGCATTCAAAGTTAAAGCAATACGATGAGATACAATAAAGGCCAAGGCTGAAAATTTGTTTGTAAAGAGGTAATGGATGACATACATCTCACATATCGACTATGGATGGTTGTATTGACAATTTAATGACGATTAATTACATTTTCATGTTGACTTTTAATCTTTATTATGTGATAATTCATGTTATTGTTAGTTGTCCAATGGCTATTATCTAAGCAACCCAACATGTGTTTAATTTGAAAACTTTGTTACAACTTGCACTTGTTTCATCAACAATTATTGATGTCTAATTTTATAAAATGTAAGGGGACTATTTATGTGAAATATTTTATACCTACAAAAAAAATAAAACCTTGATCTTGTAAATATATTAATTTGAAAATAGGTCAAAATTAAAATATATTAGGACATTAAATGATACATCTGTTGTTTTATTTGACAGGTAAAAGTTTTATCATTTTATGTGTGGAGGCTTGTGGGCAGATGTGAATGCTGTTCTCCACATTGATCGTACTTTAGTGTGTACACAAATTTCCCCACAACCTATTTTTAATCATGGAGAGTGCTCACTCTCTCCTTGGCTACATGCAACAATCTATACTTTGTAAATATAATCTATCTCTAGTTTACAAAGCTGATGTGTTATTCAGTGCATAAATATGTTCCTAAACCAAACTTATAAGTACACTTAGAAACATTTAAAAAACTAACTACACTCAAATCATCAAATTTTACTTCTTGCATACCCATGGAACCTTTCTAAAGGAACCATTTCAAAGTATGTGAGGAGGGATGGGCACAGTGTTTTTTTTTTAGACATCAAGTATGTGTCGATATAACACTTTTGATAGAGTTGACATTTTGGAGAGGAGCCATTAATTTTGGTGGGGCACTAAAAGTAGGTCATCAAGGATATTGTTTAAAACGTTTATTATTTTTTAAGATAACATTGTTTTTCCATTTTTTTTTGTATTTTATGTTTATTGGGCTTGTCCATTATTTACATAATTAAGTTTAAGTGTATTGTTTTAGGTATTATTAAATGTAATTTTGGTGCACGTAAATACAAAATCACTTTCTCTCTTAATATATGATTTTTTATTTGATAGGGCAAAAGTTTAAATAGGGTTTATAGGGTCCTGAAACCACATTAAGGGTTTTGATGGGGCCCCATAACCCAACAAAAGAGCTTTTACAAAGGCCAAAGCTCCACAATCAAAACTGGGACATAATAGGAGGCCCAATCCCCATACAAATAAGCCCAAACAAGAAAAAGAAAACCTAAACACAAGAAAAAAGTGACAAAACACAACAATAGGAAAGGAAATAAAAGAAACCCAAAGCAATAGTTAAAAAAAAATGCCAATCCTCAACAACTTATCTACAAAACACCAACAAAAGAAACAAATAACACTATCTAACTCTAATCATATCAGAAGGGGCCTGGAGAAAAGGCAAAAAAGGTTAATCACATTCGAGAATCAACGTCCTCCTAGCTTGGAAGTCATCCAACTTCCACAGGGACCCATTGCTAATGAGTTCCTCCGCTTCTTGTTGTAGTATTTTAACCTCAGACCTATGACCTCTCTGCTTAGATGGAATACCCAGGTTAGCTTTACAATGATCGAGAATGGTGCCGACTGAGAATAAAGGACCTAGGGAAGTTGGAGGATCATCCAAAGTAACATTGTCCAAGGTACCTCCAGTAGAGTAAGGAGGATTAGTAGAGGGGGCCTCTCCCACATGAGTAGGGTAAACCTTCACTAACTTCTCCTCAAGAAGAGAATCCATGGTAGGGTGAGGAGGGACGGGGATAACTTTTTGAGCAAAAAAGACCCCATGACTACACCACACAAAGTCCTCATTGAGAACAACCTCTTTTTTCTTCCAAATAAATTGATGATCAAATGAACATTAAGATAAAGAGGTGGAATGGTGCCCAAGGAGATTTCAACCAAAGCACTTGAAGGGGAGGCCTTTGAAATGGAGATATTGAGTCCAAGACCCATGATACAAATCCACCTTGATGGAGTGGGAAGCAATTTATACAAGCCTAAGGTTGCACAAACTCTTACAGTCCTCTTACCCTTACATCTCTTGTCCAACTTAACAAATGATACCACCAGACTTGTCAGTGGCTTAATAAAGTAATCGTTACAAAGGATAGGGGAAGGTTGTGGAACTTGATCTAGAAAGGATCCACATAAATGGACACCTTGTTAACATTGAAGAAGGGATTCCACGAGTAGAAGAAAAAGCCATGGATGCCCTATAACCAAGGGCCAACTGTTATAATAAACTCACAGTCCTCGAAGTAGTTGAAAGAAACACGGAAGAAACCTTTGTTGAACAATGAGAAGGTAGGAGAGATAGAGCTCCAAACAGAGTTTGCCTAACCGAAAAGCTTAATAATGGACAAAGAGATGTCCAAACACTTATTGAATAAGGTCCTTCTACCAACATCAGATTCCATCCCCTAAAAAACCACATCTAGAATAGATAAAGTAGGAGACTTGCCGAATAAGAAAACGTGCAAATTGCCCACCAGAAAGCACTGATCCTGAGGAGTGACTATAGGGTGTAGAACATAACCACCAATAGGAGGTTGAGGGATTGGAAGAGAAGAGGATGCATGAACGAGGATTGAAACCAAGGAGGAAGAAGACTTTTGAAAAATAGACAAGCATAAGTGCAAACAACTGTGGAATGGATTAACAACATTCTTGTAGGCCAGGTAAACCAACTTAGTGTCGACGATGGAGAGAGGAACACTTGCAATAGTGGTTGGGCTGTCATTCAACCTGAGAGAATCAATGGGTTTAATCTTAGGTTTGGGAGGGATAAGGAAACCCACAGCCAAGCCTTTAACCAGGTCCTATGACTTTCCATTGTCACCTACCTTGACACATTATGCAAAAACTATAGGAGATCAAACAAGCACAAGGGGATCCATGGAAGCATCTTCATCCTTTGACAAGAATAAAGCCTCAAAACCGGCCAAAGCAGAAGCATGAGTGCAAAGATCCTGAGTAACATTCCAGGTAAAGATCTGACTAAGTTTTTAATTTGAATCTATGTTTGTTGCCTTTGAAATATTTCGTTAGAACGCTTGAACAGGAAGCCATTTTCAAGTGTGATGCTATAATAAAATCCAAAAAAGCACTTCCACCTCATTTGGGCTCATTATGCTTCCTTTCAAACTCATATAATTCCACGAATATTTTTTAAATGCCTCAAAAAATTACTAAACTCGCCCATAAATAAATATCTCAATAATAAATAAATATTTCAATAATAAATAAATATCACATGTAAGTCCTAAATAATACATCATAAAATCGTAACTTTTAGAGAGAGATTATAATGGCATTTCAATGGAAGGTTCGTTGGGTTTTAAAATGTTTTTTTATTAACCCGAGCGTGGTTAGATACCTCACCCCTAACCCGACGTGTGTTTGAGGAGTGAAGTCGACAGGGAGCGGAAGCGAGGTAGTGGCGGAGGTGAGGAAAAAAGCAGTGTGGACAGGGAGCCGAGATGAGGAAAAAAGCAGATAAAAAGCAGATGAGAGCCGTTGCAGATGGACGGACAAAAAAAAAGCAGATGAGAGACGTTGCAGATGGACAGGGTAGTATAAATATGCCCTCTCCTCCCCAGTATTTCTATTCATTTCGTTCCACTGTTTTAAACACTGTGTTGTGTTTTTTTTTTCGGTTTTCTTTTTTGGGTATTGCTTCCATGATTGGAATGAGATGGGATGAGATATTGATAGCATTGTGTTGCATTTATCAAAGGAGTCTGAGCATTGCGCTACAAATTTACAGGAGGAGGAACATTCAATGACATTCCATGACACAAAGCCCCTGGAGGTAACTACTATTTTCCATTTCATTTGGTTAAGATTTAATGCATTCATTTCATGTTGCTTCGTTGTCTCTAGTTGATATAATTAATCACACACCCAATCATTAATCTATGGGGCACTAGCTGCCTGCAAATCAATTTAGTTTAAGATCCCTTTAAATCCTTACAGCCTATCATATAAGTTTCACTGGGGAGAAATTGTTCAAATTAATAACCATATTTTAAGTTTTAGTGAAAAAAACAGGTCAGAAAATAGATGGATTTCAGCCCAACAATCAATTTACTTCTTACAAACAGTGAGATTCTACTGACAGAAAACTAATCACGCACTCAAACCTTCTGGATAGACGTTATCTCTCCTCTCCTACTCTGTTTTATTTCTGACATTCCACCCATTGATTGGTCTTAACAATAGGAATAGGCTTAGCATTGAGATTACTATTGTCATAGCAATGCCCATATGGCTTTTGAGTTATAAATCCTATAATCTCGTCAGGGCCTAACTATGTTTTTTATAGTTTGCTCTTATTACTCCTCGAAGGTGCTGAAACATCTGTGCAGTATAATTTTCATGGGGTTTATCTAAGGAGAAACACTAACAATGTTTTCTTTCTTACTGTTAGGCTGTTACAATGTTCTCTCATTAATCTATGGGGCACTAGCCCCCTGCAAATCAATTTAGTTTAATATCCCTTTAAATCCTTACAGCCTATCATACAAGTTTCATTGGGGAGAAATTGTTCAAATTAATAACCATATTTGAAGTTTTAGTGAAAAAACAGGTCAGAAAATAGATGGATTTCAGCCCAACAATCAATTTACTTCTTACAAACAGTGAGATTCTGCTGACAGAAAATTAATTACGCACTCAAACCTTCTGGATAGACGTTATCTCTCCTCTCCTACTCTGTTTTATTTCTGACATTCCACCCATTGATTGGTTTTAACAATAGGAATAGGCTTAGCATTGAGATTACTATTTTCATAGCAATGCCCATATGGCTTTTGAGTTATAAATCCTATAATCTCGTCAGGGCCTAACTATGTTTTTTATAGTTTGCTCTTATTACTCTTTGAAGGTGCTGAAACATCTGTGCAGTATAATTTTCATGGGGTTTATCTAAGGAGAAACACTAACAATGTTTTCTTTCTTACTGTTAGGCTGTTACAATCTTCTCTCATTAATATATGGGGCACTAGCCCCCTGCAAATCAATTTAGTTTAAGATCCCTTTAAATCCTTACAGCCTATCATACAAGTTTCACTGCGAGAAATTGTTCAAATTAATAACCATAGTTTAAGTTTTAGTGAAAAAAGAGGTCAGAAAATAGATGGATTTCAGCCCAACAATCAATTTACTTCTTACAAACAGTGAGATTCTACTGACAAAAAACTAATCACGCACTCAAACCTTCTGGATAGACGTTATCTCTCCTCTCCTACTCTTTTTTACTTCTGACATTCCACCCATTGATTGGTCTTAACAATAGGAATAGGCTTAGCATTGAGATTACTATTTTCATAGCAATGCCCAGATGGCTTTTGAGTTATAAATCCTATAATCTCGTCAGGGCCTAACTATGTTTTTTATAGTTTGCTCTTATTACTCCTCGAAGGTGCTGAAACATCTGTGCAGTATAATTTTCATGGGGTTCATCTAAGGAGAAACACTAACAATGTTTTCTTTCTTACTGTTAGGCTGTTACAATCTTCTCTCATTAATCTATGGGGCACTAGCCCCCTCCAAATCAATTTAATTTTAAGATCCCTTTAAATCCTTACAGCCTATCAAACAAGTTTCACTGCGAGAAATTGTTCAAATTAATAACCACATTTTAAGTTTTAGTGAAAAAACAGATCAGAAAATAGATGGATTTCAGCCCAACAATCAATTTGCTTCTTACAAACAGTGAGATTCTACTGACAGAAAAGTAATCATGCACTCAAACCTTCTGGATAGACGTTATCTCTCCTCTTCTACTCTGTTTTATTTCTGACATTCCACCCATTGATTGGTCTTAACAATAGGAATAGGCTTAGCATTGAGATCACTATTTTCATAGCAATGCCCAGATGGCTTTTGAGTTATAAATACTATAATCTCGTCAGGGCCTAACTATGTTTTTTATAGTTTGCTCTTATTACTCCTCAAAGGTGCTGAAACATCTGCGCAGTATAATTTTCATGGGGTTTATCTAAGGAGAAACACTAACAAGTACTGTCTTTAATGTTTTCTTTCTTACTGTTAGGCTGTTACAATCTTCTCTCTATGAGATTTTTCTGATTATAATAGTAGTAAAAGGCATTTTTACTAATTAGGTCTAGGCAAACCTTGTCACATTATTTCTGCTTGATCTCCTTCCATAATCACCTAAAGGAAATCATGTAAATCTGAAACAGGCAATTAATTTTATTTTCTTAACAAAACATATTATGCCGGTCAGCCACCAAAAAGGCATCTCCATATGCCTATACATTTAACTATGTCATCATTTATGTACAAACTTGACATAGATACCTTATATTATTTGAAACATAGTGCTCATCTAACAAACAGGGGGCCTTGAATCTTTAGACTAATTATGCTAAAATTTTACTGTTAAATAGGCTACATTAGTATTCAAAGAGGGCAATTACTAAAACCAGATAATGGCTGAACATTTACACACCAATTCTTAGTTATATGATTCGTGTTTCTCCTCGAAGCCTAAACTTTGCTAGGGCCTGACACATGTGTCCAATTACTTTTACAATAAATTCTGATAACTAACTTGACTTGAGATACAATCGGTCTTTTTAAACCCCTAGGGGTTCTCTTGCCCACCATGGCATTACAACTATATGTTACCAGCTGACAATGCAATGCAGTTACAACAGTGATGCTTTTAAAAATAGTCAGAGTACAAGATGCATTGTGGAGGGAACATTCTCCTCTCCCTGTACAACATTATCCTACGTAAGTATAAATCTATCCTAAGGAATCAATACTCTGTAAAGGAGGAATCTTCTCCTTTTCAAGGTTATTGCATAATTATCTCCACATAAATTATAGGGCCTTAATGCCTCACTATCAGGATTCGATTGTTCTAGCCACTTCATAGGTCTAAAAATCTAGTAATAATGCAAAAACATTAATTTCGAAGGTCATATTTTATTCTACTCAGGAAGTTGTGTGCAGACTTATTTTAAAAGGGAGGATTTATCTGTTCTAAGCCCACATCAAGGCAATCTCTTTTCATACTATTAAGGAATGACTTATGTGATTGACATCTCATCAACACCTTAGTTTCCTTGTCAATATGAACTAAACTTATTGTCTTTATAGGGTAACACAATGTTTTATGCTAACATGAAGATAATGGGCTTTCTAACCGCTACCTTCTTATACAATAGTTTTTTGAATGGTTTTATCTCTATTAAAATCTATGCTAAGACTAAGTTCTCCTATCTATTTCTCATAATGGATAAAAGAGCATGGGTCAGACACCTTCTGCTAAGCCTACTGCTCGGTTTCTTTCCTTTATCCTATGCATAAAGTCCATTTACAACACAAGAAGCTAGTGATGTGCTTCTCTTGAGGATCATTGACAATAGAAGGGAGGGAATACTCATTTGAAAGTATTTTTCAGCTAGTTGTAATTTACAATATTTAAGATGGGATTGGACACATTATCTCTTGGTTGTCTTAAGAACTCATCTCATTCCATGCCAGATTACAACTTTCAAGGAAGTGGTAGTCAAAAATTAGATTCTCATTTCAGCACAAAGTGCTTAGCTTATCATACTCTCCATTTCTGAGTGAAACCCTGCAATAAGGCAGATTTGTTTCTCCCATATGGTTTAGCCCACTATATACAACTATATATGTTTCTCCTCCTATTTAAACATAAACCATATAATCAACTATATAGATTAAACCGCTTAAAATATGGCTAATTATTTCATTGATTGTATGGCATTACAGACAGAAGAAACTATTCAGTGTAGTATAATCCAAGCAAATAGAGCCCTTGAAGAAATTAAGATCTAGAAGTCTATATTGGAACTGTTAGAACTTAAGACTATCATGTTGCTGTAAATTAAAGCTTCCTTGAGACTAGTGGGCATCACTAATACTGGCAAATGTTCTGATTTTCCCTTATAGCAGTCCATAACTACAGTCTGTGCACAAGCACCCAAGGCAAGTATTTATGAATATTTTTGTTTTTTAAAACGTCATCAAGGAAATCTGCTGTCTAAGTTATCCATTGCAATTATACTATTATGCCAACCTATCTACAGAAATTCCACGCCTCAGATTTATCAAGCGAGGGCACAAAAATG